>JAZHEH010001554.1:1217500-1817500 GCA_036589455.1 Ateles fusciceps | reverse complement strand
ATATACACACCACTACACCTGGCTAATTTTTTTTTTTTTTGGTAGAGATGGTGTCTCCCTGTGTTACCAACGCTGGTCTTGAATTGCTGGGCTCAAGGGATCCTCCCACCTCAGCCTCACAAAGTGCTGGGATTACAGGTATGAGCCACCATGCCCAGCTGAAACTTGCTTTTTTGTTTTTTGAGATGGAGTTTCACTTTTGTCTCCCAGGCTGGAGTGCAGTGGCGTGATCTCAGCTCACTGCAACCTCCACCTCCCAGGTTCAAGCAATTCTCCTGCCTCAGCCTCCTGAGTAGCTGGGATTACAGGTGCTCGACACCATGCCCTGCAAATTTTTTGTATTTTTAGTGAGATGGGGGTTTCATCATGTTGGCTAGGCTGGTCTCGAACTCCTGACCTCAGGTGATCCACCTGCCTTGGCCTCCTAAAGTGCAGGGGTTACAGGCGTTGAGACACCGTGCCCGGCCGTAAGACTCTTTATCTGTTATTCTGTTGATGGAAATGTAGGTTGCTTCCAGATGTTTTTTTTTTTCTGATACAGGGTCTCACTCTGTCACCCAGGCTGGAGAGCAGTGGCACAATCTCAGCTCATTGCAGCCTCCACCTCCCAGGGTCAAGTGAGTCTCGAGCCTCATCTTCCTGAGTAGCTGGGACTATGCCATGCCACTGCGCCTGGCAAAGTTTTTCTATAGAGACGGGGTTTTGCCATGTTGCCCAGGCTGGTCCCAAACTCCTGAGCTCAGGTGATTTACCCTCTTCCACCTCCCAAAGTGCTGGGATTACAGACATAAATCACCAGGTTCACCTACAGATTTTTTAACTTTATAGGCAACATGTTCCTTGAACATTCTTGTGCTGATTGCCCATGCATTTTTGCAAGAGGTTCTCTAGAGCAGCGTTAAATGTTCTTTTTTTTTTCTTTAGTAAAAGGCGAAAGATTTATACGATTTGAAGAGAAACCAGAATATGTCAATGTACTTTTTTTTTTTTTTGAGATGGAGTCTCACTCTGTCGCGCAGGCTGGAGTGCAGTGATGTGATCTCCACTCACTGCAACCTCCGCCTCCCGGGTTCAGGTGATTCTCCTGCCTCAGCCTCCTGAGTAGCTGGGATTACAGGTGCGTGCCACCTCACCCGGCTAACTTTTTTTGTATTTTTAGCGGAGATGGCATTTCTCCATGCTGGTCAGGCTGGTCTCGAACTCCTGACCTTGTGATCTACCCACCTCGGTCTCCCAAAGTGCTGGGATTACAGGCGTGAGCCACTGCGCCCAGCCTGTTAAATATTCTTGACTGCACTCACAGTAAGAATACATTTTACAATGTGACTCAAAAAAAAAAAAAAAAAAAAGGCCAGGCACAGTGGCTCACACTTGTAATCCCAGCACTTTGGGAGGCTGAGGTGGGCAGATCACCCGAGGTCAGGAGTTTGAGACCTGACTGACCAACATGGAGAAACCCTATCTCTACTAAAAATACAAAATTAGTAGACAAGAAAACCAATCTCCTAGTTGGCTAAGAAAGAAAAAAAAAAGAAAAAAAAAATTAGCTGGGCGTGGTGGCTCATGCCTGTAATCCCAGCTACTTGGGAGGCTGAAACAGGAGAATCTCTTGAACCAGGGAGGTGGAGGTTGCGGTGAGCCGAGATCACGCCATTGCTCTCCAGCTTTGGCGATACAGCGAAACTCCATCTCGAAAAAAGAAAAAGAAAAGGTTTCATGACATAATTCTGACTTTTGCTGTGCAACACACTCTGTAATGTTCTGTTTTATTTCTAAAGATGCTGGTCACGAGTTACGCGTTGCTAAATTAATTTCATTACCTACAGATGGGCTGCAATATGCAGTGTGAGAAATGTTGCTCTGGGGTATGAACAGCGCAAAATTTTCTGGCTCTCAAAACTGCTTTGTAAAAACCCCAGAACTTTGCAAAATGCTTTCTAAATGAGTAACATGCTTTGCAAATCATGAAGGGCTCTAGAAACCACAGAGCATGGAGACATCATCACACCGGAACTCCTCACCTTCTCCCCCTTACCTCCTTGGCCTGCCTCCCCCTCTATCATGAGTAGGGTGATAGTGTCTATCTCAAAACCCACCTTAGACTGGGCCTAGTGGCTCACACCCGTAGTCCTAGCACTTTGGGAGGCCAAAGCAGGTGAATCACCCAAGGTCAGGAGTTCGAGACCAGCCTGGGCAACACGGTGAAATGTTGTCTCTACTAAAAATACAAAAATTAGCTGGGCATGGTGGTGGGCACCTGTCGTCCCAGCTGCTTCGGAGGCTGAGGCAGGAGAATGGCTTGAACCTGGGAGGTGGAGGTTGCAGTGAGCTGAGATCACGCCACTGCACTCCAGCCTGGGCAACAAGGGTAAGACCCTGTCTCAAAAAAAAAAAAAAAAAAAAAAAGAAAAATTAGAAAAAATAAAGCCCACCTCTTCACAGGGACCTGGGACATTGTCACCTCCATTCACTCCTAGACTCTGCTCTTGTGATTTGCTGATCTCCCTTTGTCATCATTCATTTGCCCATCCCTTTCATTCATTCATTCATTCATTCATTTAGCACTTGGCCATAATCAATCTAAAAAATAATCAGCTCAACATTTTTTTCACACGAAGTCTCACTGGATAGTGCTGTCCTAGTTGTAGAGTTTCCCACAGTGTAGACCTAATGCATTTTTATGGTGTCATTTCCTCTGTGCCTCTATCCCATGCTTCCTGCTAAGTGGGACTCAGTTGGAGCAGTTCAAGCAGATTCAGGCTTGGGTGTGAGGAGTTTTTTTGCCAGAACCTTCCTATGTGGGGCTGTTTACCTCCACCAGGAGGCACCTCCTTTCGAGATGCCAGCAGCTGTTTCTGCTCAATGCCCAGACATAGCCATTCATTAGTGATTACAAAATGGTGATAGTCTCATTTCTTTTTCTTTTTTTTTTTCTTTTGAAACGGATGGAATCTCGCTCTGTCACCCAGGCTGGAGTGCAGTGGTACACTCTTGGTTCACTGTAACCTCCGCCTCCTGGGTTCAAGTGATTCTGCCTCAGCCTCCCAAGTAGCTGGGATTACAGGCACCCACCATCATGCCTGGTTAATTTCTGTATTTTTACTAGAGATGGGGTTTCACCATGTTGGTCAGACTGGTCTTAAACTCCTGACTTCAGGTGATCCACCCACCTCAGCCTCCCAAAATGCTGGGATTCCAGGCATAAGCCACCGTGCCCAGCCTCTTAGTTTTCATGATGCTTCCTTAACTTGACAAATGCGTGTGAGTGCCTACTGTGTGTCAGGCACTGCCCTAGTCCTGAAGGTACAGCAGTGAACAAGACAGAGAACCCACTGTGGGAGCTGACAGTCCAGTGGGAAGGGGCAGATGCAAATAACAAAATACACAAAGTAATTGCATGTTATAATCTGTGGTCTGAAGGGTGTGGGAGTGAGCAGGCTGTGGTGAGCCCTGTAAACTGGCTGGTGGAGGAAGGCCTTCTGCAGGAGGGGGACAGTGAAGCTGAGAGTTGAAAGATGCCATATGAATCAGGGAGGCTGTGGTGTCCCAGGCAAAGGGGATAGCAAATGGAAAGGCTGAAAAATGGGAACAAGAGGGACAGAGAGCAGCCTGGGCAACATGTCGAAACCCCATCCCCAGAAAAAATACAAAAATTAGCCAGGCGTGGTGGTGCATGCCTGAAGTCCCAGCTACTCGGGAGGCTGAGGCAGGAGAATCACTTGAACCCGGCGAAGGGGAACTTGCTGTGAGCCGAGATCGCACCATTGCATTCCAGCCTGGGCGACAAGAGTGAAATTCTGTCTCAAAAAATAAATAAAATAAAAATACAAAAATTAGCTGGGCATGGTGTCGCATGCCTGTAATCCCAGCACTTTGGGTGGCTGAGGAGGGTGGACTGCTTGAGCACAGGAGTTTGAGACCAGCCTGGGCAACATGGCGAGACCCCAACTCTAAAAATAAATAAGTAAATAAATAAGATTGATTCCATGTTGAAATAGTATTGTGAATGTACTAGATTATGTGTAGTGTTTCATCTTACTGTTTTTTTTTTTTTGAGACGGAGTCTCACACTGTTGCCAGGCTGGAGTGTAGTGGCGTGATCTCGGCTCACTGCAACCTCCGCCTCCTGAGTTCAAGCAATTCTCCTGCCTCAGCCTCCCAAGCAGCTGGGATTACAGACGCCCATCACTATGCCCAGCTAATTTTTTTGTATTTTTAGTAGAGACAGGGTTTCACTATTTTGGCCAGGCTGGTCTCAAACTTCTGACCTCGCGAGCCACCCGCGTTGGCCTCCCAAAGTGCTGGGATTACAGGTGTGAGCCACTATGCCTGGCCTCATCTTACTTTTTTTTTTTTTTTTTTTTTTGAGACAGGGTCTTGCTCTGTTGCCCAGGTTGAAGTGGAGTGCGGTGGTGTGTTCAGAACTCACTGCAACCTCAGCACCTCGGTCCTCCCACCTCAGACTCCCAAGTAGCTGGGACTATAGGTATGTACCACCACACTTGGCTAATTTTTTGTATTTTTAGTAGAGACAGGGCTTTGCCATGTTGCCCAGGCTTTTCTTGAACACCTGGGCTCAAGCAATCTACCTCTCGGACCTCCCAAAGTGCTGGGATTACAGGCGTGAGCCACCGTGTCTGGCCAAGACCAGATTTTATGACACCATTTATATGCAGTGTTCAGAACAGGCAAATCTACAGAGGCAGAAAGTAGACCAGTGGTTCCCAGGGCTGGGGTGGGGGAAATGGGAAGTGACTGCTGACGGGTATGGGGTTCCTTTTTGGGACGATTAAAATGTTCTAAAATTAGATTGCAGCGATGGCTTCACAATTCTGCAGACACACTATAAATCCCCCAACCGTACATTTTAAATGGGTGGACTTTATGTATGTACATTCTATTTCAATAAAGACGTTTGAAAAAGGGAGTGTTTTAGTTAAGAGACGAATTAAAAAATATTTGCAGATGGGAAAACAATAAAGAATAACCTCAAGACGGTTGACTGACTAGGAATAAATCAGTAGCCTAAAATGTGGTTTCAGCTGGGTGAGGTGGCTCATGCCTGTAATTCCAGCACTTTGCGATGCCGAGACAGGAGGATCCCTTGAACCCAGGAGTTCAAGACCAGCCTGGGCAACATAGGGAGACCTCATCTCTGTTAATATAATTAAAAATTTAAATAAATAAATAAAATGTGGTTTCCAACACCAGAAAGCACTTTCCAAACTACAGTTGATGTTTTCAAATCTACAAAATACTTCATCAGTGAAGATGTGCTTTGTAAACTGTCATGAACTCTGCCAACCATGAAGACCTTGGGAAACTACAAAACAATGCTACTTTTTTGGGGGGGGGGGGGCGTGGGGATAGAATTTCGTTCTGTCACCCAGGCTGGAGTGCACTGGTGCAATCTCAGCTCACTGCAAACTCTGCCTCCCGAGTTCAAGCGATTCTCCTGCCTCAGCCTCCGGAGTAGCTGGTATTACAGATGCACGCCACCATGTCCAGCTAATTTTTGTACTTTGTAGTAGAGATGGGGTTTTACCATGTTGAACAAGCTGGTCTCTAACTCCTTACCTCAAGTGATCCACCCACCTTGGCCTCCCAAATTTCTGGGATTACAGGCATGAGCCACCGAGCCTGGCCACAATGCTACATTTTTTAAATGCAAATTTTCATATGAATGGAAATGCAGGGGAAAAAACATCTGGACTTTGGGAGGCTGAGGCGATCGGATCTCCTGAGGTCAGGAATTCAAGACCAGCCTGGCCAACATGGTGAAACCCCGTCTCTACTAAACATACAAAAAAATTAGCCAGGCATGGTGGCAGGCGTCTGTAATCCCAGCTACTTGGGAGGCTGAGGCAGGAGAATTGCTTGAAGCCAGGAAGTGGAGGTTGCAGTGAGCCAAGACATGCCACTGCACCCCAGCCTGGGCGACAGAGCGAGACTGCATTTCAAAACAACAACAACAACAAAGATAAAAAAACATTCGGAGAGATATATACCAAAGATCACAGCCTTTGGACAGGTGGGAAGAGAACAGGATTGGGGATTGGGACGAAAGGTGACCTCAGCCGTAGTTCTAAGTTGTTTTTTCTGTTTTTTTTTATTTCAGACGGAGTCTTGCTCTGTTGCCCAGGCTACAGTGCAGTGGCGTGATCTCGACTCACTGCAACCTCCACCTCCCGGGTTCAAGCAATTCTCCTGCCTGAGCCTCCCGAGTAGCTGGGACTACAGGCATATGCCACCACACCCAGCAAATTTTTTTATTATTTTTTTAATAGAGACGGTGTTTCACCATATTAGTCAGGCTGATCTCAAACTCCTAACCTCATGATCCGCCCACCTCGGCCTCCCAAAGTGCTGGGATTACAGGCGTGAGCCACCTCGCCCAGTTGTTTTTTGTTTTTTACAAGAGATATAGATTCCTGTTAAATTCATATGATCTATTTAGTTAAAAACTTTTTAAGTCACGGTCTCATTCTGTCGCCTAGGCTGGAGGGCAGTGGCATGATTATGACTCACTGCAGCCTCCACCTCCCTGGCTCAAGTGATCCTCCAGCCTCAGCCTCCCAAATAGCTGGGACTACAGGCATGTACCATGCCTGGCTAATTTTTTAAGTTTTTGTAGAGACGAGGTCTTGCTATGTTGCTCAGGCTATAGTTAAAAATTAATAAAATATTTAAAATTATTTTATACATAAAAATAAAATTGTCTGCATGGCCAAAATAGTACTGTAAGACAAGTCAAAAGACAAACGATGAACTAGAAAAAGTAGGCAACTCTTGGCCGGGCGCAGTGGCTCATGCCTGGAATCCCAGCACTTTGGGAGGCCGAGGTGAGAGGACCACCTGAGGTCAGGAGTTCGAGACCAGCCTGGCAAACATGGTGAAACGCTGTCTTTACTAAAAATACAAAAATGACCTGGGCGTGGTGGTGGGCACCTGTAATCCCAGCTACTTAGGAGACTGAGGCAGGAAGAATGGCTTGAACCCAAGAGGTGGAGGTTGCAGTGAGCCGAGATTGCACCATTGTACTCCAGCCTGCACGAGAGAGCAAGACTCTGTCTCAAAAAAAAAAAAAAAAAAAAAGGAAAAAATAGGCAACTCTTATCACAAAGTTCTATCAGCCTAATATATAAAGTGCTTCTAGAAATTAAGAAGAAAAATACTAACATCCTAATGGAAATAAGCCAAGGATATGGTAAGTTCACAGAACAAGTAATACAAAAGATATAACACAAAAAGTGCTTAACTGCACCCCTAATATGAGAAATGTAAATTAAAACTACACTGCAGGCTGGGCGTGGGGGCTCACACCTGTAATCCCAGAACTTTGGGAGGCTGAGGCGGGCAGATCACTTGAGCTCAGGGGTTTGAGACCAGCTGGTCAACATGGCGAAAATCCATCTCTACTAAAAATACAAAAATTAGCTAGGCATAGTGGCACGTGCCTGTAATCCCAGCTACTTGGGAGGCTGAGGGATGAGAATCGCTTCAACTCATGAGGCAGAGGTTGCAGTGAGCCGAGATCACACCACTGACCTCCACTTTGGGCAACAGAGCAAGACTCTGTCTCAAAACAAAAAAAATTAAAGCATTAAAACTACGCTGCAATACCATGTTTCACCTATCAGATTGGCAAAAATCCAAAGATTTGACAATGTGGTCTGGTGGTGAGGCTGTGGGGGAGACAGACACATTGACGTGTTATTCATGAGAAAGAAAAATGCAGGGCAGTACCCGCCTATCCCACTTCGGGAAATTTATCCTCTGAGATGAACCACACATGAGGTACAGAATGTTGTATAACAAGAGTAATTGTTATAGCCAGCATTGCTCTAGGCCCAAATACTACAGCCTTTCTCAGCACATTTCCCTCCATCTGCTGGAACTCTGCAGTAATACATGTACAAATGTAAAATGTCTGTGCTATAAATGACACCCTTGTGCAGTGCACAACTTGTACAACTATCTGTGGCAGGCCTGACTGCAGCATGGGTTGTAGTAGTAAAACATTGGGAATAAAGCCAGTGTCCATCAACAAGGAATAGCAAATAAACCATAATATACACACAGAGTGGAATACCGGACACCTGTAAAAAAGAATGAGGAAGCTTCCTATGTCTCCAGCATGTGTCGTTAAATAATACAGACCAGTGATATTATACCTACTATATACAAAACGAGAAAAACAAGAGTATCTGTTTGTATTTACATTTAAAAAATGATGGAAGGTCCAGTCTAGTGCCTTTGGTGAAAAAAAAGAAAAAAAAATGATAGAAGGGCCGGGCACAGTGGCTCACACCTGTAATCCCAGCACTTTGGGTGGCCTAGGTGGGCGGATCACCTGAGGTCGGAAGTGCGACACCAGCCTGACCAATATGGAGAAACCCTGTCTGTACTAAAAATACAAAATTAGTCAGGTGTGGTGGCGCATGCCTATAATCCCAGCTGGTTGGGAGGCTGAGGCAGCAGAATCACTCGAACTCAGGGGGCGGAGGTTGAGGTGAGCTGAGACCGCCCAGTGCACTCCAGCCTGGGCAACAAGAATGAAACTCCATCTCAAAAAAAAACAAAAAAAAAAATGACAGAAGGATACAAAAGAAACTAACGAAAGGGCCTCCCCCACATGGTAGATTGTGCTACATGGCACAATCATGGCTCACTATAGCCTTGACCTTCTGGGCTCAAAGGATCCTCCCAGCTCAGCCTCCTGAGGATTTGGGTCTACAGGTGCACACCTCCACATCCAGCTAATTTTTTGATTTTTTTGTAATGATGGGATCTTGCTATGTTGTCCAGGCTGGTCTTGAACTCCTGGCCTCAAGCGATCCTCCTACCTTGGCCTTCTAAAGTGCTGGAATTACAGGCGTGAGCCACAGAACCTGGCTATATTTAGATTTTTTTTTTTTTTTTTTGAGTTGGAGTCATACTCTGTTGCCTCGCTGGAGTGCAGTGGTGCAGTCTGGGCTCACTGCAACCTCTGCCTCCCAGGCTCAAGCGATTCTCCTGCCTCAGCTTCCTGAGTAGCTGGCATTACAGGCACCCGCCACCATGCTCAGCTAACTCTTCTATTTTTAGTAGAGACGGGGGTGTTCACCATGTTGGCCAGGCTGGTCTTGAACTCCTGACCTCAAGTGATCTGCCTGCCTCGGCCTCCCAAATGTGTTGGGATTACAGGCATGAGCCACCGTGCCCAGCCCATATTTTGATTTTTAAAATCGTGAATAATTCTATATTCAAAAAATAAAGTGACTGCACTTTTCCCAGTTGCAGATTGTAACTGTGTGTAAAAGATGTTGAGGTGTAAAATGTCAGATACGTGACATTAAACCCTGTGATCTGTGCAGCCCCCGTCAGGAGAGATCATTACTCATTTTCAGTTATGAATCATGTGTACTGTAGCTCCTGCAAATGCTTTTTGCTTTCTTGTGGCCACCCCAGACTCTCTCCCTAAACCTCTCAGGCTCAAGAATAGGGCTGAGACTCCCAGCCAGGGCCCAGCCCCCAGGAAGTGTTCACTGACTATTGATTAGACCGGATTAACAGATAAATCTGGAGGCAGTGTACTCTGGGGCCAGACTGCCTGAGGTCTAACCCCAGCTTTGTCACTTATTAGCTGGGTCACCCTGAGCATGTCGGTTCATCTCCCTGTGCCTCAGTTTCCACATCCATAAAATGGGAATAAAAAGCAGTCCTGCTGGGCGCAGTGGCTCATGCTGGTAAATCCCAGCACTTTGGTTGCCTGAGGTGGGCGGATTGCTTCAGTCCTGGAGTTCAAGACCAGCTAGGGCACCATGTGAAACCCCGTCTCTTAAAAAAAATAACAAAAAAACAATTAGCCAGGTGTGGTGGCACACACCTGGAGTCCCAGTTAACTTGACAGCTAAGGTAGGAGGACCACCTGCGCCTGGGAGGCAGAGGCTGCAATGGGTTGTGATCACGCCGCTGCATTCCAGCCTGGGAGACAGAGCAAGACCCTGTCTCAAAAAAGCAAAGCAAAACAGAAACGCAGTCCTTACCATGCAGGGTTGCTGTAGGACTAAATGAGCTAAGTCATTTATACACAGAGCACAGAGTAAGGATATGATAACTATGAGCTCTTCATGAAGGTGGAGGGCTCAGGCACAGTGACAGGTAAGAGGCCATGAGGGACTGGGTGGGAGGCAGTGTCCCAGGGATGTGAGGCTCAGGCTCAGGGAAGCAGGCATTGCCCCTCAGAGTCGGGGGAGGGAAAGGAAAAGGCCAACTTTGACAAAGGCTGCCAAGACGACAAGTCAGAAGGGAAGAGTCGGAGGTAAAGAGGTCACTGATGATCTTGGTCAGAGGAGTTTCAGCAAGTCACGAATCAGGGAAGGGGTGGGAAGTGAGAACGGAGTGATCAAGGGCAGAAGACGCTTGTAAGGCGTGGCTGAGATGTAGAGACACAGGGAGGCTCCTGGGGGACAACTGGGAGGCATGGGGCACTTTGATTTTCACTCAGGGAACCCTGAGTTTACCTAAGTGCAGATGGCCAGTAACGGCTGCAACCCATAGAATAAGCAGCCATGAGTCCGCACTGGTGTAAATGAATGGATGAGTAAATGAAATGGACAGGAAGGAAAACTCTTACAGTAAATTCATTACAGTGCCTAATGACATGACGGTCAAGTGAAATTAGAAAACCACCATTTGTCAGCTGTTAGAGGAAAAATTGTTTCAGGGGAAGAGTCATCTATGGATGCTGACCTAGAGTGAGCAGGGGATTTCCGTAGCCTAAAACTATGTCCTCACAAGACACTTATGGCTGCAAAGGGAGGAACAGTAACTTCATTGTGGAGTCCCTGGTGAACACCATGTGAGCCAAGCCACCCCAACTTAACAACAGTAATGAGTGCAGTTGGCCAGGTGTAGTGACTCACACCTGTAGTCCCAGCACTTTGGGAGGCTGAGGCAGGAGGATCGCTTGAGCCATCGGGTCAAGGCTGCCAGGAGCTAGGACTGCTCCACTGCACTATAGCTGCGCAACAGAGCAAGCCCCTGACCCTAAAATCAAATACATAAGTAAATAAACAGTAACGGGAAGAAACCCCAAGTGCCTCCTGAGAAGTAATGTGAAGACACATTACTTCTCTGATATTCCTACAAAAGAGGCATAACCCTAGTCTAATAACGATGAAAACTCAGACAAGCCCACACTGAACGACATTTTACAAAACAGCTTGCCTGTGTTCTTCAAACATGTCAGGAAAGATAAAGACAGACTCAGGTGCAATTCCAGACTCAAGGAGGAACTGTGAGAATACCTAAATGTGATCTCCGATTCTGAGTTGGCAAAGAAAACACACTGACAAAGGAAATTTCTCCATCAAGGGAAATTGAATACCCTCTGGGATTAGATAGCAGCGTTGTGTCTGTTAATTTCCTGATTTGCATAATTGTCCTGTGGTTAGATAAGAGAATGAATATGTTCTCAGGAGATACACACTGAAGTGTTTAAAAGTAAAGGGAAATTGGCCAGGCCAGGTGGCTCACGCTATGAATCCCAGCACTTTGGGAGGCTGAGGCAGGCAGATCACTTGAGGCCAGGAGTTTGAGACCGGCCAACTTGGTGAAATTCTATCACTACTAAAACACACACACACACACACACACACACACACACACACACACACACACACAAATTAGCCGGGCGTGGTGGCAGGTGCCTGTAATCCGAACTACTCGGGAGGCTGAGGCAGGAGAATCACTTGAACCCAGGAGGCAGAGGTTGCACTGAGCCAAGATCGCGCCACTGCATTCCAGCCTGACCAACTTCAAAAAAAAAAAAAGTAAAGGGAAATCGTGATGGAGTAAATAGACAACATTGGGACAACCTAGGTGAAGGGTATTCAGAGATTCCATGTACTGTTCTGGCAACTTCTCTATAAACCTGAGTTATTTCAAAATAAAAAGTTAGCAAAATGGTAACAGTAAAGATCAGGCAGTACGAACGGTAGCCAGTATCTCTTGAGCATTCACCATTTTCCAGGTACTGCCCACACTGCCCAGCCGCACAATAGTTAATTGTTGTTTCATTTTTATTGTTATAGATACAGGGTCTCACTATGTTGCCTAGGCTGATTTTTTTTTTTTTTAACTCTGCTTTAGGCTTTTTTACTGTAAGAACCCAGGCTGGGCTGGGCGTGGTGGCTCAGGCCTGTAATCCAAACACTTTGGAGGGCAAGGCTGGCGGATCACCTGAGGTCGGGAGTTCAAGACCATCCTGACCAACAGGATGAAACCCCGTCTTTAAAAATAATAATAATAATAATAATAATGAAAAGAACCCAGGCTAATCTTGAACTCTTGGGCTGCAGCGATTCTCCTGCCCCGGCCTCCCAAATGGCTGGGGTTATAGGCGTGAGCCACTGCACCCTGCCATTAGTTAATGGTTAATGTAATTATTCTATCCCCCATTTTACAGAGGAGGAAACTGAGGCTCAGAGAAGATAGTGACTTGTCCAGGGCTGCATTAAGAAAAGACGGAAGGCTTAGGATGGGAGAGGTGGATGGAGGAGGATGAGCGGGTTCCTGAAGAAGGATGTGCCATCACTTCCCTCCTAGTGGCTTCATTATTTAGACTTGGAATGGTCTGGTAAGTGGCTGCCTCCCCCATCAGACTATAAACCCGTGAAAGCGCGGGCCTTCTGTTTCTGAGACAACTGTTTCTGTGCCAGAGTCCCTTCTGGCATCTGGTGAAACCTTAATCAGGATCATGGGGTTTTTTGTTTGCTTGTTTTGGGAGAGTCCCGCTCTATCACTGGAGTGCAGTGGCGGGATCCTGGCTCACTGCAACCTCCGCCTCCCGGGTTCAAGGGATTCTCCTGCCTCAGCCTCCTGAGTAGCTGGGACTATAGGCGCCTGCCACCACACCTGGCTAATCTTGTCGTATTTTTAGTAGAGACAGTGTTTTACTGTATTAGCCAGGATGGTCTTGATCTCTTGACCTCGTGATCGGCCCGCCTTGGCCTCCCAAAGTGCTGGGTTTACAGGCATGAGCCACCGTGCCCGGTCTTGTATCATGTTTTTAAATGTATAAAATGAATTCATAGCAGTGGAAACAAGTATTGAATAGCTATCGAAATATTTTAAAAGTGAATTTGTGATCCAATAATACTTGTATGTTGTTAATCTATCAAATAAGATCTAAGGCCGGGCGCGGTGGCTCACACTGTAATCTCAGCACTGTGGGAGGCCAAGGCAGGTGAATCATCTGAGGCCAGGAGTTCAAGACCAGCCTGTCCAACATGGTGAAACCCCGTCTCTACTAAAAATACAAAAATTGGTTATTGATGGGTCGGTAGTGTCACCACAAGCCCCACACAAGAGAATAAAGCCAGTGAATGTTTCTCGATGGAATAACTGATGCCTGTTCACAACAACGGTAATGTTATGACTGCCGACACAGATGACAGTAGTAACAGTTCTCATTTGTGTTCATGCATTTCATCCTCAAAATAACCCACGGGGCTGAGTAAGATGGCTCATGTCTATTATCCCAGCACTCTGGGAGGCTGACGGAGGAGAATTGCTGGAGTCCAAGAGTTCAAGACCAGCCAGGCTGAGCAACGTACTGAGATCACATCTCTATGAAAAATAAATTTAAAAATTAGCCAGGCGTGATGTCACACACCTGTAGTCCCAGCTACTCAGGAGGCTGAGGTGGGAGGATCGCTTAAGCCCCGGGAGTCAAGGCTGCAGTGAGCTGTGATCACGCCATTGTACTCCAGCCTGGGCAACAGAGAGAGCCCTTGCCTCTAAAATAAAATAAAACAGAATGCATATAACCCAAGACTGTTCTATCCTCATTTTACAAATAAGGAGTGAGAGGCTCACAGAGATGTCTGTTGCCTGAGGCAGGCAGCCGGAAGGGTATGGCTGGCCCTTGGCAACCCGCATGGTGCCCCGCACCCACCTTCTGGAAGTCCTTCTTGGAGATGAGGCCACGGGGATCCGTGACGTAGTCCTGGAAGGCTTCAGAACCCACGATGTCCTTGAGTTTCAGGAACATGTCAAAGAACTTGAGGATCATCTCCACGTTAGACGAGGATTCCACCAGCATGTCCACCATCTGCCGGGCGATCATGCCGTTCACCACATTCCCTGCAGGCAGTCCCACGTCAGTGTGGCTGGTGGACACTCCCTTCTGCGGGCCCCACTGGGCTTGCCTCGCTTTCCAGCCCAGGAGCCACCAACGCTGGCGGAGTGTCCCTGGCCAGCTGCAGCCTCCTGCCAACCAGTCCCTTTCTGACCTGCGTCAGCCTCCTGTGCCAATCTGGCTGGTCCTGCCCTTGCCCACCTCCCCAATAAAGATAATGATGACAGGCCGGGCGCGGTGGCTCACACCTGTAATCCCAGCACTTCAGGAGACTGAGGTGGGTGGATCACTTGAGGCCAGGAGTTTGAGACAAGCCTGGCCAACACAGTAAAACCCCGTCTCTACTAAAAATACAAAAACTAGCTGGGTTTGGTGGCACGTGCTTGTAATTCCTCCGCCTCCCGGGTTCAAGTGATTCTCCCACCTCAGCCCTCCAAGTAGCTGGGATTACAGGCTCAAGCCACCATGCCCGGCTGATTTTTTGTATATTTAGTAGAGATTGGGTTTCACTGTGTTAGCTACGATGGTCTCGATCTCTTGACCTTGTGATGATCCACCTGCCTCAGCCTCCCAAAGTGCTGAGATTACGAGCGTGAGCCACTGCGCCTGGCCCAGGACATTGATATGATTAAGTTATTTAATCTAATCCAGCTAATTTTTGCTAGGGAGAATATGGACCCAGGGTCACTGAAGCTTAAAGTTTTCCAAGAAAAGTTGGAAATCTTGATGTTTAAGGGGAACCTTCAGATTTTTTTTTTTGAGATGGAGTTTTGCTTTTGTTGCCCAGGCTGGAGTACAATGGCACGATCTCAGCTCACTGTAATCTCCACCTCCCGGGTTCAAGCAATTCTCCTGCCTCAGCCTCCCCAGTAGCTGAGATTACAGGCACCCACCACCACGCTCGGCTACATTTTGTATTTTTAGTAGAGATGGGGTTTCTCCATGTTGGTCAGGCTGGTCTCAAACTCCTGACCTCAGGTGACCCTCCCGCCTCAGCCTCCTAAAGTGCTGGGATTACAGGCGTGAGCCACTGTGTCTGCCCTATTGTGGCTTCTTCATCAACCCATGGATCTTGACATGACGTCAGGTGGGGCTGAGGGTTAGGGTCTCCTGGGTCTCAGAGGGCCATTCTCAGGCTTCTCCGAACCTTTTTACTGTCCCCTCACCGTCGCCCCAGGGTGTTCACCTTCCAGTAGCGACAGCAACATCACCACCATGTCCTTCTGCAGATCCAGCAGCTCCTTCAGCAGCTCGATCTGGCTTGAGTCCTAGAGATCCCACACCCCAGCTCGGTGAGGGCTGGTCTCTGCAGACACCTCCCCAACCTCTGTTGCTTCTGCCCCTCCTCACCTACCCAGCACGGCCTAAACCCCTGTTTTCTCCCTCTTACCTCCGAGGGGACCCGAGTCCAGACATGTTCCTCGGAAGCAGGGGAGGGGGCAGAGAGACAAGATTGTGCGGGTGGGGTTGGCACTTGGGGGAAGGGCCCCACAGCTGATGAGCAGGGGGAAGGGACTGGCCGACAAGGAGGACTGGGAGGCTTGCCGGGCAGACATGTGGGCCAGAGAGACAGAGACAGACAGAGACAAACACTGGGGACGAGACCCAGGCCTGGGGAGGGACGTGAGCCCAGCACGGCCTGGCCTGTGGCGGGCTTGACAGATGCACGTTGACTATGATGTGTGACGGCAAGAGTGGGACTCCGAGCTCAGGAGGAAGGCGGGGAGGCAGCGTGTCCTTTCCGGTAAGCTGTCTGGGGGAACCTGGGGCCACGGTATAGGCCCATAGAAACCTCCAACACAAGGTTTTGGTTCATGGCCCCATTTACGTTAGGTTGAGTCACATAAAATTGCCAACATGGGATCACTTTTGGATCACAAAGTGGTAATTTCTTTTCTTTCTTTCTTTTTTTTTTTTGAGACAGAGTCTCGTTCTGTCGCCAGGCTGGAGTGCAGTGGCGCAATCTGGGCTTACTGCAACCTCCACCTCCCAGGTTCAAGCGATTCTTCTGCCTCAGCCTCCCGAGTGGCTGGGACTAGAGGCGCGCACCACCACACCCAGCTAATTGTTTTTTTTTAAATAGAGATGGAGTTTCACCATATTGGCCAGGCTGGTCTCGTGATCCGCCCACCTTGGCCTCCCAAAGTGTCGGGATTACAGGCGTGAGCTATCACGCCCAGCCCTCCCCCTCCTCTATTAATAATCCCTCGGTTTTTGTCTGTGGAGTCTCCCGTCCCACAGTCATAGCATATGGAGCTAACCCTACCTCCCGGTTCTGTAGGTGGATATATGACAAGGCCGGCCAATCAGAGCTTTCTTTCCCAAGGCTACGGTGACTGGCTCAGGGATGGACATGTGACTCAATAGGCCTTCAAAGAGAATCTCAGGGATTTTTCTTGGAGCTCTAAGGAAAGAGGAGTTCTCTTCCCCTCTGGGGCTGTTAAGAAGTAGGGTGGATAGGAGCCTGAGGCACCGTTTTTCCGGCCCAGGCAGAGAGCCCACTTGCAAATGCAGTCAAAGAGGAGACAGTTCTGCTGACATCACTCTATGCCCTGGATCTCTGATACCAACTGATAAATTCTCTATTTTTATTTTTCTTAAGCCTAAGCCACCGCTTTGCATTGGATTTCTAGCTTTTGCCACCTAGACTAGATAGTGGTGGATGAATTAGTCCTGCAGGATTTGGAATTCTACACGATGATACCAACACTCTCTAGAATTTTAAGATGATACCAACAGCACAACTTCCGCTGCTGTGACACGGAGGAATTGCATTCTAAGTTTAACTCCTTTTAAAAAGTCAGATGTCACCAGTTAGGGTTTCTGTCAGCCCCCTGGGGCATCTTTGGGCAAATTAGAAAAAAAGGGACCCCCTAAAACACTTCCTGTTGGAAAGTTATAGTGTACTGGATACTTTACTGCCATCTGCTGGAAAACTAAACTATTGCAACACACACACCAATATAGTTATGATTTGTGGGATGTGGATGTCCTCAGAGATTGTGCCTTTGTGCAGTGCACAACCTGCGCAACAGTATATGGCAGCCTTGAATATGGTTACCAGACAGAAGCAGAACAAATGGATTAAGTGTTTGTGAGACATTGGCAAGGCTGCAAAGGGGGTGAGGGAAAGAGGAACACAAGGATTATGGAAATAGACAGGGCTCAACAGGGACCTTACATCATGAATGCCTGATACGGGTGTCATCTGCCGCAGGCAAGATAAAGAAGCAAAACACCTCCTCAGCCCCAAGCTCTAATCTAGAAGCCAGCCCCATCCTACCCGAAGGACTGTCCACATCTGAGATGACCTCATCAGAGAGAAAAACACTAACCAATCATAGAGGAGCTCTGACCACTGGGGGAGGGCCCAAAAGTCAGATCAACGAAAGCCTAGATGGAAAACCAGCCGATAGCGGGGGGGGGCAGAGGAGGAGGCGGGGTAAGGCAGAGAGCCAATCCAGAAGGAAGATGGATTTGGCCACTGGGAGGGAACCAGTCTGGAACATGCCAGGAGCACTTGGGTGACAAACCGACCAATGGGGCAAGACTTGAAAACGGACCACTTGGGGAATGCCCGGAAACCGGTGGATGGAGACCAGAGGGGCTCAAACCTGAGCAAGTTTCATCATCATGTGGGCAAACACGTGCAGGAATCCCACCACGGCGTCCCATAGGCGGCTGTGCGCCAGGCTCTGCTGGTTCCCGGTGCAGGGGCCCTGCGGGGCAGAGGGCCGTGTGATCGAGGAGGGAATCCCTGAGAAGGGATGAGGGATGGCGATGCGGGACCCCTCCCACTCCCACCCCAAGGGGCGCGCCCCACCTGGATGTACTCGGTGAGGCTGTTGAACACCTGCTTAGCCACCGACATGGCTTTGGAGAAGTTCCTCTTGCCCTGCTCTTCAATGACATCCTTGCCTGAGTAGTACCAGTAGAAGTCGCTGATGGATTCCTGGGGGCAGGCAGGGGGTGAGGGGGCGCTGGGGGCGACCATGGCCCGGCAGCCCTCGACCCAAGTCACACCTGAACCGTTTCACGTCCTCACCTGCAGCCGCAGGAGGTAGTCCACTGTGCAGATGATGATGTTAATAGTGGTTGTGTTCCCTGTCTGTGTCCGTAGGTAGTTCTGGAAATCTGGGGGAGATGAAAAGTCACTCATTCAGCACCTCCCATGTGCTAGGCGAGACGAACAGTGGGTCATTTATTCATTTATGCAATACTCATGTGTTGAGTACCTATCATATGCCAGAAGGCATATAATCATCAATTTATTTAATGACTATAAAGTACTTACTATGTGTCAGAGAAAGAGGGATGATCATTTATTCATATATCTAAAAATACTGGCCAGGCACGGTGGCTCATGCCTGTAATCCCAGAACTTTGGGAGGCCAAGGTGGGTGGATCACTCGAGGTCAGGAGTTCGAGACCAGCCTGGCCAACATGGTGAAACCCCGTCTCTACTAAATAAACCACAAAATCAGCCAGGCGTGGTGGTGATCGCCTGTAATCCCAGTTACTTGGGAGGCTGAGGTAGGAGAATTGCTTGAACCTCGGAGGTGGAGGTTGCAGTGAGCCAAGATCACGCCACTGCACTCCAGCTTGGGCAACAAGAGTGTAACTCCATCCCAAAAAAAAAAAAAAAAAAATTGAAAAATATTGAGGATCTACTATGTGTCAAATGTGGTGGAGGGTCATTTATTCACTCAGTTTTTTCTAACAAATATGTATTAAGCACCGACTGTGTAGCAGGGAGAAATAGAGATCCAGTCCCCCATTTGTTTCCAATTTTATAGAAAGCCTACTATGTGCCGGGAATATTCAAGCATTTATCCAACGAATATTTATTGAGCACCTACTAAAGGCCAGGGAACATAACTGGTCATTCATTCATTTATTCAACATATTTTATCGAGTGTATACTGCATGCTAATGAGATTGATTGCCACATATTCTTTGCTACGACAAATTTGAGTTCCTACTATGTGTCATGCAGTATTCTAGGCTCTGGAGATATAGTAGTGAAAGAAAACAGTTCCTGGCCTTGTGGGGGACTTTTTTTTTTGACAGTCTCCCCTCTGTTGCCCAGGTTGGATTACTGTGCCATGGTCATAGCTTGCTGCAGCCATCACCTCCTGGGTTCAGGTGATCCTCCCAACTCAGCCTCCTGGGTAGCTGGAACTGTAGGTGTGAGCCACCACGTCCGGCCAAGTTTTAAATTTTTTTGTTGAGACCAGCCCAGGCTGGTCTCGAACTCCTGGCCTCAAGCAACCCTCCCACCTCAACCTCCCATAGTGCCAGGATTACAGGCATGAGCCGTGTGTCCGGCCTCTGCCCTTGTGAAGTTTATATTCTTGTGCAGTAATTTTTCAATCTTTTCTGACTGCAATCTACGGTAGGAAATCGTTTTTACATTGAGACCTGATACATGTGTTCAATCTGAAGTGGTATTCACGTACTCCTGAAACAGAAGTTTCATACTGCCTTGCTCTGTGCCATGCATTCTGTTCGTTTCCGTCCCGTACTGCTCTAGCTAACTACGAAGAAGAAATTTGTGGTTCTCATCCTCTCAACCTTGGCTGCACATGAGAACAAACAGGAGGCTTTTAAAAATCCCAGTGCTCAGACCAAACCCCAGATCAATTAAGTCAGAACCTCTAGAGGTGAAACCTGGGCCTTGGTATCTCTCTTTTTTTTTTTTAGAGACCGGGTTTCACTATGTTGGTCAGGCTGGTCTTGAACTCCTGACCTCAAGTGATCCACCCGCCTCGGCCTCCCAAAGTGCTGGGATTTCAGGCTTGAGCCACCACGCCCGGCCTCTCAGTATCTTTAAAGCTACCTAGGCACGCCAGTGTACAATTATGAGAACCTCTGCGTGAAACTGATTCATGCACATCTGATGGATTCGTTCCCACTATTTACTCGCCCCCAGTTTTTCTTTTCCCCTAACTTTCTGTTTTTTGAGAGGGAGTCTTGCTCTGTTGCCCAGGCTGGAGTGCAGTGGCACGATCTCAGCTCACTGCAACCTCCGCGTCTTGGGTTCAAGCAATTCTCCTGCCTCAGCCTCCTGAGTAGCTGGGATTACAGGCACGTGCCACCACACCCGGCTAATTTTTTGTATTTTTAGTAGAGACCGGGTTTCACCATGTTGGCCAGGATGGTCTCAATCTCCTGAACTCATGATCTGCCTGCCTCTGCCTCCCAAAGTGCTGGGATGACAGGCGTGAGCCACTGCGCCCAGGCACTTTTTTTTTTTTTTGAAACAGAGTCTGGCTCTGTCACCCAGACTGGAGTGCAATGGCACGATCTTGGCTCATTGCAACCTCCGTCTTCTGGGTTCAAGCGATTCACCTGCCTCAGCCTCCCAAGTGGCTGGGATTACAGGCACCTGCTACTGTGCCAGGCCAATTTTTGCATTTTTAGTAGAGATGGGGTTTCACCATCTTGGCCAGGCTGGTCTCGAACTCTGGACCTCGTGATCCACATGCCCGGCCTCCCAAAGTGCTGGGATTACAGGCGTGAGCCACCACACCTGGCTCCCCCTAACTTTTTTACAGTCAGTTCACAATTGCTCTATCAGGTCGGCTCAACAGAAGGCCCATTTTGCCTGGTTTCATGATACAGACAAAGCACACTCAAATTTTCAACATTTTATAAGCAAAGGTACAGGTTTTCCCATCAACCCTGCTTTCTAACCCCTTTATTTGTGTTAATTTAAATTGTTAAACTGTGTTAACTTAAACTGGACTATATGCAAAAATAAAAGATACACAGCTCCTGTAAAAAAATTCTGCCAACTGAAAACACCTGTTATAGACATGTGCAAATTAGCGAGAGACAAACCTTTTGTCTGCTTCGAATAGCACTGACTCCTCAAGACATGCAAGGCCCCTAAGATGTGAAAGGTATTTCCAATTTCTCTTTGATTGGGCCATGAATTTAGGCAGAGGACTGGGATGCAAATTTGCTGGGAGACAGCTATCCCTCTGCTAACAATATTCTCATTTTCAAAACACATTCTCGAGGAACAAAATTCATTTTAAACTCAAAGGCTGATTCCATCTTAGTTAAAATTAAAGAAAGAAAATCTTAGTCCTGGCTGGGTGTGGTGGCTCACACCTGTAATTCCAGCATTTTAGGAGGCCAAGGCAGGAGGATTGCTTGAATCCAGGAGTTCGAGACCGCCTGGGCAACATAGTGAGATCTCGTCTCTACAAAAAATAAAAAACTCAGCCACACATGGTGACGCATGCCTGTAGACCCATATACTCGGGAGGCTGAGGGGTGGATTACTTGAGCCGGGAGGCAGAGGTTGCAGTAAGCTGTGATCATGCCTCTGTACTCCAGTCTGGGCGACAGAGTGAGACCCCGTCCTAGTCCCACGGCACAAAGATATTTGACAAATATTGAAAACTGGTTGGGGACACAAGAGCTTTTGAAAATTCAAGACAAAGGGATCATGCTTTATCCTTTGTTGAAAGAAAAAGAACGAAGATTAAAGATATTTACAAATCAATTACCTTAATGAGCACTAACCAAGTGGCTGAAGGTTCTATGGAAGTTAGATTTCTAATTACTCCAATTCTTGTCATGCAAGTTAATTTCCGGGTAGTCTGTGGTTTCCTAATCATCTGCTAAGGGTTATAACCACAATCTCAAGACCGTACATGTTTGTTATAGGAAATGGCATTGGGTAGAATGTTTGCTGTGCAGAATTTTGACTGTTCTGTAAAGTTGTAAACTAGGTTTGCTGCATCAGGCTGTGTTCCTTGTCACTGATGTCGTGTAATTAATTTGCTGTCATCCTCAATCTTGTTAAACTGGCTGAACCACAACAAAAGAGAAAACTCTTGCTTAAGATAGGAAAGAATCTGCAGGCCTTCATACAGATCTTCCCTCTGCAAAGATTTTATAAGCAAAATAAACAAGTGATTCTAATAGATTTATTTTTAAATGCCAGGTGGTTTTTTCCTTTAGGTCTTTTCTGGCCCTAAAATACAGAAATCCATCACGTGTATTGAACTTTGGCAGCCACGGCAGAATGCCTGTGGGAAAACGGCGTGTGACAAATTATCCATTTGGGCAAATTGATTTTGGCCAAATTGGTTTTGGCAGGTTGCTTTTGGGGAATTGGACTGGCCAGAGGAGATGAAGGGGAAGCAAAGTGGCTAGATTCCAGAAATTCCAGAGGGTTTTTTTTTTTTTTTCCTTTGAGACTCTTGTTGCCCAGGCTGGAGTGCAATGGCTCAATCTCGGCTCACTGCAACCTCTGCCTCCTGGGTTCAAGCGACTCTCCTGCCTCAGCCTCCTGAGTAGCTGGGATTACAGGCGTGTGCCACCATGCCCTGCTATTTTTGTGTGTTTTTAGTAGAGACGGGGTTTCACCATGTTGGCCAAGCTGGTCTGAACTCCTGGCCTCAGGAGATCCACCCGCCTCGGCCTCCCAAAGTGCTGGGATTACAGGTGTGAGTCACTGGGCCAGGCCTCCACAGAAATTTTGAAAGCTAGGTGGATTGACACTGGCTGGAGAGTGGTCATCATTGATAGGGGGAGGAGGGGGGGCTGGAACTAACTCAGGCAACCCTTCTGTACCGGCCCAAACCTCGGCTTCCCCTCCACCCCACACCACTCCTCCTCACCATTATTGTGCCCCTCACAGAGCAGTTGCAGGAATGGAACAGGTCTTGTGTGAATTCATCATCCGCCATGACCTTCTCACCTGGGTGGAAGGGAGGGGGCAGGGCCCAGAAGGGGTCAGATGCGCCAAGACACAGCACACACATGCACAAGGCCCATGGACACTGCACATGCATGCACAAAGCATGGGGGTGCTGGGAGGAGCAGCCGCCACTTCAAAGACACTGTGAGGGCCATGGGCATCCATGATGCCAGGCGGTCTTGACCTCAGAGTTCATGACATCAGCAGATGGAGAACCAAGGGGCCCTGAGTCATGAAGTTGAGGCTTCAAGTGTCTTTCTACATCAGTGCCCTCTGATGTTCAACTTGTGTTACATCCGGGAATGTCTGCTGACTTAGCAGACATTCAGGCAGCTGGTAACGCCCTCAGCCCCCCCTCCAGACCATGGAAGTTAATGGATTATGAGGGTTTGGGTCAGGTCACTTTCACACAAAGGCTCTGAGCAGGGGGGAGATTGGGCTGGGAAAAGGGTTGGATATTGAAAGCCAGCCAATTGGCCCAGATGCCTTGAAAGTGGCCAATCCAGGAGTAGCAAAGGGGAGGGGTGTAAACAAGGGCCAATCGGAACGAACATCTGAAAGAAGTAGTGGGCGGTGGGGGAGGAGGCTAAGACTGTAAATGGGCCAACCAGAACAGGCGCAGAGGAGGCAGGCGCAGAGGAGGCACGCGCACACCAATCAGAGTGGACGCCAGAGGCAACCCATTCTGTTGGTGGATGGGAACCGCTGACCGACCAATCTGAGGTCGGGGCGCAGACAGCAGAGTAGGTTGGAGTGGGGGTTACTCCACACCGGGACTGCGAATCTGGGTCTGGAAGTCTAACAATATCCAGCTGGAAAGAGACCTTTGCCGTGTTCTCCAGCTTCTGTTTTACACATGGGGAAAGTGAAGCTTAGGGAAGGTAAGAGGCTCGTTCACAGGCCCATCTATTCTCAGTGGCTGATCTGGGACCTGAATCATATTCCCCAGACTCCTGATCTCCAGGCTTTGCACTGGCAGAGTGCACCTGCCGAAGGGTCCCTCCCTCCTCTCCACGTCCCAGATCCTCAGCCCCCAGGTGGAGGGGTGGCCGGGGTTAGGAGGGGCGGGTGGCAGCAGCACAGCACGGGGGTGGGCTGGGGGAATTACCGTTCTGGCGATTGATGACTGGGGCAGCCAACAGGATGGGAGGAGGAAGCAGGAGAAAAGAGAGAAAAGAGAGAGGAAGACAGAGACCACACACACACACAATGACAGTCAGGGACAAAGACACAGAAAGACACAGACACACAGAGAGAGGAACAACCCACAGAGAGAAAGGCAGAGTGATAAGGAGACAGAAGGAAGTGGATTAGCAGGGGAAGAGGGTAGGAAATGAGGATAAAAGCAGAGGGAATGAAAGAAGACGGAGAGGGAGAGAGAGAGATGAAGAGGTACAGGTGGAAAGGCAGGAGCAAGGATTGAGGTAGAAAAGTTAGACACACCATAACACGGCAAAGAGGAGACGTGATTAACCTGGATTAGGGACATTAATAAGAGAACAGCAACCAGGGCGTGACATTTGGGGCAGGTGGAGGGTGGGGTCCACGTGGTGATGGGCAAGAACACAAGACAGAATGACGTCTGGTCATGGGAGGAGGTGGTGGGCATGGGGAGACCCTGGGGGGATGGAGGGAGACTGGGGGACCAGAGCAGGGGGAGGAGGCCAAGGGAGCCCTTGGGAACTGGTGTCTTGGAGGAAGGGAGCTCTGGGTAATGGCGGGTGGGGGTAGGGTGGCAGGAATCCCTAAGGAAAATGTCCTGGGGGAGAGGGAGAGCCCAAGGGAGGGCCTCACCAGTGCCATCCTCGTTGACCATGCCCAGCCCCTCAGCCTTGTTCTGTCTCTCAAAGGCATTGAGATCCAGGACGCTGAGGGAAAGAAAGGAAAGACAGGGGGGATGTGATGAAGCCTCTGCCCTCCTCTCTTCCAGGGTCTGACAGCTCCCCCACTATGGTGGGCTGGAGAGCCACAGTAAACCATGTATGTGCTGAAATCAAGAGGAAGTGGAAATGAAGATCTGACAGAAGCTAGGACATAATGTACAGCCAGGATGAACCCTGTGCGAGCTGAAATAATGAAGAACAGAAACCACCCATACCAAAAGCTGCAGAGGGTAGGAAAGTCAGCCAGCAGCAAGAGGCCAATAAAGGCAGACAACGGTGGAGGCATATTAATAGGGGTCAACAGAGAGCTCCCAAATCTCCTGCTGCCGAGTTCCCCTTGAATTCTAAACAAGTTTTTGGTTCCACTGTCTGGGAGCCATAATGCAACTCATTCTTAAAGCCTATGACATTTTGCCTCCCTATTGTTCTACATTAATTCTTATAATAAATTCCCTGTTATTTGAGCGATTCTGAGTTTTTTTTTTTTTTCCCCCTGGGCTGAAAAAGCAGAATTAGAACCGGAAATGGTACCAGGAGTGGGGTGGCAGAGGCACCAAACAGAGCTTAACAAGAAGAAGTATACTCGAACCTACCTGCACGTTTGCATCAGTGCCTGGATACTCTGGAAGAAGCCAACTTCCTTCTTGTCCTTCAGATAATCCAGCATTTTCTGCAGAGGGAGAGGCAGGGGAGGAGAAAACTGGGAGTCACACAGGAACCTCCCCACCCCTCTTTGCCTTCCTCCCAAGTCCCTTTGCCTCTGTTACCTGCTGCACGTCAGCATTGCCTCCATTGAGGATGGAGATGCCCAGCTTCAAGGTAGAGGACACCATGGCACCTGTCTCTCCTAGAGGGAGTGGGAGACAAAAGAGGGTCCACCCAGTTGGAAGGCAGTGTGTTCCATCCACCAGAAAACAGCTAACCCAGGGGATGTGAGAGAAGGAGATGGCAGAGTGTGCAAAGGAGTGCATGCAGGGGTGATTGCAATTGAAGGATGAATAAGAAATTGCAAGGCAGGTATGCAAGGGGAAGCAGCAAGGGCTGGGGTGTGCATGCAAACCACAGGAATGGAGGGGCGGCAAATGGGTTCACAGGAAACAGGTGAGCTGGAAGGGTGAGGACAGGCTGAATGCACTCGGAAGAGCCTGATGCACATGTGAGGAGCACCTTTGCAGGCACTGATCATCTGCAGCACCATCTCGGCTGCCCCCCGGGTGTGCAGCCGCGCTTGCTGGTACAGAAGCCTCTGTTTCTCCATCTCTTTCTCCTGAGCAGGGAGACAGACCCATGGGGCGAGTCCAGGCTTTCCAGCCCAGCCTTTCCCCCTCACATTCTCATTTCTGCCCTCCCTGTTCCAGCTACAATCACAACTCCCTCCTTCAATCATGAGCTCCCTCCATCCCCCGGGGCTCACACCCTTGATCATCTCCTGTACCTAGCACAGGGCTAGGCATTGGGCAAGACCTACATAAATCAGAGCTGGGCATGCAGCAGTCTTAACTTGAGCCCACAGACCTCCAGGCCATCTTTGAACTTGGATGATGAAAAGTTACATTTTTATGTTTTCTACCCTCTAACAGAAATGTAGCATTCCCTTCCTTTATAGATGAAGCCATAAATCACAGCAATATTAGCAGAACCTGTGGTTTTTTTCACCAATAAAAATCACAGATGTGACTGGGCACAGTGGCTCACGCCTGTAATCCCAGCACTTTGGGAGGCTGAGGCAGGCAGATCACAAGGTCAGGAGATCAAGACCATCCTGGCTAACATGGTGAAACTCCATCTCCACTAAAAATACAAAAAAATTGGTCAGGCATGATGGCATGCGCCTGTAATCCCAGCTACTCGGGAGCCTGAGGCAGAAGAATTGCTTGAACCCAGGAGACGGAGGTTGCAGTGAGCTGAGATGCTGAGATGACACCACTGCACTCCAGCCTGGGTGACAGAGCAATACTCTGTCTCAAAAAAAAAAATCACAGATGTTCCCATATCACATTATTGTTGCAGAATTAGAACCACGTCCGATTCAAATTCTGCTCTTTGGTTCAGGAGAAGAGACTCACTCAGAATAGCTTCAAGATGTCTCAGAATATCACTTACGTTCATCACTACTTCTCAGTTATAGTAGCTGTTGGATCCACTGCTAGATTTTTTTTTTTTTTTGAGACACAGTCTCGCTCCGTCACCCAGGCTAGAGTACAATGGTGTGATCTCAGCTCACTGCAACCTCCGCCTCCTGGATGCTTCTGCCTCAGCCTCCTGAGTATCTGGGATTACAGGCACATGGCACCATGCCCAGCTAATTTTTGTATTTTTAGTAGTTTTACCATATTGGCCAGGTTGGTATTGAATTCCTAACCTCAGGTGATCCATCCACCTCGGCCTCCCAAAGTGCTGGGATTAGAGGCATAAGCCACCACGCTGAGCCTTAGATCTTCTTATTTGATAGATTAACAATGTGCAAGTATTATTGGATCACAAATTCATTTTTTTTTTTTTAAGAGACGGGGTTTCACCATGTTGGTCAGGCTAGTCTCGAACTTCCTGACCTCAGGCGATCCACCCGCCTCGGCCTCCCAAAGTGCTGGGATTACAACCGTGAGCCACCACGCCTGGCCACAAATTCATTTTTAAAATATTTGGATAGCTATTCAATACTTGTTTCCTCTGCTATGAATTTCTTTTAAACATTTAAAAACATGATCCTAAGAAAGGGTTCACCAGAGGCGGGAAGGGACTCTGGCACAGAACAGACTGTCTCAAGGAAAGAACGGACGGGTGAATTGCACGTTCACTAGCTCTTTCTCATCACCTGGCCTTGGCATATACGACTCCCCCTACGTGGAACATTTTTCTCTTTTTAACTGGCAGGCTCCTTTTATCCTTCTGCTCAGACCTCCCCCTCCTCTGAGAAGCCCTCCCTGATATCTTTTCCTGCAGGCTGGGTCAGGCACTTTGCTTGGGCTGCTTTATACCCCTGAGATTCCCCCATCTTGGCCCCGACCCCTCTGCCTGTGTCCCCATCATCCCAGCCCTGACCCCTTCACCTTACTTCCCCCATGACCACAGTGCATACCCTGTGCTGTTAGTTTGACTGGCATGTGTGTCTGTCTCCCTAGTGGACTGACTTGGTCACTGCTGTGTCCCAGAGCTTTGCTCTGTGAACACATGCTGAAGGAATGGGAGATGCCTGCAGTTCGGGTCCCCCATCCCTTCCCTCAAGGACCTCCTGAGCCCACCTACCTCAAAGGAGACCTCAACCTCCTCTTCACCTTCGACGTTCTCCCCTCCCTCCTCCAGGTGGCAGCTCTGGGGAGGGAGCATCAGTAAAGGGATGAACAAAGCAGACCCCCCGTCCCACTCCAGCCCCTTTTGTGGACAAGCACTGCAGGTGGGGGAGCAGGAAACCTGCACCAGATGAGGTGTGGGGGGCTCACCTTTGCCATGATATCAGCATAGGCCATGTACAGGTAATCCTCGTCCAGTTTGCTGGGGAAGTAAGAAGGGGAGTGGTCAGGACCCAGTGGAGAGGATCCCCCATCTTATAAGAGCTTCTGGGCCGGATGTGGTGGCTCACACCTGTAATCCCAACATTCTGGGAGGTTGAAGCGGGCTCATCACTTGAGGTCAGGAGTTCGAGACCAACCTGGCCAACATGGTGAAACCCGTCTGTACTAAAAGTGCAAAAAATAGCCGGGCGCGGTGGTGCGTGCCTGTAATCCCAGCTACTCCAGAGGCTGAGGCAGGAGAATTGCTTGAACCTAGGAGGCAGAGGTTGCAGCGAGCCGAGATCCCATCACTGCACTCCAGCCTGGGTGACAGAGTGAGAGCCGACATTGTGCCACTGCACTCCAGCCTGGGTGACAGAGTGAGACTCCGTCTCAGAAAGAAAAAAGAGCTTCTGGAGGGCCTTCCTTTAGAGGGCCAACCCCCCCCCCACACTCAGGCGGCGTGGCTCAGCTGGCTGGAGTGGCCACTGCCAGGGTGGCTTGTAACAAAGGCAGGGCCAATGAGGACCTTTATCTGTGTGGCCACGACGACAGGTCGAAATGGCCACATCGTCCATGCTGTCCAGTGGAACCCATTCTGGGAGTTGTTGTTTGTTTTGTTTTTGAGACAGAGTCTTGCTCTGTTGGCCAGGTTGGAATGCAGTGGTGCAATCAGGCTCACTGCAGCCTCGACCTCCCAGGCTCAAGTGATCCCCCCACCTCAGCCTCCTGAGTGGCTGGGATTACAGGCATGTACCACCACACCTGGCTAATTTGTCTATTTTTTTTTTTTCCTGTAGAGACATGGGTCTTGCTATGTTGCCCAGGCTGGTCTCAAATTCCTGGACTCCCAAAGTACTGGGATTATAGGCGTGAGCCACCATGCCTGGCCCATTCAGTGAGGTTTGCTGGAGCTAATGGTAGAGGCACTCCCTTTCCACTGGGGGATGCTAAAATGGAGTGATGGAGGGCTGGCGCTCCCAGGGCCATCTTGCCACCTGTCAGCCCAATAACAAGTATGGCCGCCAGGCGTGGTGGCTCACACCTGTAATCGCAGCACTCTGGGAAGCTGAGTCGGGCAGATCATGAGGTCAAGAGATTGAGACCATTCTGGCCAACATGGTGAAACCCCATCTCTACTAAAAATACAAACATTAGCCAGGCATGGTGGTAGGCGCCTGTAGTCCCAGCTACTAGGGAGGCTGAGGCAGGAGAATCGCTTGAACCCGGGAAGCGGAGGTTGCAGTGAGCCGAGATGGCACCACTACACTCCAGCCTGGGCAATGGAGCAAAACCCCATTGCAAAAATTAAAAAAATAATAAAATATAAATAAATAACTAAAAGAAAACAAAATGAAAAACAAATCCCTGTGCCTTCACTCCCTTATCCACACAAAGGAGCTAAGTTAATCCATCTCACAGTGTGGCGATTGAGTGAGAGGATATGGAAGTCAGCGCTTAGCTTGGTGCCTGACACAGTGAGCACCTGGTCAGTCCTGCCTGCTGTCGTCAGCAGCTGGGGCACCTGCATCACGGTTATTTTGTACTGAGCCCGTCATTAGCCCACATGAAGCCTTTGAGGGAATTAGAGAAAGTGCCCCCCTGCCACGTCTGTCTGTTGGAAATTTGTCATACATATGGATTTCTTTCATAATATACTGATTTTATTTGAGCAAGACACCTTCTTCTAGAAAAGCCTAGTTAATCGGCCGGGTGCAATGGCTCACACCTATAATCCCAGCACTTTGGGAGGCTGAGGCGGGAGGATCACCTGAGGTCAGGAGATCGAGACCATTCTGGCCAACATGGGGAAACGCTGTCTCTACTAAAAATACAAAAATTAGCCGGGCGTGGGGGCGTGTGCCTGTAATCCCCAGCTGCTCAGGAGGCTGAGGCAGAAGAATCACTTGAACCCAGGAGTTAGAAGTTGTAATGAGCAGAGATCGTACCACTGCACTCCAGTCTGGTGACAGAGCAAGACTCTGTCTCAAAAAAAAAAAAGCCTAGTTAATCTACATTGTGATGTGAACCCCTCAGAGATGCCCTTGTGAAGTGTCAGCCATGCAACAGTGTATGGTGGCTGTGCCTGTCCTAGCAAAGTCACATTTATGTTTTTTTTCTTTTTGAGACACAATTTCACTATGTTGTCCAGGCTGGAGTGCAGTGGTGTGATCTCGGCTCACTGCAACCTCTGCCTCCTGGATTCAAGCGATTCTCCTGCCTTAGCCTCCAAGGTAGCTGGAATTACAAGTTCCCACCACCAAGCCTGGCTATTTATTGTATTTTTGTAGAGATGGGGTTTTGCTATGTTGGCCAGGCTGGTCTCGAACTCCTGGGCTCCAGTGGTGTCCCGCCTCGGTCTCCCAGAGTGCTGGGATTATAGGCATGAGCCACTGTGTCCTGCCAGCAAAGTGACGTTTAAAGATCTGTCTGTCCTGAGCTCCCCCAGGACACGGAGGGCCTCTCCTGAGGCACAGGGAGGCTGCTGGGCTGGAGTGGGGGTGGCCAGGTGCCCCTCTTTCCCAGGACCTTGGGGGGCATTTCTGGGGCCCTGGGAAGAGTCCTCACCTCTTTCCGTCAGGGCAGTGCGGCTGAAGTGCAGAACCAGCTGGTGCAGGGGGTCTGGTTTCTTCTCTTCCACCTCTTCCTCCTCCTCCTCCTGCTCCCCAGCTTTCTGTGGGGGAGAGGGTGGGCTTGGGGAGAGGGTTTCTAGTGCCCCCGCCCCCATGTCCCTGTTGGTCTGGATTTTTTTCTCTTTTCCACATCCTGCACCCTACTTTGGTTCTACCTAAGCCAGGGGCTGGCATGTCTATGCCCCTTGATGTGGAGGGCGATCCCGGGAGGTGTGTCAAGGGTGGCCTTCCCACCAGCCCTATCCAGCTCGCCCCCACTCCCCAAGGTGGGCCCCAGCTCACTGAAAGGTCATCTATCATGCGATCCTCAAAACTGTGGTCTTCAGTCAGGATCCACGCAGCCTTGTAACTCTCCAGGAACATGTTACATGCCCGGTGCCTGCAGGGGAGAGGTCTGGGCGTCACTGGGACATGCCCTCCTCCATGCCTCCTGACCTCCCATGTGCCTGCAGCTCCCCCAACCATCCCCAAGACCCCATCACGTTGGCACTCCATTCTCCAGACTCTCCATCCACCCTTTCTCTGCAGCTCCTCACTCGCCTCGTCCCTGGGGGCCTTACGTGGGCAGGTTGTACAGGGGCGTCATGCGGAAACAGGCCACGACTGCCCGCCGGCGCTGCTTGGACAGGAGCTTGTGCCACACGGCCTTCTTAGACTTGTGAGGGTGCTCGGTCTGGGGAGAGGGGGAGCGGTACAGTCTGTCACATCCCCAGGTCCTGCCCCTGGCCTGATGCCCACTCGCAGCCCCGGATGAAACTGCCCATCTGTGCCCAAGTCCATATTCAGGACCGACTCACACGGCAGAACACCTGTCTTCACCAACAAAGTCAGAATGCTAGCTCTGCCTCCAGACCTGTTTCCATCCCATGCCTGGTCCCACAGAGCCAGGGCCACCACCCACACCATGACCACCCACCCAAGGCCCTGACCACGAACTCAAGGCATCTCCTCTAGGCCCCATCCCTAGACCTAAAATTCTGCCCCTTCCCCACCCCGCCCCTAGATGCAAGATTAAGCAGCAGGCCCCGCCCCCAGATCCACTCTAAGCCTCACCTTAAACTCAAGGCGCCACCTCCTGTCCTGCCCCAAAGCTTAATAGTCATCTCCAGACCATGCTCACATTCTTAAAAGCCCCCCCTCCCCTACCCCTGCCCCCATACCCCCCTCTTCAGGCTCCGCCTAGAGACCCAGCAGTCAGACCCCTCTGGCCCCACACACCTGGTCCAGATGGTAGAGCACAGCTGACACTTCCTGGACTCTGCGCACGATTTTCTCGGGGTCGTCGGCGTCCTCCTCACGACCCGGGACGCCCCAGTACAGGGCCATCTGCCAGCGCAGAGACGGGGAGCCTTCAACCTGAGGGGAGGAAGGAGGGGTGGTTGGCGTGAGGGACCCTCCCCACCTTTCAGCTGGATGTCTCCTTTCCATTATTGGGAGGACTCAGTGGGTGAGTGCATGTTGAGGTCTTTTTTGTTGTTGTTTTGAGACAGAATTCTGTCAGGAGGAGGAATTCCTCCTGACAGAATTCCACCAGGCTGGAGGGCAGTGGTGCGATCTCGGCTTACTGCAACCTCTGCCTCCTGGGTTCAAGCGATTCTCCTGCCTCAGCCTTCAGAATAGCCGGGACTACAGGCACCCACCATTACACCCAGCTAATTTTGTATTTTTAGTAGAGGCAGGGTTTCACCATGTTGGCCAGGCTGGTCTCGAACTCCTAACCTCAGGTGATCTGCCTGCCTTGGCCTCCCAAAGTGCTGGAATTACAGGTGTGAGCCATTGTGCCTGGTCTTATTGTCATATTTTTAGTAGAAATGTGATTTTGCCATGTTGGCCAGGCTGGTCTCGAACTCTTGACCTTCGAGGTCTTTCTTTGATGCCTGGTCTTTGGTAAGTGCTCAACTCTTCCCTCATATTGTGGTTATTTTTCTGACCTGCCCCTTTCGCTTGGGGAGGAAGGAGGCATACCTTTCCCCTGAAGGTGAAGGTTGTTGTGCAGAAATTCTCGGACCTCCTCATCTGTGTCTTTCTGGGGAGACAGGACCACGCCGGGTCACTCTGGAAGTCCCAGCCTCCTTCCTGACCCACAACCCTTTCCTTCCAGGTCCAGCACCCCAGGAACTGAAGGGTTTTTTCTGGCAGGGATCGGGGGGGAGCTGAGAGAAACAAAAAGGAGGCAGAGGCTGACAGTGGTCAGAAGGGGTCCTAAAGGGGCCAGAGGGTCACAGAGTCACCTTGAAGATACAGTATGGACTCAAGGGGCCTCGTGGGGGTCTGGGAGGAGGCAGAGGGTGACAAGAGGGTATCATCAAAGGTCAAATATGGCCAAGAGGGATGACTGGGGGTCAGAGTGGGGCAGGGAGTCTTTGAAGATCAGAAGGGGTCAGCAGAGGTCATGGGGGATCAGACAGGTCAACTGAGTCACTGGTTACATGCGGGCCAAGAGGGGCATTAGCAGGGTGGGAGTCCACTGGGGTCCCAGGAGGGGGAGTCCTCCAGGACCAAAGTGAGAGGTCCATGGGGCCCTGGAGGGCTCTCTGGGGTCCTGGTGGGACTCAGCAGTCCTGGGAGGTGCTTGAGGCCCTGAGGGAAGGGGTCCTGGTGGTACCAGGCGGAGAAACTGGTGGACTTTAGAGTCCCAAGGGGTTAGTAGATTGTCATGTGTTGGTATGGTCTTGGGGGGAGGGCTATAGGATCTTGGGGCAGAATCCTTGGAGGCTTCCTTAGGGCCCCTGAAGCCAGAAACGATCAGCGAGGAGGGAGATTGTCCTTGCTGTCCCACACAAGGAGTAAGTGGGGTCCTGGGAGCCCTCCTTGGCATCCTAGGGAGCTTAAGAGGTTCTAGGGCCAGGTCTTTTGGTCTCCAGGATGCTTAAGATCTCGGAGGTTTGGCTGTGGTCCTGGGGGATGGGGTTTATGGATCGGGGTGAGTTACTCAGGGCCTCATGAGCTCCCCTGAGCACTGAGAGTCCTTGGGGGCTTAGCTGGGCATCAACAGGGTGCCGTGGAGGCGTCAGCAGGGACCTGAAGGAAAGGGACGGTGAGCCAAGGGCTCAGTGGGGACCCAGATGTTCAGTCTTGGCGGGGAGGGGAGGAGGGGTTATGAGGGGCTCAGTAGGTGCCAAGGAGCTTGAGGGGGCCTTGGTGGAGGGTTTAGAGGAGTCTCGGGGGCTCACTTTGTTGGGGGGACTCTCAGGGTCTCAGCAGGATTGGCATGGTCTGGTTGGGGGGGCAGTGGGGTTCTGCAGTCCTCATGGGGGTCCCAGGGGTTCTAGAGCTTTGCTAGGTTTCAGTGGGGTTTCATCGAGGGCCTTGGGTCTGTGGTACCCTGGGAATATTTTGAACGGGGTCCTCAGGGCATCCCAGAGGGTCCAGGGTGTCCTCAGGGTCCCAGGAAAGAACTCAGTAGGGTATGAAGGGAAGGCTCCCAGGGACCCAGGAGGCTCAGTGGGATCCTGGTGGTCCCCTAGGGTTCCAGGGGCTCAGTGGGTGCAGGGTAGCATCCTGGAAGGTTCCGAGGACAGGGCTGGGGAGGCACCAGGGCATAGCGGGTCTTGGCCAGCGTGATGAGGTCCTGGTCAGTGGGCGCACACATGTTCAGGCCGATGGGCAGCATCTTCTTCAGCGTGGCCACGATCAGTGATGTCCGCACAGAGTACCGGTCCCCCCGGCGCTTCTTCTTGGTGCGTTCCTGGTCCGAGCCGCCGGACTGTGGGGGACACAGGGCTCAGCACCAGCCCAAGCCCCAGTCCCCAGCCTCAGCCCCAACCCGCAGCCAGCGTCCAAACCCCAGGCTCCAGTCTGGATACAAGGCACTCCCCCAGCCACCACCGAGGACACCTCCATTTCCACCCCAGACTTGCTGACCCTACACTTCAGACCTGCAGCCTTGACCAGAGACCCTCCAGACCCAAACCCACAACCCAAATCCCCAGTTCCTTGTTTTGTTGTTGTTGTTGTGTTTTGAGATGGTTTCGCTCTTGTTGCCCAGGCTGGAGTGCAATGGCGCAATCTCGGCTCACTGTAACCTCCGTCTCCTGGGTTCAAGCAGTTCTCCTGCCTCAGCCTCCCGAGTAGTTGGGATTACAGACATGTGCCACCACGCCTGGCTAAGTTTGCATTTTTAGCAGAGTCAAGGTTTCTCCATGTTGGTCAGGCTGGTCTCGGATTTCCGACCTCAGGTGATCCACCCACCTCAGCCTCCCAAAGTGCTGGGATTACAGGTATGAGCCACCACACCTGGCCTGTTCCTTTTTTTTTTTTAAACAAATATTTATTTTTAGAGATGCTATCTTGCTATGTTGCCCAGGCTGGACTTCGACTCCTGGGCTCAAGTGATCCTCCTGCTTCAGCCTCCCAAGTAGCTGGGGCTACAGGCCCATGCCACCATGCCTGCCTGGCTCCAATTTCTAACCCAAATCCATGCAGATTTTCCCCAGTTCTGGGCCTGTCTCAACTTCTAGCAGTCCTCTTCTAGAATCCCCTGGAAACCCCAGCACAACCACCCCCGCTCGCCTAGCATGCACAGACCCACACTTCGCATCCCAAGACTGAGTTCTTAAGAATGAAACAACGATGCAGGCCCGAGAGTTCAAGAGACAAGAGAGATCGCAACAAAGACACTGAGAGACTGAAAAAGACGAGACGGGAAGGCCGAAGATGCAAGAGACATCCAGAAAGATCTGGAAGCAGAGACACGGGCACAGAGTCCCACAGCCGTGTTCTGGAGCCTTGGGTGCAGACCCGGGGCCAGGGCTACCCCAGTCATGCCAACAAGAAGCCCCAATGACAAGCTTTGGCCAGAGCCACAGCCACGCTGGCTGGCAACTTGAGCATGACCCCCACGCCAGGCACTGCTGCAGGCCACGCATGCTGCTTCTCCCCAAGTCCTCGCAGAGCCCTGGGGTAGGGGCCCCTGGCTGGATGTCCTCAGAGGCTCAAAAGGATGACCCCTGACCAATGTCACATGACTAACTATGAAGACAGGATTCTAACCCCAGTCCGGACAGTCCAGAGCACAAGCCTTAAACCACCGCGCGGTGAGGGTGCTCCCCCCTTCCCCAACCATGCGCCGCGTGCCTCTCCCCACCCCATTCCCCTTGACCTCAGCCATGATGCTTTCATAAAAGCTGAGAGTTGCTTTTTCTTCTCTTTTTTTTTTTTTTGGAACAAAAGTCCAAAAAAAGAAAAAAAAAAAACCCACGAGAAACAGAAAAGAAGTCAAATTGCCAAAAGCTGAGGAGTGCGATGGGAATGGATGGGGGAAGGTGGGCAGGGAAGGGAAGGAAGATGGGTAGGGGCTAGGAGCGGAGGACAGGGGTGGGGAACAGAAGCAGGGGTTTTCTGGGGGGTGGTGTTGCAGAGGCTGGGGGAAGGGAGCGTTAGCCAAGAGACATGCGGAAGGTCCCAGATGTGGGGCTGACCTGTACATCTCCAGCCTGCTTCACCGGACCGCAGACAGAGACAAGAAGGGTTACCCCAGCCCCGCAGAGAAGCCCAGGCCTAACTCCAAGTTGCCGGCACCCCCACCTCCTCTGCCCACCCGCCATGAATGCTCTAGCTGGGCATTTCCAGGCCTTGGCTTTGGGTGGGGGTCATTCTTTGGGACCCTGAGGAGGGCAGTTCTGAGAAGGATGGGAGAGGAAAGCAGGAGATGGGGTAAGGGGGCAGAGGAAGAAGGAAATGGAAGAGGGAGAAATGGGGAGGAGGAGGAGGGAGATGGGAGGAGGGGAGAAGATACAGGAGGAGGAAGGAAATGGGGGATGAGAGAAGAGGGAGGGGGGAGGAGAAGGGAGATGGGGAGAGGGGAGGAGAAGGGAGATGGGAGGGGGAGAAGAAGGGAGATGAGAGGAGGGAGAAGATACAGGAGGAGGAAGGAGCTGGGGAGGAGGGAGGGGCAAGAGGGGCTGCTCTGGGGGCTACAGGGAATGCGCCCAGGACAGGCTGGCTGCGTGAGGGCGAGCCAGGTAGGAAGCCCTAGAAGGTGTTCCCCGCCCTCTCTGCCGAGTGCTCCTCCCAGAACCAAGCCCCCACCTTAGCCATTTTGCTCTTGTTGTCAGCAGTCAGGAAGGACATGTTGTTGATCTCATTCTGTACCACAAAGTTCTGCTCCTCGCGCTTGAAGTTCTGGTGGGGGAAGCAGTGTTGAAGACGGGACAGGTGAAGGCAGGCGCCTGCGGACTGCGGCTCCGCTGGCTGTGGGGGAGGGCGGTCGGGATGGGCACTCACGTGGGACTTGGACCAGTAGATGAAGATCTCGCCCACCATCCTGAACAGCTCCTCCGCGCTGGGATTGGGCTCCGTCAGCCACTGTGCCCTGGGGTCGGGGGAGGGGGCCGGTGAGGGAGGGTGGGGATCCCAGGGAAGGGGGCCGCCCAGAGAGAGATCTTGGAGGAGGAGATGGGGACCAGGAGTCATCCAGTCAGAGGGATGGGGTTTTCTAGGGTCATCTGGCCATTCAGATGAACATTTACATTTTTTTATTTTTTTTTTTGAGACCGAGGCTAGCTCTGTTGCCCAGGCTGGAGTGCAGTGATGTGATCTCGGCTCACTGCAACCTCCACCTCCTGGGTTCAAGTGATTCTCTGTCTCAGCTGCCCGAGTAACTGGGATTACAGGCACCCACCACCATGCCTGGCTAATTTTTGTATGTTTAGTAGAGATGGGGTTTCACCATGTTAGTCAGGTTGGTCTCGAACTCCTGATCTCAGGTGATCTGCCCACCTCAGCCTCCCAATGTGCTGGGATTACAGGTGTGAGCCACCACGCCCGGCCTATAGGTTTTTCATGGTGTATTGTTATGTTAAAGAACAAAAAACAAAAAAACAGAGCCGGGCGCGGTGGCTCACACCTGTAATCCTAGCACTTTGGGAGGCTGAGGTGGGTGGATCACCTGAGGTCAGGAGTTCAAGACCAGCCTGACCATCATGGTGAAACCCCATCTTAAAAAAAAAAAAAAGAAAAAGAAAAGAAAAAAAAAAAAGGAAAAAGAGAGAAAAAAACGCAGTCAGGTGTGGTGGCTGACATCTGTAATCCCAACACTTTGGGAGGCTGAAATGGGAGGATCATTTGATCCCAGGAGTTCAAGACCAACCTGGGCAACAGAGTGAGACTCCATAAAAACAGAAAAATTAGCTGAGCTTGTTGGTATGAACATGTAATCCCAGCTACTCGGGGGCTGAGGCAGGAGATTGCTTGAGCCCGGGAGTCAAATCTGCAGTGAGCTGCGATCATGCCACTGCGCTCCAGCCTGGGCAACAGAGCTCAAAAAAATAAAAAGTAAACTGTTCCTTACCCTGTCGTGCATAGTGACAAAGAAATCGACACAATCCAGCATTAGGAGAATGATAGAGAAACATCATATTGGCTGGGCTTGGTGGCTCACACCTGTAATCCCAGTACTTTGGGAGGCTGAGGTGTCAGGAGTTCGAGACCAGCCTGGCCAACACGGTGAAACTCTGTCTCTACTAAAAATACAAAAATTAGCCAGTCGCGGTAGCAGGTGCCTGTAGTCCCAGCTACTAGGGAGGCTGAGGCAGGAGAATTGCTTGAATCTGGGAGGTGGAGGTTGCAGTGAGCCCAAGTCACGCGGCTGTACTCCAGCCTGGGCGATAGAGGCAGACTCCATCTCAAAAGACAAACAAACGAGTGGGCTGGGAGCCTTTGGGCCAATGTGGTCAAAGCCGGAGAAACCAGGAGGGAGGGTCAGAAGGTTGGTGGGGCTGGAGCACTGGAAGATGCTTCTAGTGAGTCAGGAGGCAGGGTCAGATGTGGCTGAAGGACTCGGGAGGTCGGGGCGGGGGGTGTGGGGATGGCAGGGCTGGAGAACTTGGGGGGTTGGGGCGGGGGGCGTGGGGACGGCAGGGCTGGAGGACTGGGGGGTCGGGGCGGGGGGCGTGGGGACGGCAGGGCTGGAGAACTTGGGGGGTCGGGGCAGGAGGGTGTGGGGGACAGCAGGGCTGGAGGACTGGGGGGGTCAGGGCAGGGGCCGTGGGGGACAGCAGGCCTGGAAGACTGGGGGGGTCAGGGGAGGCGTAGGGATGGCAGGGCTGGAGGACTGGGGGGTCGGGGCCGGGGGGTGTGGGGATGGGCCAGAGCATTGGAAGACACCTCTAGCCAGTGAGGAAAGGGTCAGATGGGGCTGGAGGACTGGGGAGGTCGGGGGCGGGGGGCGTGGGGGATGGCAGGGCTGGAGAACTTGGGGGGGTCGGGGTGGGGGGGTGTGGGAACAGCAGGGCTGGAGGACTGGGGGGTCAGGGGGGCATAGGGACGGCAGGGCTGGAGGACTGGGGGGTTGGGGCGGAGGGCGTGGGGGATGGCAGGGCTGGAGGGCTCGGGGGTTGGGGGTGGGGGGCGTGGGGGATGGCAGGGCTGGAGGACTCGGGAGGTCGGGGCGGGGGGCGTGGGGGATGGCAGGGCTGGAGAACTTGGGGGGTCGGTGTGGGGGGGGGGTGGGAACAGCAGGGCTGGAGGACTGGGGGGTCGGGGGGCATAGGGACGGCAGGGCTGGAGGACTGGGGGGGTCGGGGCGGAGGGCGTGGGGATGGCAGGGCTGGAGGGCTCGGGGGTCGGGGGTGGGGGGCGTGGGGACGGCAGGGCGCCGCTGACCTGTTGTTGTCCACGTAGCGGATGAGCAGCGGATACAGGGCGTACAGGTCCCGGCAGAGCACGGAGAACTCGTCCCCGCACCAGCAGCTCGCCCTCCTGGGCCTCGGCCTTGGCCTCCAGGCGCAGCTGTTCCTCCTCAGCCACCACCTTACCGGCCCTCTTGCGCAGCCGCCCGATGGTGGGGGATGAAGTGGGACTGCAGGAGCTCCGGCCGTGCGCGGCTCACGATGGGCTGTGCGAACACTGCAGGGGCGCGGCGGGCTCCGATGCCACCCTCGGCCTCTGACACAGGCCCTGACCTCCCTTCCCAGCCCATGACTCCTGAACAGCTCCGACCCAGCCACTGACCCTGACCTTGGACATAATCCTTGACCAGAACCTACGACCCTATCCTGTGACCCCAGCCTGGCACAAATCTCTGACCTCTGACCCTCAACAACTGAAGCCTCACCTGTTACCTCACCACTGCCCCTCCCTTTTTTTATTTTTGAGATGGAGTTTTGATTTTGTTGCCAAGGCTGAAGTGCAATGGCATGATCTCAGCTCACTGCAACAACCTCTGCTTCCTTGGCTCAAGTGATTCTCCTGCCCCAGCAAATATTATATTTGTATTTTTAGTAGAGATGGGGTTTCACCATGTTGGCCAGGCTGGTCTCGAACTCCTGACCTCAGGAGATCTGCCCACCTCAGCCTCCAAAAGTGCTGGGATTACAAATGTGAGACACCGCCCCTGGCCTGTTACCTCACCCTTAACCAGCATGACCCCGGACCCCAACATTTAACCTCTGACCTGGCCCACACCCAGACTCCTACCTCACTATGTAATTTCTAGCTATGATTCCAAGGTCGTGAATGGGCTTCTTACACCAGCCTCTGACCCCCGACCCTGGCCTCTGATCCCAGCCGCTGATTTCTAGCTTGACCCTGATCCACAACCTGTTTCCTTACACAAAACTTTGTTTTTAATAATAGAGACCGGGTTTCACCATATCGCCAGGCTGGTCTTGAACTCCTGGTCTCAAGGGATCCACCCGCCTTGGCCTCTCAAAGTTCTGGGATTACATGTGTGAGCCATTGTGCCTGACTCTGATGAGAAACTTCTGAATCCGGAAACCTAACGCTTTGAGGACCCTCCCTCCCTGCCTCCCTGCCTCCCCTCCCTCCCTCCCTGCCTCACTTCCTTCGTTTGTTTTGTTTGCTTGTTTGTTTTAAGAGAGGGTCTCACTCTGTCACCCAGGCTGGAGTGTGTGGAGTGTACTGGTGTAATCACAGCTCACTGCACCTTCCAACTCCTGGGCTCAAGCGATCCTCCTGCCTCAGCCTCCCAAGTAGCTGGGACTATAGGCGTATGCCACCACACCTGGCTAATTTTTAAAAAGGTTTTCTAAAGAGATGGGGTCGTGCTGTGTTACCTAGGCAGGTCTCAAATGGCGGGTCTCAACTGATCCAAAGTGCTGGTGTGACAGTTGGGAGCCACTGTGCCCAGCTGACCCCCTGGCCTTTTCACCCTGAAAAAACCTACACTCTGACTCCTCCCAACTCCCAGGGGACCACGGACCTTGGATCTCCCTCTCAGGCCATCTGGCTGAGGGAGCCCAGGCCGCTGGCCAACCCCAGAGGCCCAGTGCCCCTGACCCACCAGCCAGCCGCTTCATCCAGGAGGCCTCGTCGATGCCCAGGTTGTTGACAATGATTCTCAGGATATTCCCCAGCAGGGAGTTGAGGTGGTCAGAGGTGACAGCTGTGCAGGGTGGGGGGGGCGCCGGCGGGCAGGGCGGGAGGGGGTGCCTCGGGCCCGCGCTCCCACCAGCGCGGCAGGTAGCTGCACAGCATGGGCAGTGTGATCTCGATGACATGCGGCATCTCCGTGTATCGGGCCCCTGACTCGGCCAGCCCCCCCGATGTCTGCCATGAGCCGCTCCAGCACCGGGATGTCGGGACACATCTCCTCCACGCTGTTGGGAAGCCCCAGGACTGGGGTGCAGGGAGTGGGAGCAAGGAATGTGAAGACGTCACCCCCCAGACCTCAGTGCTCTGGCCCCCAAAACACATCAGACACCATTGAAATGCCACCCCCTAAACCAGTGCCCCAAACCTATTCCTCCCATTTCACCCTCCAACCCAGCCACCTCTCCCAACCCCTCACACTGACACTCACTGGCCCCTGCAAACACTTCACACCCCCAAGCCTGTCTGCTCCCTAAAATCTCACCCCTAGAAGTCTTCCCTCCTAAAATCTCCCACCTCCAAGCCCATTCCCCCTCACCCCTGCTGTACAGCATACTCCAAAAGAAACCTTCCAACCCCACCCTGTCACCTGGCCTTGTCTCTGAATCCCACACCCGCTCCAGCCCCTTGAAGCAGACAGTGCATCACTGGCTCCCTCGCTGACTCTGAGCCAGGTGCCATTCTGGGAGCTCAGCTGACCAAGAAGACAAGCTTCCTGCCCCGGAGCGTATATTCCCCCCAAAGTTCATGCCTCATTCTAGCCTCTGGACCCAGAAGTCAGGGGATTATTGTTTTTGTCTGTTCACCGCTGAACCTCAGGTGCCTAGGACAGCGCCTCATACATAGTAAGTGCTCAATACATATTTGCCGAATAAATGAATGAACCCATGCCTTTCCTCAATCCTCTCACACTCAAATACCCGTCACCCTATGTCTCCAAGCTTGATGATGCCCTCAGATGCCACTATCACTAAAATAAATCCCATAGCTCCAAATTCCATGGATGAGGTTTTGCTATGTTGCCCAGGTTGGTCTTGAACTCCTGGACTCAAGCAATCCTCCTACCTCAGCCTCCCAGAGTGCTGGGATTACAGGCGTGACCCACTGCACCCGGCCACCAAGTGCTACTTTTCTTAACCTTTATCAATAGATTCTCTTTAATAAAATCAAATTGATCTGATTATCTTCATGTAACTGCCTTGAAATGCCCCAAACCATAAACTCTGGGGTTCCTGAATGTGCGGCACTCCCAACCTGGGGAAGTCGCAGCCGCTCACAGCCCAGCCCAGCCACACTACCCCCCAAAGCAGGCTCTCCCCGAGGTCCTGTGCTGGGGAGATCCAGACCCCCAGCACTACTCCAGCCCCACACAGCTTACTGGCCCGCTCCCGAGGAGACTTGGTGGTGTACACGGAGCAGGCATTGTACTCGTTCAGCTGTGGCTCCAGGAACGCCACCGGCATGGCTGCTGCCAGACGGGCCAGGCACTCCCCCGAGGGCGGGCCGAAGCCTGGAAGACGGTGCTGTGTTTAGCCGCCACATGTCCCCCTCTTTGGGGTCCTGGGTCCCAGCTCCATCTCCATAAAAATTGCTCCTCCCAGAACCTTTTGGAGCAGAGCTGCCATCGCCCCTGTGTGTCACTTGTTTTGTTTTTTAAATAAGGTCTCTCCTTGTCACTCAGGCTGGAGTGCAGTGGGCTGATCTCGGCTCACTGCAACCTCAAATTCCTGGGCTCAACAGATCCTCCCACCTCAGCCTCCCAAGTAGCTGGGATTACAGGCACATGCCACACCATGCCTAGCTAGTTTTTAAAAAGTCATTTTTGTAGAGACCACATCTCAAACTCCTGAGGTCAAGTGATCCTCCTAACTCAGCCTCAGGAATAGCTGGATTTACAGGCGCCAGCGCCACCACACCACACGCAGCTCATTAAAAAAGATTTTTTTTTTTTTTTTTTTGTAGAGATGGAGTCTCACTATGTTGCCCAGGCTGGTCTTAAACTCCTGAGCCCAAGTGGTACTCCCGCCTCAGCCTCCCAAAGTGCTCACAGGTGTGGGCCACCGCACACTGCGGGTGTCACTTGTTGAAATCTGAATAACCAGTGCCAGTGGATACAGCCCCAGCCCAGGAGAGGTCACGTGGCCACTGCCAGGGGCCGGGCCCTCCCCAGGACCCCCAGTGTTGCGTGGCTCCTGTGTACCGCCCCCGTGTCTGCAGGTCCTTCTTCCCCAGCGAGGCCCGCAAGCACCTGCTTCCCGGCCCCAGACCCGGCGGCTCTACCTCTGTGGCTGGCCTGTCCCTGAGCGCCCTCACGCGGCCGCCCTGGGGAACTGCGGCGGCCGCCGAGTGCGGGAAGATTATGAATATCCACCTTGCTTCTCAGCCACCCCATCTTTTTCCCCCTGCTCCCTCCCTTCCCCCTCCAGCCCCACTCAGCCCCAAACGATGGCTCTCTCTCCTTACTTTTCCACATAAGTGTTCTTGGTGGTTCCCAGGGAGTAGATACTGCATAGCGTTCGGTAGCAAGAGACCTGGACGTCATCCACTGAGGGAGATGAGGGGGGCGAGGCTGTGGGGATGTGCCCACAAGACGACCCCTCCCCACCCCACCTCCCTTGTCTCCAAACAGGCCCGTGCAGTGGGTAAGAGCAAGCAGCTGTACAGCTAGCCTGCCATTTACAGTCTTATGACTTGAACAAATTACCAACTCTCAGCCTCAGTTTCCCTACCTATGAGATGGGGATAATTAGTACCTTCCTCACGGGGTGGTTGTGAGGATCGAATGAGTTACTACTTGGAAAGCCACTAGAACGGGGCACACAGTAGACACTCAATAAAGGCTAGATGTTACTTCTTCCTTGGAGAGGAGTGGCCCTCTATAATGAACGTGAGGGGCACTTCCTCTAGAAAAATGCAAATAGACCTGCAATATTGCATCAATTTTAGGTTATCTTTTTCATTTTATTTAATATATATACATTTTTAGGCTGGGTGCAGTGACTTACGCCTGTAATCCCAGCACTTTGGGAGGCTGAGGTGGGCGAATCACCTGAGGTCAGGAGTTTGAGACCAGCCTAGCCATCATGGTGAAACACCAACTCTACTAAAAATACAAAAATCAGTTGAGTGTGGTGGCGGAGGCCTGTAATCCCAGCTACTCGGGCGTCTGAGGCAGAGAATCACTTGAACCCAGGAGGTTGCAGCGAGCCGAGATCACACCACTGCATTCCAGCCTGGGTGACAGAGTGAGACTGTCTCAAAATAAATTTTTTAAAAAATATATACTTAGAGATGGGGTCTTGCTATGTTGCCCAGGCTGGTCTCAAATTCCTGGTCTCAAGTGATTTGCCTGCCTAGGCCTCCAGAAGTGCTGGGATTACAGGTGTGGGCCACCACGCCCAGACCAATTTTAGGTTAACCACACGCCCTCCAGAAGGCCAAATTAAGAAGTTCGTCTACTTCACAAATATCACAAGACAAAAAGAGGACGGGGCTATTGCAGATTTTAAAAGACACTACAGAGACACAACCACCAAATGCAGCAGGAGAAACCTGACTGGATTCTGAATTAAAAAAAAAAAAAAATTCAAAGACATTTGTGGGTATCAAGGGAAATTTAAATATGGCTAGGTTAGGTGTGATGATGACACCGTGGTTACACAAGGGAAGGTCTAATTCTAGGAAAGCCAGTAACGAACACTAAGGGATGAGGTTATCCTGGTGTGTACAACTTCCACCCAAAAGTTCAACGAAAAAACTAAATACTTTCACCCATACAGTGAGGGGGGAGCACACAGGGCAAACTGTTAACCATTTTCCTCTCCTTTTTTTTTTTTTTTGAGATGGAGTCTTGCTCTGTCGCCCAGGCTGGAGAGCAGTGGCGCACTCTCGGCTCACTGCAACCCCCGCTTCCCGGGTTCAAGCAGTTCTTGTGCCTCAGCCTCCCAAGTAGCTGGGAGTACAGGCATGACCCACCGTGCACAGCCAACGATTTTCTTCTTTTCACCTTCCTGTATATTTTGAAATTTTCAAAATAAAAACTGACATGAGAGAACCCTATCTAACTGCTCCTGTTATTTATGTATTAGTTTTTTTAAGATGGGATTTTGCTGTGTTGCCCAGGTTGGTCTTGAACTCCTGGGCTCAAGTGGTCTGCCTACCTTGGCCTCCCAAAGTGCTGGGGTTACAGGTGTGAGTCACTGCGCCCAGCCACCAAGTGCCACTTCTCCTTTTTTTTTTTTTTTGAGATGGAATCTCCCTCTGTTGCCCAGGTTGGCATGCAATGGCATGATCTCAGCTCACTGCAACCTCCACCTTCTGGGTTCCAGCGATTCTCCTGCCTCAGCCTCCCGAGTAGCTGGGATTACAGGCAGCCACCACCATGCCCGGCTAATCTTTGTATTTTAGTAGAGATGGGGGTTTCATCACGTTGGCCAGGTTGGTCTCGAACTCCTGAGCTCAGGTGATCCACCCACCTTGGCCTCCCAAAGTGCTGGGATTCCAGGTGTGAGTTACCATGCCTGGCCAAGTGCTACTTTTCTTAACTTTATCAATAGATTCTTTTTAAAATCAAGGACCCTATTTTATTATTTATTTATTTATGATAGAGACAGAATCTTGCTCTGCTGCCCAGGCTGGAGTGCAGTGGTATGATCATAGCTCACTGCAGCCTCCAACTCTTAGACTCAAGCAATCCTCCCTCATCAGCCTCCCCAGTAGCTGGGATTACAGGCATGTGCCTCCATGCCTGCATAATCTTAATTTTTTTTTTTTTTTAGTAGAGATTGGGTCTTGCTATGTTGCCTGGGCTGGTCTCGAACTCGGGAGCTCAAGCAGTTCTCCTGCCTCAGCCTCCCAAAGTGCTGGGGTTATGGCCGTGAGTTGCTGTGCCAGTCCAGTTAGGGTATTTTGTTAGAGCTGCTGAGCTCACGTCCTCATTAATTCATTTGCCACCTGCCAAGGTACTGCCTGCATGCTTTGCCTACACCAAGAAATTCACACACTCAAACACCCAGCTACTCTCACAGACTCCCCCACAACCTGCCCTTGGGTCAGGCGCCCTTACGGATGACGTCATCTCCGAACTGGTGCTGGGCGATGTGCTGGAAGAGTGTGGTGAGGACTGGCAGCAGCGCCACGGTGGTGTAGGTGAGGTTCTGGCCCACGCCCTTCACCTGGGTGCGCGCCTGTGACACCTTGCCCAGCCGAAGGTTCTCCACCATCTTCTCGATGTCCTCCGAGGCACTCTCGAAGAAGGAGCGGAACCCAGCCTTCACGATCTCAGGACCTGACTTCATCACCGTCCTAGGGGGGCGGCGGGGGACACCACTCTGGAATCGGAGAGTCTGGGAGACCAGGGATTAGGGTGGGGCCCGATGAGGGTGGGAGTGGGCGCTGCCGCCCATGGCCCTCTACCTGGCATCCAGAGAGCGGGCCAGAATGTGAAGACAGTTGACCACAGCTGGGGCGTCCGTCCCTGGGGGGAGGAAGATGGGCCGGGGGGAAGCCATGGGTAAGAGGACAGAGGACAGTGCCTCCCTCTACATCCAACCCCCCACCCCTCTCTTCCTGAGCTGCCCGCTGGCTGCACTGGAATGCCACTGCACCCCCACCCCTGCCTGGACTCCTCCAGTACCTCCCAACTCCCCCTCCTCCCCATCCCCCGACCACTCTCCTGCCCTTCCTCCAGCCTAACCCTGACCCCACTGGGCTGTCCTTGTCTGGAGATGGGTCTGTCTCTCCCACTGGCCTGGGAGCTCCAGGAGGGCAGGCCCAGGGCGTCTCAGTCACTGCCCTGCCCCCAGGATACCCTGTCCACGTCTCTAGGTCCAGAGGAAGGACACAACAAAGGTTGTTCAAATTAAGGCAGAACCTGGGAGCTATTTCTTCAGGGTGGGGAAGAGAGATTAGGGAGAGGACCCAGGGAGAGGAGCGACTTACCAAAGAGAGAGACTCGGTGGCGGACAAGAGCAGCAAGTTTGCAGAAGAGGCTGAAGAAAGAGAAGGACAGGAGGCAGGAGAAACAGGGAGTGAGGAGGCCGAGGAGAGAAGGGCAGCGCCACCCAATCAGAGGAGGCAGGGACAGAGACGACAGGGAGAGGAACTAGGAGGAGGAAGAACGATGGAGACAGGAGGGACCAGGAGGGGCAGACAGATGGGCAAGCTGGAAAGTCGTGGGCAGTAACTGGCATGCTGGGGAGGTGTGGGACGGGTCGGCCTTTCTTACTATTGTTTGTTTGTTTAGTTTTTTGAGACAGGGTCTTGCTCTGTCACCCAGGCTGGAGTGCAGTGGTGTGATCCCAGCTCACTGCAGCCTCCAGCTCCTAGGTTCAAGTGATCCTCCCACCTCAGCCTCCCAAGTAGCTGGGACTACAGGCACACGCCACCACACCCAGCTCATTTTTTGTATTTTCTGTAGAAATGGGGTCTCGGTACGCTGCCCAGGCTGGTCTCAAACTCCTGGCTTCAAGTGTTCTTCCCACACCAGCTTCCCAAAGTGTTGGAATTGCAGGCGTCAGCCACCATGCCTGGCCTTGAGTCTGTCTTCCTGACAGGGTGATCGATTTGTCCCAAGTCACCCGAGAGTCCCACATCCTGGGAAACTCTTCACTCCCAGCACACTAGGGTGGCTGGTCACCCTAGCCCTTCAATTGCCTCTGCAGGAGACGGTCAGCACCCAGCACCCAGCACCCAGCAACCAGGACAGAGCCTCTATGGCCGAAGGATTACAATCCAGTGAGGTCAGGGGGCTGGGGCTGGGGTCACAGGCAGCCCACCTGGTGATCATTTCCTTCTCCTTGTTTGAGGCATGGCCACCACTGCCCAGCACTTTGGCCGGAGTGGACAGGAAATAGAGGCAGTGGTTGGTGAAGTACTGGTTGATTAAAGGCAACAGGATCTGGGAATGGTGGGGGAGGAGATGAAGGGTCTCGTAAGGGGTGGAGAGCCCACGCAGTCCCCCGGCTCCTTTCAACTTCTGAGCCCCTCTCTCACCTTCGCAAAGAATTTAATCTCCTGTTCATGTGGGGGACTTTTCCACTCGCCCACTGCTGACCACAGCCTCTGTAGGGAGGGCAAACAGCGTTCACGGTGGGTTCAAGGCTGGGGAACCCAGGGTGTTCTGAGGGGCAGGACACTGGGAGCAGAGTTGGGAAATGGGGGGATAAATTACTGGCATAAAGTCATCTGTGCTGGCTTTGAGATATGAGACAAACATTTCCCCTACCTTTCATCTGATTCCCCCAACTCGCCCCCCCCACCCTTTCTTTTTGAGATGGAGTTTCACTCTTGTCGCCCAGGCTGGAGTGCAATGGCACAATCTCAGCTCACTGCATCCTCTGCCTCCGGGGTTCAAGTGATTCTCCCGCCTCAGCCTCCCAAGTGGCTGGGATGACAGGTGTGCACAGCCACACCCAGCTAAGTTTTGTATTTTTAGTTTCACCATGTTGTCCAGGCTGGTCTCAAACTCCTGACTTCAGGTGATCCATCCACTTTGTCCTCCCAAAGTGTTTTCTCCCAACTCCTTGATCAAACCCTTCCTGAAGCTGACAACTCCCTGATCAAACCCTTCCTGAAGCTGACAACTCCTTGATCAAACCCTTCCTGAAGCTGTAAATGGAGAGAACAAATTGGAACGGGTTAAGGTCATGGAACATGCCCTTCCTCATCCACCACAAGTGCTTTTCATTCTGAACTTGAATACCTGGCACTAAGTTAATCTGCAATAAATGAATGAATGAACCAAATGAAACAAGAAGTCAATGTAAACAAATTAGAGTTAATTTTAAAATGGAAATCAATTTCAAACAATAATAATGGTGACAGAACTAACTGATACTATTAATATACTGGCTCCAATTATTAAACACTTGCTATGTCCTTGGCACCGAGAGACATGTCATCCTTGCACAATCTCCTTACAACTTGGAGGTCTGTGCAGTTGGTTCCCAGCCCCCATTTTTCAGATGAAGAAATGGAGGTAAAGTAACTAACCCCAGGTCACTCGGTAAGTGACAGAACCATGGCTAGTATGGTGAACATATGCCCATGTCACAGGTGAGGAAACCAAGGTCCAAAGAGGGAAGGGAATTGCCAAGGGGGTGTGCAGCACTGAAGCTCAGCAGGCAGGCTTTGAGGTGAGATATGGCAGCAAATCCTGCTCTGCCATTCACCTGGAGGAAATTTGGGGTTTCCTGGGGGTAACTCTCAAGGGAAATGCTGGGGTTCTCTAGGGGGAAACTGGAGGGGATTGTAGCACCTAGCTGTGATTCTTAGTGGCCTATAAGAGGCATTGGGGGCATCCCAACAGCCTCAGCCTTCAAAGCACATCCAGAAATCTGCCCAGTTCTCATCCCTTTCGGCTCTCGTCCCCACTCCAGTCAAGCCAGAGGGCCCCTGTGAACACCAGAATTATGGATCACATCCTTCCTCGGCTCAGCTACCTCCCCCCCAAATCCATCTCACTCCAGGTAAAGGTCAAAGTCCTCATCACAGCTTGCAAAGCCCTGCATGATCTGCCCCGGACACCTCTGTGACCCCGTTTATCCCACTGTCCCCCCTCGAGACTTTGCTTCAGCCACAGAGCATCCTGACACTCACGCCACTGACCTCTCAGGGACTTTGCACTCGCTGTTCCTTTGCCTGCGAGGAACAGATGTCCCCCAGAGGTCCACACAGCTCCTCCCTCACCTCCTTCATGGCCTGCCTCGAGGTCACATTCTCATCAAAGTCTTCCCCAAACACCCTATTTAAAATTACAACTGGCTCCACACTCCCAGTCCCCTCTATCTGGCTTTACTGTTTTCTTCTTCCCATAATGCTAGTCCACTTCTAACACTAAGGAAGATAGTTATTTATGATGCCAATTGCCTGAATCCAACACAGGAGTAGCTGCAGGAGAGCAGGGGTCACTGCCATCGTCACTGCTGTACCCCAGCATCTAGAGCAGTGTATGGCACACAGTAGAGGCTCAATAAACATCAGATAAGGGGAGGACGCATCAAGGGGTGTCCTAGGTGAGTCTGGTCTGCAGGTGGGGGTGGGCATAAGGGGGGGACATTCTCCATACCCAGGTGGGCAATGAACTCCTGAGAGATGTCCATCCAGCGTAGCAGCTGCTGCAGGAACCCAAAGGCAAACCGCTTTTCAATGGAAGATGAGTCCAGTTCCATGTCCTTAAGGCCTCTGCACGGAGATGTGGAGACTAATGGGCACAGACGCAGGCCCTACGGTTTCCCACCCTTCTCAGGTCCGCCTTTGCTCCTGCTGGCCCTGTCTCTACCAGCTTTGGCTTCACCCCAGGTTAGGGCTCCACTCTGAGCCCCACCCCGCTTAGCTTCCTCCCCCTCTCTGGTCCCGCCTCTGCCCCCAGGCCCCGCCCCTCTCAGCCTCCTCCTCTTGGCCCCACCTCTGTTCCCCCGGGCCCCACCTTTTTCAGCTTTCTCTTCTCTTTGGTCCCGCCTCCACTCACCACTCCCCCGCCTCCCTCAGTCTCCTCCACTCTCTGGCCCTGCCTCTGCTCCCTGGACCCTGCCCTTCTCGGCCTCCTGTCTTCTCTGGTCCCGCCTCTGCCCCCTAGTCCCCGCCCCTCTCGGCCTCCTCCCCTCTCTGGCCGGGCCTCTGTTCCATAAGCTCCGCCCCTCTCAGACTCCTCCCCATCTGGCCCCGCCTCTGTGTCCAGGCTCCGCTCCCTTAACTCCGCCCCTCTGTTTTTATTTTAGGCTCCCCCAGGCCCAGCCCCTCTCGGCTCCATCCCTCTCGGGCCCCGCCAGGTTCAGCCGGCTGCTCTTCGGCTGGCGTCCCAACCCTCGTACCTTGTAACCGCGTAGCCGTTCATCTGCAGGAATTTCAGCAGCTCCTGGGCCTTCTCTCGATCTCGGGCCTTCTCCTTGGCCGTGAGCGTGTCGTAGGGGACCAGCAGGGGGTGGGCCCCACCACCTGGGGAGGCAAAGACCAGAAATCAGAGCTCTGGGGAAGGCCCAGGCCACTCTCCCTGAAGTGGTTCCCGCAGTGCCCGGCATGCGTAATTATCGTAATAAAGATGAAGATACAGATAAGGGAAACACAGCTTGTTGGTGATCATCTCATTGTCACCACGACCTCACGGTGGTAAACGCTATTATTCCCATCTACAGATGGAGAAACCGAGTTTCAGGGGCATGAAGGCAATCAGCAAAGCCACACGGTGAAGCCACGGGGGTCGCGTGGGGGGTGGCATGGGCGCCCTCACCTTTGGCTTCCAGCTCCTGCTCTCTTCCGTCCCCCACGTGTTGTGGTAATTTTCCGCCAGTTGTTCTGCCATGGCCTGGGAGTGGATGCAGAGTCAAGGGCTAGATTCAGAAGATGCCAGCCCCCCCCCCCCCAAGACACCCCATGTCCCCCCAAAAGGATCAGTCTCTCACCTGCAGCTCCCGAGACAGGGTAACTCCGCTAAGGTCGGGGGGCTGGGGGTTGTAGCCTTCGCGAGGATCGTAGGTCTGAGAGGACGAGGAGAAGATGGCAGGTAGGCTGACGGGCTAGCAGGAAGCCCAACCTAGCTCCTCCCCCAGGCCCCACTAGCCTGTTCTACCCCCTCCGCCCTCCCCTGGCTCACGACCCCGTGTCCTTTCAAGGTCTGTCTCCAAACCACCCCATCCTTCTCTCCTCTGCCCTTTGCAGTTCTTCAGACCCCTGCCCTCTTCCTTCCGAGGTCTCAGGTTTCTGCACCCCTCTCTGGCCCCACCTACTTCCCTTGGCTCCCCCTCCTCTCCACCTCATCTGTCTGGCCACGCCCCTTGTTCTAGACCCTCCCCACCTCGTGCCCCTGCCCTCCCCCCACAGGCCTGGCCTTCACCTGGGCACTTTGTGATATCTTCCGCGTTTTTTCTTTTCCGTCTTCTCCTCCTCGCCCTCCCTGGCCTTCTCTATTGTCCATTCCCAGGCAATCATGGCCTTCAGGGACTCCTTGATGGGCCAGCGGTAAATCTCTTTGTCCTGGGGTGGACAGGAGGGTGGGGAGTTGGTGGAATGGGGCGAGAAGGTGGTGGAGGAAGGACCCCAAAGGAGAAAACCCTGACCACGTGGCTAGGCAGTGGTCCAGTCTGGATTTGAACTCAAGTCTCTTACCTGCTGTGTAACAGAGGGTTTGGGAGGCTCTGTATCTCCTTATCCCATTAGATACACATGTATCTCCTTATCCCATTAGATACAAGAGTCTCCTTATACCATTAGATACACAGGCATCTCCTTATCCCATTAGATACAGGTGTATCTCCTTATCCCATTAGATACAGAGCTCCTCCCTGAGATAAGTGTATCTCCTTATCCCATTAGATACAAGAGTCTCCTTATCCCATGAGATACACAGGTATCTCCTTATCCCATTAGATACAGGAGTCTCCTTATACCATTACACAGGCATCTCCTTATCCCATTAGATACAGGTGTATCTCCTTATCCCATTAGATACAAGAGTCTCCTTATCCCATTAGATACACATGTATCTCCTTATCCCATTAGATACACAAGTCTCCAAGAAGTCTTATTACAGCCAAGGAATCAAACCTACTCTCTTGGACTCTCTACCCATTCTACCAAGTTTCAGAGAAGGCAAAGCCCATGAATGGGGAGACCTAACCCACAGATCCACCTAGATACAAACCTATGAAGCTGCCTAACTCCTCCCCCGAACCCTCAAATTTGGGGGTTTCATTTTGACCCCCCAATGCTGGGCATCAAGGCTTGGTCACCTTCTCTGAAAAGGTCTTGTAGGGCCTCAGCATGGGGTGGGTCTTCAACTCCTCATCTATGTTCTCTCCATAGGACCAATTGTTCTGGATCTAGAGACGGAGAGGACGCAGGGTGAGGGGGAGGCAGCAGCCTGGGGACACAGAGTGGGACCGTGGGGGACCGAGGACAGAGTATCCTGGTGGACCCCAGAGCAAGCTAAGGGTCCTAGGGAAGGTACGGTGGGGTCTCAGGGAGATCTGGGGCCTCAGGGAAGAACGGGGCATGGGGTGTGGAGGGAAGCTCTTGAGCGTTTCTGGGATAGGGGGACCCTGAGGCCAACCTTGTCAAAGGCCCACTTCTCATGTGTGTACTCTGCAAACTTGTTAATGAAGGAGTCCAGCTTCTCCGGGATGATCACACTGTTGGGGGCATAGGGTCAGCAAATGTTGGGGCTGGGGTTCCCTCCACCCCTGAAATCTTCCTGTCTCCCAGCCCCAGGCCTCACTTGAGGGTCTCCACGGGCCGGGGGATCAAAGTTGCCTTCAGCATCCACTGTGGCCTTTTTCTCCGCCTTAGATGAGTATGAAGCATCCACATAGTCGGGAGGCAGAGCCCCGGCAATGGCGCACAGGCAAGGCATGGCCATGCGGTACAACTCCGGGTCGTATTTCTGGGAAAGCCGGGAGGAGTAGTGGTAGGAGGTCCTTACAAGCCTCACTGAGCTCCAGGACCTCAAACTCACACATTGCAATCATCAACCCTCCTCCCTGAGTCCCCAAACCTGAATTATGGTCCCTCTCCTTGAAACTCAAACCTCAGACCCAACTGTATGCTCAAATCACCCCCATTTTGCTCCTCTCCAAGCTCCCAAACTAGAGGCCACCCTCTCTTCCATAACCTCCACACTGAAGCCTCAACCCATAGCTTCTCCTGGATCCAAATATGCAGAACCCTCTCCGCCTTGAACCTCCCAAAATTGGGGGATTTCATTCTGGATCCCCCAATTTTGGGGCCCCAAACCCTCCACATAGCCCCTTTTGGGGCTCCCTGCTGCCCAGACCTTATGGGCCAGAGAGTCAAAGATGCCCCAGAAGAGTTTCCGCGTGAGGTGCAGCTCTTCCTCTGAGGTGACCCCGAAGTTGGCCCAGCCTGTGGGTAGGCAGTAGTACTTCCAACAACGCTCATAGTGGTTGGTGAGGAGCTGGGTGGAGCAAAGGGGGGCACACAAATGAGGGGGCACCAGCTGATGCCGGGCAGATGAAGGCCCAGAGAGACACAGGCAGGCCAGTGCTTTTAAATTATGAAGGAGGTGCGGGTTATGCAAATTATATGCTAATAGGGGAAGACGTGGTATGTTTATTGAGGAGTGGTCCCAGACAGCTTAGTATGCAAATTTAGCATTCTTAATTTAGAGTCGAGATGGGCATTAAACTACAGCTGGTTGTGTCTGGTCTTGCTTTACACAAATAAGCGTGCTAATATTAATCCATGGGTACGTAGTGAGCAAATGGGCATATGGATGCAGCGATCTGTGCTTATGCAAATTAACATGCCAAATAGAAACACAGGCTGCACCCCATGCAAATATATGGTAATTGGGAAGAGGGCCTCCACTATCCAAAATGCAAATTTGTTTTTTTTGTTCTTTTTTTTTTTTTGAGGTGGAGTCTCACTCTGTTGACCAGGCTGGAGTAGAGCTGCATGATCTTGGCTCACTGCAACCTCCGCCTCTGGGTTCAAGCATTTCTCTGCCTCAGCCTCCCGAGTAGCTGGGATTACAGGCGCGCTACCACACCCAGCTAGTTTTTGTATTTTTAGTGGAGATGGGGTTTCACCATGTTGGTCAGGCTGGTCTTGAACTCCTGACCTCAAGTGATCCTCCCACCTTGGCCTCCCAAAGTGCCGGGATTACAGGCATGAGCTACCATGCCCGGCTAAAATGCAAATTTGAAATTGGAGCTGATTTCAATGTATTATGCAAAATAGTCAAGATATCTGAGTTCGGGTATCTCTTTATGCAAATTAGCATGCAAATTTAAAAATAAGAGAGACAGTGTGCAAATATTCAGAATAGCTGTGGTAATGTTTATTCACATAAATGCACTCATTTGAATCGTGGCAGTCTGGTGGTCCAGGCATGCAAATAAACACACTAATTAGGGAAAGTGCTGTCTTCCATGCAAATATATGCTAATTGAAGCAGGGGCGGGGCTGGCTCACTGTTAGGCAAATTAAATGCTAATTAGGGAATGCTAGAGGCATCAATGAAGCAAAGTGAATGTCCTAGGAATCGTAATATACAAATAAGGATGCTAAGAGGTTTCTGTGGGGACGCTGCCCTAACTAGTGCAGGTTAATTGGGCTGGGCAGTGCCGACACAAATGAGCCCCACAGTCGGAGCGCAGAGCAAACCAGCGGGTGCGGCCTGGAAACCAGCCGCTAAAGAGCGCTTGCCCTCACCTTGAGTGGCATCTTGGCAAACTCGTTGAGGATGGGCACGTCGAACACCAGGCGCCGCAGCAGGTGCTGCAGCATGGACGGGCGGATGTACCTGCGGGACCGTGCGCAGGACGGTGGGACCTCCCCTCCAGGCCTGCTCTGCGCTCCACCCCCTCCCGGTCCTGGGGCCCACCCCGCCCCACCTGCAGAGCGCCATGAGGCAGTCCTCGATGACGTCGCGCTGCGCCTTGGTGAGCGAGCGACCCCGGCACAGGCGGTACACCGTGTGCAGCATGGAGTCCACCATGACGGCGCGGTGTTCCGTGCCCGCAAAGAGCGGCGCGCACTTGGTGATGAGCGGCAGCACTGCCAGGCAGAGGTAGCGGTTCAGCGCCAGCGCCATCTCGGTGGTGCTGAAAGTGGCCTAGGGCGCAGAGTGAGGACATCAGGCCCGCTGCACACCCCTGGGGCTGCTCGACAACTGCCCTGAAGACTCTGGCCAAAGGATCCAGGCTCTCATCACTCCCCCCAAAACCTGCTCCTCCCAATCTCTACCACCCTCCTCCCCACCCTATGCTCACTCCCCTACGCCCACAGCCCACAGCCCTCACTTATTACTTTGGACTATGCAAAATTTCAAACACACACGAGTTCAGGCACTGGTGGAGGAGATTAATGAATCTCATTACAGATTTGGCTCCTCTGTAAATATCGATGGTCTGCAAGCTTGTTTCTCTCTAACCCTCACCTTTCTTCCTGTAATATATTCTTTTTCCTTTGTTAGAGACAGGGGTCTCTGTCCCCAGACTGGACTGCAGGGGGTGCAATCATAGCTCACTACAGCCTTGAACAGCTGGGCTCAAGTGATCCTCCTGCCTCAGCCTCCCTAGGAGCTAGAACTACAGGCATGCAACACCAGGCCTGGCTTTTTTTTTTTTTTTTTTTTTTTTTGAGACGGGGTTTCGCTCTGTCGCCCAGACTGGAATGCAGCAGTGCAGTCACGGTTCACTGCAGCCTCAATGTCTGTGCCTCAAGTGATTCTCCCATATTAGCCTCTTTAGTGTGCACCACCACACCAGGCTAATAGTTACAATTTTTCGTAGAGACAGGGTCTCTCCATGTTGCCCAGGCTGGTCTTGAACTCCTGGCCTCAAGTGATCCTCCCACCCTGGCCTCCCCCAAGCGATTACACGGGTGAGCCACCATGCCTAGCCCCAGGTTCTCTTAAACCCTCATTAGGAAGGCTTCTGTCCTGGGCTGAAACTGCTCATCAGTTTCCAGTGACCTTGACTTTGCTAAATCAGTGGCCACTTCTCCGTGCTCCTCGTCCTAGCTCTGTCACCTTCTGTTATTGCTGTTGCTGTAACGAGTCTATACGTCTACAGTGCTACACCAACACTGCGGACAATGATTTCTTTTTTTTTTTTTTTTTTTGAGACGGAGTCTCGCTCTGTCACCCAGGCTGGAGTGTAGTGGCACGATCTTGGCTCACCGCAACCTCCACCTCCCAGGTTGGAGTGATTCTCCTGCCTCAGCCTCCCGAGTAGCTGGGATTACAGGCGCACGCCGCCACACCCGGCTAATTTTTGTATTTTTAGTAGAGATAGGGTTTCACCATGTTAGTTAGGCTGGTCTTGAACTCCTGACCTTGTGATCTGCCTGCCTCGGCCTCCCAAAGTGCTGGGATTACAGGCGTGAGCCACCGAGCCCAGCCTTGAACGATGATTTCTTATGACTGGAGGTCATGGAGATTCCTACTCACCCTCCATCGGAATTCAGAGTGTTTCTTGGTTTTTGTTTTCTATCTTGATGACGATGTTGGGGAGTATGACAGGTCCACAGTCCCAAGAAAAACAAAAGCAGCTGCTGCTGCTCCACCGTGACCCATCTCCCGTCCCTCTGTGGAGGTGGGGGAGGGTGGCCAGGCTGGGCGGGGCTGCTCACCGTGTCCAGCGAGGCGGCTGCCCTCATGTCAGGCAGGAACCCCACGTCCAGCACGTGCAGTAAGAAGTCCTGGTTCTCGATGCCATACACGCGGTCCAGGAAGAGCACCATGGACGCCTTGTGGTCCGGCACAAAGGATGCCGACATCTTTGGCTGCACCAGAGCCCCATCTGCAGGCAGGGAGCGGGGGTTCGGGGATGCCCTTCAGACCCAGTGGCTCCCTCCCCCACCATCACTCCTTTGTCAAGTCCCATCCCCTCTGCACCTTTGCCCAGGGTGGGGATCTGCAGTGGGAGGCTGATGATGCCCACGAGGTCCTCCAAGGGCACGAGGGAGCGGAGGATGGCGCGGATCCGCAGGGCTTCACCCTTGCCGGCTTGGATCAGCTGGGGAATGGGGGGAGGGCAAGGGGCACTCATCAGGTGCCGGTGTCCCACTCAGTGGCTGCTCCACTCCCTCCCTTAGGACACAAGAGGGTAGAGCAGGCCTCTTTCTAGGAGGCTGTCTAGAGTTTCCAGCCCTCATTCCTCTGCCTGTGCAGCCCTCAACCCTCTCCTTGTACCCCTCAATCCCCATCCTGACCCCTCTGCCTGTGCCCCCCCCCACTCCAGGCCTGACCTCTCTCCCTCTACCCCCACATCCCCATCCTGACCCCTCTCCCTGCAACCCCCCCCTCATCCTGGCCCCTACCCCTCTCCCTGTGACCCCATCCCCCATCCTGACCCCTCTCCGTGTGCCCCACCATCTCGGCCCTGACCCCTCTCCCTGGGCTCCCCATCCCAGCCCTGGCCATTCTGGGTGTCACTGTCTGTCTCCCCCACTGGACTGGGAGCTCTGTGAGACCAGGGCCTGGGGTGTCTTGGTCACTGTTGTGTCCCCAGCATTGCTAGTCCAGGACCACCAACGTATGGACGCTCACTCAAGGCCACCAAGTGCCTGCTTGAGGCATTCAAGGTTGCTGTGCCTGCCCTCCCTCCCCCATCCCGCCCCGCCTTGGGGTCTCACATGCATCTCTGGCGCACAGCGTCCCAGCAGGTCGATCAAAGCAGCATAGAAGGACATGATGGCATGTCCCAGGTGCACCCGGTTTTCTTCAGGTGGCTCCTCACCAAAGCTGCAGGGAAGGTGGGTGGGTGGGGGGAGGCAGCCAGGGGCCGGGGAGGGCAGGTTGCCGTATCGAAGAGGGGCCAGGAGACTCACTGCTCGCGCCGCCGGTCCCTGCGGATGCCTGGGCCATCCCTCGCAGGGTCCTCGGAGATGCGGATGGCCTCTTCAATGGCGGCCAGCAGCCCTGAGCCGCCCTCACCCCGCAGGGCGGGTCCGAAGCACTCGGGCTTCCGGATGAGCAGCCGCACCACCACGTTGGCGTTCTCCTCCACGCTCTCACCTGGACTCCCGCGTGGGCACGGGGGTCTCATCAGCTGCCATCAGAGACCTCCCCACGCTACCCCAGGACCCAACACCTCCAGCAGTAACACCAGGTCCCCCGCCAGCCCCAGGACCTGGCACTTCCAGGGGTAACACAACCCCAGACCCGCTGGAAGGGATCCCTGTCTGGACCCCACCTGTGGGGTGACCTGTGACCCCACACTTCCCACCCTGCCGCTGCCACCCCCCTCCTCACCGTTGACGAAGACAGCGAAGCGCAGGAAGTCCAGGTAGCGCTCTCCACCGCAGGGGTTCCAGCCAATGTCTGGGTACCCTTTGGCCACAAGCATGGGACAGCTTTGGAGGCCACAGCCTGCCAGGTAGGACACAACCTGGGGGCAGCAGGGGGCCAGTTAGAGACCAGACCCAAGCCACCGGCCTCCCGGGCTCAGCCCTCTGCCCTGCCCTGTGGGTCCTCAGTCCGGTTCAGCTCTGATCCCTTGGCCAATTAGCCCTGGTCCTGTCAGAGGCATGTGAACTAGAGCGACTCCATCTTGAACAGGGTTTGGGTAAAATGAGGCTGAGACCTACTGAGCTGTGTTCTCAGACAGTTAAGGCATTCAAAGTCACAACGTGAGATAGGAGGTTGGCACAAGATACAGGTCATAAAGACCTTGCTGATAAAACAGCTTGCAGTAAAGAAACCCGCCAAATCCCACCAAAACCAAGATGGTGACGAGAGTGACCTCTGGAGGTCCTCACTGCCACACTCCCACCAGCGCCACGACAGTTTACAAATGCCATGGCAACGTCAGGAAGTTACCCTCCATGGTCTAGAAAGGGCAGGCCTGTCTAGCATATCATCAAGAAATAATCATGAAAATGGGCAACCGGCAGCCCTCGGGGCTGCTCTGTCTGTGGAGTGGCCATTCTTTCATTCCCGTACTTTCCTAATAAACTTGCTTTACTTTATGGACTTGCCTGAGTTCTTTCTTGCATGAGATCCAAGAACCTTCTCGTGGGGCCTGGATCCAGATCTCTTTCCTGTAACGGTCCTGTCCCCACCTCATTTCCCACCCCGGACCACGACACCAGCCTCCTCCCTGTGCTCCCGCCCTTCCACCTTCACCTCCCTCTGTTCCCCCGCACCCAGCCAGAGAGACCCTGAGAACACCAGAGTCAGGTCACATCCCTCCTCTGCTCAGCATCCTGGGCCTCCTCTCACTGAGGGTAAAAGCCAGAGTCCTTGCTGTGACCCATGAGATGCCATGTGACCCACCTGTCACCTCCTGCCCTCACTCTCACTGCCTCTGCTCCAGCCACAGCCGTCTCTCTGCTGTTCCTCCACCTCATGTGGTTCCCCTCCTGCCTTGGGACCTTTGCACGTGCTGTTCCTACTGCCTGGAATGCTCTTCCCCACGATGTCCACCTGATCCCTCACCTTCCTTCAGAGCTTTACACAAATGCCACTTTCTCAATGAGGCTTATCTCTGACCACTTTTTTTAAAGGGGTTTCGCTCTGTCCCTCAGGTGAAGTGCAGTGGCATGAGCATAGCTCACTGCAGCCTCGGCCTCCCAGGCTCTATCAGATCCTCCCACCTTAGCCTCCTGAGTAGCTGGGACTACAGGTGCGTGCCATTACACCCACCTAATTTTTGTATTTTTTGTAGAGACAGGGTCTCCCTATGTTGCCCAGGCTGGTCTTAAACTCCTGGGCTCAAGTGATCCTCCTGCTTCGGCCTCCCAAAGTGCTGGGATTACAGACATGAGCCACTCTGCCTGGCCAGACAGGGATTTTTGACTGATATATTACTACTGTTTTGCACAGGTCCTGCCATACGGTAAATGAACACCACATATTTGTTGAATGATAATGTAACAGCAGCTTACTGTTATGCCCCTTTACAAACACTTTCCTGGATTAACTCATTTAATCCTCAGAATGACTCCATGAAGTCATTTCTATTACTACGTTGGTTGTACAGATGAGGCAACAGGGGTCCGGAGACTCTAAGTCACTTATTCAAGCCCACACAGCCAGGGAGGGAGGGGAGCAGAAGCAAAGTTGCTGCATTCTGGAGCCCAAGCGCTTCACTACTGTACACAGAAGTGGAAGCTCAGAGGGCCAAGAAATGTGCCAAGGCCACAAAGGGAGGAAGCCTAGAGTGTGGAGCTGCCCCCAGCCCGGAAGCATGGAGTCCAGACCTGCCCCCAGCCCCGGAAGCTAGAGTGCGGACCTGCCCCCAGCCCGGAAGCTAGAGTGCGCACCTGCCTCCAGCCCGGAAGCCTAGACTGTGGACCTGCCTCCAGCCCGGAAGCTAGAGTGCGTGCGGAACTGCCTCCAGCCCGGAAGCCTAGACTGCGGACCTGCCTCCGGCCCGGAAGCTAGAGTGCGCACCTGCCTCCATCCCGGAAGCCTAGACTGCGGACCTGCCTTCAGCCCGGAAGCTAGAGTGCGTGCGGAACTGCCTCTAGCCCGGAAGCTTAGACTGCGGACCTGCCTCCGGCCCGGAAGCATGGAGTGTGGACCTGTCCCCAGCCAGGAAGCTTCCCATGAATGAGCAACTGGCTCTCCTTCTGATTGGGCACTGGACAATCCAGAATTGCCCCCAAGAATGAGTTCAGAATCAGCAGGTGTCCCAAGCAGCCGCGTGGGGCCCGATCTCCTCCCTCAGGCCCAGGGCCCAGCCTTGCCCTCCACACCTTTTCCAGGTCCTGCTCCTGCAATGCCAAGGCCAGCTCATTGTTGTCAATTACGGAGGCAGCGGCCACGTCCAGGGGTGTGGAGCCCTGCATGCCTGCGGGGGCAAGAAATGGTAAGAAAGTCTCACTCCTCCTTGTCTTACCTCCTCTTAGAAGCCCTCCCTGACCACTTTTTTTCCAACCTGGATCAGGTGCCTCCTCTGGTCTGTACTTCCCTCATCCAAGCCCTGACCACTCTGGGCTGTCACTACTGGGGTCACTATTCTGTCCCCAGCATTAATCATTACAGGGCCAGAGCCATGGTTGAGAGGGAGTGTTTGTTGAATGACTCAATGAGCGAGTGAGCTGGTGGGGGAGTGGGGCAGGCCTGGGCGGGGTGCCAGGAGTGGGTTTAGGGGGACAGCCCCTGAGCGCGGGGGTTCTCACCCAGGCCGATGCCACTGTTCTCCAGCAGGTAGCTCAGGTGGTCAAACATGGAGCGCTGGTTCTGCCGGCTGATGCGGCAGAAATAGCAGAGGAAGCGGCAGCAGCTTGTCACCATCTTGGGGAAGCGGATCTCCTGGGACAGGCAGGGTGGGCCAGTGGTCAGGGCCTGCCCCCTGTGCACCCCTCCTCTGAGCTCCCTAGTGCCCGCTGGGCCCTCACCTTGGACTCGCCGCCCCCCGAGGACATTGACCATGACCTCCATGACCGTCTCGTGCATGCCCAGCGCCCTCATCAGGTTCGGGTGTTGGTAGAAGACTTTGTTGTTCATGATGTTCCTATAAATAGGCAGAGTGCGTGCGGTCACCAGGGGCTGTGTGGGGCCAAGTCCAGGGAGGGCCACAGCCACCTCTGTGACAGCAGCTGGCATTCTTGGCCCTCTCACTCTGTGCCTGGCACCACCCCCTTTACAGATCTGAACTCAGTTCCTTCAGCTGGCTGGGCGCAGTGGCTCACGCCTGTAATCCCAGCACGTTGGGAGGCCGAGGCCGGAGGATCACTTGAGGTCAGGAGTTCGAGATCAGCCTGGCCAACATGGTGAAACCCCGTTTCTAGTAAAAATACAAAAATTAGCCGGGTGTGGTGGCGCACGCCCATAATCCCAGCTACACAGGAGACTGAGGTGGGAGAATCGCTTGAACCTGGTAGGTAGAGGCTGCAGTGAGCAGTGATTGTGCCACTGCACTCCAGGCTGGGCAACAGAGCAAGACTCCATCTCAAACAAACAAACAAAAAACAATAGTTCCTACAGCCACTATAGGAGGAAGAGTCCCTGTTTCACTGATAGGGAGACTGAGGCATGCACCCAAGGCGGGCTCCCCTAGGGCGTAGATCTTTGCCATGTTGCCTTTTGTCAAATGTCATCCCAGCATGGTGGCTCACACCTTGTAATTCCAGCCCTTTGGAAGGCTGAGGCGGGAGGATCACTTGAGCCCAGGAGTTCAAAAGCAGCCTGCGTAACATAGCAAGACCCTGCCTCTACAAAATATTTACAAATAGGCTGGGCATTGTGGCGTGTGTCTGCAGTCCCAGCTACTCAGGAGGCTGAGGCAGGAGGATCGCTTGAGCCCAGGAAGTTGAGGCTGTAGTGAGCTATGATGGGGCCACTGCATGCCAGCCCGAGCAACAGAGTGAGACCCTGTCTCAAAAACATCTAGAAAGGGCCTGGGCATGCAGTAGGTGCTTAATAAATGTTTACTGCATGAATGAGGCACATTTGACACTGACTGCTCAATGCTACTACCATGATGATGATTATTCGCATGAGCTCACTGAAGCCACAGCACAACCCTCTGGAGCAGGCTTGGCTCTGCCCCGTTTTACAGATGAAGAAACTGAAGCTCAAAAAGGGTAAACCTTGGCCAGGTGTGGTGGCTCACGCCTCTAATCCCAGCACTTTGGGTGGCCGAGGCGGGTGAATCACCTGAGGTTAGCCATTTGAGACCAGCCTGACCATCATGGTGAAACCCTGTCTCTACTAAATACAAAAAATTAGCCAGGCATGGTGGTGTGTGCCTGGAATCCCAGCTACTCAGGAGGCTGAGATAGGAGAATCACTTGAACTTGGGAGGCGGAGGTTGCAGTGAGCTGAGATCGTGCCATTGCACTCCAGCCTGGGCGGCAGAGGGAGACTCTGTCTCACACACACACACACACACACACACACCAAAGGATAAATGTCATGCTGAGAGTCACACAGTAAGCAGAGCTGCTACCGCTGAGGGTGGAGAGGTAAGGGAAGGAGACTTTACCCAGGGGAGGTGGGCTAGCAGCCGGGAGATGGAGTGGATGAACCAGAGGATGGCCGGAAGCTAGGGAAGGGAATGTTACTGTATCCTGAGGGCCTCCATCACCCGAGGGGGTAAGCAGAGAAAGGGGCAGGGCGGCTTCTCACCCGATACTCTGGATCATGAGGTTCTCCTCCTGGGGGCCCATCTGCACGATGAGCAGCGAGCGGATCTGGCCCAGGCACTCGAGCAGGCTCATGGTGTCCTCCACGGAGGACGGCGAGATGGTGTATGCCCGCGGCAGGGCACGCAGCAGCTCACCCAGCCCGTCGTACTGCCGGTGCAGGAGGCTGAACATGGCCCGCACCAGCTCGGGGCTCTGCACAAAGTCCTCCTGGGCCCAGCGCACCACCATGTGGGACACCAGCTCCTGCAGGGACCCTGGGAAGGAGACAGCACAAGGCTTGGAGCGCTGTGCAGGGCAGATCAGCACGTGGGGCCTCGGGCCAGAACCATGTGGAAGGGGCCCCCCTTCCAGAAGTTTTCCCAGTTACCACCCCCATCCCCCACCTCCAGGAGCAGGCAGATTCTCGCAGATTTTTTTCTTTGTTTTTGAGACAGTGTCTTGCTCTGTTGCCCAGGCTGGGGTGCAGCGGTGTAGTCACAGCTCACTGCAGCCTCGAACTCCTGGGCTCAAGTGACCCTCCCACTCTGGCCTCCCAAAGGGCTGGGATTATAGGTGTGAGCCACTGTGCCCAGCCTGGCAAACTTTTTTCTATTCCCCCAAGAATCTCTTTGTTCTATTCGCCCTAATATCCAGACTACGAGGGCATCCTAAACATTTCAAGGGGGAATAATTAATTGTACAACTGCAAGATACCAGAGCCGACCAGAAGCACTTCACCATGCACCTCTGAAAGTACATGTCACCATCCTGTTTGTTCTATAAAAATACTGTGGATTTGGCCGGGCATGGTGGCTCAGGCCTGTAATCCCAGCACTTTGGGAGGCCAAGGCGAGTGGATCACCTGAGGTCAGGAGTTTGAGACCAGCCTGGCCAACATGGTGAAACCCTGTCTCTACTAAAAATATAAAAATTAGCCAGGCATGCTGATGTGTGCCTGTAATCCCAGCTACTCGAGAGGCTGAGGCAGGAGAATCATTTGAACCCGGGAGGCGGAGGTTGCAGTGAGCTGGGATTGGCCCACTGCACTCTAGCCAGGGCGACACAGCAAGACACTGTCTAAAAAAAAAAAAAAAAATTAAAAATCTAAACTTTCTTAACAGGGGCTTTGACTTTCCCCCCCTCAGCTGTATTTCCCAGCCCTGGTGACAGTGCCTGGCTGAGGTGGCCCCATAAAAGTTTCCTAAATGTGGGATTTTCTAAAACCTGTAGGAACGTCAGGAACTCTGTCCTTGTTAGATACGGCTAATGAGCAGTTTGCAAAATAACACATGGGCCCAACATTCATCACAACTGCTTGTCTACCCTCAGCATGGTAATCGTCTCATCAAGAGAGAAAAGAGAAGCTGCAAGGCCACGGGAGCCACAGTGGCTCAGGGGTGCCGCCATCCCTGGGTTAGAGGTTTGCCACTAAGCTGGTAGACTGTGTCACCCTGGTCCCAACACACACGTTCTGCAGCCCCTACCTTTGGGCCTAACCTCCAGCATGCCTCTTTTTTTTTTTTAAGACAGGGTTTCACCATGTTGGTCAGGCTGGTCTTGAACTCCTGACCTCAGGTGATCCACCCGCCTTGGCTTCCAAAGTGCTTGGATTACAGGCGTGAGCCACCACGCCCGGCCTTTTTTTTTTTTTTTTTTTTTTTTAAGACAGAGTTTCGCTCTGTCACCCAGGCTGGAGTGCAGTGGCGCAATCTGGGCTCACTGCAACCCTCACTTCCTGGGTTCAAGCCATTCTCGTGCCTCAGCCTCCAAGTAGCTGGGAGTACAGGTGTGCACTGCCATGCCCGGCTAATATTCGTATTTTTAGTGGAGAAGGGGTTTCACCATGTTGGCCAGGCTGGTCTTGAACTCCTGACCTCAAGTGATCCACCCGCCTTAGCCTCCCGAAGTGCTGGGATTACAGGCGTGAGCCACCCCACTGCACCTGCTTCCAGTTTGCCTCCTTTCTCATGAGCCCGCCGCTCTTCCCTCTCCCTTCTGCCTCTCTGTCCCTCCCTTGCATCTGTCCTCGTGCCCTCTTTGGGGCATGAGGCTCCCCAGACACGGGGCTGCCCACCCCACCCCTGCCCTTTCCCTGGTGACCCCAGTCCTCACGGGGTTTGCTCTCCTCAGCTGGCTGCTCCTCCTCAGCTTTCTTCTCCTTCTTCTTCACCAGCCGCACTTTCTCCAACAGGCTCATGAGGCGGCTGCCCAGGGTGACCTCTTCCTCTGGTTCCTCCTCCTCTCCCTCCAGCTGAATTCCTGGAAGTGGTCAAGCAGGGGGTAATGTCATTCATCAGTTTGCTTATTCACCTGCTTACACACTCACTTCTTCATTTGTGCATGTTTGCATTCATGGAGTTTTTTTTTTTTTGAGACAGTGTCTTGCTCTGTTGCCCAGGCTGGAGGGCAGTGGCGTGATCCCAGCTCACTGCAACCTCTGCCTCCTAGGCTTAAGCCATCCTCCTACCTCAGCCTTCTGAATAGCTGGGACTACAGGTGTGTGCCACCATGCCCTGTTAATTTTGTCCTTTTTTAAAATATTTTTGTAGAGATGGGGGTCTTGCCATGTTGCTGACGCTGGTTTTGAACTCCTGAGCTCAAGCAATCCGCCCACCCCAGCCTCCCAAAGTGCTGGGATTACAGGCATGAGCCACCACCCCTGGCCTCGTTTACTTCTTTATATGTTCATGTCTTTGTTCATTTATTCCTTCTATGAAACATTTGTCTTTTAAATCAACCTTGCAAATATGTCCAAAGAACTAAAGAAAACCATGTCTGAAGAATTAAAAGAAGTATGACAGTAGTGACTCACCCAGTAGTGAATACTAATAAAAAGGCAGATTGTTAAAATATAGAAATTCTGGAGTTGAAAAATAAAGTAACTGAAATAAAACATTACTAGAGGGGATTCAACAGCATATTTGAGCTGGTAGGAGAAATAGTCGGTGAACTTCAAGGTAGGACATAGAGATTATCTAGCCTGAAGAACAGAAAAGCAAAAGAATAAAGAAAAATGGGCCAGTGTGGTGGCCCACACTTGTAATTCCAGCACTTTGGGAGGCCCAGGCATACAAACTGCTTGAGCCCAGGAGTTCAAGACCAGCCTGGGCAACATGGCAAAACCCTGACTCTACAAAAAATTTTAAAAATTACCCAGGCGTGGTAGCACACACCTGTTGTCCCAGTTTCTCAGGAGGCTAAGGTAGGAGGATGGCTTGAGCCCAGGAGGCAGAGGATGCAGTGAGCTGAGGTTGTGCCCCTGCACTCCAGCCTGAGTGACAGAGTAAGACTGTCTCCAAAAAAAAAAAAATGAAACAGAGCCAGGCACAGTGGCTCATGCCTGCAATCCCAGCACTTTGGGAGGCCAAGGCAGGTAGATCACAAGGTCAGGAGTTCAAGACCAGCTTGACCAAGATGGTGAAACCCCGTCTCTATTAAAAATATAAAAATTAGCCAGGTGTGGTGGTGGGTGCCTGTAATCCCAGCTACTCGGGAGGCTGAGGCAGAGAACTGCTTGAACCTGGGAGGCGGAGGTTGCAGTGAGCTGAGATTGCGTCACCGCACTCCAGCCTGGGTAACAGAGCAAGACCGTCTGAAGAAAAAAAAAAGAACAAAGCAAAATGAAAGCAGATCTCACAGACCTGTGGGATGCCATCAAGTGTACCAATATGTGCATAATGAGAGTCCCAGAGGAAGAGGAAAGGGGCAGAAAAATATTTGAATAAATAATTGTCAAAAATGTTCCAGATTTGATAAAAAATAATTATATATTCAAGAAACCCAACAAACTTCCAGTAGGATAAATTCAAAGAGCTCTACACCTAGGCGTATCGTACTAAACTGTTGAATGGCAAAGACAAAGAGAAAACCTTAAGTCAGGGAAAAATAATTCATCATGTATAAGGGAATCACAATAAGGCTATCAGCTGACCTGTCATCATCAGAAACTGTGGAGGTCATTCATCTGTCCTTCCACCCAGCCAGCCATGTCTCCACCCAATTCTCAACCATCCATCCATCCTTCTCTTCATCCATCCATCTATCCAGCCAGCCATTTTTCACCCTTTCTTCTGTTCATCAGTTGACATACCCATTCATTTATCTGCTTATAGCCATCCACTCAAATACCCATATAAACATGTCCTTCCACGTATCATCTAACTGTTCACTAATATATTCATTCATTCATTCACTCATTCATTCAACCAATAGTTACATAGCACCAATACTGTAGAGGGTTAAGGTCAGGAAATCTGACGGAAACTTCTGGAGGAATCTCAAGAGAAAGTTGGCATGGGGAGGACTCTCTGATCCCCCTCCTTACCACAGTGTGCCAGCAGGTCTTGATGAAAGTCAAGCAAATCCTGTCGAATCTCTTCAGGGAGAGGACAGTCTTCCTCATCTACACCACCTTTGAAATGCAGGAGCATATTGATCTAGGGGAAGGTCAAAAGTTAGAATGAGGGTGTGAGATCCCAAAGCAGGAACTCTGAGATCAGAGATAGAAGATGCAATCGTAAGTCTGTGTCTCAGGTCATGAGTGGAAGTGTGAGTTAATGAAGACTATTTGGGAGACTAGGGTCAGAGGTCTGAAAGGAGTCAGCGTCAGTGTGGGGTGACTCAGAGGTCAGGTTGGTTCAGAAGGTAGGAGATAAATGTATAATTAGGGGTCAAGCATGGGTTTAGAAGTTGAGGGTCTGCAGTGACAAGACTCGGGAGATGTTGAGGTTGGGGTTTAGACAGTAAGAGTGGCCAGTGTCAGAGGTCAGGTGACCTGCTCCTGGGGCGGGGAGCGGAACTCGCGGGTACGTCTTGCGGTCTCCGCTGCAGTCATGCTGAAGGCTTTGATGAGGAGGCCGTAGCGGTCCCGCTGGTTGTCCTGAAGCTTGTCCACATAGCGCTCCGCAAAGGCTGCCAGGGACTCCACACGGTGCTGCAGCTCTTGGTCACAGAAATACTCCAGCAGGTGGCACATCTGTGGAAGGACAGCCGTGCAGGAGGAAAGGTGGAGGTGAGACCATCAGGACTTCTTGAAACTTCCCTTGCTTCCTCTCTCCCTCCATGGCCCTGCCCTCCATGGTCCAGCCACCATCATTTGCTGCCCAGAACCTTAAGCCTGTCTTCATTGGGCGTGGTGGCTCACGCCTGTAATCCCAACACTTTGGGAGGCCGAGGTAGGTGGATCACCTGAGGTCAGGAGTTCGAGACTAGCCTCGCCAACATGGCGAAACCATGGCGAAACCCCGTCTCTACTAAAAATACAAAAATTAGCCAGCCATGGTGGCTCATGCCTGTGATTCCAGCTACTCAGGAAGCTAAGGCAGGAGAATTGCTTGAACCCAGGAAGCAGAGGTTGCAGTGAGCGAAGATCATGCCACTGACAGAGCAAAATTGTGTCTCCAAAAAAAAAAAAAAACAAAAGCCTGCCTTCTCCATGGTCTCATCTCCATGGAAAACAGACAGATCTTTCCAAGGCAGCATCGCTCCCTGCCGCATGCATTTCCACAGCTCCCCACTGCCTGAGGGAGAGGTCCAGGCTCGCACCTCACCTACCCTCTGTCTCCCAGCCCAGATGGACAGAGGCTGAAAAGCAGGAAGCAGCAGCCCACCTGTAATTTCACAGACTCCGGCAGCTTCATCTGGAGCAGCCCCTCCTCCAAGCCTTCTTTTTCTCCTTCTGCTGCTTCCTCTTCCTCTTTTCCTCATCTTCCTTCTCTTGTGCCGCTTCCTCCTCATCCTCCTCCTTCTCCTCCTCATCCTCCTCTTCCTCCTCTTCCTCCTCCTCTTCTTCCTCAGTGAAGACTTCAGGTTCAATCATCTTCAAGATCTGTTTCACATCCACATCGCCGAAGACACCCATCACCTACAGGACAAAGTCTGGATTCTTCACTGTGGCCGGCAAGGCCTCCATCATCAGGCCCTGGCCTCACTCTCCAGACCTGCTCCTCCGGCACAGGCCAGTCATTCCTGCACTGGCTGATCCGATTCCTCCCACAGAAGGAATGGCATCCCCTGCCTTGCCATCCGCCCTCCTTAAGATCCACCCAGGTCCATACCCTGTGTCCCATCCACATAGCCCAGACCACAGAGCCAAATATGAGTGGCCTCTCCCATCACAGGTGGGTGTCCTTTCTCCCAAGCCTAAGCATATGCTGTGTCCTCTGGCCCAGGACACACCCTACACCTGCATAGCTCCCAGCATACACCAGCTCTCTGTCAACACGATAAAGATGCTAACACATGAGGCAGGGCGCAGTGGCTCACACCTGTAATCCCAGCACTTTGGGAGGGGATGGTGGGTGGATCACTTGAGGCCAGGAGTTTGAGACCAGCCTGGCCAACATGATGAAACCCCGTCTCTATAAAAATACAAAAAAAAATTTAGCTGAGTGTGGTTGTGCATGCCTGTAGTCCCAGCTACTCAGGAGGCTGAGGCAGGAGAATCACTTGAACCAGGGAGGCAGAGGTTGAAGTGAGCTGAGATTATGCCACTGCACTCCAGCCTGGGCAACAGAGGGAGATTCCGTCTCAAAAAAAATTTTTTAAGAAGATGCTAACACATGGAAGTAAAGAGGGAGCAGATGAAAGGGAGGAAGAGTGAGGGAGAGAGAGATGGATGAATGGAGGGAGGACTGGATGGCTGGCTGGAGGAATTGAGACTTGGAATGGTGGAGGTTTGAAGGAAAGATGAATGAATAAGCGGATGATGATGGAAAGACAAAGGAAATGGTGGAGGAAGAGATGATGGGCAGATGGATGAGAGAAGGATAAACGATGTACAGGTAGGTGGGTAGGTGGTGGATGGGGTGATAGAGGCATGAGCAAGTAAATGAATATGTGGCTAAATAGACACATTAGTGAATAGCCATGAGGGCAGGGGAGATGGTTAGCCACAAGGCTGGATAGGTTTGTGTATGAAAAGTTGGGTCCAGGTATGGTGGTTCACACCTGTAATCCCAGTACTTTGGGAGGCTGTGGCAGGATGACCACTTGAGCCCAGGAGCTGGAGACTGCAGTGAGCTACCATTATGCCACCACTTTCTAGCCCGGGCATAACCCTGCTCTCACAAAATGAAATGAAATTAAAACAACAAATAAAAACAAAATTAGGTTGAGCAGAGTGTCTCGTGCCTGTCATCCCAACACTGGGAAGCCAAGGTGGGAGAATCACTTGAGCCCAGGAGTTGAAGACAAGCTTGGGCAACATAGCGAGATTCCACCTCTACAAAAACTGTAAAAATTGGCTGGGCATGGTGGTGCACAACTTCAGTCCCAGCTATTCAGGAGGCTGAGGTAAAAGGATTGCTTAAGCCCAGGAGATTGAGGCTACAGTGAGCCATTATGGTGCCATTGCACTCCAGCCTGAGTGACAGAGTGAGACCCTGTCTCAAAAACAAACAAGCAAAACAAAAAAGATGGATATATAAATGAATAGTTAGATGGATGTGAGAATAAAAGGGTGCATGGTACAGGGGATGGATAGAAGAATAGGGACTGGGTATATGGGCAGGTGTGGATGGCTAGCAGGACTTGTAGGTAGGTGGACGGGGTGGACATACATGTGAATGGAGAGATGGATGGATGGATGAAAGGTAGGTGGGAAATGGAGGAACACATGGATCTGTTGATGGAGGTATGGATGGATGCATAGGTGGGAGGAGATGATTATTGGACCTATGGAAGGAAAGATAGATTAATACATAAATGAATAGGTGGACAGGTGAACACTTAGAATGGTACATGGACTGCTATATGAATGAATGAAAGAATGGATGGGCAAATAGATGGATAGATGGGTACATGAATGAATGGAGTGGGTGGAGAACAAAAGGATAAAAAGGCAGATGGACTTGTTGATGGCAAGATGATCTATATATATGAATGGACAGGATGGATGAGTGGATGGAAAGGTGGGTGGAGGACTGATGGATTGATGGATGGATGAATGATGGTTGGCTGGATAGATGAATGGGAGAAGAAGAAGAGATGAGTAAACAAATAGTTAACAGGTGAGCAGATGGAGGGAAAGGTGAATGAAGGATAGGGAGATGGTAGAAGGATACATAGAAAGGTAGATGGAGGCTGGGCGCGGCGGCTCACATCTGATCTGTAATCCCAGCACTTTGGGAGGCCGAGGTGGGAGGATCCCAAGGTCAGGGGTTTGAGACCAGCTTGGCCAACGTGGTGAAAGCACATCTCTACTAAAAATACAAAAATTAGCCGGATGATGTGGGACATGCCCGTAATCCCAGCTACTCGGGAGGCTGAGGCAGGAGAATTGCTTGAACCTGGGAGGCAGGGGTTGTAGTGAGCTGAGATAGTGCCACTGCACTCCAGCCTGAGCAATAGAGTGAGACTCCATCTCGGAAAAAAAAAAAAAAAAAAATATATATATATATATATACACACACACACACACACACACACACACACACACACACATATATACACACACACACACACACACATATATATATATAGAAAAATAAAAAGAAAGATGGATGGATGTATAGAGGAGGGAATGAGTGGGTGGTTGGATGCATAAATGGAGGAGGATTGATGCATGTATCTTCGGAGTTTTGGGAATGTGGAAGAACAGGACAGAGGGAAGCAGGAGGAAGCCATTACCAGCAGGGTGGACACGAGCTTGAGCACAGGCACAAACTGGAACTCCACGGAGCCTCCGACGGGGTCGCGTGCGTGCTGCCCACCGTCGCGCACTGCCTCCCCCAGCATCCTCAGTGCCTTGTCCCGCAGGGCCTCCAGCGGGATGGCAGGGCTGAGGCGGGCTGGGGCCTCTGCTGCCCCAGAAGCTGGCAGGGCAGCCACAAAGCAGGGGGGTGAGAAATGATGCGGGGGCCTCAGCGAGGTGGTGAGGCCAACGCCCGGCAGGCCGTGCCGGGGGTGACCATTTTCTGTGCTCCTTCCAGGAGGGAAGAGCGTGATGGCGCGGGTCTCAGGTGTGAGCGGCACGATGTATTCAGAGAGCATGGAGCGGCGGCTGCGGCAGGCACTTTCGAGGTGGATGCTGATGAGGAGGTCGTAGTAGCCTGCGCGCAATGGGCCTGGCAGGCGTGCGTCCTCTAGGGTGTGCAGCAGCTGAGCCTGGTCCACGTGGCTGCACAAAGCGTGTGCCACGCGATTGTTGCCCAGGGCGCACACAGCGCGGTAGAGGCGCAGGGTGTGTGAGTGGAAGCGCTGCAGGTCCAGGCGCTCTGACAGCTCCAGGATGTCCATGCACCTGCAGCAGACGGGGAAACACAGACAGGGACAGACGAGTGAGCCTCATGCATGCGTCCAGCCACCATCTCTCCCTCCATTTCCTCCATCATTATTCATCTCTCCTTCAAATCCCTACCATTCCATCTATCAATTCATCCATCGTGGGAGAAGATGGGAGACAGAGACAGACCCAGAGAGGCAGAGACGCTTAGATGAGTGTCCATGGCTGCAGCAGGGAGTCCCAGTGGCCTCCTAGCTTAGGGTTCTGTGAGGGCCATGAAGCTGGATCTAGGAGTCTTTCAATGGTTCTGGAAGTCCCTAAGGGATCTGGGGGCCCCTGGAATACCTCTGGGGTCCCTTGATGGTCTGGGACTTCGTAAAAGTCTGAGAATCCACGTAGAACACCTGATGTCACCAAAATGTGTTTGGGCCCCCAGCTTGGTTTAAACCCCCCCTCTGGCAGGTCTGAGTACACTGGTTGTGTCTTAGTGCGATTAGAATGTAAACTCCAAGGGCAGGACGTTTCTGCCTGTTTTGTTTTTCCTGTTGTTTGTTTTATTTCCAGCACCCAAAACCACACCTAGCGCATAGTAAAGTGCTCAGGGTTTTGTTTGTTTGCTTTGAGACGGAGTTTTGCTCTCGTTGCCCAGTTTGGAGTACAATGGCTGGATCTTGGCTCAGCACATCCTCCACCTCCTAGGTTCAAGCAATTATCCTACCTCAGCCTCCCTTGTAGCTGGGATTACAGGCATGTGCCACCACGCCCAGCTAATTTTGTGGCTAATTTTTGTGTGTGTGTATTTTTAGTAGAGTCGGGGTTTCACCATGTTGGTTAGGCTGGTCTCGAACTCCTGACCTCACGTGGTCTGCCCACCTCAGCCTCTCAAAGAGCTGGGATTACAGGTGTGAGCCACTGCACCCAGCCTGTTGTTGTTTGTTAGTGATAGGGTCTTGCTCTGTTGCCCAGGCTAGAGTGCGGTGGTGCGATCCTAGCTCACTGCAATCTTGAACTCCTGGGCTTAAGCAATCCTCCTGCCTCAGCCTCCAAGTAGCTGAGACTACAGGTGTGCACCACCAAGACAAGCTAATTTAAAAAAAATTTTTTCGGGGGGGGGCATTGGGGAAAAAAATTTTGGCGGGGAGACGGGTTATCACCATGCTTCCTGGTGGTCTCACACCTCTGGCCTCAAGCAGCCCTCCCTCCTCAGCCTCCTGAAGTGCTGAGATTACAAGCATGAGCCACTGTGCCCAGAAATATTTGTTGAATGAATACATTAATAAATGGGTGCATTTGGGGTCCTGGGGATGACTCTGGGTCCCTTTGGGCATGTTCGAGCACACTGAGTTATACACAAGCATTACCAGAATGTCACTTCTCAGGGGCTTGGTGTCTATCTTAGGGCACTACCCAGCACATAGGAGGAACCCAGAGCTATTTGCTGAATGGATGAATGAATAAAGGAAGGAAGGAAGGAAGGAAGGAAGGAAGGAAGGAAGGAAGGCAGGCAGGCAGGCAGGCAGGCAGGCAGGCAGGAAGGAAGGAAGGAAGGAAGGCAGGCAGGCAGGCAGGCATGTCAGAAGCCTCCTGGGTGAGTCTGGGAGGTGAGTCTGGGATCCCTCCCATGTTCAGAATTCTATTTTTTGAGACGGCATCTTGCTCTGTTGCCCAGGTTGGAGTGCAGTGGCACAATCCTAGCTCACTGCAACCTCCGCCTCCTGGGTTCAAGAAATTCTCATGCCTCAGCCTCCCGAGTAGCTGGAACTACAGGTGCACACCACCACAACTGGCTAATTTTTGCATTTTTAGTAGAGACTCCTGATCTCAGGTAATCTGGCTGCTTCAGCCTCCCAAAGTGCTGGGATTACAGGCATGAGCCACCGTGCCTGTCAGTGTTCAGAGTTAAGAGTAATCTCTGCTGGGTGTGGTGGCTCATGCCTGTAATCCCAGCACTTTGGGACGAAGAGGCAGGCGGATCACCTGAGGTCAGGAGTTCAAGACCAGCCTGACCAACATGGAGAAACCCCATCTCTACTAAAAATTCAAAAAATTAGCCAGGTATAGTGGTGCATGCCTGTAATCCCAGCTACTTGGGAAGCTGAGGCAAGAGAATCGCTTGAACCCGGAGGTGGAGGTTGCAGTGAGCTGATCACACCAGTGCACTCCAGCCTGGGCAACAAAGCAAGACTCTGTCTTAAAAAAAAAAAAAAAAAAAAAAGAGTAATCCTGCTGTCCATGTGAACGCATCTGTGGCCCTAGGTGTGTCTGGGTCCCTGGGGTGGGTTTGAGATCTCCACAGGATTCTTCTTAAAGTCTCCCTGGATATGCCCAAGAGACTCTAGGGTGCATCCAAGCCTCCCCGAATAACGTCCAGGGATCCCCGGGGTGTACTTGGGGCCCCCTGGGGTGTTGTCTGGCTTTCTGATATGGGTCTGGCTCCCTAAGAGGGGTTTGGGGCCCTGTGGGGAGGGTCTGGGCCCCTGGGTTATTGCCTGGGTTCCCTTAGGGTGGGTCTGTGGTCCACTGGGGTGGCCTAGAGGCCCCTGAGTTGGGTCTGAATCCCCCTGCAGTGTAATCTGGGGATGTCTGAACTGAGCCGGAGTCCCCCTGAGGTAGGTCTGGAGCTTCCAGGGGTGTTGTCTGGAATCCCAGGATTGTGCTGCGGGTAGGCACTGAGTCGGACCCAGACCCCAGAGGGCTTGCAACACCTGCCCACCCCTGCGTCGCTGGGCTGGCCCTGACCGGTTCTCCTCGGGGATGTGCAGCGCCATCATGGTCAGCGGCTCCTGGCACTGTACGGCCCAGCCCAGCCGCTCGCCGGCGCGGCGCGTCTCCACCTGCAGGAAGTGGTTGGGCATGCGGCTCCAGGACACTGGCATTAGCATCTGCATCTCCAGCCGCGGCGGGCACTGCGGGGCTGGGTTCTTGCGCTCGCTCTGGAACATGGCAGCTGACAATGGCATGATGTTCTGGGGGCAGAGAGGCATGCATGGGTCAAGATGGCCAGCTCCCACCCCTGCCATCCCACCACACCACTTCCAGGGAGACCTCTTGGATTGCCCCCTCCCCTTCAGTGGCTCTGCCTGCCTGACCCCTCCCCCCTCACTTCCTGCCTCAGCCTGCCCCCCATTAGCACCCCCCATCATGGCACTCATACCTTCTGCTTCCCCAGCTCAAACTGGATGACGTTCTGGTGGGTGGGCAAGACAAAGACTGCAGGAAATAGCTTTGTGTTGGGTTCCACCTGGCAGGGGAGAATAGGACGAGGTGAGAAAGAGGGTGGGCTGGAGGGAGGGTTTACTCTGGACCTCAAACTCTGGGGCTAATTTGCGGGTCCTCATCTGGGCGTTAGAGGCTTCAAAATGGTTCAGAGGTCACCCTTAGACTGTCCCACCTCTGATCCAGCCAGGCCAACCTCCTCCATCTCTCCCAGGGCAACCCGTCATCCGGGTCTCTGCACACTCACACCCCGCACTGGGAATGCTTTTTCCTGTTTCTCTCCCAAGCATACTCATTCTTCGAAACCCAGAGAGAACAGAGGCTCATGCCCGTAATCCTAGAACTCTGGGAAGCTGAAGTGGGAGGGTCATTTGAGCCTAAGAGTTCAAGAGCACACTGAGCGCAGTGGCTCATGCCGGTAATCCCAGCACTTAAGGAGGCCAAGGCAGGTGGATCACAAGGTTAGGAGTTTGAGACCAGCCTGACCAACATGTTGAAACCACGTCTCTACTAAAAATACAAAAATTGATGTTTGAGGGCAGGAATAAAAAAAAAAAAAATACAAAAATTAGCCAGTCATGGTGGTATATGCCTGTAGTCCCAGCTACTCCGGAGGCTGAGGCAGGAAAATCGCTTGCACCTGGGAGGCAGAGGTTGCAGTGAGCCGAGATGGCGCCACGGCACACCAGCCTGGGCAACAGAGTGAGACTTCATTTCAAAAAAAAAATAGAGTTCAAGAGCAGCCTGGGCAACACAGTGAGACCCCATCTCTACAAAACATAAAAAATTAGCCAGGCGTGGCGGTCCCTGTCTGCAGTCACAGCTACTCAGGAGGCTGTGATGGGAGAATCGCTTGAGCCTGGGAGGTCAAGGCTGCAGTGAGCCATGATTCCACCACTGCACTCCAGCCTGGGTGACAGAACAAGACGCTATCTCAAAACAAAAATAAAAACAAAACATTCCAGGAAGTGTCCCCAGACTTGTCTTGCTCCCCCTCCCATCTTTCCCAGTGGAGCCCGTCCAGCCAGCCTCCGCCTCCACAAACAACGCCATCTCTGAAGCAGTCTTGCCCACACCAAACCTGATCTAACTGCACCCTGGGACCTAACTCCCAGTTTACAGGAAATACGGGGGACAAAGGAAAATGTTAAACTGCCACCACAGGAATGCACCAGCCAGATCCAGGCTGTGGGAAACTAGGCTAGCCCTCTCCAGATTTCACAGGCACAGGAAGCCCCTGGGATCCTGTCGAAATGCAGATTCTGATGTGGCAGGCATGGAAAGGGGCCTGAGACTCTGCATTTATTTTAATTAATTAATTTTTGGGACAGAGTTTCACTTTTGTTGCCAGGCTGGAGTGCAACGGCCTGATCTCTGCTCACTGCAACCTCTGCCTCCCCCGTTCAAGTGATTCTCCTGTCTCAGCCTCCTAAGTAGCTGGTATTACAGGCATGTGCCATCATGCCTGGCTAATTTTGTATTTTTAGTAGGGGCGGGTTTCACCATATTGGTCAAGCTGGTCTTGAACTCCCAACCTCAGGTGATCCACCCACCTCGGCCTCCCAAAGTGCTAGGATTACAGGCTTAAGCCACTGCATCCGGCTTTTTTTTTTTTTTTTTTTTTTTGAGATGGAGTCTCACTCTCTCCCAGGCTGGAGTGCAGTGGCTTGATCTCGGCTCACTGCAACCTCCACCGCCTGTGTTCAAGCGATTCTCCTGCCTCAGCCTCCCAAGTAGCTGGGACTACAGGTGTGTGCCACCATGCCTGGCTAATTTTTTGTATTTTTAGTAGAGACGGGGTTTCACCATGTTGGCCAAGATGGTCTCGATCTCCTGACCTCGTGATACTCCTGCCTCAGCCTCCCAAAGTGCTGGGATTGCAGGCATGAGCCACCGTGCCTGGGCCCACTTGAATTTTTTTTTTTTTTTTTTTTTTAGAAGGAGGGTCTCGGGCGTGGTGGCTCACATCTGTAATCCAGGCACTTCGGAGGCCAAGGCAGGAGGATCACCTGAGGTCGGGAGTTCAAGACCAGCCTGACCAACATGGTGAAACCCTGTCTTAAAAATAAATAAATTAATTAATTAATTAATTAATTAAAAAAAAAAAAAAAAAAAGAGGAGGGTCTCACTCTGTCACCTAGGCTGGAGAGCAGTGGCGAAATCATAGCTCACTACAACCTCTGTTTCCCAGACTCAAGCGATCCTCCTGCCTCAGCCTCCAGAGTAGCTGGAACTGCAGGTGCCCCTCACTAGACCCAGCTAAAGATTCTGCAGCTCTGACAATCTCCCAGGTGATGCTGATCCTGCTGGTAGATCCAGGGACCACACTTTGAGAAGCAAAGTGCTACAGGACAAACAGCCTGATTCCTTCAACAATACATTGGGTGCTGGGGGTGGGAAGTGGAGGGGGAACCTCCATATGAAATGAAACTAAAGGTACAGAGCAACCAGCTAAAGTGTATGACCCTGGGTTGGGCATGCTGGTGCATGCTGTAATCCCAGCACGAGATTATATACTGGGATTACATGGGAGGTAGAGGTGGGTGAATCGTTAGAGGTCGGGAGTTCAAGACTGGCCTGGGCAGCACAGTGAAATGCTGTCTCTGTAAATAATACAAAAATTAGCCAAGTGTAGTGGTGCACGCCTGTGCTTCCAGCTACTTGGAAGGCTGAGGTGGGAGGATCATTTGATCCCAGGAGGTTGAGGCTGCAGGGAGCCAAGATTCCACCACTGCGCACCAGCCTGGGTGATAGAGTGAGACCCTGTCTTAATAAATTTAAATAAATAAGGTTGAGCATGTTGGCTCACACTGTAATCCCAGCATTTTGGGAGGCCAAGGCGGGAGGGTCTCTTGAGCCCAGGAGTTCGAGACCAGGCTGGGCAACATAGCGAGACTCTGTCTCTACTAAAAATACAAAAATTAGCCGGGTGTGGTGGCGCACGCCTGTAATCCCACCTACTTGGGAGGATTTAGCCCAGGAGGCGAAGGTTGCAATGAGCTGAGATCGAGCCACTGTACTCCAAGACTGGGGGACAGAGTGAGACACCGTCTCAAAAAACAAAAATACAAATGAATTGTAAATAAAATAAAATATATGACCCTACTTAGATTCCGACTCAAACAAAGAAATGGCAAAAAGACATTCTGGGGACAACCAGAAAAACTGTACACAAACTAGATATTTGATGATATTTAGAAACTACTGTGTGTGTGTGTGTGTGTGTGTGTGTGTGTGTGTGTGTGTGTAGGTGATTAGTGGTATTGTGGTTACATTCCTTAAGATCATTCTCATCTTTTAAAGATACACACTGAAAAGAGATGAAACTATCTGACATCAGCAATTTCCTTCAAAATTTTCTGGTGGATGTGAAAGGGAAGTAGATAGAAAAAGTTAAAACAAGCTGGGCACAGTGGCCCATACCTGTCATCCCAGGACTTTGGAAGGCTGAAGTAGGAGGATTGCTTGAGCCCAAGAGTTCGAAATCTTGCTGTGTTGGCAACACAGCAAGATTCTGTCTCCACTAAAAATACAAAAATTAGGCTGGGCGCAGTGGCTCACGCCTGTAATCCTAGCACTTTGGGAGGCTGAGGTGGGTGGATCACCTGAGATCAGGAGTTCAAGACCAGCCTGGCCATCATGGTGAAACCCCATCTTAAAAAAAAAAAAGAAAAAAAAATTTTTAATATAAAAAAAAAAAGAAGAAAAAAATACAAAAATTAGCCAGGCATGGTGGTGTGCACCTGTAGTCCCAGCTACTCAGGAGGCTGAGGTGGGAGGCTCTCTTGAGCCTGGGATGCAGAGGTTGCAGTGAGCTGAGACTGTGCCACTGCACTCCAGCCTGGGTGGTAGAGGGAGACCCTCTCTCAAAAAACAGACAAACAAGATGAAACAAGACTGTCTGTGAGTGGGTAACAGCTGAAGCTGTGTGATGGGACATGGCAGTTCATTATGCTATTCCATTCTTTTTTTTTTTTGAGACAGTCTCACTCTGTCACAGGCTGGAGTGCAGTGGCGCAATCTCGACTCCCTGCAACCTCCGCGTCCCAGGTTCAAGCAATTCTCCTGCCTCAGCCTCCAGAGTAGCTGGGACTACAGGTGCGCACCCCTATGGCTGGCTAATTTTTGTATTTTTAGTAGAGATGGGGTTTCACCATGTTGGGCAGGTTGGTCTCGATCTCTTGACCTCATGATTTGCTCACCTTGGCTTCCCAAAGTGCTGGGATTACAGGCGTGAGACACCATGCCCGGCCTGGTATTCCATTCTTGTATATGTTTTTAATTCTCCATTTAACATAAAGTTTTAGCCAAGAGCGGTGGCTCATGCCTGCAATCCCAGCATCTTGGGAGGCTGAGGCAGAAGGACTGCTTGAGACCAGCCTGGGCAACATAATGAGACACTGTTTCTACAATAAACACAAAAAAATTAGCTGGATGTGGTAGCACATGCCTGTGTTCCCAGCTATTCAGGAGGCTGAAGTGGAAGGATCACTTGAGCCCAGGAAGGTCGAGGCTACAGTGAGCTGTGATCTCACCATGGAACTCTAGCCTGGGTAACAGAGTGAAACTCTGTCTCAAAAAATAAAAATAAAAAATAAGCCTAACACTGTGACTCACACCTGTAATCCCAGCACTTTGGGAGGCCAAGGCGGGGAGATGGTTTGAGCCCAGGAGTTAGAGACCAGCCTGGGCAATATGGGGAAACCCACCTCTACAAAAAAAAAAAAAAAAAAAAAAAAAAAATAGGCAAGGTGGTGCATGCCTATAGTTCCAGCTACTTAGGAGGCTGAGGTAGAAGGATTGCTTGAGCCTGGGATGTTGAGGCTGCAGTCGGCTGCGATCACACCACTACACTCCAGTCTGGGGGACAGAGTGAGGCCCTGTCTCAAAATAAATAAAATAAAATGCAATAAAATTTCAGAGCCAACGATGGATGCCAAAAAATAAAGTTGTACAAACCACCTTAGAGGGATTAATGGATAGGTAGATTAATACGGGCTAGAGCCAATATCTACAATGTTGACAGTAGATTCTTGGTGGTGGGTACAGGGTGTTGTCTATATAGTTCCTTCAATTTTGCTGTATGACTGAAATTTTTCAGAATAAAATGTTGAAAAGGAGAAGGCCACCTTAGGATTCTGGCCCATCCTAGTGTGTTCCCTGGTTGGAAAGAAGTTGGTGACTGGTGTCACCCAGCCTGAGGGAATAGAGACCTCTTTCCAAGGTCAAAGCTGGACTCTGGCCAGACGTGGTGGCTCACGCATATAATCCCAGCACTTTGGGAGGCCGAGGCAAGCGGATCACTTGAGGTCAGGAGTTCGAGACCAGCCTGGCCAATATGGTGAAACCTCATCTCTACTAAAAACACAAAACTTAGCCAGCTGTCATGGTGAATGCCTGTAATCCTAGCTACTCAGGAGGCTGAAGCAGGAGAATCCCTTGAGCCCAGGAGGCGAAGGTTGCAGTGAGCCGAGATCATGCCAACACACTCGGTCTGGGTGACAGAACAAGACTCTGTCTCAATTTTTAAAAAGAAGGCTGGACTCCACCTCCTCCAGTCTGGGCCTTAGTTTCATGAAGTTTCAACACAGTGGTCTCCCAGCGACCTCTTGAGGACAGCCTAGGAGCTGTTTCTGTTCCATCTCTCTGAGGTCTGGCCTCAGGGGACATCTAAAAGGGCTGTCCTGAGAGGCTGGGACATGAGGATGCTCTCGCTAAGTTGCCGTGGCCTGCACTTACCTGGAAAAAGGTGTTGCTTTCTTTGCCATTGGCTGTAAAGGTCATTAAGCCAGTGGCCAAGTCCACCAGGCAGCCAATGACAAGGTCCGTGTGGCTGATCCGGCCCTGCTGCCCGGGACTCACAAAGTCCCCACCCCCACACCATGTAGCAGTTGCTGCACTTGAGGCTGAGGAGACAGAAGCGGTCACTGCACTCGTCATCTGAGTAGCTCTGGACCCTGGACAGCCCCTTCCCCAAGCTCCTGGAAACACACGACCTCAGAGTCCCATCCCCAAACGTCTACCCGCTGCAGACCTGAGCACTGAAACCCCCTGGAACCTGAGCTCCTAGGAGATGGTGCGGGGTGGAGTTGGGGGTGGCGATGGGGGGTGGTCTCTGGAAGGAGGAAAAGGAAGGGAAGCAGGAGGAGAGAGAAGGAGATAACGGAGAGGGAGGAGGGTGAGGTGAAACAGGATGAGAAGGAAAAGGAGAAAACCGAAGGTAGAAATGGGGGAAAGAGGAGGAGGAGAAGAAAAATACCAGGGCAGGAAGAGAGGAGGAAGAAAGGAGGGAAGCTTCCGAGCTGGGTGCTCAGTGCTCCAGAGCATCCTCCCACTCCAGAAGGTCCCCAGGTCCCACAGCCAGGCAGCCACAGAGCTCCCACTCCCTCCTGTCCTCCCCCACCCTGCACGTCCCACCTCCCCACAGCCCTGGCACCTGCTGTGGACGTTGCCTTGTTCATCCCCCATGGTCACCGTCACGGCCCGGACCTTGCTGAGGTCAAAGCTCATGTCGTGCTGATGGTAGTCAGGGGTGACCCAGCCCACCCACACGCAGCTGGGCTCCTGGCCGGCAAAGACCCTCACGGAGTAATAGTACTGCAGACACAAGGATGGGAACCCGTGGTCAGTCTGGAAGCCTGGGGACTCGGGCTCCCTGGGACTCTAAATTGGTTTCCCTGGACTATCGGGTCCTCTGGGAGTTTAAGAGGAAGTTGTTGGATCTGAGACCCCCTCTCCCTGGTTATGTCTGTTTTGGTGTCAACTTGTAAATTTCTAAATTCAGGAGTCCCCTTGGGAATATTATGTGATAATATTCCCAGGGAGTTATATCAGTGTGCCTTACGCCTCTCCTGTACCCCCTGCCATTTGTGGGCCATTAGCTATATGGATTTAGCATCATATTTGGGGTCCTCACAGGTTACAGCAGAGTGATAAGTAAATGATTGCAGACCAGGTGTGGTGGCTCACACCTGTAATCCCAGCACTTTGGGAGGCTGAGGTGGGCAGATCACCTGAGGTCAGGAGTTCGAGATCAGCCTGACCAATATAATGAAACCCCATCTCTACTAAAAGTACAAAAATTAGATGGGTGTGGTGGTGGGAGCCTGTAGTCCCAGCTTCTTGGGAGGCTGAGGCAGAAGAATCGCTTGAACCCGGGAGGCAGAGGCTGCCGTGAGGAGAGATTGCACCATTGCACTCCAGCCTGGGCAACAGAGTGAGACGCCATCTCAAAAATAAATAAATAAAAAAAATAATTAAATAATCACTCCCAAATAGCACTGATTGTGCTAAGGTCTTTTTTTCTTTCCTTCCTTTTTTTTTTTTTCTTGAGTTCGGTCTCCCTCTGTCATCCAGGCTGGAGTGCAGAGGCACCATCATGGCTCACAGCAGCCTCAAACACCTGGACTCAAGTGATCCTCCCACCTTGGCTTCCCAACATTCTGGGATGATAGGTATAAGCCACCATGCCAGGCCCGTTCTAAGGTCTTCATAAAGATGAATTCACTTCATCCTCCATATCAGGTAGGTGTAATTTTTACCCCCATTCTACTGATAGAAAAATTGTAGCACTTCCATAGAGAGAAGGCATAGAGCAGGCAAGTGACTTCCCAAGTGACACTCAGGTGGCCCACAATCCTAACTTCGAGGCCAGGAATCCCCCAACTCCCAGGCTGTGGACTGGTACCAGGATCCGAAGGACCTAGGCTGAGTACTCCTTATAAGAATCTACGTGCTGACTCAGGATGTCTTAAACGAAGAATTAAAAAAAAAAAAGAATCTACGGCCAGACACGGTGCCTCACGCCTGTAATCCCAGCACTTTAGGAGGCTGAGGTGGGCGGATCACCTGTGTTGAGGAATTTGAGACCAGCCTGGCCAACATGACGAAACCCCATCTCTACTAAAAATACAACAATTCGCTGGGTGTGGTGGCGGGTGCCTGTAATCCCAGCTGCTAGGGAGGCCAAGGCAGAATTGTTTGAACCCAGGAGGTAGAGATTGCAATGAGACGAGATTGTGCCACTGCACTCCAGCCTGGGTGACAGAGCGAGACTCTGTCTCAGAAAAAAAAAATATTTGCCTGATGATCCGAGATGCAACAGTTTCATCCTGAAACCATCCCTCCCCCCGCATCCCTGGTCCATGGAAAAATTATCTTCCATGAAATTGATCCCTGGTGCCAAAATAGTTAGGACCCTGCACCAGGCTATCTGTCTATAAAATATTTTGGATTTGGGGAACCGCCAAACTATATTAAGACAATTATGAATTTTGATTCCCTGTAATATATTAGAGTATTACATTTGGGGTATTGTGTTTATATGGGTGAGCCAAAATGTTGGGGTCCCTTTTCTATATTGGCTTATGCCCTGGTTTTTGGGATCCTCGGGGAGTTATATCAGTGTGCCTTAAACCTCTACCGTATCCCCCTGCCATTTGTGGGCCACTAGCTATATGGATTTAGGGGTTCAAAGGATTAAATCCGTGTGTGCCATACTTTGTGAGTTTCTGGTATATAGTGGGGGAGTCCCTAGTGCAAGGTGGGAAGTTACTGGTGACAATAACACTAAACTTGGAAATTTAGGAGTGCCCAGGCTATGTGGGGGGACCCCAGAATTGAGGGTTCCCCGGTCCACACCGTGGTGGTGTTGAGGATGATCTCGGGGTCATCACGGTTGTCTGCAGGCACCACATCTCGAGGGAGTCGGGGCAGTGTGGGGGTGGCCGGTGGTTGGGTCATCATGGCGACTTTCTTGGCCTTGAATAAGAAGCTGGTGGTGGGGGAGAGGCGCCATGAGAACCAGCATTCAAGCCCAGCCCTCCGCGTGCAACATTCATGCCTCCACATCCGGCCTGGCTACACCCTGCTTCTAACACTCCAGGTCTTACCTCTGGAGGGCTGGAACTCCCACCCACCCCAGCCTCATCCATTCTGGAAGCACTGCACTCTGCGTCTGTGGATGCTGAGTTACCCAAATTAAAGGCGCCTTCTGGGAATATGGGGGTCCCCACTGGGGTACACGGGGGTCTCCCCTAAGTCAGCATTTCCCACATGTATTTCTCATATGGGTGAAAAGGACAATTCCTTGGAAAAGGACAATTCTTCATTGTATGGCACTGTTTTGTACACTGCAAGGCAGGTGGAACCTCTGCGGCCCCCACCCAGCAGCAGCAGCCCCCCCCAAACTGTTATGACCACAAAGACTCCATCATTTCCAAACACCCACCAAGACACACAGTGGGTTTTCAATCCCATTGAAAACCACTGCCATGGTAGGGGTCACCTGAGGTCAGGAGACCAGCCTGGCCAACATGGTGAAATCCCTTCTCTACTAAAAATACAAAAATTAGCTGGGGGTGGTGGTGCATGCCTGTAATCCCAGCTACTCGGGAGGCTGAGGCAGGAGAATCGCTTGAACCTGGGAGGCGGAGGTTGCTCCCTTTAAGTTAGCTCTTCCGGGGTACATTTGTGACACAGAAAGGATCTCCATTTAGAAGACCACTGGGTGTTCACTGGGATACCTTAGGGTACAGTAAATTCTCCCAGGAAGATACTAAAGTCCCTTTTAGTGTCCATGGGTGACGAGCTGCATTGGGCGAAGGCCTTTGGGGTCCTCCAGGTACTCAAGATAAGAGAGTTCTCCATACCTACAGTACGGTACCCAAGTAGATATTCTTAGGGACATTAGGGCACCCCAGGAAAACAACAGCGTTCACTGGAGACACGATAGGCTCTCTCGGTACTCTTACTTCGCTTGGCATATATGTGGCTACTTTGGGGTAAAATGGGGGTTTCCCAGGTTACTGTGGTTGCCCATTTGGGGGTCCCAAGGCAGCCCTCAAGCCCGACTCTGGCCCCCCCTACTCACCCTCTCTTCTTGTTCTTCTCGGTGGTGGCGTCCTTCTCATTCTCTGCCCTGGCAGGCTGTGCCTCTCCCCCCAGCCTGCGGGGTGCCCCCGGGGGCGCCCTCCTTCGCAGTCCCCTCTTTCCCGCTCTCGGCCTCGCCCAGCCCCCAGCTGAGCGGCGCAGGCTTTCGTAGTGAGGGTCGGGTTCCGCCGCCCTGGCCTCGTCCTCGGCGGGCGGCTGCAGGCCGGGTGGTGCCAGCGGGGTGGCCCCTGCGGTGCAGCGGAAATGCTGGTGGAACTGGACTGGGAGGCTCAGCCGCAGGAAGATCTTCTCCACCAGGCTGTTCTGGGAGCCCCAGGTGCGGTGGGTCAGGCGCAAGCAGGGGGGCGTGTCCACGGTGCCGTCCACTCGGGACACCTGGGGTGGCGGGGCGTGGAGAACTGAGCTAGGCATGCGGGCTAGGCCAGGCCGTTGGTCCTACACCTGGTCGCACACGGAGCCACCACAGGCCACAGAGCGCCTGCGTGGGAATTAGTCAAGGGCGCCCCCTCCTGCAGGCGGATGAAGCTCCCGGCGGGTACACCGCTGGGCCCTGCGGTGCTTGCAGCCGCTGCAACCTTTCTCCGGGCTCCCTATGCAGCCCCGGACACACGCTGGAATCACTTTTCAAAACCTACCTACATCCATGCAACCATCCATTCTGTCATTCTGTAACCAGGCAGCTCAACGTCAATGCATTTTTTTTTTTTTTTTTTTTTGAGACACATTCTTGCTCTGTCGCCCAGGCTGGAGTGCAGTGGCAGGATCTCGGCTCACTGCAACCTCCGTCTACAGGGTTCAAACAATTCTTGTGCCTCAGCCTCCTGAGTAGCTGGGATTACAGGCACGAGCCATCACACCCAGCTAATTTTTGTATTTTTGGTAGAGACGAGGTTTCACCGTGTTGGCCAGGCTGGTCTTGAACTCCTGACCTCAAGTGATCTTCGCGCCTCAGTCTCCCAAAATGCTGGGATTACAGGCGTGAGCCATCGAGTTTGGCCAACTGTAATGCTTTTTTTTTTTTTTTTTTTGAGACAGAGTCTTGCTCTGTCTTCCAGGCTGGAGTGCAGGGGCAAGATCTCAGCTCACTGCAACCTCTGCCTCCCAGGTTCAAGTGATTCTCCTACCTCAGCCTCCTGAGTGGCTGGGATTACAGGCATGCACCATCAAGCCCGGGGCTTTCACCATGTTGGTCAGGTGATCCACCCACCTCGGCCTCCCAAAGTGCTAAGATTACAGGCATGAGCCACCGTGCGGGCCAATTTCAATGTATTTTTAACCTTTTTTTCTTTTCTCTTGAGTCTCAGCATGTAACCTTAAAGCTTACTGCAGAAATCTTTTATTTTTTCTTCTCCCTAGTCTTAAGATAGAGCCTTGACAGGTACTTTATTTTTTGTTTTATTTTCTTATTTATGTATGTATTTATTTATTTGAGACAGGGTCTCATTCTGTTGCTCTGGCTGGCATGCAATGGCGAGATCTTGGCTCACTGCAGCCTCGACCTCCTGGACTCAAGCCATCCTCCCACCTCAGCCTCCTAAGTAGCTGGGACTACAGGTGCATGCCATCACAGCCTGCTAATTTTGCTTATTTTTTGTAGAGACAGGGTCTTGCTATGTTGCCTAGGCTGGTTTTGAACTCCTGGGCCCCAGTGATCCTCCTACCTCTGCCTCCTAAAGTGTTAGGATTACAGGCGTGAGCCACTGTGCCCAGCCGAAATGGCCTTTCTTTCAGCCACCACATCCCTCTCTTTGTCACCATAAACTCCTTTACGCCATGCGTATTTATCTAACTGTATGTTTGTATCTAATTATGGGCCTGCTTGGAGGTTCCAGGGGCTAATCTTGAGACAGACAGACCAAGCCTGGAGGCCCAGCTGCAAAATTCCAGCGATTACCTCGAGGCGGCGAGTCAACAATGCAGCCGTTATTGAGGCGATGCCAGCCTGCACTCCAGGTGGACCGAGACCCAAGACAGCCACCAGAACACGACACACACACTTTGTACTCAGCACAAGTCTTGCATGCTTTCCCTATCGAGTTTCCTCTTTTTATTTTGGTTTATTTTTTTGAGACAGAGTCTGGTTCTTCGCTCAGGCTGGAGTGAGGTGGTACGATCAGCTCACTGCAGCCTTGACCTGAGCTCAGAGGATCCTCCTGCCTCAGTATACCAAGTAGCTGGGACTCCAGGCGTGTGCCATGGCACCCAGCTAATTTTTAAAACTTATTTATTAAAAAAAAATATTTTTTTTGAGACAGAATTTTGTTTTTGTTGTCCAGGCTGGAGTGCAATGGAGCGATCTTGGCTCACTGCAACTTTGCCTTCTGGGTGTAAGCGATTCTCCTGCCTCAGCCTCCCGAGTGTAGCTGGGATTACAGGTATGTGCCACCACACCCACCTAATTTGGTATTTTTAGTAGAGACAGGGTTTCTCCACGTTGGTCAGGCTGGTTTCGAACTCCTGACCCCTGACCTCAGGTGACCCCCTTGCCTCGGCCTCCCAAAGTGCTGGAATTACAGGTGTGAGCCATCGTGCCTGGCCAAAAAAATTTTTTTTGAGATAGGGTCTGGCTCTGTCTCTTAGGCTGGAGTGCAGTAATGTGAACACAGCTCACCGCAGGGTTTAGCTTTTTTTTTTTTGAGACAGAGTTTCGCTCTTGTTGCCCAGGCTGGAGTGCAATGGCACAATCTCGGCTCACTGCAACCTCTGTCTCCCAGGTTCAAGCGATTCTCCTGCTTCAGCCCCCCTAGTAGATGGAATTACAGGCATGTGCCACCACATCTGGCTAATTCACTGCAGCCTTGACCTCCTGGAATCAAGCAACCCTCCAGTCTCAGCCTCCTGAGTAGCTGGGACTACATGTGCATACTACATGCCTGGTTCATTTTTTAATTTTTTGTAGAGATGGGGTCTCCCTCTGTTGCTAAGGTTCGTCTTGAACTCTTGGGCTCCAGTGATCCTCCCACCTCAGCCTCCCTAAGTACTAGGATTACAGGCATGAGCCACCATGCCTGGCCTTAATTTTTTTATTTTTTAGAGATGGGGTTTTGCTTGTTGCCCAGGCTGGCTTTCCCCTACTTTATAGGTGAGGCACCTGGACCTCAGGAAGCTGTGGTTTGCCAAAGTTACACCCTGAGTTACACAGGCCGAGAGCCCATTACTCTGACACTTGCTTCCACGTGGTTTGTGTGCTAACATGGAGGGAAAGGAGAAACTCAAGGAAGAGCATGGTGGAAAGAAGGAGCTTTGGAGGCAGATGAGAAGGCACTGGTGGGGGCAGTCCTTACCTCATAGTGAGGGTGTTCGAGGGGCACTGGCTCAAACTGAGGCAGGCTTTTGCTGAACCAGGTGGTGACAGGGCGCTGCATGTTGATGGCAAATGGCTCGAAGCCTTCCTGGAGGCCACAGATGGCAAAGAACCGCAGGGAGCTCACATCCTGGCCCAGGTTCAGGTGACCTACCTGGCCAGGTCCCAAGCTGCAGACAGGCAGGAAGCCTGGTGGGAGGGGATGCATGGGCAGGAGTAAGGGCAGGTGGGCAGGGCAGGGGGGAGCCGAGGGGAGGACATAGGGATGGGAGAGCTGGAGGCAGAAGGGCCGTGCAGGGTCAGGAGAGATGGAGGAAAGCCAGAAAGGGCACGTGAAGGGGTCTCAGCCCTCACCGTCCCCGATCTCAATCTCTCGGAAGGCTGTTTCAGAGCCTGAGTCAGACATGAGGACCTCGCCGTTGAGGGTGAAGATAATGGTGTTCTCTGTGAGGTCTATCATGCAGCCAACGACATCGCCCGGCTGCCAGGGGCGCCCAAATGGTTCACTGCCCAAGTGCCAGCGCTGGCCCTGTGGGGGAGGGACAGGAAGACATGGCGTGGGGAGACACTGAGCGAAATGAAGAGATAAGGAAGCAGGGAGGGGAGAGATATAAGACAGACACTCGAAGCGTCCGGTTCAGAGTATGTGGTATGGAAGAGGGGCCACCCCACAGTGTCTCCATCTTACCTCACGTTTCCATCCGTGATCCCAGGAATTTCCCTCCCCACTAATCTCTGTGCCTCATCCCTCCTGCCTGGGATCTCTGCTGTTGCCATGGCCGGCATTATGCAGACCACCAAAGTGATAGTGGGGAGCTGGAGGCAGCAGCAAGTAGAGGGACGGAAAGGAAAAATGAACCTATCAGTGTCCCCTATACAGAGCCATATATGCTCATATATGTGCACAAAATGGATGGGTGGATAATGAGGCAGATGGGTGGATGGGAAGTTGGGCATATGGCTGGGCAGAAGAATGACTGGGAAGTTGAGAGTCTACCTGGGTGGATGCAGAGAAAGAAGCAAGTGTAAGCAGGTGCAAAGATGGATAAATGCAGGATGGATGGAGGGAGGGAGGGAAGCATGGTTGTATAAATGGTTGTCAGATGGACAGACGGTTGTGGATGGATGGATGGACAGTTGTTTGGAAGAATGGATGGATGAATGGTTGGTTGGATGGATCATGGATGGTTGAATGGATGGATGGATTCATAGTTGGCTGGTCAGATGGATAGATGACAGATAGATGAATGGATGGATGGATGGATGGATGATGGAACTATATGTGCATGCTACCATGCCTGGCTAATTTTTTTAAATTTTTTTGTAGAGATAGGGTCTCCCTATGTTGGTTGGATGGACGGATGGTTAGTTGGCTGGATGGATGTATAGATGGATGATGGATGGACGGTTGGTTGGCTGGATAGATGGATGTATAAATGGATGATGGATGGATGGATGAATTGTTGGTTGGATAGATGGATGTCTGACAGATGGATGGATGGAGGGATGAATGGATGGATGAATCACTGGTTGAATGGATGGATGGATGAATGAGTGCTATAGTAGATGCAGGAAGCAGGGACAGAGTGAGGCACAGACAGAGGCAGGACCAGAGTGGATGAGCTGTGGGAGAGACCACAGGACTTGGCAGAATGGTGCCCAAGGAGGTACCCACGCGGTGCCCATTGAAGACATAGGCCAGCTCGTCAGCTCCCAGCTCTACGTCAGGCCTCAGCTCGGGCCTCGCCCAGCCCACTCGCATCTCGCCTGTGGTCACTGCTTCAAACTCGAAGTACCAGCGGCCGCTCTGCACTGCATAGGATTTCTCTGCCCGGAAGATGCGCACCCGGTCCCAGCGAGACTGGTTCTGTGCCTGACCTACAAATGAGGCCAAGCAGGGTCAGAGAGGCTGGGGAGGAGGTGGGTCCCAAGACACTGAGAAATTGGTAGAAGATACAAGGGATGGAAAGGACTTTGGGGAACTGTTGGAAGAGGGTCAATTTCTTGGAGTTAGAGAATTGGGGAACCTCAGAATATTCAGAGAAAGGTAGGGACCTGGTGAGAGAGATCCCCATCTCTGTAGCAGCCAGAGTTCTCAGAGAACAGAGATACTGACAGAGACACAGAAGGAGAAAGCCAGGTCAGTGAACTGCTCAGAGTATGGTCTGGGGTTAAGGGTCAAGATTAGCGTTGATTAGAATCAAGGGTTGAAACCAAGATTGGAGGGTCAGAGCCAGGGTTATGGAGGGGATGGAAATTCGGTTTGGGGCCAGGAGTTGAGAAACTGAAGGTTGGTGACCATGGCCAGGGTTTGGGGTCAAGGCTGGGATTGAGAGTCAGTGATAGGTCAGGGGTCAGGATAGGGGTAGGGGTGAGAGGCTGTCTAAGTCCTTGGTTGGGTGTCTCCATGTGGTAGCTACAATTCAGAGATTTGTGGTTAGGAATGAAAGCTGGAGGTCAGGAATGAGTGAGGGGTGGGGATTGGCACTCACTGGGTTCCTAGGCTGACGGCTCTGGGTTGCAGCCATAGCCCAGGCAGGGCTTGAGTCAGGTCAAGGGAAGTGGTTCATCAGGTTCTGAGTTGGAGCTGGGGTAAGGGTCAGAGTTCTGGGGAGGGGTGAATCCTCTCTAACCTCCTGGTCAGTCTGCTCGATGTGATAGATATAGCCCATTTGGGGCTGGGTGTGATGGCTCACACCTGTAATCCCAGCAATTTGGGAGGCCGAGGCGAGTGGATCACGAGGTCAGGAGTTCAAGACCACCCTGGCCAAGATGGTGAAACCCCATCTCTACTAAAAACTCCTAAAATTAGTGGGGCACAGTGGCAGGCGCCTGTAATCCCAGCCACTCGGGAGGCTGAGGCAAGAGAATCGCTTGAACCCGGGCAGCAGAGGTTGCAGTGAGCCGAGATCGCGTCACTGCAATCCAGCCTGGGCGACAGAGTGAGACTCGGTCTCAAAAAAAAAAAACCATATAGCCCATTTGGGGGCTGAGTCAGGTCAGAGATCAGGGGTCAGCGCTGAGGTCAGAGTCGGGGTAGGAGTCGGGCCAGGGCCGGGGTGAGCACTCACTGGGCTCCTGGTCAGGCGGCTCGATGTTGTAACCGTAGCCCAGCAGGGTTCGCACGGCCTGGCAGAGGCTGTCCCGATTGCTGCGCTTGGTGGCCTCGTCCAGCAGGCGGTAGGGTACCAGCCGAGGGTTTCGGCGCGCGGGGATGTCCTGCACCGCGCTGTAGCTCCAGCCCTGGCCCACTCGGTCTCGGGCCCACACGTTGTGCCCATTTTCTGCCAGACGGTCCACCAGCGTTGTCTGCGCCGGTGTGAGCCGCACGTGGCTCAGGTCCAGTGGAGCCGGCTTGTACCCGTTGCTCATCATATACCTGCAGGCATGGCAAGGGCCCGGTGGGGACAAGGCCCTCACCTCCACTTCCGGGCTCTGTGCTACGGGATCCCTGACTGCTGGCCCTTGTCCCAGCTTTGGCATTTCTGACCTTTGATCTAATGTTGCAGTTCTATGAAATTTTAGAATAAGCTTTGGGATCCCCGGCCTCTGACCCCAGAATCCTGGGGACCATAGCAAGGACCTTGGCATCACTGACCTCTGGCCTCTGTGACCCCTTTGTCTTGACTTTGGGACCACTGTCTCTAAACACCACTCTCTCGGAACTCTCGCCACTGACTTTGAGGTTTTTCTCTTTTTTTTTTTTTTTTTAGATGGAGTTTCGTTCTTGTTGCCCAGGCAGGAGTGCAACAGCACAATCTCGCCTCACTGCAAACTACGCCTCCTGGGTTCCAGCGATTCTCCTGTCTCAGCCTCCTGAGTAGCTGGGATTACAGGCATACGCCACCACGCCCGGCTAATTTTGTGCTTTTAGTAGAGATGGGGTTTCTCCATGTTGGTCAGACTGGTCTCGAGCCCCTGACTTCAGGTGATTCCCCCGCCTTGGCCCCCAGAATGTTGAGATTACAGGCGTGAGCCACTGCGCCTGGCTCTTTTTTGTTTTTTGAGACAAGGTCTCGTTCTATGTTCTGACACCCAGGCTGGAGTGCAGTGGTGCAATCACAGCTCACTGCGGCCTCAAACTCCTGGGCTCAAGCAATCCTCCCATCTCACCCTCCCAAGTTGCTGGAACTACGGGCATGTGCCACCACCACGCCCTGCTAATTTTTAAATTTTTTGAAAAGGGGTCTCGCCAAGTTGCCCAGCCTGATCTCAAACTGGGCTCAAGTGATCTTCCTGCCTCAACCTCCCAAAGTGCTGGGAACAGGTGTGAGCCACCTCATCCAGCCCACTTGGAGGTTTCTTACTCTGATCCCATGCCTCGTCGCCCCCAAACTCCTGGTTTTGGAGTCTTTGACCTCTGAACTCAGGACCTGTAATCACTCACCTATAATTTCAAGATCCCTTACTTACAACTCCAACACCCAGATTCTCACCTCTTACCATTGGCCCCTCCCCTTAACATAGACATGTGACCTCTGCTCTCATTTTCCGTGACTCCAGGCACACCCTGACCCTGGATCGTGGACTCACACCCTCTCTCCCTCTCTGGAACTCCTAACTCCTCAATCCTGGCCCTGACCCTATGACCTTTGCCCTAACTCAAGGCTCCTTCCTCTCTAATCTCAGCCTCCCCACAAGATCCCTGGACCTCCCTAGCCCTTAGCACGACATCCTCAGCCCCCAGCCCATCCCCAGACAGGACCTGGCCGCCCACACTCACGTCTTGGGGAGTTTTGTCTTCTTCAGGTTGTCCTCCGCCTTCTCGTCCGCCATGCCCACATGGCAGCCCAGAGCCAGCAGAGTCCTGGGGGTGGGGGAGCCGGGGTGACAGGTCACACCCCTCAGAGCTCCCTGCCCCGCCTCCTCCCACAGCCTCAGCGCCTCCAGCTCCCTCTGCCTCTGCTGCTCCGGTGTCTGGGGGCTCTGGCCCTATCCCTCTTGGTCCTGGTCTCGGGCTCCTTGACTTCTGTCTTTCCCTGCATCTTTGTGTAACTGACTATGTCTGTCTCTTCGTGTCTGCTGCTTTCTCCTGTCTCTGCATCTCTCTCTCTTCTCATCCCTGCCTTTTCTTTCTCTCTCTTCTTGCTCCCTGTTTGCTGCTGCTTCTTCCTTTTTTTTTTTTTTTTTTTGAAATGGAGTCTCGCTCCGTCACCCAGGCTGGAGTGCAGGGGCATGATCTCAGCTCACTGCAACCTCCGCCTCCCAGATTCAAGTGATTCTCCTGCCTCAGCCTCCTGAGTAGCTGGGATTACAGGCGTGCACCACCACGCCCGGCTAATTTTTGTATTTTTAGTAGAGACGGGGCTTCGCCATGTTGGCCAGGCTGGTCTCGAACTCCTGACCTCAAGTGATTCTCCTGTGTTGGCCTTCCAAAGTGCTGGGATTACAGGCGTGAGCCACTGCGCCCAGCCATTCCCCATTTGTTTCTGTCTCACAATCCCTGTCCCCTCCATCCTTTTCTCTCTAAGTCTCTACCTCCTGCCCCATCTCTCCTTGCTGCGCTCCCCCACCACGCCAGCAGCCAGCCCCAGCCCCTGGCTCCCCTGGGCCCTCACTTGAGTGTCTCCCCTGACATCTGCAAGTTGTAGTTCCTCTCGGGCTCTGGAAGGCTGTGGAAGTCCACAAGACATGGGTGCAGCCTCTTGTTGTCATCCCGAACCTGGAGAAACCCCGGGGTCAATGCCTCGGGCTCCCCTTCCCTCCCTACTCCCTGAATGCCCAGACTGTGACCCCCAACCTCCAACCCTAGTTCTGCCACCCTCGGTCCCAGGACCACCGGTCCCCTGTTATCCCTCCCTCCTCCCCCGACAGGGATCCGTTCCTCCTGGCACGGCAAGTCTAGCCTCCCGCAGGCTGCAGGCAGCCCCTCACCGGGCCGTATGTCCATCCCTGCTCGATGCGGGTCAGCGCCCACAGCTCATGGATGTTCTCTGCCAGCTTCTCCCGAATGCGCTCCAGATGGGGCGGTAGGACAATCTAGGGGCAGAGGACATTCGTGAGACCTCCAAAGTCCCTCTACCATCCTCCATCATGACCCCTCTTCCCAAGGATACCTGGAGCCCTGGAAGGCTCCTTCAGCACCCCGTTTCCTGCCATCCTGGAGCCCTGCCCCCCATTCTTCGCCTTGACTCCAGGGTTGACACTCAGATGAGTGAGGGCTTAGCATCCTCAGAATTAAGGAATTATTCCGGGCCAGGTGTGGTGGCTCACGCCTGTAATCCCAGCACTTTGGGAGGCTAAGTGGGGGAGGGCGATTGCCTGAGATCAGAAGATCAAGACCAGCCTGGGCAACATGGTGAAACCCCATCTCTTCTAAAAACAAAAATTAGCCAGAAGTGGTGGTGCGTGCCTATAATTCCAGTTACTTGGGAAGCTAAGGCAGGAGAATTGCTCGAACTCTGGAGGCAGAAGTTGCAGGGAGTCGAGACTGTGCCACTGCATTCCAGCCTCGGCAACAGAGCAAGGCTCTGTCTCAAAAAAAAAAAAAGAAGAGAGAGAGAGAATGAAGGAATTATCTGGGATATGTCTGTCTCACCGGTGGACTGGGAGCTCCATGAGGGCAGGGCCTGGGGCTGCCCTGGTCTCCACCGAGTCCCCAGCCCTATCCAGCTCAGAACCAGACTCAGACCCAGAAGAGAGGCTCAGCAAATGTTTGCTGAATGAATAGAATGGAGGAGTCTCCTTCCTTCTCTGTACAAGGATCATAGCGATACCTAATAAGGACTCAGTGAAGTCACTGATGTAAATTACTAAATGTTACATAGTTAATATCGATGCCTGGCACAGGGTAAGAGCCTAAAGGACACTAGTGGTGTTGGTGTTCTGCAGACAAGGGGCGATGATGGTTTGGACTCAGGTGGGACGTCGGGGAGGAGGAAAGGGGGCCAGGGGGATGTCTGAGGGCCAAGTGGACAGCCCTTGAGGCTGACAGGCTGGGGAATGGGGACAGAGGCATCCAGGATGAGGCCCAGGGTGCTGGCCTGGGGACAGGGGGGATGGTGAGGTCACCCCCAGAGACGGTATCACTGCTACTAATAACGAATGACTGTCTTAAGCTCTAACTGTTTAATCAGGACTGGACTGAGCATCTTGTCTATATCCATTCATCTCACCTTCATAACAATGCTATCAGATAGGTCCTGGTGTTATCCCCTTTCCTCACAGAGGGGGAAACTGAGGCTCAGAGAGGCAAAGTCACTTGCCAGAGACCACGTGACTGAAAACCAAACCCTTGCTGTCCAGCTTTTAAACGCAACCTATATTCCCTCCTATAGGGACATGCTTGGAGGGAAAGTGGGCAGTAAGGGGCCTGGGATAGAAGACACACCCAGCAAATTGTAGTGGGTAGGACCACAGGCTTCAGAATCCGACCACCTGGGTTCAGATCAGCTATGTGAATTGCATACATTACTTAGCGTTTTTGGGTTTTGCTTTCCTCAACTGTAAACTGGGGGCAATAACAGTCCTTTCTTTCTTTGAGACGGTGTCTTGTTCTGTTACCCAGGCTGGAGTGCGGTGGTGTGATCTCGGTGGTGCAACCTCCGCCTCCCGGGTTCAAATGAGTCTCCTGCCTCAGCTTCCTGAGTAGCTGGGATTACAGGCACCTGCCGCCACGCCTGGCTCATTTTTGTATTTTCAGTAGAGATGGGGTTTCACCATGTTGGCCAGGCTGGTCTTGAACTCCTGACCTCAGTTTATCTGCCTGCCTTGGCCTCCCAAAGTGCTGGGATTACAGGTGTGAGCCACTGCACCCGGCCTTTTTCTTTCTTTCCTTCTTTCTTTCCTTCTTTCCTTCCTTCCTTCTTTCCTTCCTTCCTTTCTTTCCTTCTTTCTTTTTCTTCCTTTCTCTCTCTTCTTTCTTTTTCTTCTTTCTTTCTGTGTCTGTCTGTCTTTCTTTCAATCTTTTCTTTCTTTCTTTCTTTTTGAGATAGGGTCTTGCTCTGTCACCCAGGCTGGAGTACATTGGTGCAATCATAGCTCACTGCAGCCTCAAACCCCTGGGCTCAAGTGACCCTACCATATCAGCCTCCCAAGTAGCTGGGAGAAATGGTCATGCACCACCACCTCAGCTAACTTTTAATTTTTTCCAGAGACAGAGTCTCGCTATGTTGCCCAGGCTGGTCTTGAACTCCTGGACTCAAGCGATCCTCCTGCCTCAGCCTCTCAAAGTTCTGGAATCACAGGTGTGAGCCACCTTTTCTTTGTGGGACAGAGGTGAGGATTCCCTGAGACTCCAATTCTGCACCGACAGAACCCTTTGCCCCTCTGTGCCTCAGTTTCTCCATCTGTTAAACAACGAGGTTTCCAGCTTCTAGGGCAGCTCCCCACCTCTCTCACTCCTTTTAAAAAAATGTTTAAATTTTTACATATTAAAAAAATTGTTTTGTGAAGACGGGGTCTCGTTGTTATCTAGACCAGTCTCGAACTTTTGGGCTCAAGCGTGAGGCTCCCACCTCGGCTTCCCAAAATGTATGTTGGTTGTTTTTGTTTGTTTGTTTTGAGATAGAGTCTCACTCTGTTGCCCAGGCTGGAGTGTAGTGGCATGATCTTGGCTCATTGCAACCTCTGCCTCCCAGGTTCAAGCAATCCTCCTGCCTCCGCCTCCCAAGTAGCTAGGATTACGGGCACCTGCCACCATGCTAATTTTTGTATTTTTAGTAGAGACAGGTTTCATCATGTTGGCCAGGCTGGTCTTGAACTCCTGACTCACATGATCTGCTCGCCTCAGCCTCCCAAAGTGCTGGGATTACAGGTGTGAACAACGGCACCCAGCCCCCTCTCTGACTCCTAAGAAACCCTCACCAGAAAACCTTTGCAGGACAGCCAGTACCTGGACAGTGTCCACAGGGCAGGGCACAAAGTCGATGTGTGAGAGGCAGCGACTGGGGCCCACCAGGTGAGGCCCCCGGGGCCCCTCCCGTCGATACTCCTTGATGGGTTCAAGATGGAGTCGCTCTCGAGGGAGCACAGCCTCATGGCACGGGGCATAGCCAGGTGGGGGGCAGGAACTTGAATTCACCATGGCGGCCACCAAGGAGGAACCGCACCCTGGGGAAGGACAATGAAGATCATTCAGGGGGGTTATGGGGGACAGTCTGTGGGCAGTGGGGGACATGGAAGCAGTCCTGGGATTAATGGGAAGTTCTGGGGGAGATCTGAGGTCTCCCCCAGAACTCACTGGGCAGTCATAGTGTCCTGGAGATCATTTAGAAATCATAAAGGAGCTGGGCACAGTGGCTCACGCCTGTAGTCCCAGCACTTTGGGAGGTCAAGGCAGGTAGATCACAGGTCAGGAGTTCAAGACCAGCCTGACCAATATGGTGAAACCCTATCTCTACTAAAAATACAAAAATTAGTCAGGCGTGGTGGTGGGCACCTATACTCCCAGCTATTCGGAAAGCTGGGCAGGAGAATCGCTTGAACCCGGGAGGTGGAGGTTGCAGTGGGCCCAGATCGTGCCACTGCGCTCCGGCCTGGGCAACAGAGCAAGACTCCATCAAAAAAAAAAGTCATAAAGGAAATCTACAGTCAAAGGAATATCATAAGGGAATTGAGAGCCAGGGAGTTGAGAGTAGGAGGGTCTGCGGTTAATCCAGAAGAGTTCAGATGGCTGCAAGTTCATGGAACAGTCCTTCAGAGGGGACCCCAGGTCAACAGAGCATTCAGGGACACTGGAAGGTTTGGGGGAGATCAAGAAGAAGGTCACTGAGAAGTCACTGAGCATCTATTATAATTATGAGATAAACATAATCACCACTGAATGGACATTCAGAGAGGTTAGGGTCATTGGGAAAGGGCTGGATCATTGAGGGATCTTTGGAATAACAAGTTATTCAGAAGCAGGGTCACTAGGCAAGTGAGCTGACTGAAAGGTCATTGGAGATGCCGGCATTGTTAAGAGATTATTGAGAGAATGCGTTGTCATGGGGAGAGTCTGAGGTCATTAGGGGGTTAAGGAAGGTCGGGAGTCACGAGATCATCATCAGGTTCTGGAGTCACTGCTGTAGCCTGGCCTCCTGGGAGGCCGCGGAGTGACTGGGGAATCTGTCTCGGGTCAGTGCTAGGTCTGAGGACTGGCTGTGGGGTGGGGGCAAGTTCTCACTTGACACCAGCTGAGAAGCTGACAACAGGGAAGAACAGCCCATCCAGGTTGAAGGACTCAAAGACGCCCTGCACAGGACAGCCGTTGATGCGGAAGGAGATGGACGGCACGCTGAGGTCCAGGCAGCAGCTGACCACGTCTTCAGGGGCCAGGAGGTGCTGCCCTGGGGGAAGTCACCGGGCGTGCCACGTGTCCTGCGTCAAAGTCACCAGAGAGGGGTCGGAGGTCACAGGTCCCACGGAACCAATGATACCGAGAGAAAAGGGACAGATATTGGAGGCTCCTCTGGGGACTATATCCTGGAAACCCTAATGGAAAACATTGCCTTGGATGCTCCTACAGCTTTGAAATGAAGGGCAGAGGTCAAGATTCCCCTGAAGTTAGGATTCTGAGCTGTGGGGCCAGAGATTAAATCCTCCTGGAAGCCGGATGCGGTGACTCACACCTGTAATCCCAGCACTTTGGAAGGCCAAGGTGGATGGATAACCTGAGGTCTGGGGTTTGAGACCAGTCTGACCGACATGATGAAACCCCGTCTCTACTAAAAATACAAAAAGGAGCCGGGCATGGTGCTGGGTGCCTGTAATCCCAGCTACTCAGGAGGCTAAGGAAGGAGAATAGCTTGAACCCGGGAGGCAGAGGTTGCAGTGAGTCGAGATCTCACTACTGCACTCCAGCCTGGGCGACAGAGTGAGACGCCGTTTCAAAATAAATATATAAATAAACAAAATAAATAAATAAATTCTCCTGGGTTCAGGAGTCAGAGATTAGAGATCACAGTAGTCTGAGTGGTCTTCTGAGATATCTAGGGTCAGAGGTCATAGCTACTCTGGGATCAGAGCTCTGTAGGTAACAAGGTCAGAGGCAGGAATCTGGAAGCTCTAGGGTTACAGTCTTGGGAAATGAGGAATAAAAGGTCAATAGTAGGCCTTTTCTGGGAGTCAGGATCCTGAGAACCCCAAAGTGTGTGGTCAGAGTCTTAGAAACACTGGGGTCAATGGTCAGGGGTGAGGGTCCCCTGAAAGGGTTCAGGTACCTGTCCAGAGATGCAGTCCATCGAAGCCGTAGGAGTAGAGGTCATCGCCGACCCCGTTGCCGCCCCAGCCCTCGCCGCCCCCAGGGTAGGGGCTGTAGCCCTCGGTGAGGGCCCAGCCCACCCGCAAGTGGGTGGGCTGAGCTGTCAGAAATGGAATCACCTCATCCACCATCACCTCAAAGTACCATTTGCTGTACTGCGTGGTGCCCTCTGCTCGGCCCACAAAGATGTTGGGGCGGATGCTGCAGAAGAGAGGGAACAGGAGGGAGGATGAGGGAGAGGTAGACAGGAGAGCAGGTGGTAGGAAGTGGGAGAGAGACAGACACCCAAAGACAGATGGAGAGAGACAGGGAGATAGAGATGGAGGAACGCTGAGACAGAAACAGGCAAAGACAAAAAGGAAACACAGAGACGGAGAGAGAAACAGAGGCGGAAACGGAGCCAGGAACACAGAACAAGAGGAGTGAACACCAAGGGTGAATGGGGCCACAGTGGACATCTGTGAGGACTGGGTGTTAGCCCTGGGGTGGGAGATTAAGGAAGGGACATCCACCTGGGTGTGGAGTCTCTGAGTCAGGGAGAGGGTTGAGAGGTTCTGAGTTCTGTGGTCAGACATTAAGAGCCAGACCTGGTGACATAGTTGATGAGGTTTGTCTGCAGCAGAAGCTCACGGCCCGGCAGCAAGTTCTCAGTAATAAGATCTTGGTTGGAGCGAACAGCCACGCCATTGCACACACACAGGGAGCATAGCACGTCCAGGACCTGGAGGTCAAGGCCAGAGGTCAAAAGGTGTGCAGGCACCAGGGCAGGGCCTATGGAAGGACCCTGGGAGGGAGGGAATCCGGGAGGAAAGGATGGCACATCGGGATGAGATGTGGCAATTTTAACTGAGAGGAGGTGGTGAAAGTGGAAGGTCAGGGATCAGAGAAAGGTCAAGGGTCAAAGGGGAAGATCTGGCAAAAGGCTGAGGGAGGGTCACATGGGTTGGGATAAGGTATCAGCAGTGTAAGGCAGGAGATACTGGAGTAGTGAGGTAAGAGGTTAGACGGCAGAGTGAAAGGACCAGTGAGAGACACAGGAATCAAGATTTTATATATATATATATATATATATATATATATATCTTTTTTTTTTTTTTTTAAAGACGGGGTTTCACCATGTTGGTCAGGCTGGTCTTGAACTCCCGACCTCAGGTGATCCGCCCGCCTTGGCCTCCAAAGTGCTTGGATTACAGGCGTGAGCCACCACGCCCGGCCTTTATTTTTATTTTTTATTTTTTTAGATGGAATTTCGCTCTTGTCACCCAGGCTGAAGTGCAATGGTGCAATCTCAGCTCACTACAACATTCACCTCCTGGGTTCAAGCAATTCTCCTGCCTCAGCCTCTCAAGTAGGTGGGACTACAGGCACCCGCCACCATGCCCAGCTAAGTTTTGTATTTTTAGTAGACACGGGTTTTCACTATGTTGGCCAGGCTGGTCTCAAACTACTGACCTTGTGATCTGCCTGGCTGAGTCTCCCAAAGTGCTGGGATTAGGTTGGTGCAAAAGTAATTGCGGTTTTTGTCAATCCTTTTAACAGCAAACACTGCACTTACTTTTGCACCGATCACGTAAATGCGTGTAATGGTTAGAAATAATGTGGAACTTACAGGGCTGTGGCAAACTGCAGAGTATATATATGCAGCCCACCTAGAGGCTATAATATTTGAAAAGTTTCAAAACATTTCAGCTCCCCCGCCAGGCACAGTGGCTCACACCTGTAATCCCAGCATTTTGGGAGGCTGAGGTGGATGGATCACCTGAGGTCAGGAGTTCAAGACCAGCCTGGCCAACATAGTGAAACCCTGTCTCTACTAAAATCACAAAAATTAGCCAGGTGTGGTGGCAGGAGCCTGTAATCCCAGCTAATCTGGAGGCTGAGTTGGGAGAATTACTTGAACCCAGGAGGCAGAGGCTGCAGTGAGCCGAGATCATGCCACTGCACTCCAGCCTGGGTGACAGAGCGAGACTCTGTCTAAAAAAAAAAAACACACAAAATATTTCCAAGATCTAACCAAGCACATCTTTGGCCCAGAATCAACTTACGAGCCATTGTTTGAGACCCCTGTGTTGAGATGGAAGCCAGTGGGAGTGAGGTACAGGTGAGAGATGAGATGGAGGAGGGAAGTAAGTGTATGAGCAGAGTTCTGGGGCCCTGAGGAGAGGTCAAGGTTCAGAGTTCAGGGAATGAGAGATCAGGGGTGAGGGGCCGACCTTGTGGTCCTCCCATGCTTGTCCAGGAGGGAGATGATGGACTTGATGTGATTCTCCTGGATGATGTTCAGAACTTCCGGACTCTCAATGAGGACACAGTACAGGACCTCCAGGATGCCTGCCAGGGTGCTCAGAGTCAGAGGTGAAGTGGCCATGGCCATCCCCTCCCACAAGCCCTTGTCCCACTCCCCCCGGGTTCTCCTACCAGATGAGGCCTCCAGCCGATCCAGCTTGCTGACTAGCCAGTCCAAGTTTGTGGAGAAGAGGGCACAGTTGCTACGATTGCCACGGATCAGAGAGGCTGAGGGGAGAAGAGGTGTCAGATCCAACAGGACTGGGGATCTGGGGTGTTCTCGGGGGAGTCAGGACTGGGACCCCATACCCAGGAGTTCATAGAGAAGATTCACAATCTCTTTCCAGGACTCAGCTGCCTCCTCCCCTGCAAACTCGGCAAAGTGGGCAGCGGTGGTGTAGACATTTAAGCGGTCAATGCAATTCAGGACCAGGGAGAGCATCCCCTAGGATGAGGAAAATAAGGGGTCACAATAGGAGACCCAGCCCCTCCCTTCCTTGTCTTTCTTGGATTCACTAATTCATATTCCTTCAACGGCGTGACAGTGTATTCCTAGATCTAAACCAGCCCCTTTGGTTTCATATTTCCAATCAGTCCCATCACCCTCCTCTCCTCCTTGGATCCCCCATTTGTTCTTGTCCTCTCTGCCTCTACCCCCCAGTATGAGATTCAGTCCATGATAATTCAATAACATCTGTAGGGTCAAGCCCTACAGGGTCATGGGGTGTCCCCTAGTGCTGTGCTGAGGCACAGGATCCAATAAATAGAGACAGGACACAGAAGGACTGGAAAAGACAGCTGGGCTCAGGGGGCCATGCCACTTAAGCAGAGACAGGCGAGGCCCCAAATGTCCAGCAGCTTCTGTATTTATTGGGTATAAGTTAGGGGGCAGGGTAGTGAGGGAGGTCATCTTAAGAACAGTAATAGGGTCAAGACAATCACGTGTGCAATAAGCAAAGGGTCCACCCCCATTAGGTCACCGAGGCAAGGAGATGGGCCGTGTACAGTGAAGAGGGTGCAATGTGCAACATGTCTTATCTAGGGGCAGGCTAATTCTAAGGAATTCTATAGGAGGATGCTTTGAGTCAGCACAGTAGCTAAAGAGCTGGAAGGGTATACAGCCACCTGCTGGCAGCTTCCAATAATTTCTATAGGAGGATGCTTTGAGTCAGTACCTAGCAACAGGGCTGAGAAGCTAGACAGCCACCGAGGCGCAATTAGACCAGAGGGGTTTTAAGCCCTCAGACGCACACGGGCTTGCCAACCTGAGGCCAGCTTTCCACAAGGACTGGATGCAAAAAAAACAAAAAGAAGAACTGGATGCAAGGTACTGCAACTCCTTTTCAGGAGGAGTGACTCTTGCTTCAAGCCTGCCATACAGAGGGTATCTTTACGATACTGAATGCTCTTGCCTGGACCACAAATTCTTGTCCTGGTATAACTGTTTTTCCCTTAAATCATGCTCTGCACCATGTCTGCTCTAGACATTGCTCTGACTATAAACTGCTTATTCCTTAATTCATGCTCTGTACTGTGTCTGTTCTAGGCATTCCTCTGACTATGAACTAAGATATACAGAAAGAAAGAAATGAGCAGTAAATTATTCTTCAGGCACTAATTGTGCTGGGGATCTGCCTAGCTCTCCTTCCTCAGTGCCCAGAAGGGGTGTTACCCACAAACATCGGGACTGAAGTTATGCTTCCTCTTCCTGCACTTTTCTCTCCATTCTACTCCCTAGCACCCCAATTCCTGGTCCTAATTGGCCCAGTTCACTCTCCACACTAACCATCAGAAAGATTTTTCTCACTTTATCTTTTATTTTTATTTTTTTTACATTTTAATACTTTTCTTCTTCTATTGTGAATCATAATACATATACAGAAAAGTACATAAAACATACACAATCAATTCTCATTACTCATAGTAGTTATATTTTATAAAGCCATTATGAACACTGAATTATCAAATACAGAACCACTGCTCCTAAAAGAAATACAGGGAGTCCCTGTGAGTCTGTGACAGCATTTTCATCAACCACTTATTACATAACCTTGTTTTATATGTTTCTGTTTAAAGATGGTTATTTAATATATATTGTTGAGTCATTAACATTAAATTCACAGCCAACAGCAATATAACTCATGCTTGAATGAAGCTTATCTAACACATATTTTCTCAGTCAGGCACATCATAGCTTTCTTGCAATTAGGAAAGCTAGACAGCACTTCAGCACTACACTTGGGAGACATTATAAACAGTGAAATCAACAAAAAGGACAAAACTGTCGGTGGCTCACGCCTCTAATCCCAGCCCTTTGGGTGGCTGAGGCAGATGGATCATCAGAGGTCAGGAGTTCGAGACCAGCCTGGCCAACACGGCGAAACTCCATCTCTACTAAAAATATAACAATTAGCCAGGTGTGGTGGTGCACACCTGTAGTCTCAGCTACTCGGGAGGCTGAGACAGGAGAATCACTTGAACCCAGAAGGTGGAGGTTGTAATGACCAGGATCCCACCACTGTACTCCAGCCTGGGTGACAGAGTGAGACTCTGTCTCAAAAAACAAAAACAAACATACAAAAACAATTGTTGTATCTGCATCCTGGGGCCAAGATCAGTAGGAGGAGGAGCAGTGCCTCAAAGTGGAGATCAGAACCAAGGTGGCACCACACTGACCGGCTCTGCCCCTAACTGGCTGTGACTGGAAAGAACCAAAACCTGTGGCTCCCAAAGCCAAAGTCTTCACCAAGTCCTGGCCGTCATCACCTCTCTGCCCGCATCTCCTTCCACTCCCCCACCCAAGCCTCCCTGCTCCAACCACTGCCTGGCTGTTTCCAGAACATGCCAAACGCCCTCCCACCTCACGGCCTTTGCACATGGTTTTCTTTCTCTCTTCCTCCAGGTCACCCTGCCTGACCGCTCTGTCTTAAACTGCAAAGCCCCAACACTCCCTACCCCTTGGCTGCTGAATTTTTCTCTTTAGCAGTTATCACCATCTAATATGCCATACAATTTACTTAATTATTTTACTGATCTCCTGTCTCCCTCTGCTGGGTCAACTCCATAAGGACAGAGATTTTTTTCCGTTTTGTTCACAGCCAGCCTCCCCCTCCCTAATGCCCAAAAATCTATCTCTGGCCCGGCACCTTCCATACCACACCCTGGTTCTGTCCGCCCACCCCGCAGACCCCGCCCCAAGAAACATCGCCCACTAAGTCGGCAGCCCCACCTCTGATCTCTGCCCCACCCCCAGCCTCACCTCCACGGGCCTCACCCCTAGCCCCGAGTGTCACACAGGCCCCGCCCCTCATCTCTTTTCTTCCATCCTTCTCTCCAGGCCCCGCCCTCTGCTCTGCCATTCGCCCTGCTCCTTCCCACAGGTCCCTCCCGCTAGCACAGCAGGCCCGTCCCTTCCCAACGCCCCGCCCCCTCACGTTCTCACTGGCTGGGGTTCCTGTCCGGCTCCTCCTTCTGCCCCGCCCCACTATCAGAACCTACTTCCCTAGGTCCCTCAGGTCCTGCCCCGTCCAGCGCCGTGGCCCCGCCCCTCCGTGATCCCGCCCCCTGAACCCACAGGCCCCGCCCCACCCTCGCCGCGGTCTCACCTCCTCCTGGAAGAGGCTCTGGCGGTTGCGCAGGCTACGCAGCTTGCTCTGCTTCTCCTCGTGCTTCAAGTCCTCGGAGGGCGGCTCAAAGTAGATGATGAGGTCCTGCAGGCTCAGGATAACGCCCTCGATGGGCAGCGCCGTGCCAGCCGGCGGCCCCGAGCCCCGTGGCTTCCCGCTGAAGCTGTCCAGGCTCCTACAGGGACCTCGCAGCTGTCACCCAGGGCCGGGAACGCTGACTACCACAACCCCACTCCCCGCAGGACTCCCCCAGAGCCACCCGTTTTACAGAGGGGGAGAACTGAGACGCAGAGAGGGAAAGGCATTGGTCCGAGGTCACACAGCGGCCAAGGGGAGAGCTGGGACTGGGACTCGCTCCTGTGTAGGCACAGAGGGTTCCCAGGACTCAGGGATGGAGAGGTCCAGGGTCCAGGCTCTGGATGTCAGGGGTGTGAAAGTTGGGTGATGATCAGGAATGTGATCATGGTTGTCAAGGTCAGATTAGGGGTCAAGTGTACAGAGGTTAGGAGTTTAGAGGTTAGGGGTCATATATATATTATTGTTATTTTTTTGAGAAGGGTCTCACTCTGTCATCGAAGCTGGAGTATAGTGGCTCACTGCAGCCTTGGCCCCCGGCTCAAGCAATCCCCCTCTACTCAGCCTCCCAAGTAGCTGCAACTACAAGCACATGCCACCACACCTGGCCAATTTTTTGTGATTTTTTGTAGAGACAGGGTTTAACTATATTGCTCAGGCTGGTCTGGAACTCCTGGGCTTAAGCGATCCACCCTCCTCAGCCTCTCAAAGAGCTGGTATTACAGGCGGGAGCCACTGCGCCCAGCCTAATTTTTTTTTTTTGAGGCAGGGTCCTCCTATGTTGCTCAGGCTGTTCTCAAGGTCCTGGGCTCACGTGATCCTCCTGCCTTGGCCTCCCAGCATCTTGGGATTACAGGAGTGAGCCACTGCACCCGGCCCATGTATATGGTAGACAAGTGTGTGAGCATCAGAGGTAGAGATGAAGAGGCCAGGTGCATGGACACCTGAAACACGGGAGAGCATGGGAGTCACCCGGGCAGGGGAGGTCAGGTCGCTTACTTGATGAACTGGTTGTACAGGCCATTGGTGCTGTAGATCATGCGGGCAGCCTGGGACTCCTCCTGCTGGCAGCGGGTCAGCGACAGTGCGTCATCCATGTGGCCCTCCTGGTGCAGCATGGCCTAGGAGTGGAGGGACAGAGGTCTGGAGTGAGCCCAGCTGCCCAGGGCCATGCTCCCCAGATCTCTTTCCAGACTTGAGTTCTGCATTTGCCCCCTACTCTCTGCTCTGCAGAATCTCACTACAAATTCCTCCTTGTTTTTCTCTTCCCCGTCATCTGTCTTCTCCGTCTTTGATTCTCTCTCTCCTCTCTCTCTCTGTCTCTGTCTCTGGTCTTGCCTGTCTTTGTCTCTCTATCTCTCTCACCTCTGCCCTGCCTCTCCCTCTCTATTTCTCCATCCCTACCTCCCTCCTGTCTCTGTCTCCAGGCTGGATCCTTTCCACCTGTGCCTACTGCTGACTTAACATCCCCCCCCCGCCAAGAAAGCTCTAACAGCCCCCAAATTTAACATGTCCCAGACAGAATGCCAGACCACCTTTCCACAAGGTGAGACCATCAGGGCCGACAGCTTCATTCTGAGCCAGCCTCCCCAGGAACTTATCCAGTCTGCGGCTGTAAATACCATCCGCCTGCTGATGACGCTCACGGGTCCCCCCTTTGGACACGGCCCAGGCCCCGTCTCTATGCCCTTGGCTCATGTATTCAATGACAGGCCTGTTTTTGCAAATGGGTGCCTCCCCCAAGACTTCCTACTCATCCATTGAGCAAGCCTGTAGCAAGTGGCTCTGTTCTAGGCACTGGCAGTAAAGCCTAAGATCCCTGTCCTGACTGTCCCCTAACTCAGTTAATGGCACTGATACGAGAGGTAGAAAGAAATTATTTAGGCAGATAGTAAGGGCAACAGAGTCCTCAGCAGAGTTTCCTTTCTAACAGCCCCCAAAATTATTTATTTTCTAACAAAGAGCAGCCTGAGAAATGGAGCTACAAACATACATAAGCAAGCTAGAAGCTTGCGTCGGGGAATGTGCCGATAGAAAAGGTATACCTGGGGGCTAAGCATGTCCAACATGGAAGCTCCATCTTCCCTTTTTTTTTTTCTCCCATATGTGCAGTAAAGGAATGGGCAACATGGTGCAGCTCAGACAGAGGACGCACTCATACAATACTCTTTCTTAGGGTGGAAGCAGCCAGAAATTTGCACCCTATGCAAATGACATACCTGGTCCAAGCAGTCTTTTGTGCCCTAGGTAAATCAGACACCTCCTCCCACCAGCTCATCTACAAAGTCCCCTGCATTTCACCATGGAAACCCCTGCATTTCTTTTCTTTTCTTTTCTTTTTTTGAGACAGAGTCTTGCTCTGTGGCCCAGGCTGGAATACAGTGGTGTGATCTCGGCTCACTGTAACCTCTGCCTCCTGGGTTCAAGCAATTCTCCCACCTCAGCCTCCTGAGCAGCTGGGATGACACCCACCTTCTTCTTGAGCACGCCGAGCCGCAGGGCCTTGGGGTCCGGGGCGGCATAGGTTAGCCACAGGCCTGAGGCCACATGCTGCACGAAGCACAGTGACTCCCCATACTTGATCTCAGGGGGGCCCATGCCCTCCACGTCCCGCTTGGGGGCCACATCCAGCTTCTCCTGCAGGGGCAGGGGATACAGGTCAGCCTCCTCTGCCTGTGTGTTTAGCAGGGGAGCCCCCCTGAGGGACAGCAGAGTGCAGGCTGGACTGGGATTGAGGGGGCTCCAGGTGAGGGAGGGCACCACAAACCCTACTGACCTTGGAGATGCGGAAGCAGAAGGAGGTAGCCTTGGTATGGGCCTTGCTGGCGTCAACCACCACCAGGCCTTGGTCCTCGGTGAGTGCCAGGTACCGCCCAGTGGTGACATGCCGGACTCGGAGTGGCTGGCCCCAGCGCAGGTGGCTCCCACTCCAGCTGGGGAGGACGAGGGCCAGGGGAGTCAGAGGACCCCCAGTTCTCCTACGGACACTACAGTCTTGTTTTTTTTTTTTCTTTTTTTATAGAAACCAGGAATTGATGTTGCCAAGCTGATCTCGAGCCGTATCTCGAACTCCAGGACTCAGGCAATCCTCCCGCCTCGGCCTCCAAAGTGCTGGGATTACAGGCATGAGCCACTGCACCCGGCCTGGACGCTAGAGTCTTGGTCCAAACCTCCTCAAGCCCCCAATCCTCTTCCAGCGTTCCCCAAACCTTTTGTAGGACCCCTAAATCTTTTTTTGTTTTGTTTTTGAGATGGAGTTTCACTCCTGTTGCCCAGGCTGAAGTACAGTGGCACGATCTCAGCTCACTGCAACCTCCGCCTCCGAGGTTCCAGCGATTCTCCTGCCTCAGCCTCTCAAGCAACTGGGATTACTGGCGTGCGTCACCACGCCTGGCTAATTTTGTATTTTTAGTAGAGATGGGGTTTCTCCTTGTTGGTCAGGCTGGTTTCGAACTCCTGACCTCAGGTGATCCTCCTGCCTCGACCTCCCAAAGTGTGGGGATTACAGGCGTGAGCCACTGCGCTGGCCAAGGAACCCTAAATCTTAATTAGGACCCCTAGTCCTCCCTGAGGAACCCCAGTCCTCTCTCAGGCCCTCACAGCTTCCTCAGGGTTTCCCAAATGTCTCCAGTGCCCCCAGTTTTTCCAGACCCCTAAATTCCCCATCATTGTACTCAGGACCCCCAATCATTCCCTTAAAAATCCCCTAAACCTCCTTTTCCTCCAGGACTCCAGAGAGACTTCATTTTTTGTTTTTGTTTTGTTTTCCTTCTTTCTTTTTTTCTTTTCTTTTTTTTTTTTTTTTTTTTTTTTTTTGAGATAGGATCTCACTGTAGTCCAGGCTGCAGTGCAGTAGCACAGTCTCGGCTCACTACAACCTCGGCCTCCCAGGCTCAAGCGATTCTCCTGCCTCAGCCTCCCAAGTAGCTGGGATTACACGTGTGCGCCACCACACCTGGCTAATTTTTGTATTTTTAGTAGAGACGGGGTTTCACTATGTTGGCCAGGCTGGTCTTGAACTCCTGACCTCAAATGATTCACCTGCCTCAGCCTCCCAAAGTGCTGGGATTACAAGTGTGAGCCACCACACCCAGCGTTTGTTTTTGTATTCTTTTGAGACAGAGTCTTGCTCTGTGCCCAGCCTGGAGTGCAATGGTGCAATCTCAGCTCACTGCAACTGCCAATTCCCAGGTTCAAGTGATTCTCCTGCCTCAGCCTCCCAAGTAGCAAGGATTACAGGTGCTCACCACCACACCAGGCTAATTTTTGTATTTTTAGTAGAGATAGGGTTTCACCACGTTAGCCAGCCTGGTGCGGAACTCCTGACCTCAAGTGATCCACCTGTCTCTGCCTCCCAAAGTGCTGGAATTATAGTCATGAGCCACCGCGCTCGGCCTCTTTTCATGTTGTTTGTTTTTTTTGAGACAGGGTCTTGCTCTGTCACCCAGGCTGAAGTCCGGTGGCAGGATCTCAGCTCAGGATCTGCAGCCTTGACCTCCTGGGCTCAAGTGATCCACCACCTCAGCCCCAGAAAGTAACTGGGACTACAGGTACACACCATCACACCCAACTACTTTTTAAATTTTTGCAGAGATGAGGGGGGTCTCATGATGTTACCCAGGCTGGTTTTGAACTCCTGGCCTCCAGTTGTCCTCTCGCCTCAGCCTCCCAAAGTGCCAGGATTACAGGCATGAAGTCATCATGCATGGCTGAGACTTTCTTCTCTCTCTTAGGCTGCTCTGATTGTCCCTCAAGACCCTTCAGTCTCTTCCTCAGATCTTCCCTCAAGACCTTTGCTCTCCTCCCAGGCTGCCAGGAGACCCCAGCCTCTCCCTGGCCCCGCCCCACTTTCCCCGCCCTACCTGATTCTCAGTGGCTCCAGCCTCCAGAGGGAGCGGGCGTGGGTGCACACAGCTCCCCCCTTCATAGTAGACAAGTCTGGGGACACAGGACAGAGTGAAGTCAAGGGTTCAGCTCCCAGAATCTGGTCCCTAATCCTACTCATAGGGTCCCAGCCCTCCACCTCCACCCCTAGAGACCAGGCTCTCTTGTCCACAACCCAGACCTGCGCTGGTCGTCACTGTCAGCAGGGGAAATGGTCAGACACTCATCCATATGTCCATGAAAGAGGCGAAGGACGTGGCCTCCCGTCACAAAGCCTGGAGAGGAGCAAGGGAAGGTGGTCACGAGGAGGCTGGAACCCCGGGAAGACCCCGGAGCCAAGATGAAGTCAAGGGCCCTGCTCCTCCCCTGGGGGGAAGCTGAGGGCTGGGTTTAGGGGTTCGCAGTTGGAGGTCCGAGTTTCAGGGTATTGCAGGGCCAAGGTTGAGGCCTGAAGTGGAGCTATGAGACTTGGGCCATGCTTGGAGTCTTAGCATGGGAGGCTGAATTGGAAGTTTGATTTGGGGGATTTTGGTTTTGATATTTGAAGTTCATACTTGGGATCTGAAGCTGGGCACCTAATTTGGGGGTCTGGGTCTGCAGAGCTGAGGCTGGGGGAGTTGTGAGTCTGTGATTTAAGGCTCTGCATTTGGACTTTTGAGGTGGGGGTCAGAGTGTGTGTGTGGTCAAAGGTTGAAGTCTAATATGCTCACTGGTGTTGGATATGAGTTCCAGGGCTGAGGTGTGGCGTATGGGCTTAGAAGGGTCATGGTTGGGTCTGAGGCCGGGTTCTGGAGTTAGGGGCCGAATTGTGAGGGTGTTTTTTGTTTTGTTTTGTTTTTGAGACAGAGTCTCACTCTGTTGCTCAGGCTGGAGTGCAATGGTGTGATCTCAGCTCACCACAACCTCTGCCTCCAGGGTTCAAGTGATTCTCCTGCCTCAATCTCCCAGGTAGCTTGGACTAGAGGTGCCAGCCACCATGCCTAGCTAATTTTTGTATTTTTAGTAGAGACGGGATTTTGCCAAGTCGGCCCAGACTGGTCTCGAACTCCTGATCTCAAGTGATCCACCCGCCTCGGCTCCCAAACTGCTAGGATTATTGGCGTGCCTGGCCTTGAGGATTGATTTTGGAGGTCAGAAGCTGGAAAGTGAGGTTGGGGTTCTGAGGCTATAATCTAGGGTGTGGAAGTCTGAGCTTTGGGGTATGACGTAGGAGTGATGGGTCTGAGTTTGGGGATCAAAAACCATCTGTGGTCTGAGCCCCAGTGTGGGTCTGGTTTAGGACTCTGAAGTTCGGAGTGTGAGAGTTGGAGTCAGCATGGGAATCTGAGTTGGGAATTAGATTTGGAGAATTTTGGTTTTTGAGATTTGAAGTTGAAGTCTGAAGTCTGAGAGGTTGGAGGGCTTAAGACTGTAGTCTTGGTCTGGGGATCTGATGTATGAATTTGGGGTCTAGGTTTGGGGGGCTGAGATTACAGTCTGTGTTTATTGTTTAAGGAGCTTTAATTTTTTTTTTGAGACGGAGTCTGGCTCTGTCACCCAGGTTGCATTCCAGTGGCGCAATCTCAGCTCACTGCAACCTCCGCCACTCAGGTTCAATCGATTCTCCTGCCTCACCCTCCTGAGTAGCTGGGATTACAGGCACGTGCCACCACACCCAGCTAATTGTGTTTTGAGTAGAGACGGGGTTTTGCTGTGTTGGCCAGGCTGGTCTCAAACTCCTGATCTCAGGTGATCCACCTGCCTCAGCCTCCCAAAGTGCTAAGATTACAGGTGTGAGCCACCGTGCCCGGCCACGAGCTTTAAATTTGATGTTTTAAGATTTGAAACTGAGTTTAGGAGACCTGGGGACTAATACTTTGGGGTCTGAGTTTGGGAGTCTAATATTTAGTTTGAGATTTGGGGGTCCTGAACTCTGGGGGTCTGGATTTGGGGTCAGCTGGAGATTAAAGTGTGATAATTGGGAGATCTAGGTTTGGGGTCTGAAGTTCCAAGGCTCCATTTGGGTATGCCTGAAGGGCAACATTAAGGGTCTGTTTTGCTGGGGGTGTCTCCATTTAGGGGCAGGAGGTCTGGGGCCCTCACCCTCTTCGCAGCGGGAGCAGATGGGGTTCATATTCCACAGTGTCTGCATGAAGGAAGCGTCAACCTGGAGCTCCCCACTCGCAGTCGACAGGTGCTGGGGGCCACCAGGATGTGGCAATCAGAGATGATTGTAGGGGTGGGCGAGAGTCCCAGTGTCAGAGGCCAGAAATCAAGAGTGGATACCAGGAAACCAGCAGATGGGAGACAAGATCATCAGAGATCACAGATCAGGAAATGATCAAGTCAGGCAATGGGAAATCAGAAATCAGAAAATTGGATGTCAGGGGTCAGGAAACAGGAAATTGGGAGTCAGGACCTTGGGGGTGGGAGACCAGCTAGGCAAACCCATGGCGAGGAGATGGGGGCCCCTCCCATGCGCCCCCCAGACCTGGCAGCAGGAGGAACTGCGATGGCTCACCAGGTATCGCTCGGAGGAGACACTGACAAGGATGATGTCGTCTCCAACGCGCACCTTTTCTCCTTCAGACCTCTGCTTGGAGGCTGGGTGCATGGTCCACCAGCAGGCCTCTCCTATGGGTGGGGGCGGAGGGGGTGGCTGTCAGGATGATGGCTTCCCAGAGTGCTCTTTTCCAGGGCTCTCCCAGCCACCAGGCCTCCCGGGCCTGTGGCCCACAACTCTCTTATCACTGCCACCGACTTTCCACCTAACAGTTCCTGTTCCTGACTTCGGACTCTGCCTAGCACTCCCCAATGTGTGTCCAAGTCTCCCTGTCCGGACTGTCGAAGACTCTGCTCCGGGGCCCCCATTTGTGTCCCCAGGGTAGTCTCATGCTTGCCCCGGAGGTCTGCAGACCCTCTACCCCCTGAATCCCTGCCTGCGGGGTCCCCTTCACACCCCCACCCCCTCCAGCGGCTGCACCTGTTGCATCCTCCTGCAGTCCCACGTCAAAGGCCAGCTTGTCTGTCATAGAGCGGGAGGTGGTGAGGCAGCTCAGATACTAGGATTGTAGAGGGAGGTCAGCCTCCTTCTGGCAGGCCCCATACGCCCGCCCCCTGCCCACGCCTATCGAGGTTGTACTCACCATGCGGCTGTGCGCGTGCCGGAGCAGGATGGCATGGCCATACAGGAGCGTCCTGTGTCCCCCGCCCTGGGATGACTGTAAGAGGAGGGAGGAAACAGAATAAGCACAGACCCCCCTCGGACTCTCCAGACCCCCAAGAGGTCTGGCCTAGTCACAGGTGACAAGATGCTCCCTGTAAAATACCGTGCTCAGGCCTGGAGGTAAAACAGCCTCAGCTCAGACTCTCATGGGACTCTTGCCTCAGTTTCTCCATTCATGGAAGTAGGGACTAGGTCTCTGAGATAGATGGCTGTGGATGGGGCACTGTATATTCCACAAAGCCCACTCTGTCCTCTCTGTTGCCTTCACCTTGGCTGGAAGTCACTGAGGAGGACGAACCCATCTTCTAGTTTCCCGAGGATACTCAGGACAGCCCCAAGCTCAGTGGACCTCAGCCCCTCTGCTCTGACCTCCCCCACCATGCTGAGGTGCAGCCCGTGTGCTCCAGGACAGGCCTAGCAGTGGTTCCATAGGCTAACATCACTGCAGTGGTAAGACAGCCGCCCCTCCCCCAGCACAAGGAGACTCAGCCCTGGGGGCGGACATCTGACTGCTTGATGTCACCATGCTTCCCATCATGGCTGTCACATGCCCATGCTCCGAGGCTGCCATGGGGGCACCATGTGATGGGGCCAGGTGATCACATGGTGGACCCACTACCTGGACTGGAGGGACTCACGCTTGGAATGGGGCAGGTGGGGAGGAGGTCCCATGCGGAGAGGAGCTGGGATCAGGGTTGGGGAAAGGACAGGAAAGAGGAGAAAGGAGCAGGCGTAGGGGACAGGGGTTCAGAAGCCCCCATCCCCTTCCTTCCTGCCCGCCTGCCTGGCCTGTTCTGGGTTCCACAGCCCCTGACAGCTGGGATGAGGGAGGACCCTCCAGCCCCCGTGTGCAGGGCGTGGACCCGAGAGGTGGGCCTGGGGTCAGGAGGGGCAGAAGGACAGGTGACATCCAAGGCCAGACCTACCCACTTATCCAAATTGAGGGCCTGTTGGGGGCAGGGCAGAGAGAGGAAGAAGAGCAGATGGTAAGCGACTCCTGGGTCCTCTCCCCCCATCCCGGCCACCGAGCCCTAAACGACCCCCAGGTCCTCTCGCCCATCCCTGCCACCCTCCCCACCCCCAGGTGGGGTCCTCACCTCCACGCCAGCCTCCACCGTGTTGGCCAACATCTCCTGCAGGGCTCGCACAGACAGGGACTGCTCCAGGACGAAGCAACAGATGGCCAGATCGGGGGACATTCTGGGGCGGGTGGAGGATGTGGGTGAGGGGCCAGGAGACCCCTGAGTACCATTCCCTGCCACACTCCCTCCCCTAGTCTGAATGCCTACACTCCTGACCCCACCCCCACCCCCACAGGAAAGCCCAACCCTCTACCACCCCCATCAGACACACTGAATCTGCGTCAACATCACGAAAATACCTCTTCTGTGCCTCCTCCCTCAGACACCTCAACCCCACCCAGACCCCACAGAAGCTTCTCTAACCCTAACCCTCCCCCAGTCAAGGACCCGCGTCCCACCTACTCTCATAGGAAGCCTCAGCCCCATGCCTCCCTGCTGAGACATGCTAACCCTGCTCGAAGGACAGGAAGCTCCTGTTCTGTATCCTCCTCTGCCGAAGACCCCACATCCCTTCCCAAAGGAAGCCCCACCTCCTGCCTCCACCATCAGACAGTCCTCGCTCCTGCCTTTTCCCTCAAACACCTCTGAACTCTGCTTCACAGACACAGGAGGGCGCCCAACCTTAAATTTCCTCCTCAGTCCCCCACCCTCCAACTCCTAAACTCAAGACTCTGCTCCTCAGACCCCTCTCGCTCAGACTTGGAAACTTCCTCCCCCATCAGATTCCACATCCCCCCTGCTCTGCCAGCCCTGACCCCCGTCGGATGCCCTACGCCCTCCGCATCTCAGGCCCTGTCCCATCCTCCCGCCGCCCCCGCCATGGGACTTCTTCCCCTAAAACGCCCCGTCATGATTCAGTCTTGTTACTTGAAAAAAAATGAAAAAAAAAAAAAAATCTCACCAGGTGAGGTGGCTCACGCCTGTAATCCCAGCACTTTGGGAGGCCGAGGTGGGTGGATCACCTGACATCAGGAATTCAAAACCAGCCTAGCCAATATGGTGAAACCCCATCTCTAAAAAATGTTTTTAAAAAATGTAAAAAAAATTTTTTTAAATAAAAATAAAATACAAAAATTAGCCGGGTGTGGTGGCGGACACTTGTAATCCCAGCTACTCAGGAGCCTGAGGCAGGAGAAACGTTTTAATCGGGAAGGCAGAGGTTGCCGTGAGCTGAGATTGCACCACTGCACTCCAGCCTGGGGAGACATAGCGAGACTCTGTCCCCCAAAAAAATAACAATAAAAATAAAACACCTCAGACCCCTCCTCCTGGCACTCCAGGTCTTCTGCCTGGTCCCCTCCCATCCCCCCTTCCCTCAGTCTCCCTTCCAATCCCTCCTGAGACCCCTGTGCCCCAACCAGCCCTTCTTCTGGACTCTCAGGCCACTTCCCCTTAAACCTGAGGCTTGGCTGGGGGCAGTGGCTCACACCTGTAACCCCAGCACTTTGGGAGGCCGAGGCAGGCAGATCACCTGAGGTCAGGAGTTTGAGACCAGCCTGGACAACATGGCGAAACCCCATCTCTACCAAAAGTACAAAAATTAGCTGGGCGTGGTGACAGGCGCCTGTAATCCCAGACACTCAGGAGGCAGAGACAGGAGGATCGCTTGAATCCGGGAGATGGAGGTTGTAGTAAGCCAAGATGGTGCCACTACACTCCCGCCTGGGCGACAAGAGCGAGACTCCACCTCAAAATCAAAACAAAACAAAAAAACCCCGAGGCTTTCTGCCCACTCAGCCACCTGCCAAGGAAAGTTCTGGATCAGGAGCCTCCGCCCTCGCCTCCCACACCTCTGTGCACACATGAAGCCCCTCCAACACTCCAACCCCCTGCCCCCCTCTCAGACCTCCACCCCTCCCCCACCTCAGGAAGCCCCTCAGCCTTAGCCCCCCTCCCCATGTTCTCTCCTGTCAGCACCCCCTTTCAGACTCCCAGAACCCTCTTCTTTGGACCCAAGATTCTCTGTCTCATCAGAACCCAAGTCCCCGGGCCCTCTCCCTGCTGCACAGACCTGGGCGTTGCTGGTGGGCTCCAGGAAGCACAGGCGGTTGCCAAAGCCCTCGGCGGCCAGGCAGAGCTTGAGATGCTCCTTGAGCACGGTGGCGCTGCACTGCAGGACCACCTCATCGTCCTGCGGAACGGAGGGGCAGGGTCTCCAGGGGGCCTGGCCCGGACACCGCAGACACTGCCTCCCACCCGTGTCCTTATGAAAAAGACAGTGACTGACAATATCCACCCACACACGCCCTCTACCCTGATCCTGACATCTCCATGAGATACAAGCCAGTGTCATCCCATTTATTTTATTTATTTTTATTTTTTTGAGACAGAGTCTCACTCTGTTGACCAGGCTGGAGTGCAGTGGCGTGATCTCGGCTCACTGCAACCTCTGCCTCCCGGGTTCAGGCGATTCTCCTGCCTCAGTCTCCCAACTAGCTGGGATTATAGGTGTGCACCACCATGCCCAGCTAACTTTTGTATTTTTAGTAGAGTGAGGTTTCGCCATGTTGGCCAGTCTGCTCTCCATCTCCTGACCTCGTGATCTGCCTGCCTCAGCCTCCCAAAGTGTTATTTGTGCCTGGCACGTGAGCTACGGCGCCCGGCATTTTGAGCTACGGCGCCCGGCATTTTTTTTTTTTTTTTTTAAAGAGACTGAGTCTCACTCTGTCTCCTAGGGTGGAATGCAGTGGTGTAATCATAGCTCAATGCAGCCTTGGACTCCTGGGCTGAGTGATCCTCTCCATTCAGCCTCCTGAGAAGCTATGATTGCAGGCTCAGGCCACCATGCCCAGCTAATTGAAAACATATATATTTTTCTATTCTTGCTCCATTTTGTTTCACTTGGTTAAGTGTGATGGCCACAGCCCCACAAAGCTGATTTCATTTCCCTTTGGTGGGTTTCTCAAGCCTGGGTAGGGGTAGACATGGGATCTAGCTCTGTTGCCCCGGCTGGAGTGCAGCGGCACAATCATAGCTCACTGCAACCTCCACCTCCTGGGTTCAAGTGATCCTCCCACCTCAGCCTCCTGAGTAGCTGGGACTACAGCTGCGCACTGCCACACCCAGCTAAAGTTTAGTATTTTTGGTAAAGACAAGGTCTCCCTATGTTGCCCCAGGCTGTTCTTGAACTCCAGGCCTCAAGCAATCCTGCTTCAGCCTCCCAATGTGAAGAGATTACAGGTGTGAGCCACAGGGTCTGGCTCTTGAATATATGCTTGTCCCCCATTTTCCAAATGAGAACGCTGAGGCTCAGAGAGAAAAATAAAAATCATTTGCCCCAAATTAGGAAGCAGACAAATGGCAAAGCCAGGATGCAAAGCAGAGACAGGGGTCCCAGGCATTACCATATTGATTCTCAAACTTTTCCTGAATTAGAATGAAGGGAGGCTGGGTGCGGTGGCTCACGCCTGTAATCTGAGCACTTTGGGAGGCCAAGGTGGGCGGATCACTTGAGGTCAGGAGATCAAGACCAGCCTGGCCAACATGGTGAAACCCCATCTCTGCTAAAAGTGCAAAAATTAGCCAGGCATGGTGGCACATGCCTGAGGGAGGGAGGCTGAGGCAGGAGAATTGCTTGAATTCAGAAGGTGGAGGTTGCAGTGAGCTGAGATCACCACTGCACTCCAGCTTGGGCAACAGAGTAAGACTCTATCTAAAAAAAACATTGTTGCCAGGCGCGGTGGCTCACACCTGTAATTCCAGCACTTTGGGAGGCCAAGGCGGGCGGATCATGAGGTCAAGAGTTTGAGACCAACCTGGCCAATACGGTGAAACCCTGTCTCTACTTAAAATACAAAAACTAGCCGGGCGTGGTGGCGTGCACCTGTAGTCCCAGCTACTTGGAAGGCTGAGGCAGAATAATCGCTTGAACCCTGGAGGCAGAGGTTGCAGTGAGCTGAGATCTCGCCACTGCACTCCAGCCTGGGCGACAAAGTGAGACTCTGTCCCACTAAAGGGAAATGAAATCAGTTTGGTGGGGCTGTCGCCATCCCACCTAACCAAATGAAACAACATGGAGAAAGAACAGAAAATAACAATGTGCTGTCATACTCAGGGGCCATCTACATTTTACGAGACTTGTTTCAGTTAAAAATAGGTACGTGTGAATGGTCACAGGCCCTGTGTTGTCCATAATAGCAAAAACTGGAGACAATTCAAATGTCCCTCAGCAGGTGAACTGATAAACACACCACAGTATGGTCGCACAATGGAATACTACTCAGCAACGAAAAGCAACGAACTCAATACATGTTACATGGATCAATGTCAAAACTATTATGCTGAGTAGACCCGGGCGCGGTGGCTCACGCCTGTAATCCCAGTAATTTGGGAAGCTGAGGCGGGTGGATCACAAGGTCAGGAGATCAACACCACCCAGGCCAACATGGTGAAACCCCATCTCTACTAAAATACAAAAAATTACCCAGGTGTGGTGGTGCGTACCTATAGTCCCAGCTACTTGGGAGGCTGAGGCAGGGGGAATCGCTTGAACCCAGGAGGCAAAGATTGCAGTGGGCCGAGATCATACCACTGCACTCCAGCCTGGACAACAGAGCAAGCCTTCGTCTCAACACCACCACCAAAAACAAACAAAAAAAACACCAAAAAATAAACAAATAAATATATATTATATATATATATATATATATGTATATATCTGCTGAGTAAAAGAAGGAAGAAGGTAGGGTGCAGTGGCTCATGCCTGTAATCCCAAAACTTTGGGAGGCCAAGGCCAGAGGATTTCTTGAGCCTAGGAGTTCAAGATCAGCCTGGGCAATATAGTGAGACCTCATTTCTATAAAAAATTTTACAAACTAGCCAAGCATGGTGCTGTGCACATGTAGTCCCAGCTATTCGGGAGGCTGAGGTGGGAGGCTCACTGGAGCCTGGGAAGTGGAGGTTGCATTGAACCAAGACCATGCCACTACACTCCAGCCTGGGCAATAAAGCAAGATTCTTAAAAAAAAAAAAAAAAAAGCCAAAAGACATATGAAAACTTAGAAGTGACTAATGGAATCGATCATGGTATAAATTGGTGGGCAGGGTGGTTACTGAACAGAGCATAAGGGAACTTCTGGGTCAAGGAAACATTCTACACCTTGGTTTTGCTGGTGGTTACATGGGCATGTACAATTTGTCAAAACTCAGCAGGGTGCGGTGTCTTATGCCTGTAATCCCAGAGACATGGAGACAACTCCACTTTGGGAGGCCAAGGTGGGTGGATCACCTGAGGTCAGGAGTTCAAGACCATCCTGGCCAAAATGGTGAAACCTAAACTACAAAAAATTCACCTGGCATGGTGGTGGGTGCCTATAATCCCAGCTACTCCGGAGGCTGAGGCAAGAGAATCACTTGAACCTCAGAAGGCAGAGGTTGCAGTGAGCTGCAATCTCGCCATTGCACTCCAGCCTGGGCAACAAGCTCGAAACTCTCTCTCAAAAAAAAAAAAAAAAACTTATTGAACACATAAAATGGGTAAAATTCATTGCAGATCAATTACACCTCAATAAAGTTGATTTTTAGTCATGTCTATGCATGGATGCATGTACTGAGTTGTAACACAGAATATGTTTCTTATGGGTGGGACGCGGTCCAAAAGAGTTTTTTTTTGAGACGGAGTCTCACTCTGTCACCCAGGCCAGAGTGTGCAGTGATGTAATCTCAGCTCACTGCAACCTCTGTCTCCCAGGTTCAAGAATCCTCCCACCTCAGTCTCCCAAGTAGCTAGGATTACAGGCATGCATCACCATGCCTGACTAATTTTTCTTTTTTGTATTTTTAGTAGAGATGGGGTCTCACCATGTTGGCCAGGCTGGTCTCAAACTCCCGACCTCAAGTGATCTGCCCGCCTTGGCCTCCCAATGTGCTGGGATTACAGATGTAAGCCACCGTGTCCGGCCTCCAAAAAGTTTTGAAAAATCCACCACGACCTCAGTAACACTCAGAAAAACTGGCCCAGTCTGGGGCCGAGAGATTCCAGGGCCAAGCCTCTAGAACGCTAACACTGACTTTGGCAAGTCCGAGACCAGTTTTCCTCTGGTGTAGGCAAGGGGCTGGGCATCAGGGCATCCAGAGATGCCACTTCCTGGCCTTGACCTTGGGTGAGTGATTCTACCTTTTGGGCCTTGGTTTCCCTCAAATCTCTCAGGGAGATAAAGATAGGACCCTACCTCAGAAGACAGGGCAGCGAGGATATAATTAGATGTCTCAGGAGGCGGAGCCCAGGGCACAGGGCCTGGCTTAGAGTGACAGCTCAAGGGCCAGTGGCCATGGCCATGGTCTTATTAGGGCTGGGGAGGGCCCAACCCATGGTGTTAGCTAAGGGGTTGGGGCTGGGGAGAGAGTCTAGGCAGAAGCTAGGCCCCCTCCCAGCTGTCCCCATCCTTCACTACCAGCCCCAGCTGTTTGTTCCTCTCTCCCAGGAAACCGGACCCGGCTCGCCAGGGTCCTATTCTGGGGCCGGAATGCTGTGTCAGCATTTCCTGCGTGGCTCCAGGGCCCCAGGGGGAGGGGGCGGGGCTAGCGCCAGGTCAGCAGACCTAGCCCAGAGGAGAGGACGTCCCCTCCCATACTCATGGCCCCACACCCTGCAGAGCCACTGGGAGGGGGAAGGTGGAAAGGACCGGGAGATGGCAGCCCCTCCTCACTCTGGTCCCCTCCCCCATCCCCTGTCCAGGCCCCAGAAAAGCGGGCTGGCTATTCTGGGAGGGACACCTGTTGTTCCAATTCCCATCCCTGCCCCCAGCTGGGGCTCAGAGATTCAGGGAGTGACCCAGCTAGAGAGACAGCGAAAATCAGAGGGCCTGAAGCCAAAGAACAGAGACAGAGACAGGGAGACTGAGATGGAGGGAGAGACAGAGACATGGGGACAACCCAAAGAGACAGATAGGGGAGAGACACCACCCAAAGACCCTCCAACACCGTTAGCAACCATTGGGAGCAGCCCTCCTGCCCAAAACGAAGAAGGAAAGAAAGACCCAGTACCCAAGAGATCCCTCCCTCAGGAGACCCTCAAGGGCTAGGAGGTGGAAGGAGCTGTGTCCTCCAGTCCACCCCAGCCCCCCTTCCCAAGAATTTAAATAGGTCCAGTCTGGAGCAAAAAGAGAATTAGGGCTAAGGTGGGGGGTGGGGGATGGCTAAATTAAGCCCAGGAATTAGAACCACCTTCCCCAAGTGCCTGCTTCCAGGATGGTGGAGGGGGTGCTCTCTCAGGAGTCCTTCTGGTGGGGGGACAGAATCGCTAATGTCAGAAGAGAGGGCAACCCAAGATCCTCCCTCCCCATTCTGGAGTCCCCAATCCTGCTAATTCTCCGCAGTGAGAAAGGTGAAGGAGACTAAAAGACAGAGTGACAGTCACTCAAAGTGACACAGGAAGAGACCTCGAATCTCAGAGGCCACCAGCAAGCCGGACAGGGACATTCAGAGACAGAAAGACCCTCAGACAGCCCCGAGAGACAGCTCCACAAACCCCTAACCCAGAGATACGCACCGTTCGCAGGAACTGGACCTCGTCCTCGCCTTCTGCGTCACCCATGATGTCGAGGTCCGAGGGCCAGGGGCTGAGGTCGGGGAATAGAGGGAGGGGGCTGCGGGCTGGGCGGGAGGGCTGGGGGCGGGCTGGGGTCAGAGACCTCTGGGGACACCAGAGGCACCCGCGAGGTAGATGGAACTGCGAGGAGGACACGCGTGCTGGACAGAGATGGAAGGAGGGCCCCGCCCCCACCCCCCATTGGACCAGGACGCTCCGGCCACGCCCCTTCACCGGAGCCCCGCCCACATGCCCCATATCTTGACTGGAGGTTTGGGCGGCCGCCGGAGGTGGGGGTGGGAGAGGGAGTGTCTAAAAGGTAGCTTTGCTCTCTCCACCCCCATGGTAAGTAACTTGCCATCATTCTCCCATTTCACAGAGGGCAGACTGAGGCTCTGAGTGGGGAAGCCCTTGCAAGATATCACTCACCAGAGCAGGGATGTGCACCAGGTCTCTTGATTTTCAAAAGCAGCAAACATAGTGGTGATTAAGAACAAGGACTCTGGCCAAGCGTGGTGGCCTTTACCGGGCGCGGTGGCTCCCGCTTGTAATCCCAGCATTTTGGGAGGCCGAGGCGGGAGGATCACGAGGTCAGGAGTTCGAGACCAGCCTGACCAACACCGTGAAACCCTGTCTCTACTAAAAATACAAAAAATTAGCCGGGCGCGGTGGCGCGCGCCTGTAGTCCCAGCTACTCACGAGGCTGAGATAGAGTAATCGCTTGAAACTGGAAGGCGGAGGTTGCAGTGAGCCAAGATTGTGCCACTGCACTCCAGCCTGGGCGACAGAGCAAGACTCTATCTCAAAACAAACCAACAAACAAACAAAACCAGGACTCGCGGCTGGGCGTGGTGGCTTACCCCTTTACCGAGCGCAGTGGCTCACGCCTGTAATCCCAGCACTTTAGGAGGCCGAGGCAGCTGGATCACCCGAGGTCGTGTTTGCCTAGCCGACTCTGCTAAAAAACTACAAAAATTAGCCCGGTGTGGTAGCAGGTGCCTGTAATCCCAGCTACTCCGGAAGCTGAGGCAGGAGAATCGCTTGAACCTGGGAGGCGGGGGTTGCAGTGAGCCAAGATCGCATTCCAGCCTGGGCAACAGAGCCATACTCCGTCTAAAAAAAAAAAAAAAAAAAAGAAGAATCTTTTAAAATTATCATTTATTTTGAGACCGAGTCTCGCTCTAATAAAATTATTAATCCAGGCACAGTGGCTTACTCCTGTAATCCCAGAACTTTGGGAGGCCAAGGCAGACAGATCACTTGAAGTCAGGAGTTTGAGACCAGCCTGGCCAACATGGTGAAACCCTGGCTGTACTAAAAATACAGAAATTAGCCAGGTGTGGTGGCGCAAGACTGTAATCCCAGCTACTCAGGAGGCTGAGGCACAAGAATCATTTTAACCCAGGAAGTGGAGGTTGTAGTGAGCCAAGATCACGCCACTACACTCCAGCCCAGGTGACAGAGCAAGGCTCTGTCTCAAAAAAAAAAAAAAAAATTTTATTAACATGTAGTAGTATCTAGTAAGTTATATAAAACAATATCCCATAGTTAAACAAAATTTCATAGAAACCGTTATTCAGTGTACAGTAGGTTTCTATATGTTTCATAATTAAATACTGATATGTTAATATAACTGCAATAAACAGCACAAAAGTTTGTGTCATATTATGGAATTATATAATTTGACATTATATAATGTATAATTATATAATTATACATTTAGGTTAATATAATTATACAGTACAATTCTATGTTGTATCTATTATACATTATCTAACACATAGTTGTCTATTAAATATTGGTTTTCCCTAAAACTTTATGTAAATGTAAAATGATTCTGTGTCATTGAGCATTATATCATAAGATATTAATAGTGTTTCTTATTTTTGTCAGTCGTCATTATGTGTTTTAAGACCTACCCCTGTTGCTCTGGGGGACACCTGGTGTGTGGCGGTGGTGGCTTTGCAGGATTCTTTGGTGACTGATCCCTTCAGTTTAACCACACACCCCCACTGGGAGTGGACACCCAGGCTGCCTCCAGTTCCCCAAAATAATGCTGGAGTGAACGTCTGTGTATCGGTCCCCCCAGGAAGCTGAGGGAGAATGTTTTATCGGACACGCCCAGAAGCGAACTGCTGGGTGACATATCTACGTGCACAATTTGTGTAAGTAGTGCCGGGTAGCCCTTGGAATGGCTACCCACTATCAATGCATGAGGGTCCCTGGGTCCCCACATCCCCAACCCCCACTTGGCATTTCCAGCTTCTAATTTTTGCCAGATTTACATAGAAAGACTTGCTGTTTTTAAATTTATTTTCTCTATTTTATTTTTAGAGATGGAGTTTCACTTTGTTGCCCAGGCTGGGGTGCAATGGCGCAATTATGGTTCACTGCTGCCCGGAACTCCTGGGCTCTAGGGATCCTCCCACCTCACCCTCCTGAGTAGCTGGGACAACAGACCTTGCACCACCACGCCCAGCTAACTTTTAAACTTTTTGTAGAGATGGGGGTCTCACTATATTGCCCAGGCTGGTATTGAACTGGTGGGCTCAAGCAGTCCTCCTACCTCGGCTTCCCAAGGAGCTGGGATTACAGGCATGAGCCACCCAGCCTGGCCTCAGTCATTTTAATTTCCACTTCCCTGATCAGTTACCAACAATTTCTAGCGTCTTCTCAGGTGCCTATCAGAGTTTTGGGTTTCTTTGTTATCTGCTCATTGTGCTCTCTGCTCTTTTTTTTTTTTTTTTTTTTTTTTTGAGACAAGAGTCTTACTCTGTTGCCCAGGCTCACTGCAACCTCTGTCTCCTGGATTCCAGCAATTCTCCTGCCTCAGCCTCCTGAGTAGCTGGGATGACACAGCAATACTCACCACCACGCCTGGCTAATTTTTTTATTTTTAGTAGAGACAGGGTTTCACCATGTTGGCCAGGCTGGTTTCAAACTCCAGATCTTAAGTGATCCATCTGCCTCAGCCTCTCAAAGTGCTGGGATTACAGGCATGAGCCACTGCACCTGGCCAATATTCTAGATATTAATTTCTCATTGATTTTTAAATATTGAAAACACCTTTTCTCTTTCTGTCATCTGATATTGGTCCCATGGTATCTTTGTTAAAAGAAAATCTGCCTGTAATCCCAGCACTTTGGGAGGCCTAGGTGAAAGGATCCCTTGAGCCAGGAGTTCGACCACCCTGGGCAACATAGCAAGACCCCCATCTTTAAAATTAAAAAAAAGAAGCCGGGCGCGGTGGCTCACGCCTGTAATCCCAGCACTTTGGGAGGCCAACGGGTGAATTATAAGGTCAGGAGGTCAAGACCAGGCTGGCCAAGATGGTGAAACCCAACCTTTATTAAAATGCAAAAATTAGCTGGGTGTGGCTGCAGGCGCCTGTAATCCCAGCTACTCGAAGGCTGAGGCAGAGAGCTCTTTGAACCTAGGAGGCTGTAGTGAGCCAAGATTGCACCACTGCACTCCAGCCTGAGCCACAGAGCAAGGTTCTGTCTCAAAATAAATAAATAAAATTTTTAAAAAATTAAATAAAATGAAAGAAAGAAGAAACAACAAAAAAGAAAATCTATATTTGGATGTTATCATATGCATCATTTTTCTGCCTTATGAGTTTCTGTGGTTTGATTCAGCAGGCCTTTCCTTTGTGGTCATCAGTGTTGGTATTGTGGGTATTCTTGGCAAGCCCGAGGGCTAAGGCCGCCTGTGTACAATATAGTCAAGTGCCAGGATTCCTGACCTCCTCCCTGAGGCTTTTCTGGGTCCCCCAGAGCCTGGAGACACTGCCATATTGCAAAGTCTCTGCTCAGCCAGGATTGTTAAGTCACATCTTCACAACACAGGTGCTACAGGAGATGGGCTGAGAGAGAGACGGGTAACACAGCATGGGGTGGGGAGAGGGTGACACAGGCAGGAAGAGAGTCTGAAGCTATGATAACGTTGCGTGATGGAAAAACTAAAGAGAACAGGTTCCGCAACCGTCTAAATGTGCTGGTGTGGAATAAATATATATCCACAGGGCCTTCTTTTAGTGGAAAATATACTTCTGAGAGAACTGTTTCAATGAATACAAAAGCACTGTTTCTTTTTTTTTTTTTTGAGACAAGGTTTCACCGTGTTAGCCAGGATGGTCTCGATCTCCTGACCTCGTGATCCGCCCGCCTCGGCCTCCCAAATTGCTGGAATTACAGGCGTGAGCCACCGCGCCAGGCCTCAAGAGCACTGTTTCAAAACATACATACTATGTTTGGCAGAATCACAGTGACTACTATGACCCATTTATTCCACTCCTGGGTACAATATGGTACACTCTGGGTTCACCAAGAGTCAGATGCTCAAATAGTCACAGCAGCCCCAACCTGGAAACAACTCAGATGTCCATCACAGGAAAACTGATCAATACATCATGGAGGCCGGGCACAGTGGTTCACACCTGTAAAGTCAGCACTTTGGAGCATAGCTGGGAGGTTCACTTGAGCCTAGGAGTTCGACATCAGCCTAGGCAACAAAGTGAGACCATGTTGCTACAGGAAAATAATAATTTTAAAAAATCAGCCACTCAGGAGGCTGAGGTAGGAAGCTTGCTTTAGCCCAGGAGTCCAAGGCTGCAGTGAGCTAGGATCTTGCCACTGTACTCCAGCCTTGGTGACAGAGCAAGACCCTGTTGTGGAGTCTTTTCTTTAAGACATTTTGCTCTTGTTGCCCAGGCTGGAGTGCAATGGCACGATCTCAGCTCACTGCAACCTCCACCCTCTGGGTTCAAGCGATTCTCCTGCCTCAGCCTCCCAAGTAGCTAGAATTACAGGCATGCGCCACCACGCCCAGCTACTTTTGTATTTTTAGTAGAGACAGGGTGTCACCATGTTGGTAGGTTGGTCTCAAACTCCTGACCTCAGGTGATCCACCCACCTCAGCCCCAAAGTGCTGGGATTACAGGCATGCACCACCACGCCCCGCTACTTTTGTCTTTTTAGTAGAGACGAGGTTTCACCATGTTGATCAGAATGGTCTGAAACTCCTGACCTCAAGTGATCCACTTGCCTCAGCCTCCCAAAGTTCTGGGATTACAGTCGTGAGCCAGCACGCCAGACCAAAAAAAGGAATAAATTATAACCAAATATGATAACCTTGAAGAACTGCAAAGACAAGACATGGAGAGAAAGAAGCCAGACACAATACAAAGTCCATTTTTATCCAGCTGAAAACGAGATAAAACGACTGCGCTAGGCTTTGGGTGAGTGAGGATCTGTGGGAATTCGTGCTGGGAAGAGACACGGGGCTTGTGGAGGGTGAGAATGTTCTGTGTTGTGATTTGTATGAATGCCACACAGGTTTGCTCAGTTGCTAACATTTCATCAACCTAAATACTTAATGATCTGTGTTCTTTTTTTGTACTTCAATTTTTAAAAATGTCGAGCATGACACATTTAGGTAAAAAGAAAAAAATGCACACTCAAAAGAAAAGTCTGTATCTAGGAGCACACATTTAAATGATGTGCTTGGATGTCCAGACAGCAGTTTGGACGAAACTCGACAACATGTCATCTTGGTCCCTCCCTAAGAAAGACGGGGGTGGGGAGGGGATTCCCAAGGGCTTTACCTCCATCTGTAATGGTTTTTGATTCGTGTGTGTGTTTTTAGGATCTGGCTCTGTCACCTACACTGAAGTGCAGTGGCACCATCTTGGCTCACTGCAGCCTCGACCTCCCTGGGCTCAAGTAATCCTCTTGCCTCAGCCTCCTGAGTACCTGAGAGGTCTCAAATTCCTAGATTCAATTGATCTGCCCACCTTGGTCTCCCAAAGTGCTGGGATGACAGGCATGAGCCGCCGCGCCTGGCCCATTCCCTAATATTTTTTAAGGTAACAGTGGACTGTGGGAGGATTAAATTAGTTAATATTTTTAAAGTCCTTAGAGCAGTGTGTGGTACACAGTAGGTGCTATGTGGAGGGTTGTTACAATAAAGTGAGAAAGTAAAAATGTTTTCCAGGGTATAGTATCACTTAAACTAGGAATAAAAGAAACCTGTGAAGAAATATACAAAATACTATGTCTTGTGAGTTTCCACTCAAACCTTCATGGATGATATACACACGTCTTTCTAGAGAGACAGACTTATCTTTTTGAGTGTGTGTGTTTTTACATAAATATTAGTCATGCTTTAAAAGAAAAGCCCCTGCTTTTATTGAAGTATAATAGTGACGGGTCTTGAGACCAAAAGATGGGGGAGATAGAGAGCCCGCCAGGCGATTGAGGGTGGGAGAGCCAGCAGTGCCGGAAACCTCAGCCGAAGGGATCCCCGAGTGGGGGAGGGGGGGCCTTTGGTTTCTCCCCCAGCCTCTTCCTTCCCCCTGGCCTGAGAGGGTGGGTGGGGAGGGGCAGTTCCTCTTTCCTTCCCAAGCACCAAGGAGGCCTCAGCTCCCTGGGGGCTGAGAAGCTGGAGTCCTGGGGAAGGGGAGGAGCTGAGCCACAGTCTTGCAAGACCCCCGCCCTCCTCCCTCCACAGGAAGCATGAACAGAAAAGACAGCAAGAGGTGAGAGGACCCTCCCCAGGGAGCCCGACAGCACCCTGAGGCCTCCCTCTGCATGGGAGGGCTGGGGGAAAACTCACCACGGGGTAGGATGTCTGGCTCCTCTGGGATCCGGCACAGGGGTGCCAGGTGGATGCTTCAGGGAGTCTGGAGCCAGTGAGGGCTGCAGTCACTTGTAGGTGGCATCTGTGCCGTGTTGCCCCTGGAGTTTGAGCTGCTTGGGGTCCCCTTCCCACTCCCTGTCACCCCACCTCCATCCCTGGCCTGGGCTGAGTGTCTCTGCCCTCCCTGGGGGCTTCCTGGTTCCCCCATCCCCCACTGGACTGGAAACTCCAGGCTTCTGCAGGGTCCTGCCCCAGGAGAGGAGAGTATGACATGGGCCAAGCCGATTCTCCTGCCTCTTAAGCCACTCCTGGGGGCTGTTCTGGACCCCTGCAGGGGGCTGCAGGATGGGGCCTAGTGGCTGGCTGTGTAACCAGTTCTGGCATGGGCTCCTATCTCTTGGCAAGCTGGCCCTTCTGTCCCCATAGAGGCGGATGGTGGCTGGCTCCCTAGCGTGGGTAGCTCCTCCTGCCACCCCCAGCACCACTCTGATGGGCAAAGGGCTTTCCTCCCCACCCGGCAGTTTAATGGTAGACAGCTGGCTGCCTCACTTCCTAGCTGTGTGACCTTAGGTAAGTCACTGAACTGCTCTGTGTCTCGGGTTTTACTTATATCAATAGAATAATCATAACCTCCACCTCGGAGAGACCTGTAAGTACTTCGTCAGACAGTCTAGACCAGTAGTTCTCAGACTGCAGCAAGCTTCCGAACTGTCGGGAGGGTTTGTAAAATACAGGTTGCTGGGCTTGCCCTTAAAGTGTTTGATTTTGTAGGTGTGGGTTGGGACCTGAGAATCTGCATTTATATCTAGTTCCCAGGTGATGCTTTTGGTACTAGCTGGGTACCCACACTTAGGGAAACACTGATTTAGTTAAAATGCTCCCTCCTTGGCTCAGTACACATTTAATACTTTAAAACATCCCTGTTGCTGGCCACGGTGGTTCACACCTGTAATCCCAGCACTTTGGGAGGCCAAGGAGGGCGGATCACAAGGTCAGGAGTTCAAGACCAGCCTGACCAACATGGGAAACCCCCGTCTCTACTAAAAATATAAATATTAGCCGGGTGTGGTGGCACGCCCCTGTAATCCCAGCTACTCAGGAGGCTGAGGTAGGAGAACCCCACTGTAGTTGGGACTACAGGTGGCCACCACCACACCCAGCCAATTTTTGCATTTTTAGTAGCAACAGAGTTTTACCACGTTGGCTAGGCTGGTCTCTGACTCCTAAACTCAAGTGATCTACCCTCCTCGGCCTCCCAAAGGGCTGAGATTACAAGCATAAGCCAGGTTTCTCTTTTTTATTTTTATTATTTTTGAAACAAATCACTCTGTCACTCAGGTTGGAGCGAAGTCATACAGTTTCGGCTCACTGCAGCCTCTACCTCCCTGATTCAAGCGATCCTCCTGCCTCAGCCTCCCAGGTAGCTGGGATTACAGGTGCCTGCCACCATGCCTGACCAATTTTTGTATTTTTAGTAGAGATGGGGTTTCACCATGTTGGCCGGGGTGGTCTCGAACTCTTGGCCTCAAGTAATCCACCCGTCTTGGCCTCCCAAAGTGCTGGGATTACAGGCGTGAGCCATCACACTGGCCCAGGAGACTTGCTCTCTTGAGGGCTGGGGGAGGGAGGAGGATCGGGTTTTGGAGACAAAAGGGATCCCTGAGGATATGGGTCCTGAAGGCAGGTCCTCCCATGCCTCTGCCTGGGGAGGACGGCAGAGAGCCCAGGCATCTTCTCCCACGGAGTAATCCCGGGATCTGCCAACAGGAAGTCTCTTCCAGGATGCCTTGGAAGCAGACAGGAAGTTGGGGGCAAAGCCTGGGGAGGGAGTTCTTATCATTCCCTCAGGGGTCCTGAGTGGTCTCGGGGGTCTGCTGCTGTGATTCCCTGGGGGATTCAGAGTCGTCCTGGGCAGTGGTCCCCAGCCTTTTTGGCACCAGGGACCAGCTTTGTGGAAGGGGGTGGGGATAGTCTGGGGGATGATTCAAGCTCATTACATTTATTGTGTGCTTTATATTATTATTACATTATAATAGATAATGAAATAGTTATATAGCTCACCATAATGTAGAATCAGTGGGAGCCCTGAGCTTGTTTTCCTGCAACTGGATGCTCCCATCTGAGGGGGTGATGGGAGACAATGACAGATCATCAGGAATTAGATTTTCAAAGGAGCCACTACCTAGATCCCTCACAGGCATGCGCAGTTCACAATAGGGGTCGCGCTCCTGTGAGACTCTATTGCAGATGCTGATCCCTACAGGACCTCAGGCGGGGATGCTTGCTTGCCTGACGGTTCTAACAGGCCATGGACTGGCACCGGTCTGTGTCCCTGGGGCTGGGGACCCCTGGTCTTGAGGATCTTCCCCTCTGATTCCCTGAAGGGAGCAGGAGTAGCCCTGAAAATTTGTTTGTGGGGGAGGGCTCCCATGATTCCCCTAGGGATCTGGAATGTTCCTGGGGGTTCTCTCATGAGTCCCTGGTAGGTCAGGGGTAACCCCGGGGCTTTGCCTCTGGGCAGCCTCTCCTGTGGTGCCTTGGGGCATTGGGGTGAAGAGGAATTCTAGGGTCTGCCTGAAGGAAGGGGCTCCCATGACTCCCTGGGGGCTGTGCCCGCAGGAAGTCCCACCAGGAATGCACCGGAAAGGCAGGAGGGCGGGGCCGGCCCCGACAAGTGCGCCGCCACAAGACATGCCCCAGCCCCCGGGAAATCAGCAAGGTCATGGCTTCCATGAACCTGGGCCTGCTGAGTGGGGGCGGCTGCAGCGAAGATGAGCTGCTGGAGAAATGCATCCAGTCCTTTGGTGAGTGTCCTCTCCCCAGCAGGCTCCCCTGCCCTAACCTCAGCTCAGCACCTGCTTCTCTTCGCCTGTTTTTGCAGGTAAAATGAGAGCAGGCTGGGTGGAATGAAACTCAATCACTACATTAGAGATAAGAGAAACACCTGCTTTTCTTCTTGCCTGAAATGAAAATATATACATATATATATTATATATGTATTTATTTATATAAATTTTTGTTTTTGAGACGGAGTCTTGCTCTGTCACCCAGGCTGGAGTGCAGTGGTCCCATCTCAGCTCACTGCAACCCCCACCTCCCGAATTTGAGTGGTTCTCCTGCCTCAGCCTCCCAAGTAGCTAGGATTACAGGTGCCCACCACCATGCACAGCTAATTTTTGTATTTTTAGTAGAGACGGGGTTTCACCACGTTGGCCAGGCTGGTCTCAAACTCGTGGCCTCATGTGATCCACCCGATTCGGCCTCCCAAAGTGCTGGGATTACAGGCGTGAGCCACCGTGCCCGACTGGTCTGGTGCTATTTTAATCTTCAACAAGCCTTGCCAGGGGTGATGCTGCCTCATGTACAACACTGATAAGGAAACTGAGGCAGGCTGCCTGTCCAAGGTCACGCCGGGGATCACTTTTAGAGCTGGCCTTTGAACCAGGCAGTCTGGCAGGATCTGGAGGCTGCAGTGTGTATTGCCTGAGGGCCATTCTGTCACAGTCCCCCTCCTCCACCCCAGACTCAGCTGGCAGCCTGCGCCATGGGGGACCACGTGCTCAACATGGTGCTAGCCATGCACAGCTGGGTGCTGCCCTCCGCCGACCTGGCTGCCCGCCTGCTGACCTCATATCCTCTGAGACTGTGAGTTATGGGTGGAGGGCAAGGGATGGAGCCCTGAGAGCCTGGGCAATGGGAATGGGGAGCGGGCAGGTCACAAATCCTGGAGAACAGAGCCTTGACCAGAACTTAAGTATCAGAAGGCCACAGGGGACACCCAGGAGCTGAGGCGGCTGCAGATCTGTCACCTGGTCAGGTAGGGCTGGGCCAAGATCCCCACTCTCAGGACCCAAGACTTCCATCCTGCTGCCCCCCCAAAAAACATTCCTCAGAGACTCCCCAGCCCAGTTCCCACAGACCCAACCAGCCCCACAGGCCAAAATCCCACTTCTGAGACACCCCTGGCTTGGTTCTTAAGACCGTCTCAGTTCTGTTCCCTAGAACTCCTACTTCCTTTTTGTTTTTTTTTGTTTTTTTTTTTTTTGAGACAGAGTCTCGTTCTGTTGCTCAGACTGGAGTGCAGTGGCACGATCTCAGCTCACTGGAACCTCGGCTTCCTGGGTTAAAGCAATTTTCCTGCCTCAGCCTCCCTAGTAGCTGGGATTACAGCCATGAGCCACTATGCCTGGCTAATGTTTTTGTATTTTTAGCAGAGATGGGGTTTCATCATATTGGCCAGGCTGGTCTTGAACTCCTGACCTTGTGATCCACCCACCTTGGCCTCCCAAAGTGCTGGGATTACAGGCGTGAGCCACTGCACCTGGCAGAACCCCCCACTTCCTAGAACTCCCCCCCCTCACCAACCAGTGAATCCCATGGACCCTCATAGCTGGTACCCAGAGGCCTCCAGGTCTGATCCCCCAAAACCTCCACCTCCCACAGATACCAGCCTAGCCCCTAAGACCCCCTCATTCTGTCCCCCCCCAAAATCTCACCCCCAGAAGCCCCCAGTCTAGTTCCTAAGACCCTCTACTATCCTGCTTCCCAAGAATCACACTCCAACAGCCTCCGCAGTCTGTTTCCCACAGATCCCCCCAGCCTGTGTTAAGAGACCCCCATCCTCCTCCAGAGATTCCACGAGCCTGGTGCCCCTCCAAACCCCAACCCTCCAGGGATGCCCGCACACATTGAGAGACCCCTAACTCAGCACTTAGAGATTACTCAGCCCAAAAGATCCCTTGCAGAGACCTTCGCCACCCCCACAGCCTCATCTCACCATCTCTAAATCACTCTCAGGTACTGGCTGACCCAACACCCTGAAGTGATGCACCAGGACCCCCAGCTGGAAGAAGTCATGGGTCGTTTCTGGGCCACTGTGGCCCAGGAGGGCAACTCGGCCCAGAGGAGCCTGGGGGGCTCCTCTAACCTGTGAGTCAGCCCTGTGCCCCACTCTTCCTTGCCCCATCCCCATTCTGCCATCTCCCCTCCACACCCCCAATCCCTCCACAGTGAGCCACTCCAATACGCTGCCCCTTTTGGCCCCCAGCCTGAGCCCTGGTGGCCCTGGGCCCCCACTCCCCATGAGCAGCCCAGGCCTAGGCAAAAAGCGCAAAGTGTCCTTGCTTTTCGACCACTTGGAGACAGGGGGAGCTGGCTCAGCACCTCACCTACCTGGAGTTCCGGTCCTTCCAGGCTATCACGGTGAGGACCCCCTCCCGTCTCTGTCCCAAGCAGGGGAGAGATTGGGGTGGGGTAGGGATTGGCTGGGGCAAGCCAGGACTGAGAGGACACCTGCATGGTCATTTAGCAGAGAGCTCAAAGTCTTAAACTGTCAAACCTGGGTGCTAGAGGGTCCAGGAAAACGAGTTAAGGAGGCCAGGGCGGGTGGATCACCTGAGGTTAGGAATTAGAGACCAGCCTGGCCAACATGGTGAAACCCCATCTCTACTAAAAATACAAAAATTAGCAGGCGTGGTGGCAGGTGCTTGTAATCCCAGCTACTCAAGAGGCTGAGGCAGGAGAATTGCTTGAACCTCAGGAGGCAGAGGTTGCAGTGAGTCGAGATCAGGACACTGTACTCCAGCCTGGGCGACAGAGTGAGACTCTGTATCCAAAAAAAAAAAAAAAAAAAAAAAGTAAAATAATAAAATGCTTATTGCAGTGATTGGCACTTAGTAAGCGCTCAAAATATAATATCATTGATTCAATAAGCATTTAAACTCACAGTACCTCAGTTTCCTCATCTGTAAAAAGGGGATATGAACAGTTCCTGCCTTGTAGGAGCAATGCCTGGTCCAGGGTAAATGCTACCTGGTTGAACCATTTGAAATTGCCATATGTTGCCTACCCCAGGGTCAATTTCAAGTGCTTCAATGTCTTAGCTTTGCCATCTGGACATCATCATTTCAAGAGAAGGTGGGGATCTGCTTCTTTCATGTGGAAATTTCCTGAGTGTGTGGGGGGGGGTGTGTGTGTGTGCAGATATACTCAGTGTAGTGGATGTGGGTATGAAATGAACACTCTTTGGGCAGAACAGATAGAGGTTGATTTCAGGTCATCCTCCCCATCCTTCCCTTTGCTGACTACATACTTGTTAGGTGTACAGTTAAGAGTATATAGACTCAGTTCCCACCCTGACTCACACCTGTGTGACCCTGGGCAAATTACCTAGCCTCTCTGTGCCTCAACTGTCTAATCTCTAAAATGGAATGATACCTCATAGAGTTAGGAGGATTATGATTACATGTCAAATATAGTGCCTGGCTATTTATTTATTATTTTTATTTTTTTGAGACAGAATCTCGCTCTGTCACCCAGGCTGGAGTGCAGTGGCGCGATCTTGGCTCACTGCAGCCTCCACCTCCCGGGTTCAAATGATTCCCCTGCCTCAGCCTCCCGAGTAGCTGGGATTACAGGCATGTGCCGCCACACCCGGCTAATTTTTGTATTTTTAGTAGAGACGGGTTTTACCATGTTGGCCAGGATGGTCTCCATCTCCTGATCTCGTGATCCACCCGCCTCAGCCTCCCAAAGTGCTGGGATTACAGGCGTGAGCCACTGGGCCCGGCCGTTCCCGGCTATATTTAAACATGCCATGCCTCCTCAGATGGGAAAGGACCATGGTGACGTCAGGGACGTGTAGCTGCCGTGGGGGGTGGGGGGACAAAGGTCACTCGGGGTAGACCAGGCTAGGACATCAGAGGTCTTGACTACTAGTTGAATGCCATGGAAGGGCAGGGCCTGAGCGCTACGGCCCGCCTTGACACCCACCTCGCTCCCAGCCCCAGGACCTGCGGAGCTACGTTTTGCAGGGCTCAGTGCGGGGCTGCCCGGCTCTGGAGGGCTCTGTAGGTCTCAGCAACAGCGTGTCCCGCTGGGTGCAGGTGATGGTGCTGAGCCGTCCCGGGCCCGCACAGCGCGCACAGGTGCTGGACAAGTTCATTCACGTGGCACAGGTGAGGCCCGCCCTGTGGGGCTGCGAACGCCACTGCACGCAGCTACCTGGCCCTCCGCCTTCCAGGCTCTCGACCCCATCTCCCTCCTCCCTCCTATCTCCCGCCTCCGCCCCCGAGGCCACAGTCCAGGCATTCCAACCCAGGACGTAATTTCTTCTTTGGCCTTGATGCTACCGCGTCCCACCCAACGTGGCCACACCCCTTGGCCCCAGCGACGTGACAGGCTCCCAAAATATTCTATCCCCAGGTCAATGAGAGCGTCCCTTTCATACCCCCACCTTTGTGCCATCCTCGACCGAGGCTTCGATCCCCCAGTCCCCGGCCCCCCAGCGGTCGCTTCGGGACTGTGCCTCGCTCCCCATGGCGTCCGGGCTCTCCCCGCCCCGCCCCGCCCCATCGTGTTACGCCCCTCTCTCCCCCTCCCTTCCCCCTCCTTTCCGGACACCTTCCCGCCCTTCTGGGGAAAGGGAAGCCCTCCGCCCGCTGTGGCCGCGCCCCCTGGCGTATTTCCACCAAGACCAAGACCACACCCTTCCTCTGACGTCTTCCCCGGCTCGCTTCCTCCTGCAGGGCCCCCTAGACCTGGGGGGTCCCGACGTCCGCCTGGGGCCTGCTTGGCCTGAGCATTTTCCCTTCCTCCCTGGCTTCACTCTCTCCACAGCAACCTCTGCCCAAATTTGTAAAAGGGAGGGCGAGGGAATTCCCCCAGCTGCCCAGGCGGCCCCGCACCTGTGTAGCATCTGACTCCTCCGCATCTCTCTGGCCCTGTTCACCACTGCCTCACTGCCAGCTCCTGTCCGGAGCCTGCGCCTTCTTGTCTCCCTGCACCTGTGTGACTCTCAGTCAGACCCCCAGATACCTGACACCCTGATGTGTCTGAACCCTCCCCCACCTGTCTGACATACACCTGTCTATTCCCCAAATCCACCCAACTTCCCATACTTCCTGCCTCCCCAAATTTTGTTTTTGAGATGGAGTCTCGCTGCCGCCAGGCTGGAATGCAGTAGCACGATCTCAGCTCACTGCAACCTCCGCCTCCCAGGTTCAAGCGATTCTCCTGCCTGAGCCTCCTGAGTAGCTGGGATTACAGGTGCACACCACCACACCCAGCTAATTTTTGTAGTTTTAGTAGAGACGGGGTTTCACCATGTTGGCCAGGATGGTCTCCATCTCTTGACCTCGTGATCTGCCCGCCTCGGCCTCCCAAAGTGCTGGGATTACTAGCATGAGCCACCGCACCCGGCCAGATTTTCTAACCTCACATCAGTCAATCACCAGCTTGACCCTCCTGGCTCAGATAACCATCTGACACCCCCACGAGGCCCACACATTGCATGTCCGACTCCTGCCTTACACACCCCCCTTCTCTGACCTGCCTGATCCCCACACTGCTCCACACCCACACATGCCTGGAACCCCAACTCGACTGGGATGTTGTCATCTGAACACCCAACTTGCCCATCCTCCCGTGACGACCTGTGTCATACTTCCCTTCCTAGAGGCTCCACCAGCTGCAGAATTTCAACACACTGATGGCGGTCACGGGGGGCCTATGTCACAGTGCCATCTCCAGACTCAAGGACTCCCATGCCCACTTGAGCCCTGACAGCACCAAGGTGAATCCCCCACTACCCTCCCCAAAGCTCCAAGTGGTCAGCTGTCCTGAACCCCCACACCTAATTCCCAAGCCCTGTCCATCCCTGCCCAGAGGCCCTGAAACTCACATGAAGTCCTTATTCCTCCAAATCCCAGAGCCCCAGGCTCTGCCAGCATTTCTCCTCCCTGGCATCCATCCACCCATGGTGCTGACCCCTCTCTTCTCGCAGTGTGTCTGGTCCTGAGCTGGATATGAGGGAGACAGATGGGAGAGAGGCTAGCAGAGAGCTTTGAAATCCCCATGGGGAGGACTGGCTGAGGTCAGAAAATGGCAGGAAATTAGGCTGAAGGTGCCCTGGGAAGATCCTCTTGAGCCTTGCAAGCTGGGCTAAGCTAGGGAAGTTTGAGAGTGATGACACACCTGTGATAAGATCTGGCTTTTTAAGAAACAATCATAGGCTGGGTATAGTGGCTCACACCTGTAATCCCAGAGTTTTGGGAGACCAAAGCAGGAGGATTGCTTAAGTCCAGGTGTTTGAGACCAGCCTGGGCAACATGGTAAGACCCCATCTCTACAAAAAAAAATTTTTTTTTTTTTAAGACTGAGTCTCTCTTTTGTCACCCAGGATGGAGTGCAGTGGTGCGATTTCAGGTCACTGCAACCACTGCCTCCTAGCTTCAAGCAATTCTCCTGCCTTAGCCTACCAAGTAGCTGGAATTACAGGCAGGTGCCACCGTGCCTGGCTAATTTTGTATTTTTAGTAGAGACGAGGTTTCTCCATGTTGGTCAGGCTGGTCTCAAACTCCTGACCTGTGCCCACCTTGGCCTCCCAAAGTGCTGGAATTACAGGCGTGAGCCACCGCACCCAACCTAATTTATTTTTAATTTTTTTTTTTGGCTGGGCACGGTGGCGAAACAGTCTCAAAAAATAAATAAATTAGCCAGCCGTGGTGGCCCATGCCTGTAGTCCCAGCTACTTGGGAGGCTGAGGGGGGAGGACTGCTGGAGTCCAGGAGTTTTTCATTGTTGTTGTTACTGTTTGAGAAGGAGCCTCACTCCATCTCCCAGGCTGGAGTACAGTGGCGCAATCTCAGCTCACTGTAGCCTCTACCTCCCAGGTTCAAGTGATTCTCCTGCCTCAGCCTCCCGAGTAGCTGGGATTATAGGCCTGTACTATCGGGCCCAATTAATTTTTGTATTTTTAGTAGAGACAGGGTTTAACCATGTTGCCCAGACTGGTCTTGAACTCCAGACCTCAGATGATCCGCCTGCCTCAGCATCCCAGGCGTGAGCCACCGTATCCAGCCATCATGCCCAGGAGTTTAGGGCTGCAATGAGCTGCGATCATGACACTGCATTGCCTGGGTGACAGAGTGAGACCCTATCTTAAAAAAAAAAAAAAAAAAGGTCTGGGCACGGTGGCTCACACCTGTAATCCCAACACTTTGGGAGCCCGAGGCAGGTGGATCACTTGAGGTCAGGAATTTGAGACCAACCTGGCCAACATGGTAAAACCCCATCTCTACTAAAAATGCAAAATTAGCCGAGTGCAGTGGTGCATGCCTGTAATCCCAGCTACTCAGGAGGCTGAGGCAGGAGAATCACTTGAACCCAGGAGGTGGAGGTTGCAGTGAGCCGAGATCACGCCATTGCACTCCAGCCTGGGCAACAAGAGTGAAACTCTATCTCAAAAAGAAAGAAGGATAAAAGAAATGATTTTAGCCAAAGAATGGGGGATTGTGGGACTTCTCTGAGATGGGGACACAAGAGGAAGAGCAGTTTGGGGGAGATGCTGAGAGCAGCATGGGATACAGAAAGGCTCAGGAGGTGTCCAAAATGCCACTACGTCCCCGAAGGCCTCGAGCCCACCCAGGAGGCTGCTAGGATACCCGTCCAGGGGGCGCAGGGGACGGGAATGCCCTGATAACTCCCTGATTCCGTGTCCCTCCTGCCCAGGCCCTGCTGGAGCTCACTGAGCTCCTTGCCTCCCCACAACAACTACGCCTGCTACCGCCGCACCTGGGCTGGCTGTACAGGCTTCCGCCTGCCTGTGCTGGGCGTGCACCTCAAGGACTTGGTGTCCCTACATGAGGCACAACCTGATAGGTTGCCTGACGGCCGCCTGCACCTATCCAAGTTGAACAGCCTCTACCTGCGGCTACAGGAGCTGGCGGCCCTCCAAGGGCAGCGTCCACCCTGCAGTGCCAATGAGGACCTGCTGCACCTGCTCACGGTGAGCCCCCCGCCCCACCCAGTCTGGGCTTCTGAAGGTACTGAGACGTAGGGTCCTGGGTGTGTGAGGGTCTCCAGGACCAGGGTAGAAAAGTGCTGGAGTGCACAGGCTTTGAAGCCAGAGCTTCCAGGGTTTTTTCTAGCTGCGTGATCTCAAGTCACCGAACCCTTAGCCCTGTTTTCTTATCCGCAAAATGGGAATAATGAAAGTACCCACTTCAGAGGGTGGTTGAAGAGAGACAACCAATGACATCATTCAGAGTCCTTAAGACAGTATCTAGCAGGGCACAGAGGCTCATACCTGTCATCCTAGCAGTTTGGGACACTGAGGTAGGCGGATTGCCCGAGATCAGGAGTTTGAGACCAGCCTAGGCAACATGGCGAAACTCCATCTCTACTAAAAATACAAAAAAATTAGCCAGGCATGGTGGTGCATGCCTCTAGTCCCAGCTACTTGGGAGGCTGATGCGTGAGAATTGCTTGAACCTAGGAGGTGGAGATTGCAGTGAGCCAAGATCACGCCACTACACTCCAGCCTGGGTGACAGGGTGAGACTCTGTTTCAAAAAAAAAGACAGTATATGGAGCAGAAAGAGCTCTATATTCTATATAAGTAACATGTTTTCTCCCCCACTTCCCCTAGTGACTCAACTATCCATTGATCTGAGCTCTGGAATTGCTTTGGGGGTTCACATTCTTTTTTTTTTTTTTTTTTTTTTTTGAGACTGAGTTTCACTCTTGTTGCCCAGGCTGGAGTGCAGTGATGCAATCTCACCTCACCACGACTTCTGTCTCCCAGGTTCAAGCAATTCTCGTGCCTCAGCCTCCCGAGTAGCTGGAATTACAGGCGTGTGCCACCACACCTGGCTAATTTTGTATTTTTAATAGAGCAGCGTTTCTCCATGTTGGTCAGGCTGGTCTCGAACTCTCGACCTCAGGTCATCTGCCCACCTCGGTCTCCCAAAGTGCTGGGATTACAGGTGTGAGCCACTGCGCCTGGCCTGGGGTTCACATTCTTAAATCCCAAGGTTCTGAGCTTCTCATGCTGATAGCCCCAGATCTCAAGCTTTGACATATCCAAGAATCTAAGCAAAAGGCTAATAACAATTATTCACCATTGCCTATGTGCCAGGCGCCTCATTCCACCTTACAACCTTATGAGGTTGGGACCCTTACTGTGCCCATTCTGTGGACTGGGAAACTGAGGCCCAGAGAGGTGGGGTCACTTGCTCACCGTCCCACAGCACTAATGCTAGGATTTGACCCCAGGAGGGACTTTGGGAAGAGCCTGCGAATGGGCGTGGGGGCCGAGCAGGGCTGTAGACAGGCGGAGCTCTAACACCCCTGTCTGCTACAGCTCTCCCCTGGACCTCTTCTACACGGAGGACGAGATCTATGAGCTTTCTTATGCCCGGGAGCCACGCTGTCCCAAGAGTCTGGTGAGACTTGATCCCTAACCTGGGACCCCCTCCCCCCCCCAGTTACCTCCAATTCCCCTGAGCCTATGCAGTGACTAACTCTGTCCCCTCTGTCCCTGCCCCAGCCACCCTCCCCCTTCAAAGCGCCTCTGGTGATGGAGTGGGCCCCTGGTGTGACACCCAAGCCGGACAGGGTCACACTGGGTCGGCACGTGGAGCAGCTGGTGGAGGTGAGGAGGGGGAGGGTGGCCTGGCCGCCAGGAACCAGGAGGGAAGACATCTGTATAACCCTGAGCCTGGAGGTGGGGACTTGCAGCGCTGGGGGAGCATAGTTCCACGACTGGGCCTTACCTGCTTCCCCCCACACTCCTCTGAAGTCGGTGTTCAAGAATTACGACCCTGAAGGCCGAGGAACCATCTCTCAGGAGGACTTTGAGCGGCTCTCAGGCAATTTTCCCTTCGCCTGCCATGGGCTTCACCCGCCCCCACGCCAGGGGTAAGTGGTTCTGACTCCTGGATCCCCTGAAGATGAGGACACTGGGGTCACCTAGACTCCCGGGTCTGGGGGAGGTTGGGGCCGGTCATGCTAAGGCTCACTTTCTGCCCCCAGGAGAGGCTCCTTCAGCAGAGAGGAGCTGACAGGGTACCTGCTCCGGGCCAGCGCCATCTGCTCCAAGCTGGGCCTGGCCTTCCTGCACACCTTCCATGAGGTCACCTTCCGCAAGCCTACCTTCTGTGACAGCTGCAGTGGCTTCGTGAGCACTCCGCCTCATCACCACCCTTAGGTTCCATCTGTCCTGCAGCCGGCAGCCCCCAAGCCCCAGATAACCCCCAAATTCCAGAAATCCTCCCGGCCTCGAATTATCCTGTTTCATATAAACTCTAAACACCAGACATTCCCTATATCCTGGATAATCTCCAAATGCCAGATAATCCCCAGATCCCAGATAATCCCCACCCCCCAGAGAAATCACTGAATCATGGATAATATCTAAAACTCTGGATAGGAGGCCAGGAACGGTGGCTCACGCCTGTAATCCCAGCACTATGGGAGGCTGACGTCGGTGGATTGCTTGAGCTGAAGAGTTCAAGATCAGCCTAGGCAACGTAGCGAGACCCTGTCTCTATTAAAAATATAAAAATTAGCTGCACATGGTAGTGCACACCTGTGATCCCAGCTACTTGCGATCACAGAATTGCTTGAACCCAGGAGGTTGCAGTGAGCCAAGATTGCACCACTGCACTCCAGCCTGGGCGACAGAGGGAGACTGTGTCTCAAAAAAAAACTTGGGTAATCTCCAAAACTGGGTAGCCTATGTTCAAACAGCATCATCCTCCGAATCTCTAGACTGCAGTTCATTCAAACCCTGAATAATTTCCAAATTCAAGACATCTTCAAATTCTGGCTAGTGGATCAGTCTCTCAACCTCTAACCCGAGACTAATTCACAAACCTTGGATTACTTCCCACATTCATTTATTTATTCACAAAATAATTACAGAGCCTCCTGTGTGCTAGGTAATCCAAGGCCCTGGGGGATACAGCAGGAATACAGCAGATAATTTCTGCCCATAGAATTTGTGTTTTAGGCCAGCTGTGATCACTTGAGGTCGGGAGTTCCAGACCAGCCTGATTAACATGGAAAAACCCTGTCTCTACTAAAATTACAAAATAAGTCAGGCATGGTGGGGCATGCCCGTAATCCTAGCTGCTCGGGAGGTTGAAGCAGGAGAATCAATTGAACTCAGCAGGCTGAGGCAGGAGAATTGCTTGAACCTGGGAGGGTGACCCTGTAGTGAGCCCAGATCGTGCCATTGCACTCCAGACTGGGCAACAAGAGCAAAACTGACTCAAAACAAAAAAAAATTTGCATTTTAGTAACTCGAAATTTTAACTAAATCTAATATCCTAGGTGATTCTCTAAACTTGAGATAATCTCCAAGTTTCCTTTATTTATTTTGTTAAGAGATGGTCTTGCTCTGTCACCCAGGCTGGAGTGCAGTGGTACGATCGTGGTTCACTGCAGCCTCCAACTCCTGAGCTCAAGCGATCCTCTCACTTCAGCTGATCCTCTCACTTCAGGCTCCCAAGTGGCTGGGGCTACAGTTGTACGACACTATGCCCAGCTAATGGCTAATTTAAACCATTTTTTTGTAGAGATGAGGTCTCCCTATGTTGCCCAGGCTGGTCTTGAACTCCTGGACTCAAGCAATCCTCCCACTTTGGCATCCCAACCTCCCACCTTGGCGTTTCAAAGTGCTGGGATTACTGGCATAAGCCAGTATACTCCTCCCACATTCCTTTAATTCCAATTAAATCTCTAGCCTTGAGAATTTAAAAACCTGGGTAGCTTCCACACTTCCACTCCCCAGCTGCCCTGCCAATCCATAGCCCTCCCTCTCCGTAACCTTTTCTGCTTTCTCTTCCCAGCTCTGGGGTGTCACCAAGCAAGGATACCGCTGTCGGGGGTGAGTGGGGCATCAGTGAGTGGGAGGGAAGCCTTGGCCCACGGGCTGGAAGAATGGACGGCACAGATTGGACCCCTGGCCATTAACTGCTGCCTTCCCCCAGAGTGCGGTCTGTGTTGCCACAAACACTGCAGAGATCAGGTGAAGGTGGAGTGTAAGAAGAGGCCAGGGGCCAAGGCGATGCGGGGCCCCCAGGAGCCCCTGTCCCACCCACGCCAGCTCCCCCACACCAGCTGTGGTAAGACCTAGAGCAGCACCGCAGTGCTGGGAGGGGGGCTGGGGGAAGAAGGGGGTTAAGTCCAAGGTCACGAGACCCTTCCTATCAGACCCACACCCCTTCCATCTGTCCACAAACAGGCTCCGAGGAAAATCTCTCCTACACGCTATCCCTGGAACCTGAGACTGTGTGCCAGCTTCGTCATGCTTGGACCCAGACTGAATCCCCACACCCTTCCTGGGAACCAGAGACGGTGAGGAGAAACTGCCCTTACCCCCCACCTGGATACAGGGGACACAGGCCATTGGTCTGGGGGAGACTGGGCAGATTTGGAGACCCATAGGAAAGTAAAAATATGCAGAAGTCCTTGACTGCTGGGGTGGGAGGGTATGGATACTGGTTAACTTTTATTTATTTATTTTTTTTGAGATGGAGTTTTGCTCCTGTTGCCCAGGCTGGAGTACAGTGGCTCGATCTGGGCTCACTACAGGGTCATCCTCCCAGGTTCAAGCAATTCTCCTGCCTCAGCCTCCTGAGTAGCCGGGATTACAGGCATGCACCACCACACCCGGCTAATTTTATATTTTTAGTAGAGACAGGGTTTCTCCATGTTGGTCACACTGGTCTCGAGCTCCCGACCTCAGGTGATCTGCCCACCTTGCCCTCCCAAAGTGTTGGGATTACAGGCATGAGCCACTGTGCCTGGTCTGACACTGGTTAATTTTTAATGCTGATAGAAACATAGCCCAGGCATGGTAGCTCTTGTCTGTAATCCCAGCACTTTGGGAGGCCAAGGAGGGAGGATCACTTGAGGTCAAAAGTTTGAGACCAGCCTGGCCAACATGATGAAACCCTATCTCTACTAAAAATACAAAAATCAGCTGGGCATGGTGGCACGTGCCTGTAGTCCCAGGTACTTGGGAGGCTGAGGCAGGAGAATCACTTGAGCCTGGGAGGTAGAGGCTGTAGTGAGCCGAGATTGTGCCACTGCAGTCCAGCCTGGGCGACAGAGCAAGACCCTGTGTCAAAAAAAAAAAGAAAAATAGCAGTTTCAGTGTGTTGGGGGTGGGGTGGGATGATAACCACTAGGAGAACAGAAAAAAGGATTGTAGCCAATAAGACAGCAAGAGTAAAGCCAACTATATCAGGAGCTACCGTAAGTGCTAATGGAGCCAACACCATTATTCAAGAGCAGAGACTCTCAGATAGGGTTACAAAAAGGGTTCCACAGGGGACATTCATTCATCTGGGACTTACCAGGCTGGACGGGGCAGTGTTCCTGGCAGTGAAGCATCTCCTAGACATATGCTCCCCACAGCATCTGACGTCTTCCTTTCCTCCTTCCAGGTGCCCTGCCCAGTAATGGATCCACCATCAACCCCATCCTCCAAGCTGGATTCCTAGGCATCTCTCGGTCTCCTCTCTCCCTCACTCCCTTCCCCCAGTCAGTCCTGAGTCCTGCCGTCAGACTCTGGCAGGGCTCCCAGAGGTAGAAGCCCCAGAGGCATCCGCCTTCCCATCCACACTGCCTTGGGTGGCACGTCCGTCATCACTTTCCCTGGAAGTGACTTTCCTCTCTTGCATGGTGGTGGATGCTAACCCTCCTCTCGTTCCCTGCACTTAGTGTCTGTGCAGCTCTGTGCTGGACACATTGACTCAGGCCTCATTTCACCAACTCCCTAAATCTCCATTTCACAGATAAGGAGACTGAGGCTCCCTGAAGTTAAGCCAAGGTGGCACAGTTCCCAAGGGCTGGAGGTAGATTCAAACACAGGTCTTCCGTCTGCTCTAAAACTGAAGCTCCTGACCAATATGCTATGGGTCAGGAGGGGGCGAGGATAGAGCAGGTCTCTGGGATTATAGAGTTAGGAGAGAAAGCTGGGTAGTAGGTAGAGCAGGCAACCAATGGACACCTCAGTGAGATCACATCCATCCTCTGCTCAGGGGAAAAGCCAGAGTCCCCCACTATGGCCCACAAAGCCCCACGTGATCTGCCCCCATCACCCCTCCAGCCTTGCTTCCCACCCCTCAACTCTCTTCGTCCTGCTTCAGCTACACTGGCCTCGATGTACCCTGAATGTGCCCCAAATATTCCTACCTCGGGGCCTTTGCACTGGCTGTTTCCCCCTGCATGGAATGCTCTTCCCCAGAGGCCTGTCTGGCCCTCTCTTGGAACTGTGCTCCAGTTCCAAAGAAGGTGTCCTCACCTTCTCAATGAGGCTTCCCCTAACCATAGTCAAGATGCAAGTCCCCCGTCCCCTCCCAGTTCTGATCCTGCCTCCCTGCTCTATTTTTTTATTTTTTGAGACAGAGTCTCGCTTTGTTGCCCAGGCTAGAGTGCAATGGCACAATCTCAGCTCACTGCAACCTCTGCCTCCCTGGTTCAAGAAATTCTCCTGCCTCAGCCTCCCGAGTAGCTGGGATTACAGGCATGCGCCACCACATGGGGATAATTTTTGTATTTTTAGTATAGACGGGGTTCCACCATATTGGCCAGACTGGTCTCAAACTCCTGGCCTCAGGTGATCCACCCGCCTCGGCCTCCCAGAGTGCTGGGATTACAGGAGTGAGCCTCTGCGCCCGGCCCCTGCTTTATTTTTCTGCATAGAACTTTCCCCATCTGACAGCCTATACTTTTTCCCCTCTATCTCGCTTAATGTCTGTCCTTCCTCAACAGGAACATCAGAACATCAGCTCCAGGACAGCAGAGATTTCTTTTTTTTATTTTTTGAGACAGAGTCTTGCTCTGTCACCCAGGCTGGAGTGCAGTGGCACGATCTCGGCTCACTGCAACCTTGCCTCCCAGATTCAAGCGATTCTCCTGCCTTAGCCTCCCAAGTAGCTGGGATTACAGGTGCGCACCACCACACCTGGCTAATTTTTGTATTTTTAGTAGAGACGGGGTTTCACCATATTGGCCAGGCTGTTCTCAAACCCCTGACCTCATGATCCGCCCACCTCACCCTCCCAGAGTGCTGGGATGACAGATGTGGGCCGCTGCACCCAGCCGAGAGTAGGGATTTCTATCAATGTGTTTCACTGCTGCATCTCCAGTGCCTAGAACAGGGCTGGCAGGTGGTAGGCGCCTGGCAGATGTTGTCCAATGCCTGAGTGTCTCCTTACCCATGCCCAAGGCACAAGAAAGATGTGCTTTAGGGCAAAGAACCTTGAGGGTCAGAGCAGCAGGGGCCCATTCAGACCCAGGGGGCAGAGACACCCCCAACGCCTTCACAAACCCAAGCACCCCCTGAGTTGGCCCCCCACAGAGAGAGGTCCTATAGCTGTCATAAATTAAATTTATTCTCCAGAGAACATGGCTCTTGGTATTGACGGGTGCATGGGAGTAGGGCATTTGGGGCCTCAGGAATAGGAGATGGGGGCTTGGGTGCCAAATACCAAGGAAAGACTTAAACTGACTCCCCAGAGATGACCAACGGCATCAGCATCTCATGGAGGACCCCCGCCCCCGCCCACCAGTCCCCTTTACTTCTTCTTCTTCTTCGGCCCCAGCACTGGGAGCCTGTCTTCCGTCCACCTCCACCCTCTGTTCGGCTTCTCCAGGTGGGCATGGAGCCTCCAGCTCATTTGGGCGGCCCCCCCCGGTCTGGAACGTTGCCCATAAGCACCTGAAAGTTTGTAAGATTTGAATTGCAGAGGAAAAAAGTATCCTGGACAAGGGGGCCACAGAAGAAAAGGAACAGCACAAGGCTGAAGAAGGAAGGCAGACATTAGCTATTTGAGTACAGTGGCTGGGCGGCGGGGAGGGCTGAATTAGTGGAAAAGACAAGCATGAGCTTTTTTTTTTTTTGAGACAAGAATCGCCCAGGCTGGAGTGCAGTGACGAGAGCACGGCTCACTGCAGCCTCTGCTCCTGGGCTCAAGTGATCCACCCACCTCGAGCTCATTTTTTTTCTTAACTTAAATTTTGCCTTAATCTTTGCTAGACTTTATTCAATAATCATTTTATATAAGACTACTTACAGAAGTATGCGGCTAGATGCCTAATTACTAAAACAGAGGGCATTTCTTTTATTTCCTTTTTTTTTTTTTTGAGATGGAGTCTCGAACTGTTGCCCAGACTGGAGTGCAATGGCGCGATCTCAGCTCACTGCAACCTCTGCCTCCCAGGTTCAAGTGATTCTCTTGCCTTAGCCTCCTGAGTAGCTGGGATCACAGGTGCCTGCCTCCATGCCTGGCTAATTTTTTGTATTTTTTAGTAGAGACAAGGTTTCACTATGTTGGCCAGGCTGGTCTCGAACTCCTGACCTCGTGATCTACCTACCTTGGCATTCCAAAGTGCTGGGATTACAGGCGTGAGCCACTGCACCCAGCCCACAGAGGGGATTTCTGTGTGGTTTAAAATTTTTTTTTTGAGATGGATATTAGCTCTTTCTGTCCAGGCTGGAGTGCAATGGTACGAACTCGGCTCACGGCAACCTCTACCTCCCAGATTTAAGCAATTCTTTGCCTGAGCCTCTCAAGTAGCTGGGATTACAAGCATGCACCACTATGCCGGGCTAATTTTATATTTTTAGTAGAGACAGGGTCTCTCTATGTTGGTCAGGCTGGTCTCGAACTCCCAACCTCAGATTTCCGCCCACCTCCGCCTCCTATAGTTCTAGGATTACAGGAGTGAGCCACTGTGCCTGGCTGTATTTCTTTTTTAAAAAAAAAAAAAAAGTTGGCCGGGCGTGGTGGCTCACGCCTGTAATCCGAGCACTTTGGAGGCCAAGGCGGGCGGATCACCTGAGGTTGGGAGTTCAAAACCAGCCTGACCAACATGGTGAAACCCCGTCTTAAAAAAAAAAAAAAAAAAAAAGTTAAAAAAACAACACAATAGATACTGTGAGGTGATGGGAAAGGATTTTAAGCCCAATCTGGAGAAGTGGCCGGGGGCTCAGTAAATAGCTGGACTTTGTTTTCAAATCCTTATGGAGTCACAGAAGCGTTCTGAGCTGCGGAGTCCACAGTCAAGCTTTTGTGTGAGAGAGGTCCTTCTGGCTGCTGTGTCTAGTGGGTGGATTAGAGGCAGTGAGTCTGAAGCCTGGACCGGAGCAGAGGCTGAAAGGCCAATCTGAAGGCTAAGGATGCCAGGGCCCTCCCCTACCCCAGATGCTCACCTTGTTGATGGCACAGCAGGTCCCTCTGCGGACAGCCACGCTGGTGGCTGGGACGAGACGAGACAGGTCGGCTCGGGCAGCCAGAACATGTGCGAGGGAGATGTCTGATTGTGGGGTAAGAAACTCTCGAAGTGGGATCAGCACTGCCCTCATGGCCTCTCCTTGGGCCTGGAGTGGTGAGGAGGTACAGAGAAGGTCCCCAAGTGGGACCTGTTATCTTGGAAGCAACACTTCCCCCACTCAAGACCTCACTGCCCACAGCTCTCAATAAAAAATTTTTTTTGAGGTGGACTCTCGCTCTGTCTCCCAGGCTGGAGTGCAGTGGCACAACCTCGGCTCACTGAAACCTTTGCCTCCAAGGTTCAAGCCATTCTCCTGCCTCAGCCCCCTGAGTAGCTGGGATTACAGGCACCCACCATTATGCCCAGCTAACTTTTGTATTTTTAGTAGAGATGGGGTTTCACCATGTTGGTCAAGCTGGTCTCAAACTCCTGACATTGGGTGATCCACCCACCTCGGCCACCTACAGTGCTGGGATTATAGGCATGAGCTACCGTTCCCGGCCAAATATTTATTTTTTGAGACAGGGTCTCGCCGTCACCCAGCCTGGAGTGCAGTGATGTGATGGTGGCTCACTGCAGCCTCAATCTCCTGGGCTCAAGTGATCCTCCTGCCCTGGCCTCCCAAAGTGCTGGGATTACAGGCATGAGCTACCATGCCTGGCTCTGCTCATATCTCTTAAAGATGGGGTATATCTCTGAATATACTCCCAGCTCAGAGCTGGGAATTCAACAATACCCTGGGGCCCTGAGATTCCAGGAGCCCCAAACCTCAAAAAATTCTAAAATGGCCACAGCCTCAGAACCTCCAAGAGGATGATACTCCTGGCCCTCATTCCTCCTCCCTGCAACTGCAGCCCCCCACAACTGGGCCTCTCCAATTCTGCACGGTCCTCTGCCCACACCTCTGCCCGGTCACTCCAGTGGAAAGCAGATGTGGTGAGGTCAAGGCGCTTAAGGAGGAGACAGCGGCGGCAGTGGTACTGATCTCTCAGGCTCTGGGACAGAGACTCCAACGCTTCCTGGGAGAAAAGGTCTCAAGGTCAGGCTAGGGGTCCCTCTCACTGCCACCTCTGATGAGGACACAGTTCACATTCAGTCAGTCACACACAGTCTTACCCATCTGGGTGCATCTAGTGAGGAGCTGAGGAGGGGCTGCAGGGACCCTGGGGGGCAGAGAAGGCTGCAGCTCTGAGATCTGATGAGAGAAGAAGTCAGAGGCCAACTGGGATGGGGAGGATGGAACCCTCTGTAAACCCAGTTCCCCACAGCCCTGAGGCTACAGATGCAAGAATGGTAGTCACAGCTGCAGAAAGAACCTGCCAGTGGTTGGACACTCCTTCCAGAGGTGTTAGGGAGAGAGGACCCACACCCCCAGCCCCAAGGAAAGTGGGGTGGCCCAAGAGGCAGGGGAAGGTGAGAATTGTTCCGACTCTCTACCTTAGCATGCAACTCCTGCAGCAGCTGGCTGGCGGGGGTTCCTGGTGCAGGTCTGGGCAGTCCCAGGACTTGGAGGGTAAGGCCCAGTTCCTGGACCATGCCAGTTCCCCCCACCCCTTCACCAACGGGTGGCCCGGGACTGGGATCCAACAGAGAGCGCAGGCGCAGGAGGCGGGTGGCTTGGAGCTCTGAGCAGAGAAAGCCTGAAAGTAGGAAAGCGGAGTTGTGCACTCAGGGAGGCTGCTACCCTATTCATCCATCTTGATCAAAAAGCTCCAGCGGCTTTAAAACCTCCACCTTTGGCCAGGCACAGTGGCTCATGCCTGTAATCCCAACACCTTGGGAGGCTGAGGCGGGAGGACTGCTTGAAGCCAAGAGTTCAAGACCAAACAGGGCAACATAAAGAGACCCGATTTCCTTTTAAAAAACAACAAAAAAGCCTCTACCTTTTAGTCTCGCCTACCTAAAGCCTTGGTTCCGCCTCCAGTGTAAGCCCCCACCTTAAGACCCTGTCCCCTCCTCCGAATTCGACTCCTGCCTACTTCCAAACGCCCTCCTCCTAATCCAACCCACTTGAGCTCCCAGATCCTCCAATTAAAATTCTGCCCCCGGGCCGGAAGTGGTGGTTCCTGCCTGTAATCCCGGCACTTTGGGAGGCCGAGGCGGGCAGATCACCTGAGGTCAGGAGTTGGAGATCAGCCTAGCTAACAAAGTGAAACCCCGTTTCTATTAAAAATACAAAAAATTAGCCGGGCGTGGTGGCATGCGCCTGTAATCCCAGCTACTCGGGAGGCTGAGGCAGAAGAATCGCTTGAACCCGGGAGGTGGAGGTTGCAGTGAGCCCAGATCACGTCATTGCACTCCAGTTTGGGCAACAAGAGTGAAATTCTGTCTCAAAAAATAAATAAATAAAAATAGAATAAAATTCTGACCCCGCCCATCTCAGAGAGAGTCCTCTGCCCACCCCAATATGCGCACCCCACCCACCTCGTACCCTCTGGGCCGCCCCAAAGTTCTGACCACGCCCCCTTGGGAACCTCGATTTTCCCTAAAAAGTCGGAGCCCGCCGCTCCTGAGGCTGTGAACTGGCCACTTCCGCACCCCGGGACTCACGCAGCAGGCGCAGGCTGGAGTCGGGTTCCCGAAGCTCAGCCGCGCCATCCCCCACCGCAGAGCGCGCGATCCGGACAGTGCAGCTCCCGCAATAGGCGGCCAAGCTGCCGCAGAAAGTCCTCCTCCGCGCCGGGGCCTGCGGGGGACAGGGGGCGTCATGGCGCGGTGGCCCCGCGGCAGGCCCCCTGCCACCCTCCCGCTCCGTGCATACCGTCGCCGGCGCTCAGCACCTCGGCGCCCGCCTCTCGCTGCTGCTCCAGGGCGCCCAGCGTCGCCAGCTCCGCCGCCAGCTGCGCGCACAGCGCCCTGAAGTCTGGGCATGAGGCGCCCGGCGACGCCAGCCCCGGGGCACCCCCATACCTGTGGGGCCGAGGTAGCGGGAAGGGGCGGGGGAGGTCACTGAGAATCCCTTTCTGTCGGCGTCCAGGGAGCAGACCTGGCCTTCCTGCACCCACCAGCCTCACCGCACACCCTCTTACCCTAGAGCCAGCAGGTCCCGGGCCACCGCGGCCCTCTCCCGCACTTCCGCCTTCACCCCCTCCATGAACGCGTCGCCGCGGCGCCAGGCGCGCGCCCTCTGGCGGCCGGCGGCAGGCTCCGCCCCAGAAACGCCGCGCGCACGGGCTCCTAGCGTCTGGCGGTACCAACCAATCGGCATCTTCCCGCGCAGGGGCTTCAGTGCTCCCATTGGCACAGGAGCACGCCGGACCCGCCCCCCCGCTCCGCCCGCCCCGCCTCTCGAGTAACCTGCCGGGGTTCTAGGAACCCCCACTGGTGCTGTAAATTGCGGTGCGTCCGGATCTCCGCTGTCACAAGCTGGCGGCGGGTGTCACTGCTGCAGGGACATAAAAACAACTTCGGTTTCCTTTTCCTTTTCCTCCCTCAGTTGTCTTCTGCTGGTGTTTTGATGGTTTGTTTTTGAGACAGGTCTGGATCTAGCGCTCAGGCTGGACTGCAGTGGCGCCATCACGGTTCACTGCAACCTCGACCTCCTGGGCTCAAGATACCCTCCTGCCTCAGCCTCCCAGGTAAATTTTTAAAAGTAGTCAGGCTTGGTGGCTTGCACCTAGTAGCAGAGACCACAGGCGCAGACCACCACGCCTGGCTGATTTTTAAATTTTTTTGTAGAGACAAGGTTTCCCCATGTTGCCCAGTCTAGTTTCCAACTCCTGGGTTGAAGCGATCCGCCTGCCTCGGCCTCCCAAAATCCTGGGATTATAGGCGTGAGCCACCGCGACCGGCCAATTTTGCTGTTTTAAAGTTTTGTAAAGGCCGGGCGCAGTGGCCTACGCCTGTAATCCCAGCACTTTGGAAGGCCAAGGCGGGAGGATCACCTGAGGTCAGGAGTTCAAGATTAGCCTGGGCAACATGGTGAAACCCCATCTTTACTAAAAAATACAAAATACAAAATACAAAAATTAGCGGGGCGTGGTGGCATGCGCCTGTAGTCCCAGCACTTGGGAGACTGATGCAGGAGAATCTCTTGAACCCAGGAGACAGAGGCTGCGGTGGGTCGAGACAAGCCACTGTACTCTAGCCTGGGCAGCAGAGGGAGACTCCATGTCAAATAAAATAAAATTTTGTAGAGGGGGGTCTACCTATGTCGCCCAGGTTTGCCTTTAACTCCTGGACTCAACCAATCCTCCCTCCTCCACTTCCCAAAGTTTTGGCATAACAGGCTTGAGCCACTGTGCCTGGCCCTGTCCTCTGCTCTTAAAGCAGCCCAGAGGGAGTTGTGTTCACCGAACTCTGCCCAAAATCCAAAACTTCCTCCCTCCTTCCACCTCAGGGTTTGAATGATGTAAGGGACCCAGGAATCCCGGCACACCCCTCACACACCAGGCCCTCCTCATCCATCACAATGTGCCTGTTTGGCCTTCACTCCTCTCCCTTCTAAGCCTTGGAGTGAGCAGGTGCAATGCACCATATTGGTTAAGAGATTACACCCTAGGAGTCAGGTAGACAAGGGTTAGGGTTTGATTCCATTACTCAGCAGCTCCGTGTTCCTGCCAAATTGCTTCCCATCTGTATAATTGGGATAACAGTATCTAACTCTTGTTGCTGAGGATTAATTAGAGTTTCATATATAAAAAGTGCTTAGCAGATATATAGGGAGTACTTAATAAAGAATAACTAATATATATATATATCCATAGCATTTAATTTACTATTGGATGAAGCATCTTATCTCTTTACAGAGGAGAAAAATAAGTTTGAGAGAAGATAAGTCACAGAGTGAATTCATCGTGGTCCCAAGAAATGAAGATCAAATTCCAAATTCCATGCTTTAAACCGCTGAACCAGTTTCTACTGTTATTACCGCTATTGTTTTGTTACTGTCGCTAAGAAAACCTTGTGTCAGAGCTCATCTCTTCCTTACTGTATCCTGGTATCCAGTAGTTCCTAGACATTCTGCTGGAAGTCGGGGTTGGACCAGGAGCCTGGAGGAAAGAACAGGGATAGAACGTCTTCCTTGGCTGGGTGCAGTGGCTCACACCTGTAATCCCAGCACGTTGGGAAGCTGAGGTGGGCGGATCATGAGGTCCAGAGATTGAGACCATCCTGGCCAACATGGTGAAACCCCGTCTCTGCTAAAAATACAAAAATTAGCCGGGCATGGTGGCACACACCTGTAATCCCGGCTACTCGGGGGCTGAGGCAGGAGAATTGCTTGAACCTGGGAGATGATAAAATAAAAAAAGAACCTGGGAGGTGAAGGTGACAGCGAGCAAAGACCGCCACTGCACTCCAGCCTGAGTGACAAGAGTGAAACGCCATCTTAAAAAAAAAAAAAAAGAGAGAGAGAGAGAAAAGGAACTTGTTCCTCAAGGGCAGAACCGAATAACCCCATAACCCTGTTTACCCCAAGACAGCACACTTTGGGGCCATTTGTTGACCTAAATCAAATGTTAAAAATTGCCCAGAGGCAGGCTACAATGACTCACACCTGTAATCCCGGCACTTCAGGAGGCTGAGGTGGGAGAATCACCTGAGCCCAGGAGTATAAGACCAGACCAGACAACATAGTGAGACCTCATCTCTACAAAAACATTTTTAAAATTAGCCAGGCTTGGTGGTATGCACCTGTAATCCCAGCTACTCAGGAGGCTGAGGTGGGGGGATCACTTGAGCTCAGGAGTTTGAGGCTGCAGTGAGCTGTGATCATGCCACTGCACTCCAGCCTGGGCGATGAACTTAATTAAAAATAAACCAAAAGCCCGGTGCGGTGGCTCACACCTGTCATCTCAGCACTTTGGGAGACCAAGGCAGGTAGATCACCTGAGGTCGGGAGTTTGAGACCAGCCTGACCAACATGGAGAAAACCATCTCTACTAAAAATCCAAAATTAGCCAGGCGTGGTGGCACATGCCTGTAATCCCAGCTACTCAGGAGGCTGAGGCAGGAGAATCGCTTGAACCCGGGAGGCGGAGGTTGCAGTGAGCTGAGATCGCGCCATTGCACTCCAGCCCGGGCCACAAGATCGAAACAACGTCTCGAAAAATAAAAAATAAGAAATCAGATGTCGAGTGGAAAAAATAAAAAATAAAAAAATAAAATAAATTGCTCCAGCCAAAAACCTGGACTTACAACCTTGACTCCTCTCTTTATCGCAAACCGCATATATAAATCCGTGGATTCCACTTACAAAGTGGGCCCAGCAGCTGCCCACTTCTCTGCCCCTCCAGGGCCCTCACCCTGGGCCTGTCCGCTGATGTCTTGTCCTGAACCATCACAGCAGCCTCCTCTCTGTCAAGCTGCCCTGCTCCCCCGAGCTCCCACTCTGTTGACCACTTGCAGCAGAGGGAGCCCGTGAACACCTGAGTCAGGTCACATCCCTCCCACGTTTGAAATTTCCTGTGGCTCCGTCTTAGGGCAAAAACCAGAGTCCACTCAATGGCCTGCAAGGCCTTACACATTGCCCCGTCGCCTCTCAGCCCTCATCTCCTGGCACTCTCTTCTTTGCCTCCTCCCCTCTTAACTCCCTGAACCTCCTCAGACTTCCCAGACACACTCCTGCCTCAGGCCCTTGCACTAGCTGTTTCCTTTACTTAAAATAGTCTTCCCTGCAGACATCCTCAGGACTCCCTCATCCCCCTCAGGGTTTTATTCAAATGCCAGCTCCTGGCTGGGCATGGTGGCTCATACCTGTAATCCCAGCACTTTGGGAGACCAAGGCAGACAGATCACCTGAGGTCAGGAGGTCAAGACCAGCCCGGCCAACATGGTGAAACTCAAAACGTTTCTACTCAAAATACAAAAATGAGCCAGGCATTGTGGCACGTGCCTGTAATCCCAGCTACTCAGGAGACTGAGGCAGGAGAATCACTTGAACCCAGGAGGCAGAGGCTGCAGTTGAACGGAAATCGTGCCACTGTACTCCAGCCTGGGCGACAGAGCAGGACTCCATCTCAAAAACACAACAAATGCTGGCTCCTGAGGAGGCCTAACCTGGCCACCCTAGCTAAAACAGCCTGCATCCCGTTCCCACTTTCTTTTTTTCTTTCTGCTATCATTTCTAACATAGTAAGTCATTTACTTATTGTCACCCCTACTACAAAGGGACTTTTGTCTGTTCTGCCCACTGCTTTATCTCGAGTGCTTTCAACAGGGCTTGGCACGTAATAGGTGCTCAATAAATGCACTTGTTGAGTGCCTTATAAAACTCAAGGGTCTGATGGGACCAAAGGATGCGGAGGAGAAGGGAGAATTTAAGTCGGAGACTGGTCTGGCAGTTCAGGAAGGTGAGTGGGCGGGGTGCACAGAGGCAAATAAATAACACAGGCTAAGACTTTGTCACAGACATTTCTTGGAGCAGATCTCATGCCCCTCCCCCGGTTGACAAGGCTGGGTCTTTGGCCCCCATCCTCCCCCCACCATTTCAGCCTGCACTGACACTAACGATATTGAGGTCACAGACTGGCTTAGAATCAAGATCAGGAAGATATATGTTGGGGTGCCTCCCCCAAATCTGGGGGCTAAGCATCCGATCTGAGGGGCAAGCGGCTGGGAAATTGGGCCTGGGGGCTCCAGGGGCTGAGGTCTTCCTGGCTCCCAGGGTGGCCCTCCATGCACCCCCTGATTTGGGGGCAGTGAAGGGGAATCATGGATCAGAGGTGGGTCTCAGCAGGGAGCAGGACTGGGAGGCCTGGGAGAGGCGCTGCTGGGAAGTGGCGGCCAGGGGACCTTTCCCCAGCCCCCACCGCTTAATCTGCAGATCCCACAGCACCGTACAGCACTCTGGTCCCCCGTCCCACCCCTCCCCAAAACGAGGTAGGTTAAGAATGGAGCTTCCCCCCTGCCCACCACGGAAGGGGGGAGACCGAGGCACAGAGAGGGGCATGGGGACCCAGGCTGCCCCAGCCCCCAATCCCTCCGCCCTCAGCTCTGGTGGGTCTGACAGTGATGAGAGCTGGGCAGAGTGAGGAGGGGGAGAGACACCCTGCTTTTCTCTCACCCATCCCAGGGTCTGGTTGGGAGAGCTAAATCTCACAGGTTCCGGATGTAATAAATAGTTAATAATTTAAAGGAAGAGACAGAAGACCTATCCCTTGAACCCCAACAAGGCCATCCAAGTCTGGGTAATGAAGAAAGGTAAGTGCACAGTTCCAGATGCTTGGGGCCAGATGCAGGTCCCAAGCCCATACAACATTGAGACTGTCTTGCTCCAAGACTTTGACGCCCCCATACAGGACACCAGATCTTCAATCCACGGGAAGTTCACTTGGGGGAAAAAGCCTGTGGCACCCCCCTTCCACAGAAGAGACTCAGCAGGCTATGAAACAGGCTTTCAAACCTCCTGAAGTAACCTCCAACTCTAAAGTGGAAGAGAGCCAGGCATGGTGGCTCACACCTGTAACCCCAACACTTTGGGAGGCCAAGGTGGGTGGATCACAAAGTCAGGAGATCAAGACCAGCCTGGCCAACATGGTGAAACCCTGTCTCTACTCAAAATACAAAAAATTAGCCGGGCTTGGTGGCACGCACCTGTAATCCCAGCTACTTGGGAGGCTGAGGGAGGAGAATGGCTTGAACCGGGAGGCGGATGTTGTGGTGAGCCGATATCATGCCACTGCACTCCAGACTGGGTGATGGAGCGAGACTCCTTCTCAAAAAAAAAGATAAAAAACAAAGTGGAAGAGAAGGGGTTAATGGAGTGGGAGAACATAAAAGGTAGGACTTGAACCTGGGCTAGGGATCAAGGTTGAGCTTGAAGGAGGATCTGCAAGGCTGGGGGGTCGCCGGAGGTGGGCAGCAGACCCATAGCTAGCCTAAAAGCTTCCATCACACACTTCCTCGGGCCCCAGTGTGGCCAGAAGACTGTGGTGTGACTTCCAGCTCCTCTCAACCCTGGGCTGTATGCCTTCACTTAATAAAGAGCCTGAATAATCTGTATAATCATCTGTGACGATGCTGAGTCCTAGCGGTGACAATGAGGGAGCTCCTAGTTTGTCCTTTGTCCTTTTTGTTTTAGAGACAGGGTCTCACTACATTGCCCAGGCTGGTCTCAAACTCCTGGCATCAAGAGATCCTCCTTCCTTGGCCTCCCAAAGTGCTGGGATTACAAGGCATGAACCACTGCACCCCACCCTGGGCGGTCCTACAAAGAGTTCCAAATGATAGGGATCCCACCCTAAGATAAAGGGGTAATTCTGAGGATTGCCAGGGGCTTGGGCTGGGATTCTTGGGACCAGAATTCCAGAGTCTAGAACCTTGGGGTTTTGGGGGCCTACGGATGGCAGGATTCAAGGGACAGCAGATCTCAGAGGATGCACAGGTGGGGCTGGGGGATTTAGGCAGAGAGGCATCTCAGGCTTCATCACGCTAGAGAGGTTTGAGTCCAAAGAAATCTGGGGTCCAAGGGTGCTGGGATCTTGAGGCACCTCGAATCTGAATGCCTCTAATGTGGAGGGACCAAGGTCTTGGATCAGGAACAATTGCAATGTTGTAGAGGCTTGAGCCTTGCATTTGAGGGTCAGTGGCATCTTGGGGTCTTGCATCCAGTGCTCCTAAAGTACCTTCAGGTCACTCAGGGGCTGAGGTCCCAGGGGCTCAGAGGTCTGGGTCACCATGAGCATCCCATCTTTTGGGAGCTGGACTCCCAGCCCTTGGGGGGGTTGGGGATCTGTGGGTAGAAGGAGGCTGAAGATTCCAGGACATTTGGGGTCTCAAAATCCAGGTCCAGGAGGGACTGCAAGAGAGGGCTGTTTGAGAACTGGAGACCAGTGTCTCAGCCCTGAGGTGTTGGTGGCCTTTAGTCGCACATCTGAGGACACCAGGCCCCTCTGAGTCCTATAAATGATATCCAAAGCTCCTGAGAACACTGGCTTGGGGGGTGGGTGGGCCTACATAGGTCTTTGATCCCTGGCTTCCAGAGCATCTTGGTGTCTGATATCTGGATCTTGGGGGGCTCTGGGATGGGTCTCCCAAGTCATTTTGGTCAGAGAACATCACGTGTTTGAGCATATCCAAGTGCTCAGTGCATCTTAAGCGTTTTGGGGTCCTAGGGTATCTAGGGACTCCCTGGACACCTTAGACTTCAGTGTTCCTGGATTGGAAGCCAGGTCTGTGGGCACTCGGTAGTGGGTAAATTTGGGGGCAGCATCTGGAGATTCCAGAGCATAAGACAGTTTCAAGCTCTGTTTGAAACTGTCTCGGGGGTCCTGCTGTCTCAGGGGTACTGGGGCTAGGAGAATGTCTCAGATGTGGGGGCAACAGGTCTTAGGTGAACATTTAGGGACTGTTTGGGGATGACTCTAGGTCCTACGGTCTCAAAATCTGATCTGGGAGTTGAATAAAGGCCGAGTCAGGTATGGGCAACTCCTGACTAATTGTGGGGCTGTAATCTGAGGGACATGGTGCCAGGCATGACCGTGGTCTAGATTGTTCATTTCAACAGGGACCTGCCCTCTCCGGAATCTATGCGCTCCCTGGCCCTTCTGAGATGCAAAGTATGGGACGCCTGGAGCCTCCTCGTTGGGGGGTGAGGATGGGGGAACGCCAGAACTCAGGACGCCTGGGACCTCTTGGAAGGACACCCCAGTGAAGCTGGGGCTGGGGTCTCTCGGTCCTAGGTTTGGGGTCCAGGTTCCAGGTCTGAGATCTCTCAGTCCAAACTCAAGCTCCAAGTTCCGGGTGTGCCTAGGTTTGGGTTTTAGGTCCGAATGGAGTCCGGGGTCCTGGACCCTCAATTTTGGGTCCTCGGGCCGGCTAGGGGACCAGCCAAGCCGTCCTCACCGCGCAGCCTCCTCGTGGCGACCCCCGCAGCCGGCGCAACCGCATCGCGCTGCAACCCAGTGGCACGCGCGCAGGGGCGCGTAGCAGCAGAGGCAGGGCACTGCCAGGGAGAGCGCGGCCAGTGCGGCCCAGCGCGCGGCAGGGCGCGGGTGGCCCGGCTCGCAGGCACATGGGTCCGAGAAGTCGCCCTCGGCGTCCGACAGGCAGTGGTAGAGCAAGCTCTCGGCGCACCACAAGCAGCTCAGACGGCGCACCAGGAGGCGACCAGGGTCTGGGGCCTCTGCGCAGCGGCCGCCACGCCCGTCCGCTCGGCGGCGGAAGAGCGCTCGGCAATGCACGCAGCGCGCTGTCTCCTCCGCCTCCGGGGAGGCCTTGGCAGGAGCAGAGGCTGGGCCCGGCCCGGGGGGGTGGGCGAGCTGGGGGCAATGGGGGCGCAGCCTCGGTCAAAGGGGCAGGTAGTGCCGCTGGGGGCCCCAGGGCAGCGCCTCTCAACGCGCCGGTCTTGGCGAAGCGCACGACGCAGGTGGACAGGGCGAGGGGCGCGGGCGGCCCAGAGCGCCGGTAATCCTCGTAGCCGCGGGCCGCCCCACCCCGGGCCCCCTGCCCCTGCCAGGGGCTCTGACGGCTCTGGAATCCCAGTGAACGGCAGAAGCGGAGGGTAGCTCTGCAGGACGAAGGGACAAGGAGATCAGAATCCATCCAAGTCTCAGCCCCAAGGATCCAATTCTCTAGCACCCTCTTGGGTCTGGGATTCAGATTTTCAAGACCCCAGCTCTCTTCTCTCCCACGATCCCTCAATCCCCACTTTTCTCCAGGGACAGACAGAGTAATCTACACACGAAGCCCACACCTTTAAAGACCCAGAGGCCGAAGGTTTCCAGTCCTCTCCTCTCTTAAGATCCAAGAGTCCCAGCTCCCAGGCCCCCCTCTACCTTGAGATCCAGGGGTTCTGGATCCCAGCCACCTCCTCCTTAAGGGCGCAGGAGTTTGGTTCCTGGGCCCCTTTTACCCTCCTGGGTACCGTCCCCCCGCCCTCCTCGTGAGTTAAGCAGTCCTCTTCCATGAGTTTCCCAAATATATTCTGAAAATGGTACCAAACCCCTCTGGACTTCGGTACCCCTCAAAATCTCCAAGAGCACAGGAGACTCGGGAAGCCCGCACCCAAGCCTCCTAGAAACCCAGGCCTCCAAGCCTCTCCCTATTTCCCCGCTGCTTTCTCGCAGTCCCGCCCAGTTATCAGGTCAGCCATCCCCTGGGACCTGTGTTCCCCGCCCCCGCCCCCTCCCCCCCCCCCCCCGGGGCCACGGGTCCCGCTCCCTTAGGGCCCCGACTGCACCGCCCCATTCCCCCTGGAGCCCCAGGCTTCCAGGTCGCACCTGAGCAGAGGAGCGGCGGCGCTGGGGGGGCGTGGTCGGCCCGAAGCCTGAAGTTGACTCCATTGTGACGATGGGGGCCACAGCGGCGCTGGGAGGCGTCTCCTGGCGGCTGTGACTGGAGGAAGAGTCGCTGTCCACGTGGGACTGGAGGAGATTGGTTGCCTCAGCTCGGGGACACGCCCCCGCACAGCCGACGCCCTCACGTGGACCCCTCCCATTGAGAGCGAGGGCTCTGCGGCCAGGAAGGCCTGGGTTCAAAGCCCGGCTCTGTCACTGACTGGTCGTGTGACCTCCAGCAAGTGAGCTCACCTCTTTGAGCCTCAGTTTCCTCCTCTGTAAAACGGGGATCCTAAGAGTACCTATTCATAAGGATGCGGTTAGGGCCACTGCCAAGGGCACGGCACATGCCTGAAGCACTGGGAGAGCTGGAAATGGTTAGTTATTTTTGTGGCACCCTTCTCCTGATCAGATCAGCTCGCCAAACCCACGGAACAACGAATGGTCTTCCCCCCTCCTCAGAACCCCTCTCCCCCTGGGCAGCCAGCTGCCTTCCTCTCTCACTCCCAGCCCCACACTGTTATTGGAGCAGTCCCCACCCACTCCAAGTGTTCCTCTTCCCATGCAAACCAGGCTCTGTTCTGAAACTAGCTGAAACATGACTTCTCAGACCCTTAGCTTCCTTTCTGTCCCTTGGGCGTAATTTCCACCTCATCTGTGCATTGCCTTCAGTAGACATTCATTGAGCACCCATGACGTGCCAGACTCACAAAGACAACTGTGCAGATTCCAGAGGGAGACTAGACAGCAGAGGATCTTTCCCGGGGAAGCACTGGATGGACAGGAACTGTCTGTGACTGTTGTGGCCCCCTCTTCCATCTCCCAGGACCCTGAAATTCCACCCTTTTCTGCCCAGGGAATAGGTTTTGTTCCTCTAGGTGTTTTCAGCGACTCCCACAGTTTCCAGCAAGTGCCAAATTGCACCCAATATTGTATGCATTCATTCATTCATTCATTCACTTTATTCAACACATATTTACTAAACACTTACTGTGTGCCAGGCACTGTTTCAGGCATTGGAGACACAGCAAGAAACCAACAAAAGATCTTTGCTGGCCTGGAGCTGACATTCTAGCATGGGAGATAGACAGTAAACTAATAGATAAGAAAACAGTGTTTTCAGAAAGGAAATAAGGAAAATGCCTTAGAAGATGGGAAAAAATTAGCACTAGACAAGGGGCATTGGCAGATTGCAATTTTAAATGGAATACTTAAATTTAACTACTCAGGGAGGCACTCCCTAAGAAGATGATATTTGTGTGAAGCCCTAAAAGAAACAAAGGAATGAGTCCCGAGGAAATCTGGGAAAGAGCATTCCAGGCAATAGCCAGTGCCAAGGTCCTGGGGTAGTACTGTGCTTGCCATGTCAGAATAAGAGTGAGGAGGCCGTGTGGCTGGAGCTGAGTAAGCGAGGGGGGCCAGACACACAGGGCCAGATGGCATGGGATCTCATGGGCCACTGTAAGGACTTTGTTCTTTACCTGAGTGAGCTGGGGCCCTGGGGGAGGGTTCTGAGTGTGGGAGGGGCATGATCTGACTCAGCTGTTGATAGGGATCCTCTGGCTGTGTGTGGGGCGGGAGGGGAAGGAGTTGACAGTGAGAAGCTGTTGAGATGGGCCAGCTGGGAGGTGCGTTGGACAGTACCAGGCTGGAGGCAGATTGTGATGGCTGGCAAAGTGGAACTACTATTTCCTGAGGGATGAGATGAGACTCATAAAAGGTAAGAGGAGTCAGGATGACTCCAAGCTTTACAGGCTGAGTAACTGGAAGCATGGAGCTGTCATTCATTTGTTCATCCATTTATTTTTACTATTTATTCATTTTTATTGTTTACGTATTTTTTCTTTTCTTTTTTTTTGAGATGTAGTCTCGCTCTGTCACCTAGGCTGGAGTGTAGTGGCATCATCTCGGGTCACTGACACCTCTGCCTCCCTGGTTCAAGCGATTCTCCTTCCTAAGCCTCCTAAATAGCTGGGATTACAGGTGTGCGCCACCACACCTGGCTAATTTTTGTATTTTTAGTAGATACAAGGTTTTACCATGTTGCCAGGCTGGTCTCGAACGCCTGACCTCATGATCTGCCCACCTCGGCCTCCCAAAGTGCTGGGATTACAGGTGTAAGTCACCGTGTATTGTTTATATATTTTTTAAATTTCTGGCTTTCCACACTAGAATAGAAGCTCCAGGATGAAAGGAACTTTTTGTTCACTGATGTAACCCAGTGTCTAAAACACTGCCTTGTATACAGAAAGTGCACGAATAAGGACCATTGAGTAAATGTGTGAATCATGACCGGGCAGAGACTAGAATAACTGGGATTGAATTGACACTCATAGTTCAGGCCCAATTTGGTGTCCCTGACATGTGACATGGTGCCTGCTACACAGTAGGTGCTCAAGAATGTTCATAGAATAAAAACAAAATCCCTGCCACCCCCCCACCCCCCCCCCCAGCAGAGAGGCCTCCTGGACACTCACCGTCAGAGGGCAGGGGGTCTCTGCAGTGTCCTGGGAAGGAGAGGAGGAGGAGGAGGAGGAGGAGGAGGGGGGTGAGTGAGCCTGCGGCAGGGAGAGAGGCAGAGAGTGAGTTCCCTGAGCCCAGCTTCTCCTCCCGATCCCAGTCCAGCCCCCGGCGCACATCACCTGGGCTGCTCACCTCGACCCAGCGCGGCCAGCGCAGCCAGCAGGCTCTTCTGGAACTCATCAGCCTCTGCAGGGCTCTGAAACGTCAGTCCAAACTTGCAGTCACCCAGGCTCCAGTGGTGAAAGATGGGATTCACCTTGTTGTAAACCAAGCCTGGCTTCAGGGTACACTCCAAGGTCGTCTGAGGGGGCAGGAGGAGAGCAGGGTCAGATACCCCACCCCAGACATGCCTGTGACATCTTCTCCATCACCAGCACCCGTGCATACCCTAGTATCTTCTCACAAACCTCATTTCTCAATCCTAGGTGTACCCCTGAACCCTGATCAACACTGATACGACTCCCCCATTTTACTTCTGTTTTTTGAGACAGTCTTGCTCTGTCCACCAGGCTGGACTGCAGTGGTGTGCTCATGCTCACTACAGCCTCAACCTCCCAGTCTCAAGCGATCCTCCCACCTCAGCCTCCCAAAGTGCTAGGATTATAGGCATGAGCCCCCATGCCCAGCTACCCCCAATTTTCCTAAACATACCTCTGATACTCCAATATTTTCCCAACCCCTTGATCCCTGCCTTTTCCTACTCCCCTCTGATACCCCTGTAGAAACCCCAAATCTTACTGAATGCCTCAAAACATTATTAACCCCTTTGGCTCTAATACTTCCCAGACTACTGCACATCTCACAGTATTATTGTTAATCCTCTTCTAATAATAATCTCTGGAAACTTTACCCAAAAATGTTCTCCTTTTTTTTTTTTTTTAAGATGAGCTTCTCTGTGTTGCCCAGGCTGGTCTCAAACTTCTGGGCTCAAGCAATCCTCCTGACTCAGCCTCATGAGTGGCTGGGATTATAGGCACGCTACTGTACCCATCACTTACCCCAAAATAGTCTTATTAAACTTCCACAGATTCTCCCTCAGGTACTAGCCAACACCCTATTGACGTTCCCTCAAATCCTTGCCTAGTATCGCCATATTCCTTCACTCCATTTCAAATCCCCTCACTGACTCTTGCTCTGAAACAAAACCTTTCCCCTCAAGCCTTTCACACAATCCATATCTCTCCACTACACCCCTAGCTGAAACTTCAACACTGTCCCTCCAAATGGTGACAGACAGCCCAGTTATTCCTGATGAACCCACGTATAGAATTGTCAAATGTTTCTGACACTTTCAAATGGGCCCCAACAAATGCTTCCTTCTACTAGGGCAGACAGTGTGGTGTAGGGCCTCGTGGCGAAGATCTCTGAGCAAGATGGAGGGTTCTGAGCAGAAGAGGGACATGGTCTGAGTCGGGTGGAGGCAGTGCCCCCTGTGGAACAGACTGCAGTTGGAGTGGGGAGCAGTACAGGGAGACAGTGAGGAGGCTGCTGTGACGGTTGGCCGGAAGTGGCAGTGCACAGGACCTTCCTAACACCCCATGTATCCTGAAATTCCCAACTCTTATCCATAGGACAGATATTCACTCCCAAACTGCACACCCCAGTTTGATTTCTACGCTGGGAGGCAGCCTGACCTCTGCTCCACACGCCAGCCCCACTCCCCTCTCTCCCCCAGGTCCCCACCCTACCCGCATGCCCCAGGGTGGCTCACTTTCTGGTCCCGGAGGCGCTCCCCGTGGATGACGTAGTGCCCCTGGCGGGCCCCTCCCTCGGGCCTGGCCCCCTCGGACCCGACACACGCTCACCTGGCTGAGGCCCCCGCCCCCCCACAGGCAGCCAGCCCCCCACTGGAGTCATCTCGGGCCATCACCACAGCTCGGACCCGCACCATGTACCTGCAGGAGGAGGGGGGAAGGACAGGGACAACACAGTCATGAGCTTGAATCCTGCTCTCTCATGGAATGTTCCTCCAACCCTCCTCTCCCCTCCAACTTCATTTCTCACGTCCAGGTCCACTGCGCCCTAAGCTAGCAATACCCACCTCAACCCCATGGCCACCCCCTTCCACCCTGGCTCTTTTCTTCCTCATGCCATCGCTTCTCTCCCACTCTATCTTCTTCTCCATATCTGCCCTTTCTCTGTCCCCACCTTCCCCCATCTCTCCGTCCCACCCCCATAGCCCTGGTGTTGCACTCCCCTCCCCCCTCCTACTCATCGCTATCACCCCGTTCTCCTCCCTCAGCAGATACCCACAGCCCCACCCAGCGCTCTCCCTCACAGCTGGGTGCCTGCGCATATATATTTTCTCTGGGCCCATCAACTCAGCTCCCTTTCTCCCAGCCCTGCCTCCGCACCCTGTTGTCCAGGCCACAGGCTGGGTGAGAAACCCAGGCTCTTTCCACCCCCCCCCCACCCCTTCCCGGATTTATGAATGAGACCGGATGCAAAGCTCACTGAGTCACCCAGCAACGGGAGATGGGCAGGGAACAGGGAGAGAACCAGAAATGGCCAGAAAGAGAGACTGAGAGGGAGATGGAGGCAGAGGAAGTCAGAAACGGGCGACCGAAGACACATCAAGAGAGCATTTCATTCACAAAAATCAAGGCTGCTCCCTCAGGCCCCAGCTGAGGGAAACCAAGGGGGGAAAGATGGGGTTGGGGGAGAGTTGATCCTTCCTCCCTCTTCCCTTCCCCGCCCCCCCCAGCCCCAGCATCCTTCAGAACCATTTTACCCCGCCCCCCAGCTCAGGGGACGTAGCCCCTCCGCCCAGTAATCGGGATCACCGTCCAGCCCCTCACTGCCACCCAGCACAGGGACCTTGGCGTCCCCAACCTTAGGGACCCGGGCGAGCTCTAGCTCCCTCCCCCACCTGCAGGCTGCTGGGTTTCCCCCAGCCCTTCGGGAGGGGAAGGGGCGGCCGCAGCGCCCCCAGCCCCCTTTCTCAATGGGATGGGATTTTGTGAATGAGCAGTCACGTGACGCTGCTTCCTTTGTCCGCCCGCCTCCCCCGACAACAGGTGAAGCAGGGAATGAGGGGCAGGGGTCCCCCCAGGGCCTAGCTGGAATAAGGCACTGGGATTTCAGGGTGTCCTACCCTCCCCACACATTCTGTGTTGCCCGGGGGGGAGTGGTCCTCAGCGTTCCTCATGGTGAGGGTCCAGGACGGAATTTTGTGAATGGGGCATCCTTGGAGAAGTCCAGACCCCCCAAATGAAGACCGGTACCCTGAATGGCTCTCGCGCAGCTTGGGGGGTTCCCACTCCCTAGTCCTCCCAGCCGGGCCTGAGGGGCGCCTGGGTGGGCAGAAGGCGCAGCGCGGTCCTGGCCGCCCCCTCATCGGGCTAGGGAGTCTGTCAGCCCCCGACGCCTCGCCCCCCCTCGGCACCTGCCTGCGAGGCTCCGGCCGGGCTCCGAGCGGCGGCGACGCGGCCTCCTCCTCCTCCTTTCGTTCCGGCTCCCTCGCTGGCTCCGGCGGCGTTGGAGACGGGCACCGGGAGCCGGGGCGAGGGGGCAGGGAGGGGGAACCTGGAAGACGGGTGGGGGGGGGAGGGGCGGCTTGGGGGAGGGGGTAAGAGCGAGGCGGGCTTACTTGCCCGCTGGGTCCTAGAGCCCGGCACTAGCTCCAGAGAGCAGCCCCCCAGCCCCCATTTTCTTAAGATCCAGAGGGAATCCCCCACTTCGCCACCCATCTGCGCCATTGGTCCCTAATGCTATGAGGAGGGGACAGGGGCAGGGACAGGGACTGGTCTCAAGGTTCTAAAGAGGCGGTGGTCTACGCTGTGACTTCCAAATAGGAGGGGCTGAGTGCCTGGCAGGGTTCGATAAGGGGTGGGGCGAGAGGGGAGCCTCACAAGGGGGTGGGGTTGGAGGGCCTGGGTATAAAGAGGTTTGGATGCTGAAGGCCAGGACTAGTGCGTGCGTCACGGAAGGGGCGGGCCCACGGTGGATGGGCCTTCGGGGGCACGCCGGGGAAAGGAGAAGGTCTTGGGAAGCGATGCAGCCGGGGCTTAAAAAGGCGGAGCCTAGAGGTAAATTGCCTTAGGGGCGGGGCAGATGGGAGGTCCAAAGGGGAGGAGCGACGCATCGGTGCTTGCATGGGCGGGGCCTTGGGAGGGAATAAGGAGAGGGGCGGAGCATTCTAAAGGGGAGGGGCCAAGAACGACCCAAAAGGATGGGGCTAAGGAGAAAGACCTAAAGGGGTGGAGTTTAGAACTAGAAGTCCTGGGAGCGAGGAAGAAGACCTCCGAGTATTTCAAGGGGAGACTGCGGTTCGTAAGGGGCCGGGCTCCCCACGGGCTTGCAGGAGGGCGGGGCCTCGAGCTGCAGGGGCGGAGCCTAGATCTCGGGGTCCGTCCTCGCTGTCGCGCCCGCTTGCCTTCACCCGCACCCCCGTCTTTTCGGTTATTTTCTGCTACGACCGTTCCCTGCCCTGCCCCGGGCCCAGGGGGCCGCGGTCTGAACTCTGGTCGGCTGGAGGACTCGGTGAGTGGCCTCCTCTGGGCGGAGGCGGGGCCAGGGCAGAGCTCGGGGACAGGGGTGGAGCTTGAGTGTGGATGCTTGCTAGTAGACAGACCTGGAGCGGGAAGAGGTTTAGGAATGAGACCTGAGGATCTGCCGCTGCCTGGGAAGAGGGTGGGACCCAGATGATCCATAGAGAGGTGGGGAGTAGGAGTGTTAGAGATGACTGAGGGATCAGCGTGATCAGCCAAGGGGACAGGCATGAAACCTTAGTACGTAAAGGGGCTGGGACTAAAGTATCTGCAGCAATGTTGGGAGCATGAGAAAGAAGGCGTGACTGTCGAGGGTCGGGGAACAGGAGTGCGACCTAAGAACTTGGGCCTGAGAGGATCTTGGGCGGGGCCGGTGCAGATACATTAAACCAAGTACAGTCAGCTTCATAGGGTCCCCCACGGCCCTGGCAGGCTGACTGGCGTGTTTTTCTGACCAGTCTCCGAGCTCCGTCAGAAATGGGGAACATGCAGTCGGAGCCGTCCGCGGGCGGGGGCTCCCGAAAGAGCAGGCCTCGGACCGCGCCCCCACTCCCGCCGGACGTCCCTGGTGGAGCCCGAGGTGACCTCCCAGGCCATGCGTCTGACTCGCGGGCTGGGCGTCTGGTTTCCTGGCAGCTCCGCACCCCGGGGACTCCTGGTACCCGGGGGAGTCCCAGGCCTCACCCTCGACCCTGCCCCTCACCTTAGAACGGCCCTCTCCAGTGATGCCCCCTCCTGAAGAGGCGGCCGGGGTCTCCGCACCATCCCTGGCCCCCGCGGGGACCCTGTTGCCCGGCCCGTCTAAGTGGCAAAAGCCCGCGGACACTCCAGCGCCCCGTATCCGCGGCCTGCTGGAGGCGAGCCATCGCGGCCAGGGCGACCCTCCGAGTCTCCGCTCGCTGCCGCCGAAGCCGCCACCGCCACCACCACCACCCCGGCAACTATCCGTGAAGGACACTGTCCCAAGGGCACCATCCCAATCTCCACCTTCCATGGAGCTGTGGAAGCCCCCACCACCATTACCTTCCGAATGGCAGCCCGCAGACCGTAGAATCACTCCTGCTCTGGCCACACCCACCTCGACCCCCCACAGAAAGCCAGGCTGGGCCCTGCAGCCAGGGCCAGACGGCCGGCAGGGCTCGCGGAGGGGCGCCTCTCCAAGCGGGCGAAGGTGAAATGGCCCGGCCTGCGGCTTCCGAGGCCAGCCTGAGCCTGCTGTGCAAAGTCACCTTCAAGTCGGGGCCCTCTTAGCCCCTCCGGCAGCCTCGAGTTCCTTAGCAGCCAAAGCTTCGCTCGGGGACGGCGGAGGCGGCGGCCTCTTTGCTGCCTCAGGTGCCGTCTCTTACGCTGAAGGGCCCCTGCCTCCTGAAGCCGCTCGCCCCTTGGGAGAGGTTCCGCGAGGGGCACAGGAAGCCGAGGGAGGTGATGGAGACGGCGAAGGGTGCTCTGGTCCTCCCTCGGCGCCTGCGTCCCAAGCCCGGGCCCTACCGCCGCCACCCTACACCACCTTCCCAGGCTCGAAGCCCAAATTCGACTGGGTGAACGCTCCCGACGGCCCTGAAAGCCACTTCCGCTTCAACGGGGCTGGCGGAGGCGTCGGGGCGCCGCGACGGCGCGCGGCCGCACTCTCTGGGCCCTGGGGCTCCTCTCCGCCACCACTAGGGCAGATGCACTCAGCTCCCGAGCCCCGGAGGCCGGCACCTGCCCTGCTGGCGCCGCCTATGTTCATCTTCCCGGCACCCACCAATGGCGAGCCCGTGCGCCCAGGGCCTCCAGGCCTGCAGGAGTTACCACCAATGCCGCCGCCCACGCCACCGCCCGCGCTGCCGCCCAAACCGCCGCCCGCGTCGCCGCCGCCCGCACCGCAGCCACCTGCGCTCCAGCCAACGCCGCTGCCGGTGGCTCCCTCACCCACCCCAGGTCCGAGCCACGCAGAGTCAGCCCTGGCTCCCACCCCAGGCCCGGGTCACGCAGAGTCAGCCCTGGCTCCCACCGCAGGCCCGGGCCACGCAGAGTCAGCCCTGGCTCCCACCCTAGGCCCGGGCCACGCAGAGTCAGCCCTGGCTCCCACCCCAGCTCCTGCTCTGCCCCCAGCTTTAGCCGCCGACCAGACTCTGGCCCCAGACCCAGCCCCATCCCTGGCTCCAGCTCCCACCATGGCTGAGCCCTCGCTGCCCGCGGCTGCGCCCAAGTCCCGCACGCGCAGGAACAAGGGTTCCCGTGCAGCCCGGGGCACGACCCGTGAGGATGGCTTGCCTGGAGATGGTCCTCGTGAACAAGCTACAGCTACTGTGCCTGACAGCGGCGGTGGAGGGGGTGGTGGCAGCGGGACCTCTCAGGCTGGGGCAGCTAACACCGGCGCTGCGCGCCACTGGCCGCCCTTCCAGGTGCATAACTCCTGTCCCTGCAAGTGTTACTGCCGCCACCAGCCACGCCATCGCCGCCTGCCACGCAACGTCTCTGCCTGGTAAGAGAGGAGAAGGCGCCAGAGGGGGATACCCCCTCGAAGTACCGAACCCCGGACTCCTGGATAGAGTCCTACTCAGCCCTTTGGCTTCCTGACCCTAGAATGACCCATGGCCTTCCTCTCTGCCACATTTCAAACCTAGCTGGCCTTCCTCTCCGCTACATTTCAAACCTAGCTGAGCTCCCATCCTGCAGGACCAAGAGGACCCTTGATCCCATGCTGATCTTTGACGGGAAAGGGGGACACCTTGGCCCTCCTGTACCTCTTGAGCCATCAGAGGGAGGAGGCTGGTCCCAGCTGGCCTGACACTATACACTGCCTTGACCCTATCCCTGAGGGTACCAAGGAGGACCACGTCCCAAGCCATTCATGGATGGGGGGTGAGGAGATGACTGTCTTCCTGGGACCAAAAGCGGGTAGATGCAGCCCTCAACTTTACTACGCACAGGGGCAGCCCTGAACTCCTGACCCCTCTAGCCTCTGGCAACATCTCCTGACTGTGGGACTCAGGCTTTAGCCACCAGAGGGCACTGATGTCCCCTCCCAGCCCTTGTGCTGGGGAGGCTCCTGAGTGCCACATCCAGGGGGGACACTGCAACCACTGCAACCTCTAGCCACCCCCTACCCACACTGAATCACCAGATCTGGCCACTGGGGTCTGATCCTGGCTCCTGGGGACGCTGAATCACTGATACCGCTCTGGACCTCTTGAGGCTTAGCTGGGACACTCACCAGCCCTCAGCTCCCTTTCCTATGAAGTGGACACAGCCCTGCCCTAAACTGCCTTTGGGATATTCCAATGTGGCTTTCAGGAGCTCTTGTATCATATGGGGGACAGGGAGGCCCTAGAAGGGGTAGGGACCTGGTCACATTGCCTGGCTTTGCTCTCTACCCTCCTGCCTAGGCTGAGCACGCCCACCAACCACCTAGCGAGCCGCCCTGGGTTGCCACCATCAAGCTGGCCGGCTCCTTGGTGGCTGGGCTGGAGCACTACGACCTGCAGACCACCCATTCCAACTGAGTATAGTCGGGCCAGTGACCTCCACCTTCCTCTCCATGCCAATAAAATAACCAATCCAGATGCCAGCAGCTTGTCAATCATGCGCCAAGTGCTGGAGGGGTAGGGTGCAGCAGGGTCACCATTAAAGCACATCTTGGAAACAATCACGAGGCCGGACCAGAGCAGCAACAACTGAGGTTCCATTCACCCAGCACCCAGACTGATGGGTCCAGGGTGGGATCTCATTCCCCTTCATCCATAAACCCCGATTCTGAGCTGACCTGGTACCAAGCTCAGAGGCTCAGCACAAACCACTTGGCAAAGGAGTGATCATTCCCATTTTACAGTTGGGAAAACTGACTCTGGAAGACTTGACATTTCCACATCCCACAAGGGATTCAGCCAGAGTGGGACCCCATGCCTGGAAACACGTTCCCAAGAATTTCAAGGCAGGAAACCTAGGCTGGTGGGTGTGCAAGGAGGTCCTCAATCACTGCGCTGCCTCAGGGAGGGTGGGACCCACGACAAGCCCACACCGGGGCCCACACCTTTTGTTCCACAAACGGCTCAAACTGGCAGCCCACAGATGGGTTCCATTTCACATGTCATTCGAAAAATTGTTTAATTCGTTGCCAACATTTTTTTCTTTTTAATGGGACACTTCACCCCTTTTGTTGAAAAACTCCAGTACCCTGTCCCAGCATTCCTGTGTGTCCACAGCTGGCTAGAACAATCCCCCTACCTGGGGCCATGCCCTCCTGCAGGCCACAGTGCTGCTGGGCCCCCACAGTGGGCATCTGTGTTTGAGACCCTGAGCAATGGCCACCAGAGGCTGCCCAGTTGGAGGGTGTTATCTCCAACCTCTAGCGCCCCAAAACTTCCAAGTTCTTCAGAGATAAGAACCTGTCTCTCCGCCATCCCAACTGGGGAGACAAGGGCCGGGAAGAGAGAATGTCAATCCACCTTTATTGGAGGAAACCCTGTGCTGTAACTGTTTTAAATAACTTGTGCCCTGCCCCCACCCAGTGCCCGGTGGGCTCAGACGATCATCTTCCAGCTGCCGGGCATACTCGATGACCTGTTGGCCAGTTCCGTGGAGGGAATGGTGGTGTCTTCCGGCTTCTGCTGCTGGCTGGCAAAACTGTAGTAGTTGTTGGGGCCCAGGACCCACCCTCGCTGCAGGAAGGGAGGGATTAGAGATGGGTGGGGTGATCACGAAGGCTCCATCTCTACCCCGTGGAGCCAGCACTTGCCCATGTGTGCCATGCTCCCTCTTCTCACCAAACCTACTCTACCCCAATGACTCTTCACAAGTAACTTCCCCTCTCTGTACCTCAGTTTCTATGTTGAGACTGGGACCCTAATTACATACCTCTCTGGGTCGACTGTGAGGATTCAGTGAATCAACACCTTTAAAGTGCTGAGAATAGTGTTGGCCAGAGTGATCTATCAGTATCAGCTGTCACCATCACTGAAATTCAATTTCACCTTTTTGTTTTTTTCCCAGACAGTTTCACTCTTGTTGCCTAGGCTGGAGTGCAATGGCGTCATCTCAGCTCACTGCAACCTCTGCCTCCTGGGTTCAAGTGATTCTTCTGCCTCAGCGTCCCAAGTAGCTGGGATTATAGGCACCCGCCACCACATCCGGCTAATTTTTTATATTTTTTAGTAGGGTTAGGGTTTCTCCATGTTGGCCAGGCTGGTCTCGAACTCCTGACCTCAGATGATCCTCCCACCTCGGCCTCCAAAAGTGAGCCGAGGTGAGAGGATCCACCTTAGTGGATGTGAGAGCCACCATGCCCAGCCCAATTTTACCTTCCATAGCCTGGTCCTGGCCCTCCTCCTGCAACACCAAGCATTGTTCATGCTCAAATGCCCAAGACTAAATGAAGCAAAGTTTTGCAGAAAAAGCCGCCACCTCTAAGAAATTTTCATAAAGACAGCAGCCCCGCCCACCTCCAGCGGGTGTCAGGTGCTAAGCTCATCCCATGTATTAAGCTCTAGCCTTATTCTGTGGATAGAGAAACTGATGCTCAGAGAGCTTTGGCAGCTTGCCTAGAGTCAAACAGTTGAACTTAAACTTGGGCAGTCTTGTTCCAGTGTCCCTCTAGGCTACCCCACAGTTGTGACGGCACCCCTTGGTCCCGCAGCCCCTTGCCCTACACCCCAGCCACCTTCTTGGCGTAGTCTGTCATCTTTTTGGGTGTGTTGAAGAAGAGGATCCGTGTGGCCTCAGTGAAAAGGATTTTCTCGTAGGCCTTCTCGATGCACCCAGCAATCTCATCCCTGGGGGAGACGAGAAGCTCCTCATTACTGAGCACTGACAACTTCCCAGGCCCTGTCCCCCGGACCTGCCCCGTGTCAGCTCTGACCCTGGAGTTCAGCACTGATGGCAGGAATACGTGAGGGGCCCTGTTCCATTCATCAACGCTCAGAGGGGAAGAAACCTGACCAGACTCGCAAAGCAAGCAAGGGCTGCGGGGGCATCCCCCACCGAGATTTCTGACTCCTGGGCCCAGCTCTGAATCCCACTCCCAGCCTCAGGATTTCAGGTCTGAAACCCAGCTTGGGATTCACATAAGGGCGTCTCTTCACATAACACCCTTCACCAGGGTGCTGCACCCCACTTCATAGATCCTGAGGGGGCTCCTTTACCCATCAAGAGGCACCATGAACAACACTGAAGTAGAAAAAGAGCAAGGCATGAAGTCACTGTAGTAGGGGGAGGGGTTAGCTCTGGGGAAAGGCCAGTGATCGGGCGGAGTGCCTCCCACATCTCTTAGGCCATGCGGTGGGTAATGGGTACTGGCTTACCACTCCTCACTTGAGTGTCTCTGGGCTTGCCTTTGCCACCTAAAGAATGGAAACTCATTCCAATCTGGTGCTCTGCCCGAGTGAACCAGCTCGGCCACCACTTCGATACCCTTTACTCCTCAAGGGATTTGTATATCACATCCGCCTGCCCATGTGATGTCGCTTATGCACATAGCAACACAAGGGGCGGCTGGGATTCGGTGACCCCATTCTAGAGAAGGGGAAACTTAGGGTTCCACAGTTTTGGTGACCTGAGGCGAAGTCTCATGACTCACTGGATGGGCATCTGGGACGGAAGACGGGCTAACACAGGCAGCACAGTCCATGCCTGCTGAATCAAGCCCATGCTCGGGCTGGACACACGTGGCCACACGTCTCAGCAGCCAAGGGTGGTGAGATGAGGGCTATTATCCACAATCCCACGCCCAGGCCCGATTCACTGAAAAGGAGTCCTGAGGTGCTAGGAGCACGAGAACAAGCCTAGCCTACCCAGGCAACCAGTGGCTGGAATGAGATTCGGACTCGGAGCTGTCTGACTCAAGCCCAAGTCCCTTCCAAACCCCATGGGGCCCGGGCCCGCCACGTACCTGATAGTGTCCAGCAGGATGTCAATGAAGAAGGTGTAGCTCTCGGCGGGGATGTTTCCCTTGGCCAGGAACACCTTGTTGTAGCTGCCCTCCATCAGGTACTGCAGAGGCCGGGAAGGGGAAGACAAGAGTGAAGAGGAGGCTGCACGGGGCCTACCTGTGTGGGCCTCATCACACTCCCAGTGCCCCTGTAAGCCCTACGCTGCCAGAACACCCTTTGCCACACAGCCACACCTCTTCCCTGGATACTCCCTGTTCCAGAAAGCCCTTGCGGGTTTATACACACACACACACTCACACTCTCTCTCTCTCCCCTTCCCTCCCTCCTTCCTTCAAGCCTGCTCTGGGGTGGCATCTCATTATCTCATCTACTTCCAATTATCCATCTATTCTCCAGGAGGGAGACAGGGCTGGCTCCACTCCAGGCTCATCCCTGTACACCTGTGCCCAAACTGTGCTGCCCGCCCTCACTGCCCTCTCTCCCACCCTCTCCCCCACTGACCAAATCCTCCCATAAGACGTCAACTCCAGGAACAACTTCCCAACCTTAGGTCTAAGGCTTTGCCCTGGCCCTGCTCACTTTGTTCCAAAACACTGTCTTCTTGGCTGTCCCTCGACAGACATGGTGCTGCCTCAGGACACCTGGACTGGCTGGTCCCTCTGCCTGGCTGTCCACAGGGTTCAGTTCCTCACCCTTTTATTTTTTTAAAAAACATTTGTTTTTACTTATTTTTTTAATAGAGATAGAATCTCACTGTCACCCAGGCTGGAATACAGTGGTGTGATCACAGCTCACTGCAGCCTTGAACTCCTGGGCTCAAGCGGTCCTCCTGCCTCAGCCTCCCAAAGTGCTGGGATTACAGGCGTTAGCCAGTTCCTCACCCTTTTCAAGTCTTTCTCCAATTTCACCTTTTCAGTGAGGCCTTCTGACTCCCTGAGTAAATGTCACCCCTGCCCCTACCTCTCCACCCTCCTTCCTTTTCCCCCACAGCACTCAGCATCTGACAGACCGCGCAGGCCACTCACTCTTCGGGCTTACTATCTGCTTCTGCCCTCAGTGTCACCACCACAAGATCATGTATTTCATCTGCTTGGCTCACTGCACAGTCTGACAACCTACCACAGAGCCAGGCACACAGCGGGACTCACTATTTGCTGGGCAAACAAGATGAGTCCGTGGGTGGAAAGATGGGTGAACCCTGGCCACCCCTTCAGGAAAGCCCTCCTAAGGCCATCCCTGTACCAGCCCCTCTGGCCAGGCCCTCCCCCTGCCCCTTGCTGTCTCACTTGCTCCAGGGACACGGGGTGCTTGATGTAGACATTGGTCTGGATGTCCTTGGCAGGCAGCCGCTCCAACTCCGTGTGGAACTCAGCCACCCGGTTCTGGGACAGCAGGAAGAGGAGGTTGAGGCCCAAGAGCTGGTGCATGTAGGCTGACTCGGGGGAGCTGCTCCCTGTGGACCAGGAAAGGAGGATTTAGGGGCCTAGCAAGCCCTCTACCCCAGGCTTCAGGCATCCTCACCACTGCCCCAGGCATCTCCCTGAAGAGGTATCAAGTCTTGGGTTTTCATATGAGGAAACTGGCCCAAAGATGCATGAATAATTCACTTATAAGTCACATTGACCCATGCGAGTGACCTCACTTCAGTGAAATGACAGCCTCAGTTTCCCAAAGTGTAAACTGTGTATCACCACAGTATCTTTTTTTTTTTTGAGATGGAGTCTTGCTCTGTTGCCCAGGCTGGAGTGAGTGGTGCAATCCTGGCTCACCTCCCCCTCCTGGGTTCAAGTGATTCTCCTGCCTCAGCCTCCCAAGTAGCTGGGACTACAGACGTGCACCACCACACCCAGCTAATATTTTGTATTTTTTTAAAAAGAGACGGGGTCTCACTATGTTGCCCAGGCTGGAGTGCAGTGGCTATTCACAGGCGCGATCCCACTACTGATCAGCACGGGAGTTTTGACCTGCTCCATTTCCAACCTGGGCAGGTTCACCCCCTCCTTAGGCAACCTGGTGGTCCCCCGCTCCCGGGAGGTCACCATATTAATGCCGAGCTTAGTGAGGACACCCAATCGGCGTAGCGCACTACAGCCCAGAACTCCTGGGCTCAAGTGATCCTCCAGCCTCAGCCTTCCGTGTAGCTGGGACTACAGGCACGCACCACTGTGCCTGGCGTATTTTGTATTTTTTAGTAAAGATAGGGTTTCACTGTGTTAGCCAGGATGGTCTCAATCCCCTGACCTCATGATCCGCCCGCCTTGGCCTCCCAAAGTGCCAATTACAGGTGTGAGCCACCATGCCCGGCCTTTTTAAAATTCTGAGACAGGATCTTGCTCTGTCATCCAGGCTCACTACAGCTTCAACTTCCCATGCTCAAGCCGTCCTCCTACCTCAGACTCCCAAGTAGCTGGGACTCCAGGCGCACATCACCATGCCCAGCTAATTTTTTTGGATTTTTTTTTTTTTTTTTTGTAGTGACAGGATTTCGCCATATTGGCCAGGCAGGTCTGGAACTCTGGGGTTCAAGCAATCCCCCTGTCTCAGCCTCCCAAACTGCTGGGATGACAGGCATGTGCCATCATGCCCGGCCTCACAGTATCCATTTTGTAGAGATGGGTTGAATGAACAAGGGTTAAATGAATTAAATGATTCAACCCAGGAAAAGTGATTAAAACAATACCTGGCCCAAATAAACACGAAGTGTTAGCTATAATTGTATTAAGAGTCACTGGAGTCGGGTATAATGGCTCAACACCTATAATCCCAACACTCTGGGAGGCCAAGGCAGGAGGATCACTTGTAGCCAGGAGTTTGAGACCAGCCTGGACAAAAAGCAAGACCTATCTCAACAAAAAACTAAAATAAAAGAGCCAGGAGTGGTGGTGTGCACCTGTAGCCCCAGCTACTTGAGAGGCTAAAGCCAGGAGTATCACTTGAGCCCAGGAGGTCAAGGCTGTGGTGAGCCATGACTGCACCACTGCACGCCAACTTGGGCAACACAGCAAGACCCTGTCTCCAAAAATAAATAAATACATAAATAAAAGAATCACCACTCCTTACTTACTCAGGAAACTGAGAGAGGTAAAGTCATTTTCTCAAGCCCTCATAATCACGAAGTGGCTGAAAGTTTCAAAACCAGGTTTGTCTGATGTCAAATTCCCAATTGTTCATCTGTGCAGGTATCATTCAGTTTTATATTCAACACATATCCAGTGAGCCTGGCCCTGTGGTGGGCAGTGCTAGGACATAGCAGTAACCAAGACAATTTCAGGCTCTGCCTTTAGAAAGCTCACGGTCCAGTGAAAGAGCTGGGGTGGGCAGCCACAGGAAAGAACTTGGTCTTGTGCCTGAGGACCATGGAGAGCCATGGCAGGTTCTGAGCAGGGTATGGACGGTGTCAAATTTTAGTGTCACACAATCCTACTGGATGCCATGGGGGTCCGAGTCAGAGGGGCAAGGCTGGGGGCCAGGGCAAGTGAAAGGCAATGGCAGCCCCATTGGGCAGAGGGAAGGCAGTGTGGGATGGGTAGGGGGAGGCTGACTAGATCCTACGAGACTGGATCACACAAGCAAAGTCTCAGGACCTCCAAGCCAACCCCCAGCCCTGCAGCCACTGAGGACAAAACTAAACCAGGAGGAGTTCCCAGGTGAAGGAAGAGGACCCAAGTGGCCGGAGCTCCAGAGATAAAGGAGCCGCCATGCAACCACCCCCCCAGTCGGGGGCAGGGCCCATCCTCACTTGTAATCAAAGTAGTAGCATTTGAGCTGGGCCATGTAGCGCTCGAAGGAGGGGGATGTCCTTGCGGAGGATGCTCCACTGGGCCCCGATCTCCAGTATGTCCCCTGTGGGTGACAGAGTGAGCTCTCAGGAGGTGACTGAGGTCCCTTCCCCAGCCACCACCGCTACCATTCCTGCCATGACCCCCAACTCATCACCACCCACCGACCGCAGTGACACTCACGGGCCAAAATGAGCTGCTGTTTGGTCAGCTTGGTCCCTGTGGTTGGCAAGAAGTTGAGCTCCAGAAGGACTAGCTGATGGGGAGGGGAGGGAGGGAAGAAAGAAAAGATGGGAATTCAAGTACAGATTACTTACCTGCTCTATGCTTTGGTCTTCCCACCTGGAAAATGGAGCTAACCATCATCCTGACTCATGAGGAGTCCTTCCTCATAAAGCACTCAGAACAGGGCCTGAGCACACAACATATGTCCATTTAAGATTACATCACATTACAATTATTAATAGCCCCACTGGGTAAACAAGGGGGGCACTCAGTGCCTGACCCAGTGGAAAAACGCGGGCAGGGGGAACCAGCACATTCAATTCTTGGCGGATCTTCCCCACGCTCTACTGGGGAAGGGGTAGCTGGGCTATCCCCAAATCTATATTCAGGAGGTGGAGGTCCAAATCTCCCCTCACAGTTCAGCAGCTTGCTCCAAACCACTGCATTTACACTCCCTCCCAAAACGCGCTTGGTCGCAAGCACTCTGAGCCTCGTATTCTTGTTCTCTACTTGTAAGAGTCTTTCTTCTAGGCTCAGTCCTGCCTTCACAACTAGGCTGTCCCCTCTCCCCAGAGACGCGACCTGAAGCCCCAGATCTCTCACAGCCTGGTCTTAACCACACACCCCCTACACAGCCCACCTTTTCAGCCTCATTCTTTTATCACTCTGGGCAGTCATTTCCCACTTGGTCTTGCCTGGAATGCGCCATCAGGAAAAGCCTGAACCCCAATACTGCCACTCCGACAAGGTAAGCCTCCGAGCACTAAAAATTTAACCCCTCACTCAGTTCTGCCATCACGAGTCTTTCCATCATTCCCCCACCATTCCCGCGTGGGTCCATTCCCGTCATCTCTCACTTAAAAAAACTGTAGAGACAGAGTCTCGCTTTGCTGTTCAGGCTGATTTGAACTTCTGGCCTCGGCCTCCCAAAGGGCTGCGATTACAGGCGTGAGCCACCGCGCCCTGTCCCTCTCTCGCTTCTTGATCCCCTCCGGGCCCGCACCTTGGCTGTTGCAAATCTTTCGCCCCATCAGATCCCCCTAATCCGCCTCAGTCTCGCTGGTACCGAGGTGTCTTCCGTGGCCAGGGACTTGTTTGGGTCCAGACACCTCGTAGCGCCCCCCACGCCCGCAACACTCGGTTTCCTGGGCCTGCCGACCTTACCTTGAGTCGGCCCAGCTCTTCCCCCGCACTTGCTAAGATTGGGGGCTTTTACCGGTTCCACTCGCCCTTGAGTTGCTCGTACATGCCGGCCGCAGCTTGCAGGACAGCGCCCGAAGGCGCCGCAGCCCCAGAGCTCGAGAAGCCGGCCGCCCCCGTTCACCGCCGCGGCCGCCATCTTGCGTGATGCGGCAAACCCACCGCCTGATTTACGGCAGCGCCGCCTACAAACGCTCGCCCGGCGGAAGTGGGGTCGAGAGGTGGAGCCCAAGGCCCGGGGCGGGGCTACAAACCTGCCTCCGCCCGCCCCGGGAAGCCCGCTGTCGCTCCCGAGGTGGCGCCCTCGGAGCCCTGCCCTTAATGAACATGTCAGTTGGAGCTCCACCTGTGTCGTCACTCAAGATGGTGACCGGAAGTAGGGTTTTGCCCTAACTGAAAATGACGGCTGTCTCAACACCATCCACTCCGCCCCCCAACCTCACGGTTCCAGTAATAAATATGGCTGCCCTGGCTTCACTCAGTGTTCGGGACGCTACGTAACTGTCCCGGAGGTTCCTCCTTCAGGGCGGCTTCTCCAAGCCAAGAGGTGGCAATGTCGTGCCATTTGGAAAGCGGTGTTAATTCTCATTTTATACACAGACTTTGAGAGGCTGGGTAACCTTCCGAAGGACTAACAGCTAGAATGTGTACCTGGGCCTCTCCCGTCTCTTTCTCAAAGCATCCTTCCACGTTTTTTTCCCCCAAGCTTATACAAATATGAACGAACTCATCCAGTTCTATGGCTTTAAATATATGTGCCGGGCGCAGTGGCTCATGTCTGTAATCCCAGCACTTTGGGAGGTCGAGGCGGGCAGATCACACCTTCAAGAGATCGAGACTATACTGGCAAACATGGTGAAACCCCGTCTCTACTAAAATTACAAAAATTAGCTGGGCGCAGTGGCGCACACCTGTAGTTGCAGCTGCTCGGGAGGCTGAGGTAGGAGAATCGCTTGAAGCCAGGAGGTGGAGGTTGCAGTGTGCCAAGATCGCGCCATTGCACTCCAGCCTGGCAACAGAGCAAGACTCCATCTCAAGGAAAAAAAAAGAAAAAGTCATAAATAAGTGGAGGATTTAAGATGCAGTTTAGCTCTTGTCGCCCAGGCTGGAGTGCAATGGCGTGATCTCGGCTCACAGCATCCAGGGTTCAAGCGATTCTCCTGCCTCAGCCTCCCAAGTAGCTGGGATTACAAGCATGTGCCACCACACCTAGTTACTTTTTGTATTTTTAGTAGAGACAAGGTTTCAACGTGGTGGTCAGGCTGGTCTAGAACTCCTGAACTCAGGTAATCCACCTGCCTCGGCCTCCCAAAGTGCTGGGATTACAGGCGTGAGCCACCTTGCCTAGACAGGATTCACAACTTCTTAAACCAACTTCTGCTTCCTCCATTGATTGATATTACACCTGCACATTCAACATCCCTTCCTCTCTGTCTCTCTTTTTTTTTTTTTTTTTTTTTTTTTTGAGAGGGATTCCTGCTTCTAGCCTTTTTCTCTCTTTAAAAATATTTTAGCTGGGTGCAGTGGCTCACGCCTATAATCCCAGCACTTTGAGAGGCCAAGGCAGGCGGATCATGGGGTCAGGAGTTCTAGACCAGCCTGACCATCACAGTGAAACCTCATCTGTACTAAAAATACAAAAATTAGCTGGGCTTGGTGATGCACACCTGTAATCCCAGCTACTCAGAAGGCTGAGGAAGGAGAATTGCTTGAACCCAGGAGGCGGAGGTTGCAGTGAGGTGAGATGGCACCACGGCACTTCAGCCTGGGTGGCAGAGTGAGACTCCATGTCAAAAAAAAAAACTATTTAAAATTTTTTGTAGAGACGGGGTTTCACTATACTGCTCAGGCTGGTCTCGAACGCCTAGGCTCAAGCAATCGTCCTGCCTTGAACTCGCAAAGTGTTGGGATTACAGGTGTGAGCCACCGTGCCTGGCCAGCACATTTTTCTCAAACCCGACTCTCTCTCCACCATTTAGGATGTCATCTTCAGTGCTTGCTTCGGCAGCACATATACCAAAATAGAATGTCATCTCCATGAAGGCAGGACGGTTTCCTTCACTATTGAATTCCCAGTATCTCAGTGCTTGGCAGATATTAATAGACAGTCAATAAATATTTGTTAGCTGGGCACGGTGTCTCACGCCTGTAATCCCAGCACTTTGGGAGGCCAAGTCGGGTGGATCACTTGAGGACAAGAGTTTGAGTCCAGCCTGGCCAAGATGGCAAAACCCCATCTCTACTACAAATACAAAAAGATTAGTGTGGTAGTTGGTGCCTGTAATCGCAGCTACTCCTGAGGCTGAGGCAGGAGAATCACTTGAACCCGGGAGGCAAAGCTGAGATCATGCCACTGGACTCCAGCCTGGACAACAGAGCAAAACTCCATCTTAGAAAAAAAAAAATTAGCCGGGTGTGGTGGTGCACACCTATGGTCCCAGCTACTCAGGAGGCTGAGGCAGGACAATCGCTTGAGCCCGAGAGACGGAGGTCGCAGTGAGTCAAGATCGCACCACTCACTCCAGCCTGGGCCATAGAGTGAGATCCTGTTTTAAAAAGTATATATTGTTTCAAGTATGAGGGGGAAACCCAGTCCCAGTCACTCTATCTTGGCCAGAAATGCAGATGGTGGTATTTAAAACACATGTTGCCTTAGCGGATACAGGATTATGATGTGTTTATCTGGACCATGAGGTAACTCGATAGAATCTTGGTGGTGGAAATATCCTTAGCCAGTAGATCTTACACACATGAGTGTTGCCAGCTCTTGCTATTGTCAAGTTTCATCAGGATTTTGTGCTACCAACCATGCCTAGTCCATGCCAACCCCTGGTTTATTCCTCCACCCTGACACTCTGGGTGAGCACCAACTAGATACAGTCTCATACCTTTCCTCATTCACTCTTTCATTTGTTCATCCATTAATGCTGACTGAATGCCTACAATTCATTAGGGTATTTTTTTACTCATTTATTTCCTTCTGCCTTCATACCTCCATCTGTCGATTCATCGGTCACTATGCATCCATCCAGATGATGGACTGTATAACTTGCCTCAGATGGTGAGGGGAGTTGTCCTGAGGTCAGAGACTGCACTTAGAGGAGGGCAGAGAAGAAAAAACTACAGGGAAATGTAGTACCAACGTCCACAGGAGGCTGAATCCTGTGGAAGTTGGGGACTTCTGGATCAAACTGTACCTGAAGCTAAATTAACAAAGCCTATAAGTCACCATTTTTAGGTAGACGATCTGAGGGAAATATTTGCTATTTGCAACTAAAATAAGAATCCTGACATCTCCCAGGGTCCCTTCCTTAAGACATTAGATAGGTGTTGACATTCCAAATATTTAATGCTGAACAATCAGAACAGATGGTCAGCTGTAGCAATGGGCCTGGTTTGTGGAGGATCCTGCTGGACCACAGGGAGGTCTGGGACACCCTAGGGAGGGGCTCAGCCAACAGGCACACAGAGAAGCCACTATTTAACATGTGGTCTAGAAGGTTTTGATATTTTATTTATTGTTTTGTCTTGTTTTTTTGAGTCAGAGTCTTGGTCTGTTGCCCAGGCTGGAGTGCAGTGGCACGATCTTGGCTCACTGCAACTTCCGCCTCCCAGGTTCAAGGGATTATCCTGCCTCAGCCTCCCAATACCTGGAATTTCAGGTAGACACCACTATGCCTGGCTAATTTTTTGTATTTTTAGCAGAGATGGGGTTACAGGGTTTCACCGTGTTGGCCAGGCTGGTCTCAAACTCCTGACCTCAACTACTCTGCCTGCTCTGGCCTGCCATAGGGCTGAGAGTACAGGCATGAGCCACTGTGCCTGGCCGGGTTTATGATATTTTAATATGCAACTATCTGATACAAACCTTCTGAACTCATGGTGGCTCACGCCTGTAGTCCCCGCACTTTGGGAGGCTGAGGTGGGCGGATCATGAGGTCAGGAGATTGAGACCATCCTGGCCAACATGGTGAAACCCTGTCTCTACTAAAAATACAAAAATTAGCGCGTGTCTGTAATCCCAGCTACTTGGGAGGCTGAGACAGGAGACTTGCTTGAACCAGGGAGTCAGAGGTTGCAGTGAGCCGAGATCATGCCACTGCACTCCAGCCTGGGCAACAAGAGCAAAACTCCATCTCAAAAAAAAAAACAAAAACACCTTTTGAACTGGAGTTCTTAAGAGAACCCACAGCTGGTCCTGAAATCAGCCTTTATTTGAGTCTGAACGAGAAGCAAACATCAAGCAAAACAGAAAAAGAGGCCTGGGCTGGGTGACAGGCACATCTTCAAGATGGGCCTTATAGGGGAGGCGTGATGGCGGCTGGGGGCGGGGGTAGGTGAGAGGCTACGGTCATCAGCTGTCCCTCCATGGCTTCCCTGGGTTCAGCCCCGTCCTCTCTATCCTGGAGCTGACAATGGAGCCCTGCCTGGAGTGTCTCAGAGATGACATGCTGGATATTCCGGAAATGGAGGCGTAGGTGTAGTAGGAGTCTGAGGCAATGATGTCATTTATCTTCCACCGGAGCATCGTGCAGCCCTTCACCATGAGGGGCCACAGGAGGCAGAAGATGATGTAAAAGATCACCAGGCCCACAGACACACTGGTCGACACCTGCAGGGAGCAAAGAATGGGTCAGGAGCTGGCACATGATAGGTGCACAGTCCATCATCTGGATGGATGCACGTGACAGAGGAATTGACAGATGGAGGCGTGACGGCTGAAATGAATGAATAGACAGCCTGTTGCACGGCAGGCATTCAGTCAGCATGCCTGGATGAGCAAGTGAAGGAATGAATGAGGGAAGGTACAACAAGCATAGGTGTGGAGTCAGGGAGGGCCCTGGCCACCCACCAGGGCAGCTCCCGGACAGCCACTCACCATGAAAATGAAGAGGGCCCGCTTGGGACTGAGTGGCAGCCCATGGATGTGCACCAAGAAGGTGAGCTGGTAGTTGCAGTAGGTGCTCATGTCCACTCCTCTGGGGGGGGTTGGGAAGGGATCCAGGATGAGAGAAGCCGGGCACTCCATGGGCAGCCCCTGACCCGCACCTGGGCCACCTGCCTGGCTCACCTATTGCTCACCAACACCTTGAAGAAGAATTCAGGGGAGAAGATGCCTTGGGGAACGTTGTCATAGCATGGGGAGTTCTCCAGACACAGCCACCTGCGAGCCAAAGATCAGGCAGTTGTGCTACCAACCATGCCTAGTCTGTGCCAACTCCCAATTTCTTCCTCTACCCTGACACTCTGGGTGAGGACCGAATGGGTGCAGTCTCATGCCTTCCCTCATTCATTCCTTCATTCACTCAGCCAATCATGCTGACTGAATGCCTACCCTCTAACAGGCTGTCTACTCATTCGCTTCCTCCTGCCATCATGCCTTCATCTGTCAGTTCACGTGTCAGTGCATCCATCCAGATTACAGTCTGTGTACCTATCATGTGCCAATTCCTTATTCATTCTTGGCTCCCTTCAGTCCTTTATCCCATAAATATAGCTTGAGCACTTACTAGGTAAAAGGTCACATCTTTCATTTATTGTCTTCTTTATTCATTATTCAATACATGCAGGTTAGGCCAGGCACAGTGGTTCAAGCCTGGAATCCCAGCACTTTGGGAGGCTGAGGCGGGCGGATCACAAGGTCAGGAGCTCCAGACCAGCCTGGCCAACATGGTGAAACCCCATCTCTACTAAAAATACAAAAATTAGCCAGGCATGATGGCATACACCTGTAATCCCAGCTACTCAGGAGACTAAGGTGGGAGAATCGCTTCAACCCAAGAGGCGGAGGTTACAGTGAGATGAGATGGCCCCATTGCACTCCAGTCTGGGTGACAGAGCAAGACTCAGTCTCAAAAAATAAGAATCAATTTTTAATGCAGGTTAAGTTCTGACTAGATGCAAGTTGTTCATTCATTCACTGCCTTCATTTGCTCATGGCTTCATTTTTTCTTTCCCTTCATTGAATGAATCTTAGTTATTGAGCCCCTGTATATGAATTTGTTTCTCCATTGTTTTATTCATTCATTAATACCCCCATTCAAATATCAGTAAATGCCTGCCATGAAATAATTTAATCATTTGTCCATTATTTCATTCAATAAATATTATGTTAACCAGTCTGGCCAACACGGTGAAACCCTGTCTCTACTAGAAAAAAAAAAAATAGGCCGAGCACGGTGGCTCACGCTTGTAATCCCAGCACTTTGGGAGGCAGAGGTGGGTGGATCACAAGTTCAGGAGATCAAGACCATCCTGGCTAATGGGGTGAAATCCCGTCTCTACTAAAAATACAAAAAATTAGCCAGGCATGGTGGCATGCACCTGTAGTCCCCGCTACTCGGGAGGCTGAGGCAGGAGAATCACTTGAACCCGGGAGGTGGGGAGGGGGAGTTGCAGTAAGCTGAGATCATGCCACTGCACTCCAGCCTGGGCGACAGAGAGAGAGACTCCATCTCAAAAAAAACAAAAAAGAAGAAGGAAGAAAAAAATACAAAAATACAAAAATTAACTGGGCATGGTGGCATGCACCTGTAATCCCAGCATTTTGGGCGGGTAGATCACCTGTGGTCAGGAGTTCGAGACCAGCCTGACCAACATGGTGAAACCCCATCCCTGCTAAAAATACAAAAATTAGCCAGGTGTGGTGGCAGGTGCCTGTAACCTCAGCTACTCGGGAGACTGAGGCAGGAGAATTGCTTGAACCCAGGAGGTGGAGGTTGAGTGAGCCAAGACTGCACTCCCAGCCTGGTGGGCCACAGAGGGAACCTGTCACAAAAAATAAACAAATAAATACTACGTTGAGTCCATTCAGCACCCGGTCCTGAAAGAGACACAGATGCCACATCAGACTGCCCAGACCTGCCCACACTGGGATGAGGATGCACAGGTAGAGGGCTCAGGGCCGGGATGGGAGAGCCCCAGGAGGCCATGGGAGCCACAAAGGGACAACTGTCCCATCCTGAAACAGAAAAGTCCTGGCTGAAGGGACATCTATCTAAGGCCTGAAGAGTGGGAGGGGGCAGCATTCCAGGCTGAGACTTCCGCTTGTGCAAAGTTCAGTCCCATTGAGGAACACAAAGGCAATCCGTGTGACTTGGGGATCAAGAGGCCTCCTAGAGATAGAAAGGATGGGTGGGGCTGATGGACTACCTACAGATGGGGGCCAAGAGGGCCTAGCGGCCAGGCTGTATACTCACTCGATGCCGGGGCTCTGGTGGGACATGATGTGGAAGGCTGAGTCTTTGGTGGTCCTTGTGGTCTTTGTGGTCCAGATAAGGCTGTTGGTCCTGTGCAGGACCAGGTCATCTCAGCCAGGGGTTGGGGGCGGTGTAGGGGACGTATGGCCTCAGCAGCCAGCGTGGAGCCAGGCCAGAGGTGAGTGCAGGGGGCGTGGTCTTAAGTATAGGGGCGTGGTCTCGGGTGTGATCTTAGGTGCAAGGGGCGTGGTCTTGGGGTGGACTGGAGTTTGCCTGTGGGATCCTAAGAGCCCTGCTGTGGGCGGGGCCTGAGATGCGAAGGCGTGGGCTTGCAAGGTGGGTTTGTCTGGGAAGCGGGGAAGGCCTCCAGGGGAAACAAGGCAGATTACGCGTGGGGACCCGCAGGGATTACTTGTCCTGGGGGCTGTTGAAACGGTAGATTTCCTCCTTGCTGTAGTCTCTGATGCTTTCCAGTGTAGGCCCGCCACCCACCACCAGCAGCACGTAGCTACCAGGGACAGAAGCGCACACGGGCTGGTCTCCGGGTGGCGAGTCCTGCACCCCCTTCCCTTCCGCCCCCTCCACCTGCCCTAGCTGCAAGCTGGCCAAGCCTTTACCTGCCCTGGAAACTGCCGGAGTCTCCTGTCACCAAATCTTGAATCAAGAAGAAGGGGTAGAAAGCTATGGGGTTGGAGGGGGTTGAGACCAGAAGAAATTAGCTTGGCCCGAGAAGCTGAGGACCGAGATGCCGCAGGACAAAGGCAGGACAAAGGGTGGGTGGCCCGCGGGAGAGGAGCGAGGAGGGAGCGTGCAAAGTGGTGGGGGCAGGAGGGCAGTGAACTGTGCAGGGGAAGGGAACGGACACACACTGTCCCGGAAGAGAAAGCAGGGCATCTCGGGGTCCACGCGCACGCAGTCGAAGAAGTGTTTGTTCTGCCGGCGGCTGTATTCCAGCGTGTAGGTGATGTCGAAGGCCAGGCGCTTGCCTGGGGGGCAGCCTATGAGCACTGGCACCATTAGGTTGCCCTGGGTGAAAGGAGAAAAGCCTCATGGGGGAGTGGCCAGGGACTCCCCCAGACCCCTGGTAGGGTGGGGGGCAGGAAGGACAGTCCCTCTCCTGCACACACCACCACTAGCTGCCTGGTTCTCCCTCACCACGAGGGCGATATGGTCATTAATATCATTAAAATGACCCAGCGCAGTGGCTTACGCCTGTAATCCCAGCACGCTGGCAGGCCGAGGCGGGCAGATCACTTGAGCCCAGGAGTTTGAGACCAGCCTGGCCAGCACAGCGAAACCCTATCTCTACTAAAAATACAAAAAAATAGCTGGGTGGGGGTGGCACACGCCTGTAATCCCAACTACTTGGGAGGCAGAGGCAAGGAGAATCGCTTGAACCAGGGAGATAGAGCCCGAGATTGCCTAACAGCACTCCAGCCTGGGCGATAGAGCAGGACTCTGTCTCAAAAAAAAAAAAAAAGATATACATATATATATATATATATATAATTAAAACAATGCCTTTTAAAAATGCTTTTAATAACTGCAAACACATGTAGCTCTTACTGTGTACCAGGCAATGGGTGATGTTCTAAGAGCTTTACATATTCAAATTCATTTAATTCTCAATTGCCCCACAGGGTAGAGATTATTAATACCTTCCTTTCTTCTTTTCTTTTTTTTTTTTTTTGAGACAGAGTCCTGCTCTGTCGCCCAGGCTGGAGTGCAGCGGGCATGATCTCAGCTCATTGCAACCTCCGCCTCCTGGGATCAAGCAATTCTCCTGCGTCAGCCTCCTGAGCAGTTGGGACTACAAGCATGTGCCACCATGCCCGGCTAACTTTTTTATATTTTTAGTAGAGATAGGGTTTCGCCATGCTGGCCAGGCTGGTCTCAGACTCCTGAACTCGTGATCCGCCTCCCTAGGCCTCCCGAGGTGCTGGGATTACAGGTGTGAGCCACCACGCCTGGCCTAATATCTCCCATTTTAGAGATGGCAAAAATGAGTCACTGAGAGGTTAAGCCACTTATCGATGATCCAAAACCACACAGCTGGTAGGTGGTAGTGTTGGGACTGGAACAGACAGATTGGCTGCAGCTGCCTCTAAAATAAGACTGACAGCTGTATCTGCTGAGCACCATCTAGTCAGACTTTATAAATCAGAAGTCAGGCCTGGATTATCCTGTGGGAGCCTGGAATATATGAGGGAAATGGAACCCAGGATAGGTGTCAGGAGTCAGGGAAGCCCCATGACATGATCTGTAGAAGGAAGAGTCAACGGAGTGTGGTGGCTCATGCCTGTAATCCGAGCCGAGGTGGGAGGATCCCCTGAGCCCAGGAGTTGAAGACCTGTCTGGGCAACGTGGCAAAACCCATCTCTACCAAAAATACAAAAAGTAGCCAGGCGTGGTGGTGTGCACCTCTAGTCTCCAGTACTCAGAAGGCTGAAGCAGGAGGCTTGGGCCCCTAAGGTCAAAGTTGCAGTGCACTGTGATTTTGCCAATGCACTCCAGCCTGGGTGACAGAGACAAAAGAAAAAGAAAAAAAAAAAAAAAAGAGAAAATGAAAGGAAGAAGGGGAGGAAGGGAGGGAAAGAAAGAAAGAAAAGGAAAGAAAGGAAGGAAAGAAAGAGAAAAAGGAAGGAAGGAAAAGAGAAAAAGGAAGGAAGGGAAAGAAAGAAAAAAGAAAGGAAGAAAAGAAAGAAAGGAAGGAAGAGAAAGGAAGGAAAGAGAGAAAGAGAGACAGAGAAAGAGAGAGAAAAAGAGAAAGAAAGAAAGAGACAGAGAAAGGGAAAGGGAAGAAAAAAAGAAGGAAGGGTCCTTGGGCCCATTTCGGGAGGTAAGACACAAGGATATCAGCTGATTGTCAAAGGGACATGGAATCTGGAGCTGTGGTCTATGCTTGCTGGCACCTGGGGAGAGGGGTTGTTGGCCATAGAAGAAGTGCATCCCACACCAGGTCTGGGCCATAGACTTTACAGCTGTCACTCTCACTCACTGGGAGGTCCCACGGGCATCCCAGGTTCGATCTGTCCAGAACTATCTGGTGAATGGCTGTCAGGATGAACACCTAGTACCTCTCTCTCTCACACCCACATCCAGTCCATCAGGAAAGCCTGTTGTTTCTAGCCTGAGCCTGAAAAACAGACCCAGAGCCCATGCATTCTCTCCCCTAAACCAATTCCTTTGCCCTCACGCTGTTTTCCCCAAACTTGTTTCCCCCAGAGTCTCCCCTGCTTCCATTCCTCTCACTGATATCCCCCCACCCCATGCAGCCAGATGGACCCTCGGGACACCCCGAGTCCCTCCTCTGCTCGGAGCCCTCCCAAGAAGCCAGCTCATGTACCGTGACCCATGAGGCCCCACTTGCTCGGCCTCATCCCTGCTCCGAGCTCATCCTGCCATGTTCCCCCTTGCCCACCCTGATGTGGTCACACTTCCTCCTTGTTTATTTAGTCCAGCACATGAAATCTCATGTACTCCAAGGAGTTGAGGGCTGCTGTAACCCCTTTTTACTGCCCAAGGTCAGTATTTTTATTTATTTATTTGAGACAGTTTCTCTGTTGGCCACACGATCTCAGCTCACTACAACCTCTGTCTCCTGGGCTCAAGCAATTCTCCTGCCTCAGCCTCCCAAGTAGCTGGGCTTACAGGCATGGACCACCACACCCAGCTAATTTTTTGTTTTTGTTTTTGTTTTTTTGAGACTGAGTCTTGCTCTGTCGCCCAGGCTGGAGTGCAGTGGCACAATCTCAGCTCACCACAACCTCTGCCTCCAGGGTTGAAGCAATTCTCCTGCTTCAGCCTCCCAAGTAGCTAGGATTACAGGTATGCATCACCACACCCAGATAATTTTTTGTATTTTTTAGTAGGGACGGGGTTTCTCCATGTTGGCCAGGCTGGTCTTGAACTCCCGACCTCAGGTGATCCACCCACCCCAGCCTTCCAAAGTGCTGGGATTACAGGCATGAGCCACCGTGCCCAACCTTTGATTTTTGTATTTTTAGTAGAGACAGGGTTTCACCATCTTGGCTAGGCTGGTCTCAAATTCCTGACCTCAGGTAATCCGCCCCACTCAGCCTCCCAAAGTGCTGGGATTGCAGGCGTGAGCCACCACATCTGGCCTGCCCAAGGTCATTCTAAGCCAGGAGGGAGGAACACCAGGATGTGTGTGCCAAGGAGTGGGTAGGGAAGTGGGTGAGAACAAGAACTCTGGGCAGGCCCCTCCCCTATTACTTATTAGCTCCCCTGGGTTACTCTGCACCTCTCTGAGCCTCCGTGTCTGCCCCTGGGCAAAGGTGATATCACATGTGTAAGCAAGTGAACAACCAAGAAGCCGAAGAACTGAATGAGGAACGTATGAGTGGGCAGAGGAAGGGTGAGACGTGAAGGTAGGGCCAGGCCAGCCCTTATGCCACCTTTGTGCCAATTGCTAAAAGCGGTCCTGTTTCTCAGACCCTCTTCTCTCCCTCTGCAGAAAAGTATCAGAGGGAACATACAAGCTGTGTGCAACCTGCACAGCGGGAAAGGTGGCCCTTTCTGAAAACATGAATGAATGAAAGGAGTTAGGCCGGGTGAGGCGGCTCACGCCTGGAATCCCAGCAGTTTGGAAGGCTGAGGCTGGTGGATCACTTGACCAGCCTAGTCAACATGTAGAAACCCTGTCTCTACTAAAAATACAAAAAATTAGCTGGGCATGGTGGCGGGCACCTATTAATCCCAGCTGCTCGAGAGGCTGAGGCAGGAGAATCACTTGAGTCCAGGAGGCAGAGGTTGCGGTGGGTCAAGACCGCACCACTGCACTCCAGCCTGGCCGACAAGAGCAAAACTCTATCTCAAAGAAAAAAAAAAAAGAATGAAGGAGGTACTGGGGTGGGGCGGTGGGGGGAGAGCAAATGATGAGAAATGAGAAGAAAGAAAATTATGTATACAGTAGTGGGATTCTCAGGGGGATTAGCCCTGTTAAGACCTGACCCCAACCTTCCCCTCCCAGAACGCAGTATCCCAAGTTCCAGTACTTGCATACGGGGCTCCAAGTGCGTTTCCTGGAAGCAGAGCCCAGATGAGCCCACCACCTGCAGACAGGAGGAGGTGAAGATGGTGATCCCCACAGGCCCAGGCTTTCCCTCTGTCCTGCACCCTCGCCTCCAGGCTTGGACCTCACATTGACCATCAGGGAAGTCTTCATAAGGTGATGTCCGCTGATGCCTTGGTCATAGCAAAGCTTTTTATCCTTGAGAGTAATCTGGGGTTGAAGGAGGGGGAGAGGCAGAAATGAAGGACTAAGCAGGTCTCCCCAAAGACCAACAAACAGTTCAAATAACCCATAGCTGGGGTGAGGTGAGGGGCTGGTAGAACAGAAGGCCTCCATTTCCTACTCAGGAATAGCCTAACAGGGCCAGGTGCAGGGTGGCTCATGTCTCACACCTCATGACGAGGCCTGAGGATCTCTTGAGCCCAGGAATTTGAGACCAGCCTGGGCAACATAGGGAGACCCCCTGTCTCTACAAAAAATAAAAAGTTAAGGCTGGGTGCAGTGGTTCATGTCTGTAATCCCAGCACTTTGGGAGGCCGAGGTGGGTAGATCGTTTGAAGTCAGGAGTTCAAGACCAGCCTGGCCAACATGATAAAACCCCATCTCTTCTAAAAATACAAAAAAATTAGCTGGCTGTAGTGACGTGCACCTGTAATCCCAGCTACTAGGGAGGCTGAGGCAGGAGAATCGCTTGAACCTGGGAGGCAGAGATTGCAATGAGCTGAGATCATGCCGTTGCACTCCAGCCTGGGTGACAGAGCAAGATTCCGCCTCAAAAGAAAAAAAAAAATAGCTGGGCACACTGTGGCGCATGCCTGCAGTCCCGGCGACTCAGGAGGCTGAGGGAGAAGGATCACTTGAGCCAAGGAGGCCGAGAATGCAGTGATCACGCCACTGCACTCGAGCCTGAGTGACTGAGCAAGACCCTGTCTCAAAAAATAAAAATAAAAAACTTGCTTTGATCCCAACTTCCCGCCAGGCCTCACCAAAAATAGCACCGAGTTGCGATTAATCAGGATCTCCTGCTTCACCAAGGCCTCGATGCAGCCCGGGTCGGCCAGCACCACGCCCACGTCCACCTGGGTCTGCAGTTGGAAGGCGCTGCCTGCTCTAGGCAGTAAACGGGGTTAAGGCCTCCCTCACAGACAGGCCCCGCCCCTTGGACGGTGTCCCCCGCCCCCCCAGGCTCCCAGATTCTGGGCAGCCCCCACCCCGCCCTTCGGACGCCACTCCGGCCCCGCGCACAGACCGAGTTCTGCCTGCGCACGGAACGAGCGGCTTTGCGCCGACAGGAAGATGGTGAAGCTGTACCGGTGCCCTTGTCCAGAAAAATGCGCTCCGGCAGCTCGTACTCGGGCTCGAGGTTGTAGATCTTTTCGTAACTGTCCATGTCAATGTACACGCCGCCCGCGCTTCGCCAGTTGCTCGCCAGGAAGAAGAAGTAATCCTGGGGTACGGGATGCGCGGGGCAGAGTCAGCGCCGGAGGTGGGGGCACGGGGAGGGGTGTCCGCCAGCCGCCCCTGGCCCGGCTCCCAAACCGCTCTGCCTACCTTGTCTTGTTTGTTGTTCTGCCACCAGCGCCAGGTGGGGTCGTGCACCGGGTCCGCATACGGCTGCAGATATCGCCCGGCACAGTGAACGGATGGGGGGCAGCGAGAGCCCCCAGGCCAGTGGCATCCCCCGGACCCCCTCCTAGCCTCAGTGCCAGCCCCTAACCCACAGCAGAGATATACACCCCAGCCCGTCCCCAAACCCTGCTTTCAACCCGGCCACACCCCCAACCCCCTCCCTTCGAAGCCCCGCTCAGGCCGGGCGCCGCCCCGCACACTCCCACGCAGGGTCCTCCCGCTCCCCCAGTCCCACTGCGCTCCGCTCCACAGGCCTCGCCCTCTGAGCCGGCTCCGGGTCCCAGGCCTGCCCCGCCCGCCGCCGGACGCCCACCTTGTCGTACTTGGAGTGCAGCCAGAGCAGGTAGTAGACCAGGCCCTGGTAGATGGCGAGCGAGTTCTTGGTGTGGAAGCCCGAGGGCTCCAAGATGCTCGGGCGGCCGCGCCCGGTAGCGCTCCTGGCGCGTGTATCTCTGCGGTCTGGGCAGGTTCCGCAGGCGCATCACCGAGAAGGGGCAGAGGTTGGTGAAGGAGAGCATCGAGTAGTTCCTGGGCAGCGGCAAGGGGGGAAGGTGGCTGGCTCTAAGGCACCCAGCGCACGGGAAGCTCCCGCAGGCCTCTTTCCTATCTCTCCCACTTCCCGAATCGAATCTAGCCCCTATCTTCCTTCTCAGCGTCAGCCCCTGCTGCCCAGAGGCCTCTGCCCCCCGCCCTCGGATATCCCTCGATCCCTAGACCAGAGTCCTCCCAACTCCACGGGCAGTCCCCATCTGCCGGTCCACTCGACTTCCTATCTCGTTCCTCCTTCCACCCCAGCGCCGGGTCCCTGCCCTGACCCCAGCTGCCTCCCTGGGTCGCTCTGATCCACCCTCTGCAGGACGGCTACCGGAGGCATCATTATGGCATGTGGTAAAATACGACCCTGCAGTCCTTTCCCTTAATTCCCATCCATAGCTCCCCCAGGACCCTCAAGATGAAGTTCAAGTTTATCCCTATGACCACCAGGCTCACCTTGCCCCCCCTCCCATCAGGGCCTCTGCACAGGTGGTTCCCCCTTTCTGGAACACCCTTCCCCACCTTATCACCTAGCTAATCCCTTCCTTACCCTTCTTGTCGCAGCGCTTACACCTCCTCCTCCTTGAAGCCCTCCCTGATTCACCCTCCCCCCTGGCTAGGTCAGCCTCCTCCTCTGAGCTTCCATAAGTGCTGAGCTCTCACCATCACAGCCCCGAGGTTGTCACCGGGGTTGGCTTGGTCTCCCCCTCTCTCAAGAATGGGAGCTTCAGGAGGGCAGTGCCGGGAGCCCTCAGACCCCCACCACCCTCTGCGTCTTCTCACCCTTTCCGCTCCAAGTCATAGTGGCTGTTGTACTGTTGATACATCAGAAGCTTCTCCACAGGCACGGGCCTCTTGACCAGCTCGCCCTCATACTTGTACATAAGGTACACCAGCTGCAGGGGGAAAGCAGGCCCAGGTGAACTGGTGTTAGCCCTCCTGGGGCGCCCCAATGTCTCCCCCAAAGCTCCACCAGGCACCTGATACAGTTGGTTGTCTTCATAGAAAAGGGTCATCATGGTTTCATTAGATGCGTAGAGAGAGGACTGCTGCATCAGCTGTAAGCTGATGTGCACGTCCCAGCCCCTGGACGGGAACAGCTGGTACACCCGGTAGGTGCCCTCCACGAGGTACCAGATCTGCAGGTACGACAGCCAGATGTGTGTGTGTGAGGACCATGGGTCCTCTGATCCCACCTCTCCCCTCTGCCCAGCGTGGTGGCCCCATTGTTTGAAGGAGGAGGTTTGGAAACTCATCTCCACTGGGACCAAGAGCGCCCCCTTTCTTTTCTCTGGTGCCATTGGTCTACTTCCCAGAGCCCAGTCACCTCTGGTTCCGGCCCTCACACACCATGATCACTTTTTTTTCCTTTTTTTCCTTTTTCTCGAGACAAGAGTCTCACTCTGTCTCCCAGGCTGGAGTGCAGTGCCGCAATCTCAGCTCACTGCAACCTCCACCTCCTGGGTTCAAGCAATTCTCCTACCTCAGCCTCCTGAGTAGCTGGGATCACAGATGAGTGCCACCACGCCCAGCTTTTTTTTTTTTTTTTTTTTTGTATTTTTAGTAGAGATGGGGTTTCACCATGTTGGCCAGGCTAGTCTTGAACTCCTGACCTCAGGTGATCCACCCGCCTCGGCCTCCCAAAGTGCTGGGATTACAGGCGTGAGTCACCGGGCCCAGCTCATGGTCATTTTTTTTTCAGTGTTTTCAGTCTATTTGGGTTTCTGGAACTTGAATCCTAAGCATCTCTATCGTCCACACTCCCTAACAGTCACGGTTCCTAGGGCCCAGACCTCTTTTACTTCTCACTCTTTGCAGCCTCCAGGGTCTCACCATTTCCTTGGCCTCAGTTTCCCATCTCTGCACCGATACCCACCCCCATACACATCTGAAGGGGAACCTTCACTCCCCTTCCTGAGCCACAACCTGGGGGATCCTCTCCAGCCTCCAAGATGTCCCCCCTCCATGTGGCCTCCTCCAGGAAACCCTCCCTGACATGCACAACTCCCCCAGACTGGGCCAGGTTCCCCTACTTCCATAGGTAGTATTTTCCCCTATTATATCCCTGATCACTCTGTGTTCTCCAGCACGGGGGCAGGCACACAGTAAATGCTAATATTTATGAGGCAAACAACTGCACTGTGGGATGAAAGAGGGCAGCCTCTGAACATCAGATCATGGCTGCCGTCTGCGTGACTTTGGTGGTGACACTTAGCCTCTCTGAGTTCCAGGGGTTTCAGCTATAAATGGAGCTTAACTGCCCTTTCTCAGGGTCCTCGAGGGTGTCCCCTCCCCCTTAGCTCCTTTACCTTGACAAGGGGAAAGAGAGAGGCCCCTGGGGTTTGAGGGAGGGCAGAGAGGGTATGGGGGGAGGGGCAGGGCAGCCCACCTCCTCTGTCTCTGTGACCACAGCCATGCTCCCCAAGGAACGATCTGGCTATGTATTTGATGGTCTGTTCCTTGGGGAAGTCTGCCAGGTAGATGAAGTTTTCCTTGTTAGAGCTGCAGGGGCAGAGACAGAGAGCTAGGCACATCCTGGACAGCCACTTCCCCCAACTCCAGGCCTAGTAACACGAGAGCCACTTACTCAGTTTCTCCACTTTGAGGACATGCAAAGGAAATCCCAGCTCCTGCCCCCCACCCCAAACCCTTTGAGAGTCTCCAGCTCCCCATCTGTAAAATAGGAGCATCGGGCCAAACTGGCAGTTTGCCAGCCACCCATGAAGGTGGCTCAGGAGCCCCTAGGTTCTTGAGGGGCAAGAGGGTGGCTGGGGCACAGAGGATCCTAAACTGTCCCTGGAAAATGCTTGTCAAGGCCAGATGTGGCTCACGCCTGTAATCCCAGCACTTCAGGAGGACGAGGCAGGCGCATCATGAGGTCAGGAGATTGAGACTATCCTGGTTAACATGATAAATCCTGTCTCTACTAAAACTATAAAAAAGTAGTGGGGCATGGTGGCGCACGCCTGTGGTCCCAGCTACTCGAGAAGCTGAGACAGGAGAATCACTTGAACCCGGGAGGCAGAGGTTGCAGTGAGCCAAGATTTCATCACTGCACTTCAGCCTGGTTGACAGAGCCAGACTCTGTCAAAAAAAAAGAAGGAAGGTAGGAAAGTAGGAAGGAAGGAAGGAAGGAGGGAAAGAAGGAAAGAAGGAAGGAAATGCTTGTCAATTAGCCGGGAGCAGTGGCTCATGCCTGTAATCCCAGCACTTTCAGAGGTCGAGATGGGAGGATCACCTGAGTTCAGGAGCTCAAGACCAGCCTGGCCAACATGGTAAAACCCCATCTATACTAAAAATACAAAAGTTAGCTGGGCGTGGTAGCGCGTACCTATAATCCCAGCTACTCAGGAGGCTGAGGCAGGAGAATCACTTGAATCCGGGAGGTGGAGGCTACAGTGAGCCGAGATTGTGCCACTGCCCTGCAGCCTGGGTGACAGACTCCATCTCCCCGCAAAATCAAAAACAAAAAAACCCCTAGAAACTGTTCATCTATTACTCACACAGTCTGGGTCTTTAAGAAAAGGGCTCCCACAGCATTAGAATAGTGGCGTCCCCCGGTTCCAGCACTGACGACCCTACCCATGTGTTCCCCCGCGGTCCTGATAACTTCTGGATCTGGGCATCCTCTGAAGGCTTGGTGAGACTTCAGAAGGGGCCCCGCCCTAAAGGTGCTGGGGAGACACGAGCATCCCCCGGCCCGCCGGCGCGGTGGAGGCCTACCTCTGCAGAAGGAAGTTGCCCCAGATGAAGATCAAGTTGTTGTACGGGTTAAAGGAGATGCCCTTGGGGACCATTCGGGTGTTGGTGTAGCTCTCTGTCCCTAGGATCATCACAAACTCCATCCCTCGAGCTGACCGGGGCAGAGGAAGAGAGGACACAAGCAGTGAGGTGGGGGTTACCTGGGCCCCTCCTGGCCCACAGCCGCCCTTAAGGCCACCTCTACCTTCTCCCCCTACCTTCAGGGACAAATTCTGGGACTTGGTAGACAACGTCCACTTCATCAGTAACTATAGGTGGGGAGAACACAGCAAAATCTCCTGAGGCCCTGCACTTTGAAAACTGGGAGCTGAGGCAAGTTGTTCGCTTCTCAGCCTCCTGCAAAACCCTCCAAAGAGCTTCCCATCCAGGCTTGCCAGTCCTTTGAGTTTCTTTTCTTTTCTTTTCCCTGACACAGGATCTCACTCTGTCACCCAGGCTGGAGTGCAGTGGTATGATCTCAGATCACTGCAACCTCTGCCTCCTAGGTTTAAGTGATCTTCCCACCTCAGCTTATGGAGTAGTTGGGATTTCAGGCACGTACCACCACCACACCCAGCTAATTTTTGTTTTTCTGTTTTGTTTTGTTTCGTTTGACATGGAGTCTTGCTCTGTCGCCCAGGCTGCAGCACGATGGCGCCAGCTCAGCCCACTGCAACCTCCGCCTCCCAGGTTCTCCCAGCGATTCTCCTGCCTCAGCCTCCCGAGTAGCTGGGATAACAGGAACCCACCATCATGCCCAGCTAATTTTTGTGATTTTAGTAGAGACGGGGTTTCACCAGGTTAGATAGGCTGGTCTTCAATTACTGACCTCAGGTGATCCACCTGCGGTCATCAGCCTCCCAGAGTGTTGGGATTACAGGCATGAGCCACTGCGCCCGGCCAATTTTTGTATTTTTTGTAGAGATGAGGTTTTGCTATGTTGCCTAGGCTGGTCTTGAACTCCTGAGCTCAAGCAAGCCGCCCACCTTGGCCTCCCAAAGTGCTGGGATTACAGGCGTGAGCCCCGTGCCTCGCCCTTAAGAGTTTCTTCAAGTGAATTATAAAAAGGCACTGCCTTTGAGGGGGAAACAGTCCTGTTAAGGCACAAGACTCGTCTCCTCTGACCCTTTGGTTGGGGGTTTTGTGCAGTGCACAGCCTGTACAACTCTACATGGTGGCCCTATTCTCACTGCAGGTAAAATAAAATCTTCTTACTGTGAGTCACAGGGTCCTTTCGGATCACCAAACCTATACTCTGTTCTCCACTGCTACCCCTCATCCAGGAGTGACGTAGGTAATCTCGCCCTTCCTCTGTCTGCTGGGCACAGATCCCTCAGGAGCGCATGCAGTTCACAGTCTGGGCTCCTGCCCCTCTGCACCCCACCCTCTGCGTCACCCCGATTACCTCTGTCGTAGTTGACCACCTGGTAAAATGTACTGCCACCACTATATCTACTCTCCACCAGCAGCAGTAGAGTATATTCGCCCCTCGATGTATTCGGACCAAATTATGTTACAGGTGAAACCTGAAGAGAAAAGGGCAGTCCAGGGCTGCCAAGGGCTCAACAGCCTTGGTCCTGTGCTGGCTGTGACTCTCCACATAATGCTCACCCCCTCCCTGAGACACTGCCCTTTTTTTTTTTTTTTTTTTTAGATGGAGTCTCGCTCTGTCACCCAGGCTGGAGTGCAGTGGTGTGATCTCGGCTCACTGAAACCTCTGCCTCCCAGGTCCATGATTCTTCTGCCTGAGCCTCCCGAGTAGCTGGGACTACAGGCACCCGCCACCACACCGGATAATGTTTTTGTATTTTTAGTAGAGATGGGGTTTCACCGTGTTAACCAGGGTGGTCTCAATCTCCTGACCTCGTGATCCGCTCCCCCCGCGCCCCCGGCCTCTCAAAGTGCTGGGATTACCGCCCATTCTTTCCCATGACCCCTGCCGCCCTCCCCCTGCTGTTGTGCATCCTCAGTACCCCAGCCTCCCACCACAGACCCATCAGAGGGATGAGTACCTGCTATGTGCTGGCACACAGACCACTCCTTGGGCAGCAACTCAAAGGACACCTGGCCATCTGCACAGCAAGGTGGAATTCACGTTCAGGCCCTCTCCCCTCCTGTCTGGCAGCCCATCAAGCCAAGGCTGATTGTCCTCCTCATGCCTCCCAGCCCCTCAATCCTTGGGATCTCATTCCCTGGCCTTGCCTCACTCACACCTGGCCTATCAGAGCATGTCTGTCTCTGGTCATGGTAATTGGCTCAGGTCTGGCCATGTGACCCACATTGGGCCAATCAGAGTTTACTCTGGGACTTGTGTTAGAATTAATGGAAAGGAGCTGTCTTCATTCTCTTGGCGTGACTCAGACTACTAGCTGACTTGAGTCTCAAGCTTTTAGGGGCCACCTTTAACCTCCAATGGAGGAACAGCTACCTGAAAATGGAGGCAAATTATAGGACCAATAATAATAAACCCTTCGTAACGCTCACCATAGCCCTAGCACTAAGACCTTTACAAAAAATTTAATCTTTATATCAACCTAGTGACCTAGATACTAGTACTACCATTAGTCACATTTTGTAGGTGAAGAAAACAAGATCAGAGAGGTCAAGTTACATATCCAAAGGCACACAGCAAGGGTGTGATGGAGCAGTCTCTCTCCAGAATCTGTGCTATAATTAATTATCATGCCTCACTACGTTACCAAGAGATAGAGTCCAGATGGCATACCCTGTGAGCCCCTGGATCCAGCCATACCTGAAGTTGAACCTGTCTTTTCATTTATATAAGTCATCAAATTCTTTGTGCTTAAGTTATTATTATTATTACTGAGACAGTCTCACACTGTTGCCCAGGCTGGAATGCAGTGGCATGATCTCGGCTCACTACAACCTCTGCTTCTGGGACTACAGTGATTCTCGTGCCTCAGCTTCCCAAGTAGCAGTGACTATTGGTGCATGCCAGCACACCCCGGCTTATTTTTGTATTTTTAGTAGAGATGGGTTTTTGCCATGTTGGCCAGGCTGGTCTCCACCTCAGGTAATCCACCCACCTCGGCCTCCCAAAGTGCTGGGATTACAGGCATGAGCCACCATGTCCCGCTGTGCTTAAATTATTTTTGAATTGGGCTTCTGCCATTTTGTGTTTTTTGGGTTTTTTGTTGTTGTTGTTTGTTTCTGAGACAGAGTCTTACTCTGTTGCCCAGGCTGGAGTGCAGTGGTGTAATCTCGGCTCACTGCAACCTCCTCCTCCTGAGTTAAAGTGATTCTCCTGCCTCAGCCTCCCGAGTAGTGGGATTACAGGCGCCTGCCACCACATCTGGCTAATTTTTATATTTTTAGTAGAGACAGGGTTTCACCATGTTGGCCAGGCTGTTTTTGAACTCCTGACCTCAAGTGATCCGCCTGCCTCAGCCTCCTAGAGTTCTGGGATTAAAACCTGAGCCACCAAGTCTGGCTCTTCTGCCCTTTAAAACCAAATACATCATGAAAGATATGTAACAGCCCCCCCAAGCCCTACCCCTACAAACACATCCCCTCCACTACCACCACCACCACCACCACCCTCAGCCTGGGGCCCCTCCTGAGGGCACAAGGTGAGGAGTGAGGGCCCAAGGTTAGCATCCTTGGAGGTGGGAGGGTATGGAGGGGTCCCTGGGGGCTCCCAGAGGTCCCCACCCTTACCTGTGATGGTCCCGAAGTGTACATAACCCTCATTCTTGCCCGTGGTAAGGGCCATTACGTACTCAGAGCCATTGCCATGAAAATGCACAGGACACAGCTTCTTGATGCACTCGCTGGCCAGGACACGAACCCAGCTGTCTAGGGAGGCCAGCATGGGGCTTCAGATCCAGGTGGCTGGGCCTGGGGCCTATGCCCCCCACCCACATTTCCCTAGCTTTAGTGAGTCTGTTATCTGTCCTCTAGTGCTGAAGCACCTGTTCAGGGTGGTGTCAGGGGCACCTGGCAGAGGGTACCTGCTGCCTTTGAAAAAAATCCTCCTCGCTCACACTCTGTCCATGAGGGTCAGATTGGGCTGACCCCCTCCCTTGCAGTCTCTTGGCCACAGTGATTAGCAGGTGACCAAGCTGGGCAAATCAGAGGCAATTCCAGCTTGCAATCAGTAACAAGATGCTCTTTTCTGGGCCTTCCGAGGGGCATAAAAGTCTATAGTTGCTGGGCAGGGGCCGGAGTCACCATGCCATGCACAAGAAGGTGACTGTTTCACCGTGACAGTGAGCTCCTGGGTGCAGCCATTCCTGAAACCAACCTGCTCCCCGGGCTTTTCAGCCATTGGAAACCAATAAACACCCCTTTTCTTTGGCTTAAGCCGACTTGAATTTGGTTCCTCCTACTGTCAAAGTGCCCTAAGTAAGAGAAAGCAACTGCTGGGAACATGCATTCACTCATGAAATGTAAGTTACAGTCCAATTTCCGGTGACTCTGTAAGCTGACAGTTCTCACTAAGATCGGACGGTGGGGGGGGGAACTAGAAGACACAGGAGAGCTTTGGTATCATTTAAAAGGTGAAATTCAATCAACAGTCTCTCTTTTCCTCTCTCTTTCTCTTTTTATTCAGACTCAGTCTTGCTCTGTCTCCCAGGCTGGAGTGTAGAGGCATGATCTCAGCTCACTGCAACCTGCTTCCTGGGTTCAAGTGATTCTCCTTTCCCAGCCTTCTGAGTAGCTGGGATAACAGATGCCCACCACCACTTCCAGCTAATTTTTGTATTTTTAGTAGAGACGGGGTTTCACCATGTTGGTCAGGCTGATCCACCTGCCGTGGCCTCCCAAAGTGCTGGGACTACAGGCGTGAGCCACCACTCCTGGTGTTTTGTTTTCTTTTTTGTTTGTTTGTTTGTTTGTTTTTTAATAAAACAGAGTCTTACTCTGTCGCCCAGGCTGTAATGCAGTGGTGCGATCATAGCTCACTGTAGCCTCAAACACTTGGGCTCATGCAGTCCCCCCATCTCAGCCTCCTGAGTGGTCAGGCATGAGCCACTGTAGCTAGACTCTCTTTCTCCTCTCAGATGAGCTTCCCTTGAGGTTTTGTCATCCGTTTCTGTCTCCTGCTCTGACTTTCTGACTTCCCATGCCCCTCTCCCTCTGACTTTCTCTCTTCCCATGCCCCTCTCCCTCTGACTTTCTCTCTTCCCATCTGATCTCTCTTGGCATGTCCTTCTGCCATCGCACATGACTCTCTGCGACCTCCCTTCATTCTCACACCTCCTCTTCTCATGGCTGGCTCACAGTTTCCAGGAGGGTCTGAGTGGAAGCCTCATGCTGGCAAGGGAAGGCCCATTTGGGGTGGGCAGGGGTGATTCAGGGCCTGGGCAATTTCCTTTCCCCCCACCCCACCCATGGCAATTCCAGTCCCAGGGGTCTTCAATGGAGGGGTTCCCTCCCCAGGCGTGGGCCCCGCCACGGCCCACTCACCACTGCCGCGGTTGCTCTCATGAAGTGTGGTATAGGTGCCCGTAAAGTAGTAGACCAGCTGGTTCTGCCGAATGAAGAGGGTGCTCTCGGTGGCAATCGTGTCATAGATGGTGGCCGTGAAGCCAGAATGGGGGCAGTAGATGGAGCCCACCCAGCAACTGTCAATGCTGAGCTGCAGGGGAGCAGAGGCTAGTGGTGAGCAGGCGGCCTCAGCCTCAGTCCCCATGTCCTGCCTTTAGGGGACGTCCCTGGTCTGATAGCTACTTGGGAGGGACAGACAAAGCTTCCCCAGGGCACTCTCCCTGCTCACCCTACAGCAGCGCCTTGGTAGCCAGACTTCCCCCATAAGGACCAGAGAAGCAGGTGACCCAGGCCTGAGCCAGTTGAGGCTTTGTGCGCCCCCTGGAGTTGGGCAGTGCACAGCATGCTCAACGGCCCTCAGTGGTCCTGTGCCCCTGGCTACAGTCAGGGTTATACCTACACGGATACAACATCCCATGCTTGGCCCAAAGGACAGTCTTGCTCTGTCGCCCAGGCTAGAGTGCAGTGGTGCAATCTTGGCTCACTGCAACCTCTGCCTCCTGGGTTCAAGTGATTCTTCTGCCTCAGCCTTCCAAATAGCTGGGACTACAGGTGCATGCCACCACACCCAGCTAATTTTTGTATTTTTAGTAGAGACGGGGTTTATCGGCCAGGCTGGTCTCAAACTTCTGACCTCATGATCCGCCTGCCTAGTCCTCCCAAAGTGCTGGGATTATAGGCATGAGCCACCACGCCTGGTCGTCTTGTAGTTTCTAAGTGTGGTGATTGGGTTTTCACCCTCATGTGAGACGTGCCTCCCTCAAACCTTGTTATAGTGTTGGCCCATTACCTGTCTGACATGAAATAAAAACAAACTCAGTGTTTATTTTGGAGTGATGGAAATTTTTTGGAAGTAGATAGTGGTGGTAGTTGTACAATATTGTGAATAAACTAGATGCCACTGATGTTCACTTTAAAATGGTTAAATGTGGCTGGGTGTGGAGGCTCACGCCTGTAATCCAACATTTTGGGAGGCTGAGGTGGGTGGATCACCTGAGGTCAGGAGTTTGAGACCAGCCTGGCTAATATGGTGAAATCCCATCTCTTTAAAAAAAAAAAAAAAATTAAAAAGTAAAAAAATAAATAAATAAAATAAAATGGTTAAATTTATGGGTTTCACCTCAATAAGTTAAAAAAAAAAAAAGAACTAGAATTTGGATACCTAAATTCAAACTGAACTTGTTTTCATTCCTGTGAATATAAACACCTTCTCTATGGCCAGGCATGGTGGCTCATGTCTGTACTACCAACACTTTGGGAGGCTGAGGTGAGCAGATCACTGGAGGTCAGGAGTTCAAAACCAGTCTGGCCAACATGGTGAAACCCCGTCTCTACTAAAAATACAAAATTAGCAGGGCGTGGTGGTGCGTGCCTATAATCCTAGCTACTTGGGAGGCTGAGGCAGGAGAATCGCTTGAACCCAGGAGGTGGAGACTGCAGTGAGCTGAGATCACGCCATGGCACTCCAGCCTGGGCAATAACAGCACAACTCCATCTCAAAAAAGGAGAAGTAGTTTGTGAAAATTGGCCAGGCACAGTGATCCCAGCACTTTGGGAGGCCTAGATGGGAGGACTGCTTAAGGACAGGAGTTTGAGACCAGCCCGGGCAACATGAGACCCCATCTCTACAAACAATTTTTTAGAATTAGGCCGGTGTGGTGGCACATGCCTGGAGTACCAGCTACTTGGGAGGCTGAGGCAGGAGGATCATTTAAGCCCAGGAGTTGGAGGCTGCCGTGAGCTATGACCATACCAGTGCCCTCCAGCCTCAGTGACAGAGCAAGAGCCTGTCTCCTGGAAAAGGAAAAAAAAAAAAAAAAGCAAGTTTGTGGAAATTGAACAACGTCTGAATAGACTTGTCTCAGAACAGAGAAAGCTGGACAGACAGATGGTCCACAAACTGAACGAATTACACAGAAGCAGGAATTCAGAGCCAGAGGGGGTCAGGAGAATACTAATCCACATGTGATCCTTAGAAATTGTGAATAGGGCTTTCGATCTTGATGGGAGGAAGTTAAGGCAATCTTTTTTTTTTTTTTTTGAGATGGAGTCTTGCTCTACCACCCAGGCTAGAGTGCAGTGATGTGATCTCGGCTCACTGCAACCTCTGCCTCCTAGGTTCAAGCAACTCTCCAGCCTCACCCTCCAGAGTAGCTGGGATTACAGGCACCTGCCACCATGACTGGATAATTTTTGTATTTTAGTAGAGACAGGGTTTCACCATGTTGCCCAGGCTGGTCTTGAACTCCTGACCTCAGGTGATCTGCCCACCTCAGCCTCCCAAAGTGCTGGGATCACAGGTGTGAGCCACTGTGCCCACCTGTGGGTGCACTTCTTAAAGCCAGTTTTCTGGGTAAACCAACGTGGCTTAGCATTCCGCCTGCAGCTGCACTAATTCCATCATGTTTCTGTGAAGGAAGCTGAAAGATCCTTACTTCAGACGCTACCTCCCCATTCTGGGATAATATAGGCTCTCAATGCCTAATAGGAAACCCTTGGGCAGAGACGTATATTGCAATGCAGAATCTTCCAGAGTGTAGAAGGTAATGGCACATATATACCATTGGTTATGGAAGCTATTAACTTTTTTTTTTTTTCTGAGACAGGGTCTTGATCTGTCTCCCAGGCTGGAGTGCAGTGGTGTGATCATAGCTCACTGCAGCCTCGAGGTCCCAGGCACAAGCAATCCTCCTGCCTCAGCCTTCTGAGTAGCTGACTACAGACTGATGCCACCACCCCTGGCTAATTTTTGGTAGAAATGGGGTCTCACTATGTTTTCCAGGCTAGTCTTGAACTCCTGCACTCAGGCGATTCTCTACCTCAGCCTCCCAAAGTACTGGGATTATAGGCATGAGCCACTGCACCCGACCAGAAACTAACTATATCATCCTCACAACAATTCTATGAATAAATATAAACATTACTCCCATGTTACAAATAGGAATCTGAGGACCGGCCAGGTCGTTGAACTGCAAGGTCCAGGGTCAGGCAGCCAGGTGGCAGAACCAAGATTTGAACCTAGGCCCTCTGGCTGTAGAATCTTGTCTTTTTTTTTCCCTTCATGCTGTCTGCCTCTTATGGGGACTGGTGTGTCTTTGGGGACCTCTTCTAGAGCCCCAGGCCCCCACTCTATTTCAGGGGCTGAGGCCCCGCCCCCTCCAGGAGGCCTCGCCCACCACCTGCCCCACACCGCTCACCTCCACGAACGAGTGATCCTGGAAGCTGGTGCCAGTCATCAGGACGTACTTCTCATTGGGAATGCCACCCAGGATGAACACAGGCGTCTGGCCCACAGTGTACCACAGGGGCCTCGATGAGACACCCACAAAGTGCTCAGGTGACAGGTCGTAGAGCTGCCAGGGAGGGACATCAATACTCTGGTCACTCGCCGGTGGCTCCAATACATGTAGGTCTAAGGCCTGACCTGGACCCACAAGACCCCACATGATTTATCCTCCTCACTTCCCTGACCTCATTCCTTACCATTCTCCCCCCTCGCTCGCTCTCTCCCCCCGGCCACACGGCCTCTTCTCTGCTTCTCAGACCTTCCAGGCACACGCCCACCTCAGGGCCTCTGCACTGTGTCCCTTGATGAAATGCTCTTGCCCTAGTATCCATGCAATTCTTCCTTGGAGGCTTTACTCAGCCTTCTCAGCGAGGCCTTCTTGACCATCCTATTAAACACTACACTCTCCTTCGGCACAGACCCAACTCCTGCTGCTCTGTTCCGTTTCTCCCCAGAGCACTTACCACCCTTTAATCTACTACGGAATTCACTTGGTTTTCACGTTTACCGGTTTGCCAACTGCCTCCCCTACTAGTGTCAGCTCCAGGAGGGCAGAGATTTGGGTCTGTGTGTTCACTGCCATGTCCCCTCGATGCAACATGTGCTCAGTAAGTGACTGCATGAATGAATGGGTGAATGCATCATGATTAAGAATATGGGAACCGGCCAGCGTGGTGGCTGGCGCCTGTAATCCCAGCACTTTGGGAGGCTGAGGGGGGGCAGATCACTTGAGTCCCAGAGTTTGAGACCAGCCTGGGCAACATGGTGAAACTCTGTCTTTATTAAAAATACAACAACTGAGGTGAGAGGATCACCTGAGCCTGACAAGGTCAAGGCTGCGGTGAGCCGAGATCGTCCCACGGCACTCCAGCCTGGGGGACAGAGTGAGACCTCCTTTCTACAAAAAATAAAAAAACTTATTAGCTGGGCGTGGTGTCAGGTACCTGTAACCCCAGCTACTTGGGAGGCTGAGGCAGGAGAATTGCTTGAACCCAGGAGGCAGAGGTTGCAGTGAGGCGAGACCATGTCACTGCACTCCAGCCTGGGTGACAGAGCAAGACTCCGTCTCAAAAATAAATAAAAAGATAGAAATAAATAATTTTAAAATTAGCTGGATATGGTGGTACATGCCTGTGGTCTCAGTTGCTCAGGAGGCTGAGACAGGAGGATCACTTGAGCCTGGGAGGTCAAGGCTGCAGTGAGCCATGATTGTACCACTGCACTCCAGCCTGGATGACAGAGCGAGATCTTGTCTCAAAAAAAAAAAAACCACGCCTGTAATGTCAGCACTTTGGAAGGCTGAGGTGGGTGAATCACTTGATGTCAGGAGTTTGAGCCCAGCCCAGCCAACATAACAAAGCCTAGTCTCTACTAAAAACATAAAAATTAGCCAGGCATGGTGGCTCGTGCCTGTAATCCCTGCTACTTAGGGAGGCTGAGGCACAAGAATCACTTGAACCCAGAAAGCGGAGGTTGCAGTGAGCCAAGAGCCAAGATCGTGCCCCTGCACTCCAGCCTGAGCAACAGAGTGACACTGTGCCTAAAAAAAAAACAAACACATGAGTCAGGCGGATAGCTTCAAGTCTCCTTCCATGCTAAGAGACTATGGGAAAATGGTTCATCCCTTTGGGACCTCAGTTTTCTCCTCTTCTTTACGATGGAGTATGTGAGAGTACGTCCCCTCGAAGGGTCACTGGGGAGGTTACCAGGACCTTCACCTGGGGCCTGGCATGAAGTTGGATCTGTCACTTGTCCAGGAAGCAACCAGGGCATCAGCCCAAGACCCAGACCATTGTGTTTTTCCCCCTGCGCAGACTCCCTCACCTCCTCTCCCACAGTGTACCCGATGCTGTTGTCTTCGTCTCTCTTCAGGAAGCCGTTGATGTTCACATGGAAGCTAGCAGCAGGTGCAGGACGGGCACAGGTGAGGCTCCAGTGTCAGGAGCTCCACAGCCTATGGCTGCCTCTCCTCTCCCCATTCTCTGTCTTTCGTCTCCCACTGGCTCCTCTGGGGACCCTGGGGTGAGGAATTCCCCTGGAGTCCGCCTCGGTCCCAGGCTTGGGAAAGGGTACCTTTTATCTGGAATGAAGGTCCCCCAGGCCATTGCTGCTGATGTCCACATGCATGACCACGCTGCCATTCTTGATGGGCATGGGTGTGTACCAGCTCATGCCACACACTTCCTCTGCTATGCATTCCTCTGAAACTGAAATTGCTAGGGCCTCTCAATGGCCAGTTCTAGGTCCCAGACCACACTGGGATCTCCCCACAACTCCCATATCCACCTCCATGCCATGGGTCCCACTGGGGCCTCTGTGTGGCCCCATCTAGGCCATGGAATGTGCTAAGCTCCCTTCCATACCCTCGTCAGATCATGGCTCCACAGAGGTCCCCCAGCAACCCCCACACCCCTGCCAGGCCACGACGCCCTCCCACCTTCCCCAGGCCTACCTTTGCTGCGGAAGGGGCGGCCTCCATCTGGATCTGCAGCTGCTCTATCTTCCAGCGGTAAAAATTGACTGGGGAGCGGAGGTGACCAGCACCAGGGGCTTTAGCCCCGTCAGGTGGCCCATGCGCACCAGGTCCTGAGAGAACTGAGGGTGAGATGGCCCCACAAGTGTGTCCTTACGGTGGCCTGTGGGTCCCCTTGCCTTGAGTCCACCTTGAGCAGCCTGTCTCCCAGGCCGGCCAGGGTAGCACACTGTCCACCATGTCATGGTCAGAAGGTGTGGTCTAGGTCTGGGGCTTGGATGGGGGGATGGGCCAGCACAGGAGAGGGGCAGAGAGGTAAGGGGCTGTGGAGGGAGTTGGAGGCCTTCCTGGAGGAGGTGACTCCAGAGCCGGTGTCTGCAGATAGAATGTGCATGTAGGGAATACATAGGGAAGGGTAGCATGGGATGAGCAAAACTGTGCAGTGGGGGAGGGGTGCTGGGAAGGGGGAGGGATGCTGGAAAGTGGGGGTGCTGTGAAGGGGGGTGCTGGGAAGGGGAGGGGTGCTGGGGAAAAGGGGAGGGGTGCTGGGAAGGGTGAGGGGTGCTGGGAAGAGGGGGAAGGGTGCTGGGAAGGGGAGGGGTGCTGGGGGGGGAGGGGTGCTGGGGAGCGGGGGAGCGGTGCTGGGAAGGGGGAGGGATGTGGCACCCAGGATGCTGCTTTCCATCCAGGGATACCCAGTTCCATGCTTTAAAAAAAAAAATTAGGGAGATGAGTTCTCACTACATTGCCTAGGTTGATCTTGAAGTCCTGGTCTCAAGTGATCTGCCCTCCTTGGCCTCCCAAAGTGCTGGGATTACAGGCATAAGCCACTATATTCAGCCTCTTTTCCTTCTTTGAAAATGTGTGTGTGTGTGCGTGTGTGTGTATGTATGTGTGTGTAAATTTCCTTGATGATTTAGAAGGACTATCTTCAAACCAATACAAATATTTCATACATAATACCTGGCCATTTTCTAACCAATTGAGTACAATTCACCAAGAAATACATTACATTTGAATAGTCAAGACATTATATAATGAATTAGGACACAATTAAAATTTGTTTTAAATACTTCTTTGAGGCAGAGGATACCATACTTCTACTCAATGAAGAGAAGCATTTTTACAGTCTAGAGGTCTTTTACTTTTTTAACACCTATCATGCCATGGGCTCACAGGGAATAGGTTCCCCGCGGCTCGGGCGCCTTCCCACTGGTTCTCATAAAGAGTGCTTCTCTGGGTGGAGCAGGCTTGTGCTTCAGCTGAACCCAGGTAACTTTCTGTTTTTTTGCTTTTCTTTTTCTTTCTTCCTTTTTTTTTTTTTTTTTTTTTTTTTTGAGATGGAGCCTTGCTCTGTTGCCCAGACTGGAGAGCAATGGCGCAATCTTGGCTCGCTGCAACCTCCACCTCCTGGGTTCAAGTGATTTGCAATTTTCCTTCCTCGGCCTCCCGAGTAGCTGGGATTACAGGCGTCTGCTACCACACCCAGCTAATTTTTGTATTTTTAGTAGAGATGGGGTTTTACCATGTTGGTCGGGCTGGTCTCGAACTCTTGACCTCAGGAGATCCACCTGCCTCAGCCTCCCAAAGTGCTGGGATCACAGGCCACCAAGTGAGCCACCAAGCCCGGCCAGGGCATTCCTTTTTGAACAGTACCCATTCCCTTGATGTCTACAATATCACCTTTCTTATGGATTCGCATATACATGGCCAAAGGAACAACTCCGTGTTTTCTCAAAAGCCTAGAGAACATACGCCACGTGCCTCTCCTCTTTCCCTTTGTGTTCGTCATTTTGGCGAATTATTGGAAGATGGCAGTTCCGGCCAAAAGGCAAAAATTGTTTAATTTTTGTAGAGACAGAGTCTACTGTGTTGCCCAGGCTGGCAATTTCTGTCATTTATTTATTTACTTAAATTGTTTATTTTTCACATGGGACAGGGTCTTGCTGTATTGGCCAGGTTGGTCTTGAACTCTTGGCTTCAAGCAATCCTCCAGCCTTACCCTTCTAAAGTACTAGGATTACAGGTGTAAGCAACTGCACCTGGCCTTGGTTTTTTGTTTGTTTGTTTAATTTTGTTTTTTGGTGTTTTTTAGAGATGAAGTCTTGCTCTGTTGCCCAGGCTGGAGTGCTGTGGTGCCATGACAGCTCACTGTGACCTCCACCTCTCCAGACTTCAGCAATCCTCCTGCCTCAGCCTCCCAGGTAGCTGGGACTACAGGTACCGCTACCACGCCTGGCTAATTTTTTAATTTTTTTGTAGAGACAGGGTCTCCCTGTGTTGCCCAGGCTGGTCTTGAACTCTTGGGCTCAAGCAATCTTCTTTCCCTGGCATCCTACAGTGCTGGGACTATAGGCATGAGCCACGACACCTAGCGCCGGGCTCCTTTCAATCCTGTCCATTACACCTGTCCCTGGCCCTGCCTCTGAGTTCCCATTCCAGAGCAGGAGCTGCTGGTGGGACAGGGATCTCCGCCCTGTGAGGAGGACAGCAGCAGCTAACACCCTGGTCCTGTGCCCCATCATCTCCTGCTTGGGCAACGCAGCAGCCTCCTCCTTGTCACCCTGCTCCTGCTCTGCCCTCCACACAACAGGAGGGAGCCAGCGAAGGCCAGAATCAGATCACGTCCCTCCTCTGCACAGGATCTTCTCAGGCTCTGTCTCACTCAGAGTGAAAGCCAAGTCCTCACCATGGCCCATCAAGCCCAAAAAGCCTTCCCCCCATCACCTCCCTGACCCCTCTCTCCCACACTCCCTCCCACTGACTCTGCTCTAGCCACACAGCCCTCTTCATAGTTTCTCACACCTGCTGCCCTCTTTCCTACCTCTGGGCCACTGTGCGGGCTGTTCCCTCGGCCTGGAATGCTTTGCCTGGCTCTCCTCACAGTCGCCACTTCTCATCATTTGAGTCTCTGCTCAAGCCTCTTCAGAGTGACCTTCTCCAACCTCCTCCACTAAAACAGTGCCCCCTTCTTTCTAACACATCACCTCATTTTATTCTTTGCATGTACTAATATTACTCTCAGAAATTCTTTTATGCCAGCCTTAGGCAACATAGTAAGACACTGTCTCTACAAAAAAATTAAAAGTCCGCTGGTGTGATGGCTCAAGCCTGTAATCCCTGCTATTTGGGAGGCTGAGCCAGGAGGATCACTTGAGCCCAGGAGGTCGAGGCTGCAATGAGCCATGATTGAGCCACTGCACTCCAGCTAGGCAACAGAGCAAGACCCTCCCTGTCTCTAAAAAAATAAAATCATTATTTCATTTGTAATGCATTTACTTGCTGATTATCTGCTACCAGGATCAACCGAATCCACAAGAAAAACCTGACCATTTTATTCACCATTGTATCACCTGCAATAAAGGGGGGCCTGATTCATAGTGGGTGTTGAGTGAACAGAAAAGGTATTATTCCCACATGGAGCCTTTTCTATGAGCCAAGTACTGAGCATGCTTCACACATATTTAATCACTGTATGATTGTTATCATACCCTTGTTAATGATAAGGAAGCTTTGGCACATACAGGTTAAGTAACTTGCTTGAGAACACACAGCTATTAGGTGCCTGGCTTCAGAGCACAAACAATTAACTACAGACAAAACAATCCAGAAAATGCGGAACAAAGTGGAAAACTTATTTGAAAACTTACTACAAAGGTACAGTAATTAAGACTGTGTAGGACGGGCATAGTGGCTCATGCCTGTAATCCCAGCACTTTGGGAGGCCAAGGGGGGCAGATCACCTGAGGTCAGGAGATCGAGAACAGCCTGGCCAACATGATGAAACCCTGTCTCTACTAAAATACAAAAATTAGCCAGGCGTGGTGGTGTGCGCCTGTAATCCCTGCTGCTCAGGAGGCTGAGGCAGGAAAATTGCTTGAACCCAGGAGGTGGAGTTTGCAGTGAGCCAAGATCATGCCACTGCACTCCAGCCTGGGCAGCAGAATGAGACTCCATCTCAAAAAAAAAAAAAGAACAATCTCAGCAAATGGTACTGGGACAACTGGATATGCACATGTAAAAGCTTAGACTCCTACCTCACACCATATACAAAAATTAACTCAAAATGGATTAAAGACCTAAATTTAAGAGCTAAAACTAAAAATCCCTTAGAAGAAAATATGAGTAAGTCTTCATGATCTTTAGTTAGGCAAGGACTTTGTAGATGACACAAAAAGCACAAGCAAAAAAAAAAAAAAAAAAAAGAAAAGAAAACAATTGATAAATTGGGCTTCATCAAGATTTAAAACTTTTCTGCTACTTCATGGTGGGTGAATTACATCTCAATAAACATAAACCTTGTGCTTTAAAGATACCATCAAGAAATGAAAAACTAAAAGGCCAAGTTGTAATAAAAAAAAAAAAGAAAGAAAGAAATGAAAAGACAACTCACGGAGTATAACAAAAATATTTACAAGTCATTTATCTGAGACGGAACTAGTTAAAATATATAAAGAACTTTTACAACAATATATAAATAACTTTTAAAAATATATAGAGAATTTTCACAACAATAAAACAGCCCAGTTGAAAAACAAACCAAAGATCTGAATAGACATTTCTTTTTTTTTTTTTGAGACTGAAGTCTTGCTCTGTTGCCAGGTTGGAGTACAGTGGCATGATCTCAGCTCACTGCAACCGCTGCCTCCTGGGTTCAAGCAATTCTCCTGCCTCAGCCTCCCAAGTAGCTGGGATTACAGGCACATGCCACCATGCCCAGCAGCTAATTTCTGTTTTTTGTTACTTTTTTGAGATGGAGTTACACTCTGTCACCCAGGCTGGAGTGCAGTGGCATGATCTCAGCTCACTGCAACCTCTGCTTCCTGGGTTCAGGCAATTCTTGTGCCTCAGCCTCCCGAGTAGATGGGACTACAGGTACGTGCCAGCACATCCAGCTAATTTTTTTTGTGTTTTAGTAGAGATGGGGTTTCACCATCTTGGCCAGACTGGTCTCAAACTCCTGACCTCGTGATCTACCTGCCTCGGCCTACCAAAGTGCTGGGAGTACAGGCATGAGCCACCGTGCCCAGCCAATTTTTGTATTTTTAGTAGAGACAGGGTTTCACCATTTTGGTCAGGGTGATCTTGAACTACTGACCTTGTGATCCGCCCGCCTCGGCCTCCCAACGTGCTGGGATTACAGACGTTAGCCACCACATGGCCAACATTTCTTTTCTTTTTTCTTTCTTTTTTTGAGACAGGAGTCTTGCTCTGTCACCAGGCTGGAGCATGGTAGCACAATCTCGGCTCACTGCAACCTCCACCTCCCGTGTTCAAGTGATTCTCCACCTCAGCCTCCCAAGTAGCTGGGACTACAGGCACGTGCCACCAAGCCCGGCTAATTTTTGTATTTTTAGTAGAGACGGGGTTTTACCATGTTGGCCAGGATGGTCTCGATCTCTTGACCTTGTGATCTGCCTGCCTCGGCCTCCCAAAGTGCTGGGATTACAGGCATGAGCCACCATGCCTGGCCTTTTTTTTTTTTTTTTTTTTTTTTTAAGAGAGGGCACCGGGTGCAGTGGCTCACTCCTGTTATCCTAGCACTTTGGGAGGCCGAGGTGGGTGAATCACCTGAGGTCAGGAGTTTGAAACCAGCCTGGGCAACATGGTGAAATGCCGTCTGTAATAAAAATACAAAAAAATTAGCCCAGCATGGTGGTGTGTACCTGTAATCCCAGCCACTCAAGAGGCTGAGGCAGGAGAATTGCTTGAACCTAGGAGGCGGAGACTGCAGTGAGCCGAGATGGCACCACTACACTCCTGCCTGGGCAACAGAGCGAGACTCCATCTAAAAAATTAATTAATTAAAATAAAAATAACGACAAGGTCTGTCTCTGTCACCCAGGCTGGAGTGCAGTAGCATGATCACAGCTGCCTGCAGCCTCAACCTCTTGGGCTAAATATGATGCTCTACCCTTAGCACTTCTACAGGTGTGAGCCATGCCCAGCCAAATTCACCTAGCCTAGTCTTGAACTTCTGAATGCAAGCGATTCTCCCATGGTGGTGTGGTGGTGCCCAAATAGTCCCAGCTATTCCAGAGGCTGATGAAGAAGGTTCACTTGAGCCCAGGAGGTCAAGGCTGCAATGAGCCATGATTTCACCATTGCACTCCAGCCTGGGTAAGAGTGAGACCCTGCCTCAAAAAATAATAATAATGGTGAATGTTATGGTGTATGAATTACATATATGATAAAGTCCTACTCATAGCTTTAAAAACATGGAACAAAAAAGCTTACCTGAGCACCAGCTAGGTGCCTGGTGGGTTACTGAGAACTGTACATAGATAGCCTTCTTGAATTCTTAAAGCCACCAGGGCTGAATGGTGCTACCGCTATTAAAATGTTAAGAGATGGGGGCTGGACAAGGTGGCTCATGCCTGTAATCCTAGCACTTTGGGAGGCCGAGGCGGGTGGATCACATGTGATCAGGAGTTTGAGACCAGCCTGGGCAACGTGGTGAAACCCCGTTTCCACTAAAAATACAAAAATTAACTGGGCATTTGGCGCACACCTGCATTCTCAGCTACTCCGGAGGCCGAGGCAGGAGAATTGCTTGAACGCCAGAGGCAGAGCTTGCAGTGAGCCAAGATCGCGCCACTGCACTCCAGCCTGGGCGATATAGTGAGACTCTGTCTCAAAAAATAAAGAAATAAAATTAAAAAATCAAAAAGTTTAGTCAAAGGTGACTGCCAAAAAGAAGAAAAATTAAAAAAAAAAAACAACTTAGAGATGGGGAAACCGAGGCTCACAGAATGAACCTATCCCTTCTGCATCCACTCACCTTTTGGTTGCAGAGGTAGCTGATCTTCAGGTAGTAAGGGAAGCCCAGGTATTTCTGCAAAGAGAGATTAGGCCACATGTCCAGAGTTGAGTGGAGCAGGGGGTTCAAGATCCCTGTGGTTCGCTTGACCCTGGTCCTCTCACCTCGTTCGGGTCGACGGGGTGAGTCCACTAGCCTATGAAACACCTCGCCCACTGTGTCCATGGGCTTTTGCTCAAGAAGCGGTCTTCCACGACATCCTCGCCTACCATGTGAAACTCGTTCAGGACAACATGCCAGGTGCATTCCTGGAAATCCTTGAGCGCCCACAGCCTCCGCGACGCCAGCAGCACTGCCGGCAGGGCCCACAGCAGCTGCAGGACTCGGACTCTGGGCCACGCAGGATCACCACGGAACATGGCTGAGTCGCACAATAACGTGGTTAGAGTCTGGAGAACGTAGGCATCAACACCCACGCGCAGGACAGCTCTCTGGACCCCACTTCTAAGATTCCCACTTCCCCCTCTGCGCCTGGTACAGCCCCTGCCTGCTCCTGGCCCCGCCCCTGCTCTTGCTCCTGGCCCCGCCCCCTGCTCTTGTTCCTGGCCCCGCCCCTACTCTTGCTCCTGGCCCTGCCGCTGACTCTCCTGTGTATTGCGCCTCTGCTGTTGCTCTGGGCCCCAGCCCTACTAATGTTTCTGACCACAGCCCTGCTCCTGTGCCTCGTTCCGCCTTGCCTCCACGTTTCTTCCTTTAACTTTGTCCCCACCTTGCTCCTTGCTCTGCACCCTCTCTGTATTCCACTTTTGCTTTTCACCTGGTCTCGGTTTCTATTTGTCGCTTTGACAGTCCCCCTCCTGTGTTCCCCCTCCTGCTCCTGCCTGCGATCGCACCCTTGTACTTCCACCCACCTCCGCACCTCTCTCGGTATTGCCCCTTTCTCCTCGCCCGGGGTCTGCCCAGGGACTGGATACTATACCTAGTCTCGCCCCTCTCCGGGCCCCGCCCCTGCCCTTGCTCCTGGCCCCACCCCTTCTCTTGCTCCCGGCAGGGCCCAATTTCGTGCCCCAGGCTTGCTCCTCGCTCTGCTTCCGCTCCTGGCACCGCCCTTGCTCCTCCACCTGGACCTTGTGGACCCGTCCCCTTCCCCCGGGTTCTCGGCGATTGGTTCGTCCCGCGCCGGCCCCTCGCCCCGTCCCGCCCTCTGGCCACGCCCCTCCTTCTCGCCCCGCCCCTCCTTCTCGCCCCGCCCTTTGTCGATGGAGACTGTCTCTTCGCCTCGGGATCTTTCCTCGCCCTTCGCTCTCTCCTCTCCTCGCACCTTCTCCTTCCACGCCGGCACCACCTTCTTGGTCGGCACCTTCTCGAGTCTCACATTCCCCTCGTACCGCGACACCTTCTTGCCCCACTTATCACCCTTTCTTCCCATGCCATTAACACCTGCCTGCTCTATACCCCGCCTCTCCTACCGCGCCCCGCCCTTCACCCTTTGCGTCTGGCTCTCCCTTTCCCGCTGCCCGTTCCCACGACTCTCCCCCTCTTTTCCCTGCTTCTCCCGTTCTCCCCTCCCCCTCTTTCCCTCCCCCTCCCTTCCTAGCCCCTCCCCCGTCCCTGGCATCCCCCCGCCCCGGGATGGCACTGCTCTTCTCCCCGGCCCTGTGGTACCAGTCACTTGGTTAAAACCAGTCAACGGTCTCTCGGCCGCAACAGTCCCGTTCCTTTTGCCCGGTCTCAAAAATGGCCGCCCACACTTCCACAGCCTACTTCCGCCTTTGCTGAGGCACGCCCGCCTCGCACGCTGTCTCCAAGGTAACGTGTAACCCGAAGGCACGGAAGGACGGTGGCAGTCTCAGCACTCAGAGCGCGGCATCTGGTCGGCAGAGGGTGCTGGAAACAACGTTTGTGCCAGGAAGGCCTTCAAGGAGTTCCTATTGGTTGTTCTGGCAGCAGGCACCGTCCCTACTTGTCCTTCTACCCAAAAATTCTTTTTTTTTTTTTTTTTTTTTGAAACGGAATTTTTCTCTTTCGCTCAGGCTGCAGTGAAGTGACGCGATCTCGGCTCACTGCAACGTCCGCCCCCCGGGTTCAAGCAATTCTCCTTCCTCAGCCTCCCCAGGAATTGGGATTATAGGCGCCAGCCACCACGCCTGGCTAATTTTTATTTTTATTTTTTTATTTTTTTGTATTTTTAATAGAGATGGGGTTTCGCCATGTTGGCTAAGCTGGTCTCAAACTTCTGACCTCAGGCGATCCACCCGCCTCGGCTTCCCAAAGCTCTGGGATCACAGGCCTGAGCCACCACGCCCCGCCCTACCCAAAACTTCTACTCCTCAAAAGTGTGGTCTCCTAGAGACCTTATGGGAATCGGCCGCTTAGCACTGTCCTCTAAACAGGACAAGGGCAGCCATCGCACTCGGTGCTGGGAAATGTGCCCGGCTCAAGTAAAATATTCATTAAGTTAATTTTCATTTGCATTCTGGTGCCTTACAGGTAAGGATTCAGGCCATGACTTTTTGATGAACTGCAAACCAGACGTTTAACTCAGTGGTTTTCAAACTTAAGCATGCATTAGACTCACCTAAAGGGCTGGGTAAGCCACGTTGGTGGGCACCACATCCTGAGTTTTTGTTTTTGTTTTAAAGATAGAGTCTCTAGCTGGGCATAGTGGCTCATGCCTATAATCCCAGCACTTTGGGAGGCTGAGGTGGGCGGATCATTTGAGGTCAGAAGTTTGAGACCAGCCTGGTCAACATGGCAAAACCTTGTCTCTACAAAAAAAAGTACAAAAATTAGCTGGGCATGGTGGTGGGCACTTGTAATCCTAGCTACTCGGGAGGTTGAGGCAGGAGAATTGCTTGAACCCAGGAGGCGGAGTTTGCAAAGAGCTGAGATCCCTCCACTGCACTGCAGCCTGGGCGACAGAGTAAGACCCTGTCTCAAAAAGTTAAATTAAGCCAGGTGCAGTGGTGCACACGTGTAATCACAGTACTTTGGGAGGCTGAGGGAGGAGGATCACTTGAGACCAGCGTGGCCAATATGGTGAGACTCTGTTGCTAAAAAAATATTTTTTTTATTAGCCCATTGTGGGGGCCTAACCCTGCGGTCCCAGCTTCCCAGGAGGTTGAGGCAGGAAAATCTCTTGAGCCCAGGAGTTTGAGGCTGCAGTGAGCTCTGAGATACACAGAAATGCAGTGAGCTGTGATCACACCACTGCATTTCAGCCTGGGTGACAGAGCAAGACCCTGTCTCAGGTTAGCCTTGAATTTCTGGGCTCATGTGATCCTCCACTTCAGCCTCCTGAATAGCTACCTGGCTACCTCCAGGATTTTTGATTCAGCAGATCTGGAGTGAGGCCTGATAATTTGTTCCTACATGTTGCTGGTACTAATGGTCTGGAGACCGTACCTTGAGAACCAGTGCTCTAGAACCTTCCATGACCCTCTAGGCCCTCAGGAAAACTTCCAAAGCCCTCATACTCTCCTCCTGTCATTCTATCTGGGTCATCTGCCCTCTCCCCCAAAGACCTCTATGGTCCACAGCCTGGTCACATGGACCGACTTGAATATCCTTGATCAGGCATGACCTGTGCACACTCCAGACCTGTGCAGGCTCAGTAATGCCCTCCCTCTGGAATATTATTCCATCCTTTTTTTTTGAGACGTAGTCTCACTCCATCACCCAGGGTGGAGTGCAGTGGTGTGATCTCGGCTCCCTGCAACCTCTACCTCCTGGTTCAAGTGATTGTCCTGCCTCAGCCTCCTGAATAGGCGCCCACGACCATGCCCCGCTAATTTTTGTATGTTTAGTAGAGACAGGGTTTCACCACGTCGGCCAGGCTGGTCTCAAACTCCTGACCTTGTGATCTGCCCCCCCCTTGGCCTCCCAAAGTGCTGGGATTACAGGTATGAGCCACTGCACCCAGCCCTATTCCCTACTTTTTTTTTTTTTTTTTTTTTTGTAGACTCTGGATATCAGCCTTTTGTCAGATGGGCCTATTCCCTACTTTTTAACAAGGCCCACCACTTTCCTTCCTTTAGGTCTTCTCTGTGATACGTGACCAGCCCTCATCTCACCTCTTGGCCCCTCTAGGCCACTCCTAGTTGGAAATGGGTCTTTCTTTTCCACTGGATCACAAGCTCCATGAGGGTAGGGTGTGTGGCTATCTGCCTCTGTTGTCCCCCAGCCCTGCCAGGCACCACACACAACAGTTGTTTTATGTAAATGAACTGATGATGGTGGTCTATCCTTCCCACCCCAGCCCAGCCTCACAGGCCAGGGAACAGTGATGTCTTCTAAAGGAAGAAGCTCAGTCCCCATGTACTGGAGCCATTCATTCATTCATTCATTTATTATTTTGAGACGGAGTCTCCCTCTGTCGCCCAGGCTGGTGTGCAGTGGCAGGATCTCAGCTCACTGCAACTCCGCCTCCCAGGTTCAAGTGATTCTCCTGCCTCAGCCTCCCTAGCAGCTGGGACTACAGGCATGCACCACCATGCCTAGCTAATTTTTGTATTTTTAGTAGAGACAGGGTTTCATCGTATTGGTCAGGCTGGTCTTGAACTCCTGACCTTGTGATCCATCCACCTTGGCCTCCCTAAGTGCTGGGATTACAGGCATGCGTCATTGCACTGACCTTTTTTCTTTTTCTTTTTTTTTTTTTTAATATAGATGAGGTCTCACAATTTTGACCAGGCTGGTCTAAACTCCTGGCCTCAAGCGATCTTCCTACCCATCTCGGCCTCCCAGGTATTGGGATTACAGGCATGTAATCCAGCTAATCACATGCCCAACAGAGATGGGGTCTCACATGTCCAAGCAAGTCCCAAACATCTGGGCTCAAGTGATCCTCCTGCTGCAGTCTCCAAGTAGCTGGTGTGTGCCACCACACCTGGCTAATTTTTAAATTTTTTGTGTAGGGAGGGTCTTGCTACATTGCCCAGGGTGGTCTCGAACTCCTGGCTCACTCAATCCCTTTGTTAGATCTTAAAGTGCAAGATGTTTGCTGCAGCATTGTTGTACCAGCAAAAGACTGGAAAACATCCACATATTCATCAACAGGGGAGGCTGAAATGATTTATGGGGCGTGTCCTAGAGGAGGAACTGTAAGATATAAGACCTACCGTGGCCAGGCGTGGTGGCTCAGGCCTGTAATCCTAGCACTTTGGGAGGCCAAGGCGGTCGGATCACTTGAGGTCAGGAGTTCAAGACCAGCCTGGCCAACATGGTGAAACCCTGTCTCTAATAAAATACAAAAATTAGCTGGGCATGGTGGTGGGCACCTGTAATCCCAGCTACTCAGGAGGCTGAGGCAGGAGAATTGCTTGAACTCTGGAGGTGGAGGTTGCAGTCAGCATAGATCATGCCATTGTACTCTAGTCTGGGCAACGGAGCCAAACTTGGTCTCAAAAAAAAGACTTATTGTGTGTCTCTGGAATTATCTCTGAATTACACTGTGTTGGTGAAAAAAGCAAGGTACAGAAATAAGAATAATAGAAAAGTGATATTAAAATATTAATATTTATAATTGGTACAGAAAAGCAAAGTACAGAAGCGAGAATCATAATTAGTCAACATTTTATTGAGTGCTACACACTGCTTGCTCTAAGGGCTTTACAGGTATGCTGACTTCTCAAGTCCTTGAGGTAGATACTGTTACCATCCCATTGTACAGACTAGCAGACTGAGGCACAAGAAGGTGAAATCACTTGCCCAGAGCCACTTAGCTTGCGAGTGACAGAGTTCAGATTTATACCCAGGAACTCTGCCTCCAGAGTCTGTAATCGTAACCACCCCCACCATATTAGGTGCCACTTGTATAGAGTGAGAAATAAATGACACACGTATGCGTGTGGTTGATACATACATGGAATGTGCCTGGAAGGAGACCCAAGACATCCATCCATGGTCTGAGGGTAAGAGAAAGACTTACGTTCCACCATGTACTCTTTTATACCTGTTGAATTTTTTAGCACACACTTTTTTTTTCCTCCTGAGACAGGGTCTTGCTCTGTAGCGTAGGCTGGAGTACAATGGTGTGATCATGGCTCACTGCAGCCTTAACCTCCTAGGCTCAAGTGATCCTCCTGCCTCAGCCTCCCGAGTAACTGAGACTACAGGTGTGCGCCACCACACCCAGCTCATTTTTAACATTTTTTGTAGAGGGGTCTTGCTATGTTAACATGTCCAGGCTGCTCTCCAACTGCTGGGCTCAAGCAATCCTTCTGCCTCAGCCTCCCAAAGTGTTGGGATTACAGGCATGAACCACTGCTCCTGGCCTTTTTAATGTCTTGAACTGAAAAAGACTTTTTTCCCTAGAGGTATCTGGAAGGAGAAACAGTGAGAAATGAATGCCAGATCCCCACAGGCACCTAGCTGCCCCGAGCTGGCTTTAGCTCAAAGTCAAAAAGGAGCCAAGGAGGTTGGGAGGCTGAGAAAGGGCTAGACAACAGGTATTTCTAGCTCCCACAGGAAAAGATGCCCAACCAAAACCTTGTTCAAATCCTGGTGTTGCACTTTCTGTGTGACCTTGGGCGAGTATTTAACATCTCTGGACCTCCTTTCCTCATCTGTAAAAGTTAGAGAATGTATCGAGGACTTAGAATCGTGCCTGGCACATAGTATATCCAATATAAGTATTTTTTCTTTTTCTTTTTTTTGAGACAGGGTCTCACTCTGTCACCCAGGCCAGAGTACAGTGGTGCAATCACAGCTCACTGCAGCCTGGACCTCCTGGGCTCAAGTGATTCTCCCACTTCAGCCTCCTGAGTAGCTGGGACCACAGGTGCACACCATCACGCCCAGCTAATTTTTGTATTTTATGTTGCTCAGGCTGGTCTCGAACTCCTAGGCTCAAGCAATCCTCCTGCCTTATTTATTTTGAGACAGAGTCTCTGACTCGCCCAGGCTGGAGTATAGTAGCATGATCTTGGCTCACTGCAGCCTCACTGGACTGCGAACCCCATGAGAGCAGGTCCCCACCCCCAGCTCTGTCTCCAGCACTGTCTAGCACAGGGCCAGCACACAGGAGGGGTTCAAGGATGAGTTCATCTATTCTTCCCATTTGTCAGCTGAGGAAATCAAGGCTCAGAGAGGGGCAGTCACTCGTCCAGGACGTAGCAACAGATCTGGTGCCTGAAATGAGGTCCGAGCCCAGAGCCTAGTAGAATTGGCAATTGATGAGTGACTAATTGAGAGACACATATGGAACATGCAAGAGAGTGAGAAACAGACAGCAAGAGGGAAAGACAGACAGCAAGAACGCCAGAGAGCCAGAGAGGCACAGTGTAAGGAGGATGAGAGAAAGGAAGGAGAGCAAGGTCACGTCAGTGCCCAGCGGAGCCCGGGACACAGGCACAGGGAGCGCCGCCCCACATCCCAGCCGGATGCTGGGAAACAAAGGAGAGACGGTGGGCGGCAAGGCCTCAGGATCACCTGCGTGTGCTCATGGGCATTCCCGTACAGCCAGCTCCGGTCACGAGGGCCCCTCAGTTCCAGGCCAGGCACACCCAAGCCTGGCAGAGCCCGCCCCAGCTACCTGGGGATGGAGGCGTAGTCGGTGTGGGAGCTGGCAGAGAGTTGCTGGTGCGACTCTGGCCGCGGGCCCAGGATGTCCACCCGATCGTCTTCATCCTCGTTGAAGTTGGCGGGGCATGGAGCAGGCAGCAGGATGAGCTCCGTGAGGCCGTGGAGGTCGGACACGTGGCGGAAGGTCTGTAGCACCAGCACCATGGCCACCAGGCCCAGAAAGAGGTAGACTGCAGAGGCGGAGGAGGGGCGGTGGTCACCCTGGGGCTCAGATCTTCCTGTCGGGGCTACGGTTCTACTGGACCCCCCAGGGTGGAGTTGGATCCCTTTAGGAAGTCCCAGAGTGAGCTGGGCATGGTGGCTTATGCCTGTAATCCCAACATTTTGGGGGGGCTGAGGTGGGCGGATCACCTGAGGTCAGGAGTTCGAGACCAGCCTGGCCAACATGGAGAAACCCCGTCTCTACTAAAAATACAAAATTAGCTGGGCATGGTGGTACATGCCTGTAATCCCAGCTACTCGGAGAATCGCTTGAACCTAGGAGGCGGAGGTTGCAGTGAGCCAAGATCGCACCATTGCACTCCAGACTGGGCAACAAGAGCAAAACTCCCTCTCAAAAAAAAAAAAAAAAAAGGAAGTCCCAGAGTGGGACTATGCGCTTTTAACTCCCCCAGGGACAGGGCTAGGTCCTCCTCAAAGCCCCACCCTCAGCCGCCCAGCTCACCTGTGACCAGCACCTTGTAGAGGGCCCGGTAGGGCTGGCCGGGGGCCTCTCCGGGCACGTAGTCGCCCAGGCCGATTGTGGATAGAGAGATGAAGCAGAAGTAGAAGGCATCCAGGAAACTCCAGGCCTCCTCGAGGTGGGCGAAGATCACCGCCGGCACCAGAAAGCAGATGGTCACCACGACCCCCAGCAGGGCCACCAAGTGCCAGTGGGCTGCCCGCCGGGGGTCCCAGCCCCAGCGCATGCTCAGCCAAGACAGGGGCGCATGAGTCAGCAGCAGCGACAGGCGCTGGGCCGAGGCTGTCAGCAGCAGCATGGTGGTCGGGGACGCCCAGGAGCGCGAAGGCGATGGAGAAGGCCTTGCCCGCATCAGTCAGTGGTGTCGTGTACCCATAGCCTAGGGGAGTCAAGGGAGTGAAGGGGAAAGCATTTTAGAGACGGGTCTCACTATGTTTCCAGGCTGGAGTGCAGTGGCTATTCACAGGCCCAATCCCACTACTGATCAGCACAGTTTTGACCTGCTCCGTTTCTGACATGGGCTGGTTCACCCCCTCCTTAGGCAACCTGGTGGTTCCCCACTCCTGGGAGGTCACCATATTGATGCCGAACTTAGTGCAGACACCCAGCGGGCATAGCGCACTACAGCCCAGAACTCCTGGGCTCAAGTGATCCTCCCACCTCAGCCAAGTGTGGCTCTGTGGCTAATCTCAGGCCAAGGAGGTATTCATGAAACAGTCAAGTGGCCAGGCGTGGTGGCTCACGCCTGTAATCTCAGCACTCTGGGATGCCAAGGCGAGTGGATCAGGAGGTCAGGAGATTGAGACCATCCTGGCCAACATAGTGAAACCCCATCTCTACTAAAAATAGGAAAAAATGCCGGGCGCGGTGGCTCACGCCTGTAATCCTAGCACTTTGGGAGGCCGAGGTGGGTGGATCACCTGAGGTCAGGAGTTCAAGACCAGCCTGGCCATCATGGTGAAACCCCATCTTTAAAATAAATAAATAAATAAATAAATAAATAAATAAATAAAAAATAGGAAAAAATTAGCTGGGTGTGGTGGTGCGCACCTGTAATCCCAGCTACTCTGGAGGCTGAGGCAGGAGAATCACTTGAACCTGGGAGGTGGAGGTTGCATTGAGCTGAGATCAGGACACTACACTCCAGCCTGGTGACAGAGCGAGACTCCATCTCAAAAAAAAAGAGTCAAACAACTTCCAGGAAGGATCCTTAAGGAGGGGGAAGGTGCCGGTCTCCTTTTTCCTCCCCTCCTCTTGCTGGCTGCAGCACAGCCATCTTGGACCATTAGGTGATCTTGGGAATGGAAGTTGTACAGAGGAGTCACACCGAGAACCAGCTCGGTCGGGAGCCCCCCCACCCAGGCGGGCTGAAGGTACTGAGAGGCAGACACCCAGATAGTACAGCAGAGTGGCTCTATCTGGGGACTAACAGCCTGAGAGCCTGCAGGGCTGACAGCTCTCCAGACTGAAGGCCCAGAGCAGAGATTCACCCATGTATTTATTTGCTCTTTGACAGGTGATTCTTTTTATTATACAGGTGTTCTACATATACACAACTCGGGAATATACCAGGTAGGCAGCTGTTACTTGCCTACCAATAATTACAAACTTAAAAGTGTCTTCCACAAGAGAACCATAGGGGCAGGGTAAACTTAGCATTTCTCAACAGAGTGAGGAACACCAGGGTTTTGCTGAGGAGCCTAGGTCTCTGACCATGCAATAGCACTTGGACTGACTACCTGGAATGTGAACAAGAAATAAACTCTTATTTAAGCAACTATAATTTGAGGTGTATCACTTATGACTATAACCCTCATTAATAAAAGGGTTTTTGATGGGGAAACTCCAGCAGCCTGGCAGGTTTGCAAATGACATGAAATCCTTGTAAATAGGGTGGGTGAGGTGGCTCATTCCTGCAATCCCAGCACTTTGGGAGGCGGAGGTGGGAGGATTGCTTGGGCTCAGGAGTTCAACACCAGCCTGGGCAACATAGCAAGACCCCATCTCTATTAAAAAAATTTTTTTAAGGGAAATATTTATAAATAGACAAAGTATAGAGTTTGAAAAGCATGGGGCCTGTGAGCCTCAACTACTACTTCAAAGAGCTGAGTCCAAAACGTGTTTTGCCATCTACTCCCTGCATGACTTTGGCCAAATGACTTCTCCCCTCTGAGCCTCAGTTCCCTACTCTGCAAAAAATGGGCTGGTAAACAATCCCTTCCTGGCCAGGCAAGGTGGCTCACACCTGCAATCCCAGCATTTTGGGAGGCCAAGGCAGGAGACCCACTTGCGCCTAGGAGGAGTTCAAGACCAGCCTGGGCAACAGAGGGAGCCCACTCGCATTTCTACAAAAAATAAAAAATAAAAAAATCGGCTGGGCGCGGTGGCTCACTCCTGTTATCCCAGCAGTTTGGGAGGCTGAGGTGGGCAGATCACCTGAGGTTGAGAGTTTGAGACCAGCCTGACCAACATGGTGAAACCCCATGTCTACTAAAAATACAAAATTAGCCAGGCATGGTGGTGCATGCCTGTAATCTCAGCTACTTCGGAGGCTGAGGCAGGAAAATCGCTTGAACCCAGGAGGCAGAGGTTGCAGTGGGCTGGGATTGTGCCATTGCACTCCAGCCTGGGCAGCAAGAGCAAAACTCTATCCCTAACACACAAATAAATAAGCTGGGTGCAGTGGCATGCACCTGTGGTTCCGACTACTCAGGAGGATGAGCTGGGAGGATCACTTAAGCCCAGGAGGTCAAGACTACAGTGAGCTACGGCTGCATCCTGGCACTCTAGCCTGGGTGACAGAGCCAGACCGTGTCTCAAAAAAAAGCAACAAACAATCCCTTCCTCAAATGTGGTAGTAGTCCTACCAGGCTGGGATAGGGCATGGTGCCTAGCAAGAGTGTGGGAAGAGTTACAAGGATTGTAATGCTCCCTTCCTCCCTCCAATTCCCAGTTCCAGGTAGGACTACCCGCTTCATCCTGCCTCAAGTGCAGCAAGGCTGCCCGGATCAATTCCAGGGCCAAGACTTGGGCCTGGGACCAAACGAGGGGCATTGTGGGAAGAGGGCTCTCTGAATCATGTTTAATTGGTTTTCTCCAGATGCATTCAAGGCTCCACCCATAATGAAAACACTCAACATTAACTCAATAAACATCAGTTATTACCAGCGCTTCACATGGACAGACTCCCTCCATGACCACACTTCAGCCTGACTCCTGAGTCGCATTCTTAAGTAGGCCTAGTTTTAGCAAGAATCCTACAAGTCACCCGCCTCAATATCTGATCAAATTCCTCATCCACCACTTTTTTTTTTTTTTTTGGTTTGTTTTTTCATTTCTTTAAGAGAGTCTTGCTGTAATGCCCAGTCTGAACTGCAGTGGCAAGATCTCAGCTCACCACAACCTCCGCCTCCTAGGTCAAGCAATTCTCCTGCCTCAGCCTCCCACGTACCTGGGATTACAAGCACACACCACCACACCTAGCTAATTTTTATGTTTTTAGTAGAGACTGGGGTTTTGCCCTGTTGGCCAGGATGGTCTCGAACTCCTAACCTCAGGAGATCCACCTGCCTTGGCCTCCCAAAGTGCTGGGATTACAGGAGTGAGCCACCTTACCCGCCCTATTTGTTTTTTGAGATGGAGTTTTGCTCTGTTGCCCAGGCTGGAGTGCAGTGGCATGATCTCAGCTCACTGCAACCTTTGCCTCCCGGTTCAAGTGATTCTCCTGCCTCAGCCTCCCAAGTAGCTGGAATTACAGGTGCCTGCCACAGTGCTCAGCTGATTTTTGTATTTTTAGTAGAGATGGGGTTTCATCATGTTGGCCAGGCGCATCTCAAACTCCTAACCTCAGGTGATCCACCCACCTTGGCCTCCCAAAGTGCTGGGATTGCAGGTGTGAAGCAATGCACCTGGCCTTCATCCACCCCTCTTGATATCTAAGTCCTTGGCCGGTCTTTTGCAAGAATCTCCCTACCCGAATGTCTCTCCTCTGACTATTCTTCCATCCACCGACTCCCTTATTCTACTTGTTAGCCATAAATCTCCAGCTGTCTTTGCTATATTCAGAGTTGAGTTCAGTCTCTCTGCCCTTTGCGATGGTCTCTCCTCTACCACAATAACTTACCATTTTTAACAAGTGTTAGAATATTTTTTCTTTTACAACGCACACAGCAACCTTCTTCTAAGTGGTGTGGTGTGTTGGCTAACACTATCAGACTCTAGAGCCTGATGGCCTTGACTAAATCTCCACTCTATGCCATCTTTGCTGTGTGACCTTGGGAAAGTTACCCAACTTCTCTGGGCCTCGGTTTCCATGGCTAAAAATACAGAGCCAATGAAGGCGCCGGCCTCACAAGGCTGTTGTGATGATTGAGTTAAAGCAGGCATTGGTGGTGGGGCACGGTGGCTCATGCCTGTAATCCCAGCACTTTGGGAGGCTGAGGCAGGCAGATCACGAGGTCAGGAAATCGAGACCATCCTGGCTAACATAGTGAAACCCTGTCTTTACTGAAAATACAAAAAGTTAGCTGGGTGTGGTGGCACGTGGGTAATCCCAGCTACTAGGGAGGCTGAGGCAGGAAAATCACTTGAACCAGGGAGGCAGAGGTTGCAGTGAGCCGAGTTCGCGCCGCTGCACTCCAGCCTGGGCCGCAAAGTGAGACACTATCTCAAAAAAAAAAAAAAAAAAAAAAAGCATGCATTGGCAAGTCCTCTGTCAGACTATTCCTATTACAGGGAAGTGGGGGAGTGTTATTATCTCCATTCTAGCAATGGGGGAGGACACTGAGGCCTGGCAGTGAGCCACAGCTGAGCAGGGATGCTGCCAGGCTGTGCTTGACGTGTGTCTGGCTTCCCCTCACCTGCCCTACCAGGGATGACTTCTTAGAAGCCAGGATCTGGGAAGAGGCAGGAAGCGCACACATGACCCAGGGAAGCCCAGAAGCAGGTCGGGCGGCCCTGGCAGCGTGGGCAAGCCCCAGGGGAGGTCAGCTAAGGAGAAGTCACCCAGCTCTGCAGCCAGGGGAGCACAGGCAAAAGCTGCCCCCTTCTGCTGGCCAGGAAGGGGAGTTAGGAGTCTGGGCTAGCCCTGCGCCAGCCTCCTCTCCCCAGCAAATCCCCAACAAAGAAAGAGGAAGTCTGGGGGCTGAGAAGGGGCTGGGGGAACAGCAGAGCCTGGCAACAAAGAGACTCCCCAAGTCTGACTCCCCAGGGATTCCCAGGGGGTTCAGGCCCCCTCCATGGTGGGTCCTTTTGACACATCCCTAGTTGGGGCTGCCGACTTGGGTGTCCCAGGTCTAGAGGGAACAGGTGGTGTCCCTATTGGGAGGAAAACCCTGCGCTGAGGGTGACCCCATACAGGGAAGATGTCAAGATGGGGTGGGGTACCTAGGGATGGGTTTTGTGTCTGGGGTCAGAGTGGCCTACTGGGGAGTATGGGGCCAGGAGAGGGATGGGGGGTCTGCAGCAAAGGCCTAGGTCCAGAGGGGCAGGAGTCCTGGATGGGGGAGCGAGGTCCTCATTGAGGAATCTCTGCCGGGAGGGAGGTCTTTAGTGAGGGCACCCTGAGAAGTCTGGAGATTCAGGGTCCTCGCTGGGGCACCAGGGTCAGGAGGAGGTTGAGATGGGGTTTCTCCAGGGGGTTTTCCCAGAAGGACATATCTGGAGGGTCAGGAAACATTGCAAGGGTGGCAGGTGCAGCCTAGAGATAAGGGCAGGGGTCCTGGCATGGTTGAGGTCTGGGTCCAGAGGGGGTAAGGATCTCCCTTGAAGGGCGGAGGGTCCTGGGTCTTTGCTGGAGGTCTCTGAGGACAGTCCTAGGCTTAGAGGGGACTGGACAGACCCAGGTCACCAGGGGGATTAAGACCGAGGAATGGAGTCTCAGTGCAGTGGCTCATGCCCATAATCCCAGCACTTTGGAGGGAGAGGGAAGTGGATCACCTGAGGTCAGGGGTTTGAGACCAGCCTGGCCAACATGGTGAAACCACATCTCTACTAAAAATACAAAAATTAGCCAAGCATGGTGGCACGTCCCTGTAATCCCAGCTACTCAGGACGCTGAGGCATGAGAAAACTCTTGAACCCGGGAGACGGAGGCTGCAATGAGCCGAGATCGTGCCACTGCACTCCAGCCTGGGCGACAGAGTGAGCCCTGTCTCAAAAACAGAAAAAACAAAGACCGAGGACCGGGGTCCCAGCTGCTCTCTGCAAAGGTACTCTGAGGGGGAGCTGGCTGTTTCCTGCTGAGGAGGAGCTTGGACCCGGCTCCCCGAGCGGGGCGGATATCATGAGCGTGGGTCCCGGGTCCTCACTGGAGGGTTTTCAGGGGATTCGAGGCCCAGAGGGGGTTGAGGTAAGAGTATTCGTGAGGACTCCGGGGACCCCAGGGGGGCAGGGGTGCAATGGGGATCCGGGGTCCTCGTCGCCTTGCGGGGCGGCGCTTACGTACCCACGGTGGTGACCAGCGTGCTGGCGAAGAAGAGAGCAGAGGCGAAGTCCCAGGCGGGGTCCGAGGCGTTGGCGGACCCCGAAGCGTTGGCGAGCACGACGCGCCCCAGCCGACCGGCCGCCAGCACCCGCTCCACGAAGGCGTCCAGGGCCGGGGCCGCCACACACGGGCTGTGCTGCAGCAGCTGCGCCCGCAGCGTCCCCCAGCTCGGCTCGGAGCCGGGCTTCGTGTGGCCCCCTCCAGCCGTGCCACCAGCAGCGCGCCCAGCACCAGGTACGCGGTGTACGCGGCCAAGGCGCCCGCCAGGAGCGCACCCCTCCGCATGGCGCCCGCCAAGACCCCGCGAGCCCGGGGTGGGCCCCCGCTGACGTGGCCCCCGCCTCCGGACCGTCTGGCACTAGTTTCAGTTCCGGGAGTGCTAGAGGCGCGGCCGCAGATGCCCCAAGAGGAAGAGGAAAAGGGGCGGCGGGGGCGGTGGCGACGGAGGAACGCCCCGCCTCCGGGAAACTGAGGCACGCCCAACCGCCAGGTGTTAGTTCGGAGAGGGTGGAGCCCAGTGCTCCCAGACCCGGGGAGACCAACGGGTTGGAAAGGGTGGAGGTAGTCCTCTCTTCCCCTCATTCCTTCCTTCTGGTCCTCCTGGAAGGCTGGTTCCCTATGTTAGAGGAATCTGAACTCTCCTCTCTGCTCGAAGGCCGAGGAGTCGCCCCACATCGCACACGGCAGCTAAGGTTGTGCACTGCATCAGAGCGCGCGGCTGACGGACCAAGGGGCAAACTGCAATCCAATTCCCTCTCCATTCGCCAAGTCCTGTGCCTTGGAGTGGGAACAGCGGACACCGCAGGGTCAGGTGTCCCCTGTGCCCACGTGGACAGAGTGGGGATCCTGAGCTACTCACCAAATCTTTGTTCAATGGTCACTTTGTGTCGACCCCTCGCTGGGTGTTCCTGGCGACGGAGTAATGATGAGACTGTCCTGTGCCATGCATTCATGGGGCTCCAGTCTAACGGTGAGGCTGACACAATAGAGTGACCAACGCCTGTTGTCCCAGCTACTCGGGAGGCTGAGGTCAGAGGATTGCTTGAGCCCAGGAGTTCGAGGCTGCGGTGAGCTATGCCTGGGAGAAAGCATGAGACCCCATCTCTAAAGAAGAAAAAAGCCAGCCCAGAGGGGTCGGGCTGTGATGAAGGAGGCACAGTGATCAAGGCTGGGATGAGGGAGCCCTAGAGGGCTCTGGGAGTCCAGAGGAGGGGACCAACCGTGCCTAGGGAGGTCAAGAGAGCCTCCTGAAGAAGGGGCTAGCTGAGCTGAAGCATGAAGAATGAATGGAAACAAGCCTGGCAGAATCACGAATATATGCCTCTATATAAGAGGATGTTTTTCCTTCTGCGTCTCCTGTAAGTCTCTCCACTTCTGCCTCCAGCCAGAACTCAGCGCCTTCCTGGCAACCTTCTGGAGGGCAGCCAGAGTCCTGACCACATCTGACTGCTGGGGATTGGGGCTCAGCTCAGACATGCCCCAGCTGGTTCTATTAAAAAGTTGGCAGATCACGGGGAAGAGCCCAACTTGTGGCTGACAATTCAGAAGTAGAGACACCTGATAATAAAACCAGTAACACAGCAGGTGCCAGTGATGGAAGGCTTACATTCTGCCAGGCTCTGTGGACACCTGAAAACTTGCACTGAATTCTCAATTCCTCCATATAATTTCCACTCAACAGATGAGAAAGTTTAGGCTTAAAAATGAAGTAGTTGTGGCCAGGTGCGGTGGCTTATGCCTGTAATTCCAACACTTCGGGGGACAGGTGGATCAACTGAGGTTAGGAGTTCAGGACCAGCCTGGTCAACATGGAGAAACCCCCACCTCTACTAAAAATACAAAAATTAGCTGGGCATGGTGTCACGTGCCTGTAATCCCAGCTACTTGGGAGGCTGAGGCAGGAGAATCGCTTGAACCTGGGAGGCGGAGGTTGCAGTGAGCTGAGTTTCGTGCCGCTGGACTCCAGCCTGGGCGACAGAGCAAGACTTCATCACCCCCTCCCTCCAAAAAAAGCAATAAGAAAAATTTTAAAAGGCCAGGTGCGATGGCTCACGCCTGTAATCCCAGCACTTTGGGAGGCTGAGACAGGCAGATCACAAGGTCAAGAGATCAAGACCATCCTGGCCAACATGGTGAAACTCCGTCTCTACTAAAAATACAAACATTAGCTGGGCGTGGTGGTGCACACCTGTAGTCCCAGGTACTCAGGAGGCTGAGGCAGGAGAATCGCTTGAACCTCGGAGGCAGAGGCTGCAGTGAGCCAAGATCACTCCACTGCACTCCAGCCTGGCAACAGAGAGCGACTCTGTCTCAAAAATAAAAAAAAGAAAAAGAGAAAATATATTTACAGAAGAGATGTATGTAGAGCAACTAGAGCAATAGAGAGGGCTGAGGATGAGGAGAAAATGGTGTTGGAGCCCAGGAGACAGAGGGTGAATCAGAGGTGGAGAAGAATGAGGGCACTTCACTCACAGAAAAGAACCACAACAGAGACAGAACTCATCACTGAGAATCCAGGAGCACCCCTTAAAGTCCCCAAAAAGACAATATCTCAGAGGAGGAAGGGGAAGCCACAGCGATAGGGTCACTTGCTGACATCCTTCCGGATGTGCTATCGCTGCGCAGAAGTCACTTCCACCACTGTGTTTTCCTGAGATAAGTCGGGTAGTCTGAGAGGGAGAGAAAGGGGGAGACTGAGGGGCAGAGAGAGGAGAGGAAGGACGCTTGGTCCGAAGTGCTTTTTACGTGCAGGTGCGCCTGTGTGCTGCGAGTTGCCGGGGGTTGTAGAATGCCTTTGGTGGACAGAGGGAACCAGGCTGCAATGTAAGAACATTTTTATGAAGTTCTGGGAAACTGCCTTAAGATCTCTTCCAAGAGAGACACCTGGTTCTTCTCACCTAACTTGTTGGGCTTCCTTTTCTCTAAATATTCACTTTAAGTCTGGACACTGTGGTTCATGTCTGTAATCCTAACACTTTAGGAGGCTGAAGCCGGACGATGGCTTGAGCCCAGCAATTCAAGACCAGCCTGGGCAACATAGCAAGATCCTGTTTTGACAAAAAAATAAAAATTTAAAATTAGCTGAGCATGGTGGTGCATGCCTGTGGTCCCAGCTACTGGGGGAGGCAGGAGGATCACTTGAACCCAAGGGGTCCAAGGTAGCCTGGGAAACAGAGCAAGACCCTGTCTCAAAACAAATAAATGTGCACTTTAATACATAAGGGCTGTCATAAAATTGTATAAGCCCCCACAACTCCAATTAGCCCCTCAGGAACACAAATGTTTCTCTCTTCCCTTGCTCCACAGCCTTCTCTGGCTCTCCAGTGCTCTCAGCGATCCAAACTGAACACCTGTCTGTAGAGAACTCCATTTTCCATTGAACTTTTTGCTGAATATTTACATTTTAAAAAATGTTTTGTAGTGGCCGGCCATGGTGGCTCACACCTGTAATCCCAGCACTTTGGGAGGCCGAGGCAGGTGGATCACCTGAGGTCGGGAGTTCCAGACTAGCCTGACCAACATGGAGAAACCCTGTCTTTTTATATATATGAAGAAAACAAATGTTTTGTAGTGATGGAGATCTCGCTATGTTGCCCAGGCTGGTCTCGAACTCCTAGGCTCAAGTGATCCTAGGCCTTCCAAAGTGCTGGGATTACAGGCGTAAGCCACCATGCCTGGCTAAATTAAAAAAAAAAAACAAAAAAAAACTGGGTGCCGGGCACAGTGGCTCACGCCTGTAATTCCAGCATTTTGGGAGGTCGAGGCAGGCGGATCACCTGAGGTCGGGAGTCCAAGACGAGCCTGACCAACAAGGAGAAACCCCCGTCTCTTAAAAAAAAAAAAGAGAGCTCAAGATCATTTGGTCAAGAAGGTGAAACCCTGTCTCTACTAAAAATACAAAACTTACGTGGGCGTGGTGGCGCGCGCCTGTAGTCCCACCTATTTGGGAGGCTGAGAGGAGACTCGCTTGAACCCGAGAGGCAGAGGTTGCAGTGACCCGAGACCGCGCCACTGCACTCCAGCCTGGCAACAGAGCGAGACTCCGTCTCAAAAAAAAAAAAAAAAAAAAAAATCGTAGGGATGGGGCGGGGAGAGCTCACTTTGCTGCCCATGCTGGTCTCGAACCCCTGGGCTCAAGCAATCCTCCCGCCTCGGCCTCCCAAAGTGCTGGGATTACGGGCGTGAGCTCCCCCAACCCGGCAGACACTAATTTTCTAACGTGGCAGACACCGCCTCCTGGGATTGTTCCTGGCCCTGCCTTCCTGCCACTCAGGCTCTGACTCCGCCTCTTACGTAAGGCACCGCCACTCGCCCAGGCCTCCGTGGGAGGGTGTGGCCTTCCCGCAATCCTGACACCCATTGGCTGTCGCTTCGCCGGCGGGGCACCGGTACGGGAGCCGGGCGGGCACGTTCCGAACCGTGGCTGAAGCGGCGGCGGCGGCGGCGGCGGCGAAGGATGCACCCGGCAGGCTCGGCGGCGGCGGGGACGCCCCGGCTGCGTAAGTGGCGTACGTGGCCAGCGGAGGAGATGAGGAGGGCAGGCGGGCGGGGCGTGGCGGGGACGGCCGCGGCGGTTGGCGAGGGCACTGCAGGTCGGAGGTCACGAGATCAAGGATCTGGAACCCCGAGGTGTGCGCAGCGCTGGGATGCCAGGTCCGGGTACGGGGCGCCTTGGGGGGCGATTCTTTAGGAAATTCCTTTAGAAGAAAACAACTTGGGACAGGAAAGAGTGCGATATGCAGAGAAATGCAACTTCCATTCATTTGCAGTTAGCGATCCGCCCTCCTCTGCTCCCCACCTTTCCGTGGGTTCCCAATGCCCGCCTGCTGCCGTCCACACTCTTAGGGCAGCTTCGTGGCCCCCTGTGAGCGCAGAGGGCCATGCCTACCGCTCATTTTAGAAGCGAACCTGTATTTATTGTGCTGTAGGCCCTTTTTCCTGTCTCTGAATTTGTCTGTTTACGCTCTTCATCTCCGTAAGTGTCCTGTGTGTTTCATTTATTCATTCAGCCTAACTTGCTTCAACTCCCATGTGCCAGGCCCTGCGCTGGAATGTGGGGTATGGGTACAGTAGTAACCAACATAGCCCTGGTCCTTGCAACTTTACAGCTCAGTTTGGAGGGAAGAGAGATGCTTAACTAGGAGGAAACTAGTCAACAAGTTAATTGTGGGGGGCCGGGCGCAGTGGCTCACGCCTGTAATCCCAGCACTTTGGGAGGCCGAAGCGGGCGGATCTCTTGAGGCCAGGAGTTCGAGACCACCCGGGCAACATGGTGAAACCCCGTCTCTACTAAAAATACAAAATTAGCCGGGTGTGGTGGCGGGCACCTGTAATCCCAGCTACACGGGAGGCTGAGGCAGAAGAATCGCTTGAACCCGGAAGACGGAAGTTTCAGTAAGCCGAGATGGCGTGATTACACTCCAGCCTGGGCAACAAAGTGAGACTCCATCTCAAAAAAAAAAAAAAAAAAGCCGGGCACAGTGGTGCGTGCCTGTAGTCCCAGCTACTCGGGGGACTAAGGCTGGAGGATCACTTGAGTCCAGGAGTTCTGGGCTGTAGTGCACTATGCCCATCGCGTGTCCACAGTAAGTTTGGCATCAACATGGTGACCTCCCGGGAACAGGGGACCACCAGGTTGCGAAGGAGGGGTGAACCGGCCAGGTCGGAAACGGTGCAGGTCAGACTCCTGTGCTGATGAGTAGTGGGATCGCGCCTAAGAATAGCCACTGCACTCCAGCCTGGGCAACATAGCGAGACCCTCTCTCTGAAAACAAAATTAAATTTAAAAATTAAAAAAAAAGATAATTGGGGGAGTAGTAAAGACTGTAAAGGGAAGGATCCAGGATGTGACTGGGGGTTGGGGAGGCCTCTCTGTAAAGAAAAGTGTGCTGTGCTGTTCCTCCCTTCAGCCATTACTCCATGCCTGGCTGGCCCTGTGGTGGTGATGTGGGGGCTACGGCAGTGCCCTGACAGCCCCTGTCCCTGTCCTCATGGAGCTGCCAGGACGGAAAACAGCAGCAGGCTCCAGCGCTGGAGCTGCTGTGAGAGTGGCCCAGGCGGAGGCGTTGCGGCTGCGATGAGGGAGGCCCGGGCAGAGGGGTCGGGGCTGGGTTGAGGGAGGCCCGGGCAGAGGGGTCGGGGCTGGGATGAGGGAGGCCCGGGTGAGAGGGGTCGGGGCTGGGACGGGGGTGCCCGGGCAGAGGGGTCAGGGCTAGGATGGAGATGTTGTGGGAGCCGAGGAGGCATGTGACCCAGCCTAGGGTGTCAGTGAAGCTTCCTGCAAGAGGATACTTCTGATGATGAAGAGGTGCGGAGGAGATTTGTGGTGAGAGAAAGCAGGCTGGGTGCAGTGGCTTACACCCGTGATCACAGCATTTTGGGAGGTCAAGGTGGGCAATCACTTGGGGCCAGGAGTTCGAGACCAGCTTGGGTAACATAGTGAAACCCCATCTCTAATAAAAATACAAAAAATTAGCTGGGCGTGGTGGCGTGCACCTGTAATCCCAGCTACTCGGGAGGCTGAGGCTTGAGAATCACTTGAACCCGGGAGACAGGCTGCAGTGAGCCGAGATCGCACCAGCCTGGGCGACAGAGCAAGACTTTGTCTCAAAAAAGGGTGATCCGCCTGCCTCAGCCTCCCAAAGTGCTGGGGTTACAGGCGTGAGCCACCACGCCCAGCCGACCAGCCTGGCCAATGTGGTGAAGCTCCGTCTCTAGTAAAAAGACAAAACATTAGCCAGGCGTGGTGGCTTGCGCCGGTAATCCCAGCTACTGGGGCGGCTGAGGCAGTCAAGGTTGCAATGAGCTGTGATCACACCACCGCACTCCAGCCTCAGCAAACAGTGAGACTCTGTCTCAAAAAGCAAAAATAAAAAGATCACTCTGGCTCCCCATTGGAGAGGTTGGTGGCAGCGAGAATGGACAGAAGGACCAGGTAGGACACTTAGGTCAGGCGTGAGTTGGCAGTCTGAGGACGGGAGGGGGATGTTGAGACATGATGAATGAGAACCATGACTGGTTGATTGGATGTCAGACAGAAGGGGAATCAGGGTTTGGGCTTGGAGGTTAGGGCCCCGGGGTCAGCCAGAGGGAGTGCCAGGAATGGCCAGACCTGCATCTGGAGCCAGGAGACAAGTGGTGCCTAGAGACAGAGCCCAGAAGCTAACGCACACCGCGGCTGGGAGAGCTGGGGTGTGGGTGTGGTGGCCTTGGGTGAGAGAGGACAAGGGCAAGGGTGGAAAATGAAGTCACACATTTTCGGAAGCTGGGAATGCATGGTTGAATGGGAAGAAGCCATCGAGAGACCATCAGCTCCAGGAAGGCAGGAGTTTTGGGTTTGGTTTGGTTTTGTATTATTTGAGATGGAATCCCTCTCTGTCACCCAGGCTGGAATGCAATGGCATAATCTCAGCTCACTGCAACCTCCACCTCCTGAGTTCAAGCAATTCTCCTGCCTCAGCCTCCTGAGTAGCTAGGATTACAAGCATATGCCATCACACCCAGCTAATTTTGTATTTTTAGTAGAGACAGGGCTTCACCATGTTGGTCAGGCTGGTCTTGAACTCCTGACCTCAGGTGATCCACCTGCCTCGGACGCCCAAAGTGCAGGGATTACAGGCGTGAGCCACTGCGCCTGGCCAAGCTTGGGTTTTATTAATTGCTATATCCACCATGCCCATGGCAGAGCCTAACACAGAGGGAGATGCTCAGTAGATGCCTGTGGAGTCAGACAGGTGAGAAGAGAAAGCGCTCCATAAAGTGTCCTGGACTCAGAAAGTTGGAGGTTGGCATTCAGGACACTGGTACCAAATGCTGCTAGGGGCTTGAGTCAGACAGTGGAATTTCGTAGTGTAGCGGGGGGCGCTTAGGAGGTCCGGTGGGAGCATAGCCCTGAATGCCAAAAGCTGAGGGACTGACAGGGAGGGCAGAAGGGCTCACACCAAAGCTTTCAGGCAGCTAGCCCTTCTAGCCAGAAGTGGGAGAGAGGCTGGGCCCAGTGGCTCACACCTGTAATCCCAACACTTTGGGAGGCCAAGGCAGGCAGATCACTTGATGCCAGGAGTTCAAGACCAGCCTGGCCAACATGGCAAAACCCTGTCTACCAAAAATACAAAAATGGGCTGGACGGGGTTGTGGGCGCCTGTAATCCCAGCTACTCGGGAGGCTGAGGCAGGAGAATCGCTTGAACCTGGGAGGCGGAGGCTGCAGTGAGCCGAGATCATGCCACTGCACTCCAGCCTGGGAGACAAGCGTGAGACTCTGTCAAAAAAAAAAGAAGAAGTAGGGGAGAGAAAAGGGAAGTGGGGCTTGCGGAGAGGCCCAGGCCAGTGCTGCTTGGGGGAGACCTGGGTCTGTCTTCAGGCTACGAATAATTGAGAGGAAGAGCTCAAGGCTAGTAGTTGATCAGGAGTGACACGGATGGACTACTTTTTATGGGACCAAGGAGTTCATGAGTGTCACAACAGCTTTGCAAGAGGGGACAGTTAACTCCGTTGTGTAGAGGAGAATGTCCAGCTGCAGAGGAAGTCATGATGTGGATAATTCGATTCCTCTCCCCCACGCCTGCTGTCATCTGGCCACCCATTCCCTGTTCTCTGTTGTGCCTGCAATAGAGCCTGGCACATAGTAGGATCTCAGCAGATATTTGCAGGGTACCATTGCTTATTGATTAGGAGCAGAGGCCCTGGAGGCGGAGTGCAGGGTTCAAATCCCCGCCTCCCCATCTTCTCCATCCCAGTACACAGCACTCCCACTTGCCCCATTATTTAAACCAGAATCTGTGGAGACAGCGTTGGTTCCTTTTTTTTTGAGACAGAGTCTCATTCTGTCTCCCAGGCTGGAGTGCAGTGGCGCGATCTTGGCTCACTGCATCCTCTGCCTCCTGGGTTCAAGTGATTTTCCTGCCTCAGCCTCCCCAGTAGCTGGGATTACAGGAACATGCCACCATGCCAAGGTAATTTTTTATATTTTTAGTGGAGACAAGGTATCACCATGTTGACCAGGCTGGTCTCAAACTCCTGATCTCAAGTGATCCATCCTCCTAGGCCTCCCAAGGTTCTGGGATTACAGGCATAAGTCACTGTGCCCAGCCTCTTCCCACTTCTTAACACACCTCCACTGAGCACACCTCCAGCAAGTCCTGTCCCTCCTACCTCTGAAACTGATCCAGAAATAACCCATTCCCCTTTACAACCCAGTCCTGTCTGCCATGGTCTCCCACCTGGACCGCCCCAGCAGCCTCCTCTCTCGCTTTCCTGCCCACCCCTCATCTGTTCCCCACATGAGGCCACATGGACCTTTCAAAAACTTCTGAAACCTGGCTCTCATACTATGACTTTGGGCAAGGGCCTGAGCCTTTGTAGGGCTTACTTTTCTCATCTGTAAAGTGGGGATAATGATAGCATTGGCAGTTGGCAGAAACAGGGTGGTTTTGAAGATGAAATGAGTTCATCTGCAGGATTATTGTAACGTTTATCAGGCACAGCGGGGCCGGACTCCTGCTGTGCCACTCACTCAGTTTGACCCTTTGCTCAAGTCATTTTAACTGTCTGGGACTTGGTTTCCACAGCTGTAAATTTGGGGTGGATGGATTGATGGATGAATGGGTGGGTGGATGAATGGATGGATAGATGAATGCATCAGTGGATGGATAGTTGGCTAGATGGGTGAGTGGATGGATGGATAGGTGGAGAGAGATGGATGGATGGGGGTAGATGAATGGATGGATGGATGGGTGTGTGGATGGATAGATGGGTAGGTGGGTGGGTGGATGGATGGGTAGGTAGATAGATGGGTGGGTGGATGGATGAATAGATGGATGGGTGGGTAGGTGGATGGATGGATGGGTAGATGGATAGATGGTGGGTGGGTGGCTAGATGGATGGATGAGTGGATGGATGGTGGGTAGATGAATGGATGGATAGATGAATGTATTGGGATGGATAGTTGGCTAGATGGGTGGGTAGATGGATGGATGGATAGGTGGATGGATGGATAGATGGTTGGGTGGGTGGATGGGTGAATGGATAGATGAATACATCAGTAGATGGATAGTTGGCTAGTGGGTGGGTGGATAGATGGATGGATAGGTGGATAGATGGATGGATGTGTGGGGTAGATGGATGGATGGATGGATGGATGGATGTGTGGGTGGATGGATGTGTGGGTGGATGGATGTGTGGGTAGATGGATGGATGGGTGGGTGGGTGGATAGATGGATGGATAGATGGGAGGGTGGATGAATGGATGGATGGATAGATGAATGCATCAGGAGATGGACAGTTAGCTAGATGGGTGGGTGGATAGATGAATGCATCAGGAGATGGATAGTTGGCTAGATCGGTGGGTGGGTGGATGGATGGCAGAGCCTGCACCTGACAATCCATCTGTTGTTAAAGCCAGTCTCTAATGGTGACACCACCCTCCACTGCAGCAGGAGCAGGAGGCAGAGCTGCAGGATGAATGAGGCTCGCCAGGCCTCCCTTACCTATCCTGGGTCCCCAGCGCTTCCCCACCCTTTTCCCTTGCAGCCTCGAAGCGGAGGATCCCTGTGTCCCAGCCGGGCATGGCTGACCCCCCATCAGCTTTTTGATGACACGAGTTCAGCCCAGAGCCGGGGCTATGGGGCTCAGCGGGCACCTGGAGGCCTAGGCTATCCTGCAGCCTCCGCCACGCCCCAGGCAGCCTTCCTGGCTGACCCCGTGTCCAACATGGCCATGGCCTATGGGAGCAGCCTGGCTGCACAGGGCAAGGAGCTGGTGGATAAAAACGTGAGTGGCCAGGGCTGGCGGGAGTGGGGGGACACACGGGGCCACAGGGCCTCAGGTTTGAGCTCTGCCTCCCCAGATCGACCGCTTCATCCCCGTCACCAAGCTCAAGTATTACTTTGCTGTGGACACCATGTATGTAGGCAGAAAGCTGGGCCTGCTTTTCTTCCCCTACCTCCACCAGGTAGGCACCCCCAGGGGAATGTGGGTCTGCGATGGGCCGGTGGGGGACAGGTGTGGGGTTGGGCCTGGAGATTCACCTCAAAGAAGGGTGGGAGGGTCCCGTAGCAGGGTGGGAGGGGCCTGGCTCTGAGGGTCCTGCCCATTCCCTATCACCACAGGACTGGGAGGTACAATACCAACAGGACACGCCGGTGGCCCCCCGCTTTGACGTCAATGCCCCAGACCTCTACATTCCAGGTTTCACCCTCCCTCTCCCCCCTGCACCCCCCCTCTGTCTTCTGGGCCTGTCTGGGTGGGTGTGTGGGTGCCTGGAGACCCAGGGTGGTTCTTCCTCTGATGACCAGTGTTTGCCTGTGTGCCTCCCACAGCGATGGCTTTCATCACCTACGTTTTGGTGGCTGGTCTTGCGCTGGGGACCCAGGATAGGTAAGGGAGGCCTGGGACATGCCAAGTAGGGTGGGGTTTGGGAGGCCCATGGTTGGTCAGGAAAGTCTCAGTTCCAAAGTCTCAGTTCCCTTCTCGGGAAAGCCCCACCTTGCTCCCAGGTGGCCCAAGATACAGCCCTCAGGGTCACCGCCAGCGTCACCCTCGCCTCCTCCCTCTCCTTCCTACCCACATGCCTTGCATCACCACCCCCTGTGCTGGGTGACCCTCTCCATCCACGCTTCCTCTTGGCCTCTACTACCAGACCCATCCTCATCCTGGCTGTGTCCTCACCGGCTCCCCCTACACCCCTACTCCAGCAGCAGTCAGGATGGTCCTGTTTGAGGTGCAGGCCTGGCCACAGCCCATCCTGCCCCGCCCTGCTGTCCATGGCTCCCCCATCAGGCCCCAGTTCCTGGGCCCGGTGCTGCCCCCTCCTGCCGCGCGCTCCGGTCCTGTTCCTTTCCTCGGGAGGGCTGGCGCTGTCTCCTGGGACCTTGGCACATCCACTTCCCTCTGCCCAGGAGCATGTTCCCCTCCACCACTGCCGAGCATGGACTCCATTCCAGCTTCACTTCCTCCAGGAAACCTTCCTGCCCCCCAGGCTAGGTCAGGCCTCTCCTCTTGCTCGCACCGCCCTATTCACTTCCTCTGTGGCACTGAACACATCTGTCATTAACTGACTGGTGAGGCCCTGGGGATGTGGCGGAGGCTGAGGTCTTTGTCCCTGACCAGCTCCTTCCTGCAGGCTTCCCCTCTCCTGGGAAGCCCTCCCTGACACTTGCCTCCTGACTGTGTCAGGCACAGCCCTCTGTAACTCCAGCCCTGCCCGCTGTGGGTGTCACTGTCTAGGGAGAGGTCTGCCGTCCTCCCTGGATGGGATTTCCACGGGAATAAGATAGCGCCCAGATCTATCTGGGTCACTGCCGGGTGTCCAGCCCCACCCAACACAGGGCTGTCCCCAGGTGGGTGCTGGGGGTCAGCGGTCTGAACCAGCCAACCAAGTGGCGGGGTTTGCTGTCCGCAGGTTCTCCCCAGACCTCCTGGGGCTGCAGGCAAGCTCGGCCCTGGCCTGGCTGACCCTGGAGGTGCTGGCCATCCTGCTCAGCCTCTATCTGGTCACTGTCAACACCGATCTCACCACCATCGACCTGGTGGCCTTCCTGGGCTACAAATATGTCGGGTGAGTACTCCTGCCCTTCCTGCCAGCCGCAGCCCTTGGGCCTCATCCTCACACAGCCTCCTCTCCCTCCCCCAGGATGATTGGCGGGGTCCTCATGGGCCTGCTCTTTGGGAAGATTGGCTACTACCTGGTGCTGGGCTGGTGCTGCGTGTCCATCTTTGTGTTCATGGTGAGCTGGGGCTCAGGGCGGATGAGGCTGAGGGCACAAGCGCCCCAGAGACATCCAAGCAGAGGATGTCAGGTGTGGGGTTCAGACCAGAGACACACTGCTGAACTGAGGGGCCCTGGAGTGGCTGTCCAGCCTGGGGGGGTCAGGAGGGCTTCCTGGAAGAGGAGGTATCCTGAGCCCTGGAAGAGGAGATGCCAGCCAGGCTGCTAGAGGCTGGGGGATTCCCAGCACATAGGCTCCAGGCTGGGCTCTCACTCTCATTCCACTCTCCTTACATGGGGGTTTCCTGCCAGAATTTCCCTGGAAGGGGATTCTCTAGAGCCCTTCCAGCTGGAGTCAGGGGTGCTGGTGAAGAGCACTGGGGTCTGCAGGCCAGCTTGGACTCCAAGCTTAGTTGGATCCTGGACAAATCACTTACTCTCTTTAAACTCAGTTTCCCCGTTCGTGAAACAGGATGATGATACTTGCACCCCAAGGTGCTGGGAGGATTCAGTGTCAGCATGTGAGAAGCAGAGGGCAGACCATGTTGGCTGGCCGGGCCGGGGCGGACCCTCGGACACACTTTAAGTGTCATCATTTAAAAGTTTAGGCCAGGTGCATGACTCACATCGTGGTAACAGCACTTTTTTTTTTTTATGCTGGAGTGCAGTGGCGTGATCACAGCTCACTGCAACCTCCACCTTCCGGGTTGAAGCAATTCTCCTGCCTCAGCCTCCCAAGTAGCTGGGATTACAGGCGCACGTCACCACACCCGGCTAATTTTTGTATTTTTAGTAGAGATGGGGTTTCACCATGTTGGCCAGGCTGGTCTTGAACTCCTGACCTCGTGATCCTCCTGCCTCAGCCTCCCGAAGTGCTGGGATTACAGGCATGAGCCACTGTGCCCAGTCGATCCCAGCACTTTTGGGAGGCTGAGGCAGGAGGATCACTGGAGACCAGGAGCTTGATACCAGCCTGGGCAACATAGTGAGACCCCATCTCTAAAAAAATTTTTTTTAATTAGCCAAGCGTGGCAGTGTGCACCTGTAGTCCCAGCTACTCGGGAAGCTGAGGTGTGAGGATCACTTGAGTCTGGGAGGTTGAGGCTGCAGTGAGCCAAGGTCATACCACTGCAGTCCAGCCTGGTGGACAGGGCGGGACCCGGTCCTTTAATAAAAATAAAGATAGCATTCTGGTGTGTCTTCAGAAATTGCCATGTGACCAACATAAGAGGGTGATAGCAGCCAGGGCCATGTCTCCCACGCCCTCAGGCTGGGCGTCCACCGTGAAGTCCCCCTTCACCCGCTCCTAGGCCTTGCCTGGCGTTTGAGTGTGGAACTTCCTCGTATTTTATTCACAGGGCCTGGGGGAGGAGCAAGTCCTCACCCTGTTAGGAGGTTTGGGGAAACTGAGGCCCCCAGGAGCAGAAACCTGAGGCTGCAGAGGGCCAGGGACTTGTCCCCGGCTGCCCGGGGCTTCTAAGCAGAGGCTGGAAGCGTGTCCAGGCTCTCACCCTGGCCCAGAGGGCTCAAGGGTAAACCCCTGATTCCCTTCTTCCTTCACCCCAGATCCGGACCCTGCGGCTGAAGATCTTGGCAGAGGCAGCGGCTGAGGGGGTCCCGGTGCGTGAGGCCCGGAACCAACTGCGCATGTACCTGACCATGGCGGTGGCGGCGGCACAGCCTCTGCTCATGTACTGGCTCACCTTCCACCTGGTGCGGTGAGCGCGCTCGCTGAGCCTCCCGATGCTGCTGCTGCTGCTGCTGCTGCTGCTGGGGGCCGCTGTGGCGGCCGGACTCATCTCCCGCCTGCGGGCCCCAGGATCCACCCTGTTTGGGCACAGGCGCCACCCTCATCCCAAGTCCCGCCGAGCCCCGCCCCCAACCCAAGGTGCTGAGAGATCTCCAGCTGCACAGGCCACCCACTCCAGGGCGTGGCCGCTGTTACAGAAACAATAAACCCTGATGGTCATAAGCAGCCTCTCCTTGGCCACGTGCACAGATGGGCAGGGCGCCTGACTGCCCGTATGGGCAGGCCCAGCCCGGGGCAGAGGGCAGGGAGCTGGGGATGGGCCTGAGCAGGCACCACGCTGACCAGTGGCAGAAGGCAGAGAGGAAGTTTTAATGAGCCTGGCCCAGGCCCCTTCAGTGGGGAGCCTCCTTCTTCTTGCCCTTCTCCTTCTTCTTCACTTTGGGCTTCTTGGCCTTGCCCGGGGTGCTCTCGTGCTGCTTGGAGCCAGCAGCTTGGGGCTGTGGGGCCGAGGGCAGGAGTGGGAGAGAAGAGATGGTTCTGGGCTGGAAGTGAGACTGGGGGACCCCCTTCCCCCGGCCCCAGCGCTGGGACGCTTCTCTGGGGTGCAGGGCACGTGCTTGGGGTGCTGGCAAGAGCCCCTTACCTTCACATCCGTGTCCGAGTCGCTGGAGCTGCTGCTGGAGTCCGAAGAACTGTGGCGGCCTTGCTGGATGGAGGTGTGGCAGTGAGGTGGCAGTGAGGCGGGGCCCCTACCCAGCCCCTGAAGTTGGAAGCCCACAGCAAGACCCTGGGGTCAGGGGCAATCCCACCCCTTCCACCCCCTCCGCAGCCGGTGGCGAGGCGACTTACCTTTGAACTCGGATCTCCCCCCTGCCTCTGGCTGGCCCTGAACTTTGTGGGGACTGAGCCAGGGGGCTCCCCCATGGTCCACCCCCACACCAGGCTTCTGGGAGGTGGGCTCCAGGGCTGCAGAGAGAAGTGAAGTTGGGCGGTTGGTGCAGGCAGCGTCTGGGCTTGAGTCCGGCCCCCTGCACCTCCAAACCACACTCCCCAGCGGCTCACCTACTCCCAGGTCGAACTCCATGGCAGTGAGAGATGTGTCCCAAAGGCTAAGGGCCCTGCAGAGGAGGACAGCAGGGGGAGGAGCGCTGAGACCTGCCCATTGGAGGAATGCTGAGCCGCCCCACCCAACCTCTGTCCTGGTCCTCAGCCCTGATTCACTGTGGGCACCACCCAGCATTTCCTCTGAGAAGCGGGGGAGATGACAGCTGACTGCCCCCCCCCCCCCCCCCAGCCTTGGTGCCTGAGGGGGAGGCTGACTGAGGCGGGCTCTGGATAGCATTCAGGGAGCTGCAGGTTTCCCCCTCAAAGCTCAGATACTGGTTCTTTAAGAGGGAGGTGCTGCCCCACCTTCCTGGGTATTGCGACAAACAGCCTCCTCTGCCGGCTACAAGCCGGGCGCTGCTGCAGGGGCATCTCGAGTTCTAACTCGTTCCCACAGCCCCTCCGCTTGGTGAGCATCGTCTGAGGGGTGAGGGGCGTAGGCTTGGAGCCAGCCTGCTGCACTAGATGCCAGCTGTATCACCTAACAGCAGGGTGACCTCGGGAAAAGTTGCTTCACCTCTGCCTCAGTTTCCTCATCTGTAAATGACAGCTACCCCATGGGACTGATGTGAGTCAGATCAGTCAATTTCCTAGAATGGTGTCTGGCATGAAGTACTGATAATGTGTTGGGTTTAAAAATAATAATAATAGGCCGGGCATGGTGGCTCATGCCTGTAATCCAAGCATTTTGGAGGCCAAGGCGGGCGGATCACCTGAGGTCGGGAGTTCAAGACCAGCCTGACCAACATGGTGAAACCCCGTCTTAAAAAAAAAAAAAAAAAAGAAGAAGAAAATTAATAATAATAATAATAAAAGGTAGGTGTTGGCTGACTCCATTTTTGGATTAAGCCCATCCACACCCGGGTGAACAAAAAACAAGAGGTAGGTGTCTTAGGCCAGGTGCTGTGGCTCACGCCTGTAATCCCAGCACTTTGGGAGGCTGAGGCGGGTGGATCACCTGAGGTCAGGAGTTTGAGACCAGCCTGGCCAACATGGTGAAACCCCATCTCTACTAAAAATACAAAAACTAGCTGGGTATGGTGGTGGGCACCTGTAATGCCAGCTACTCCAGAGGCTGAAGCAGAAGAATCATTTGAACCCAGGAGGCAGATGTTTCAGTGAGCCAAGATCGCGCCACTACACTCCAGAGTTAGACTCCACCTAAAAAAAAAAAAAAAAATAAATATATATATATATATATATATATATATGTACACACACACACATACACACATATACACATACATACATATATAAAAGATAAGTGTCTTAGTGTGGGCTGCTGTAACAAATATAGACAGGGTGGCTTCAACAGCAAACAGTTCTCACCGTCCTGGATGCTGGAAGTCTGAGAGCAGGGTGCTGGTAAATCTGGTTGTCAGGAGGGCCGCTTCCTGGTTCATGGTTGGCCGCCTTCTCCCTGCCTCCTCACATGGCTGAGAGCAAGATCTGTGTTATGTACCCCCCGCCTTTTTTTTTTTTGAGACGGGAGTCCTGCTCTGTCACCCAGGCTGGGGTGCCGTGGTGCAATCTCAGCTCACTGCAACCTCTGCCTCCTGAGTTCAAGTGATTCTCCTCTGTAGAATCAGACCCATTCTCAGCCTCCCGAGTAGCTGGGGTTAACAGGCGCCTGCCACCGTGCCCAGCTAACTGTATTTTTAGTAGAGAAGGGGTTTCACCCTCTTGGCCAGGCTGGTCTTGAACTCCTGACCTTATGATCCGCCTGCCTCAGCTTCCCAGAGTGCCGGGATTACAGGCATGGGGTGTGGGATTACAGGCGTGAGCCACTGTACCAGCCTGGTGCCCCTTTCTATAAGGGCACAAATCCCATTCATGAGGGCTCCACTGCATCACCTGATGACCTCCCAGAAGTCCTACCTCCAAATACCATCACTCAGCTTTAGCACAAGAACTGGGGGAAGACACAAACACTGAGTTTATGACAGTAGGTACTGTTCCAATGCCTATTTCACAGATGAGAAAATTGAGGCAGTAGGTAAGAAGGGGCAAACACAGAGCATAGGCCGTGTGCCGTGGTTCACGTCCAAAATCACAGCACTTTGGGAGGGAAGCCAAGGCAGGAGGATTACTTGAGCCCAAGAGTTTGAAATCAGCCTGGGCAACATACTGAGACTGTCTCTAGATAAAATTAAAAATTAGGAGGCTGGGCACAGTGGCGCATGCCTGTAATCCCAGCACTTTGCGGAGGCGGGGCGGGGTGGGGGGGGCGATCACCTGAGGACAGGAGTTCGAGACCAGCCTGACCAACATGGTGAAACCCTGTCTCTACTAAAAATACAAAAAAATTAGCCAGGCATGGTGGCAGGTGCCCATAATCCCAGCTACTCAGGAGGCTGAGGCAGGAGAATTGCTTGAACCTGGGAGGTGGAGGTTGCAGTATGCCGAGATTGTGCCATTGAACTCCAGCCTGGGGGACAAGAGCAAGACTTTGTCTCAAAAAAAAAAAAATTTAGGTAGGCATGGTGGTGGTTGCCTGTAGTCCCACCTACTTGGGAGGCTGAGGCAGGAGGATCACTTGAGCCTAGGAGGTCCAGGCTACAGTAAGCCATGATCAAGCCACTGCACTCCAGCCTGGGTGACGGAGTAAGACCCTGTCTCAAAACACACACACAGGCCGGGCCCAGTGGCTCACAGCTGTAATCCTAGCACTTTGGGAGGCCGAGGTGGGAGGATCACTTGAGGTCAGGAGTTCAAGACCAGCCTGGCCAACATAGTGAAAAATACAAAAATTCACTGGACATGGTGGTGCACACCTGTAATCCCAGCTACTTGGGAGACTGAGGCTTGAGAATTACTTGAACCAAGGAGGTGGAGGTTGCAGTGAGCTGAGATTGCACCACTGCACTCCAGCCTGTTGAGACTCTGTCTCAAATACACACACACATACACACACGAAGTCTAGTTCTAGTGTGTTCATGCTGTATACAGAGAGATCAAACCCAGGCAGTATGGCTCAAACCCAAGGCTTGGCCTGGCCCCTCTGTCTCACCCTGTTGGGAGCTCTCAGAGGAATGAGCAGCTGGCTGGGCCCAGCTTTCCCTCCCCTAGGCTAGAGTAGAAATGGGAGCCAGAGCCATCTGCTCCTACCTCTGTGAGGCGAGATGTTCCTGGCGTCCCTCTCCAGCCCAGCCCTACCCCCGGCAACTGGGCTGCCTGCACCTGAAGGGAGTGGGCATCTAGGAGCAGGTGGCTGAGGCCTGGGCGTGGTAATGAGCATGAAACTCATGCCCTTGTACACTCAGGTATACATTCCTCAGAGGGGCCTAGCTTGGCTGCTGGCAACCCAGAGCAGCGTTGCTCCATCCCCTTTCCCCGGCTTGACGTTCAGCAGAGCCCGTGCCTGCCACTATCTCCAGTTCCCTTTCTTCACATTCACTTCTTCGGCATGTATTTATTGGGCCCCTACTATGTCTCCAGCACAGCTGAAGACCTGGGGGTGGCCGGGCGCAGTGGCTCATGCCTGTAATCCCAGCACTTTGGAGGCCAAGCTGGGTGGATGGCTTGAGCTCAGCAGTTTGAGACCAGCCTGGGTAACATGGCGAAACCCTGTTTCTATTAAAAAAAAGATTGTTAAAGGAGGACCTGAAAATAAATAAATACAAATTAGCTGGGCGCAGTGGGTCACGCCTGTAATCCCAGTACTTTGGAAGGCCAAGGTAGGAGAATTGCTTGATCTCAGGAATTCAAGACCAGCCTGGGCAACATAGTGAAACCCCATCTCTACAAAAATTTTAAAAATTAGCCAGGTGTGGTGGCCCATGCCTGTAGTCCCAGCTACTCAGGAGGCTGAGGCAGGAGCATCGCTTGAACCCAAAAGGTCCAGGCTGCAGTGAGCCATGATTACATCACTGTACTCTAGCCTGGTGACAGAGTGAGAGGCCCCATCTCTATAAAAAATTAAAAAGATCTGAAGACAGGCCAGGCACAGTGACTCACGCCTATAATCCCAGCACTTTGGGAAGCCGAGGCGGGCAGATCATGAGGTCAAGAGTTCGAGACCAGACTGGCCAACATGGTGAAACCCCATCTCTACTAAAAATACACAATGAGCCGGGTGTGGTGGCGGGCGCCTGTAATCCCACCTATTCGGCAGGCTGAGGCAGGAGAATAGCTTGAATCCAGGAGATGGAGGTTGCAGTGAGCCGAGATCGCACCACTGCACTCCAGCCTGGGCGGCAGAGCGAGACTCTGTCTTAATAAATAAATAATAAAAAATAAAAAAGACCTGAAGATAAGCAGGCAAGCCACCCAAGCATATGAGGGAGAGGGAATAGCATGTGCCAAGGCCCTGAGGCAGGAATGTGCCTGTGTCTGAGGAGCTGCACTGAGGTCAGAAGGGCACAGAGAGTGGAAGGAGAGAGGCAGATGAGAGAGAGGGGAGGAGAGGCGGGTGGTGGGCGGGGACCTGTCAATCAAAGACCTTTGCTCTTTACCCTGAGTGTGACTAAGAAGTGAGCAATGATTGTGGCTTTGCCCACAACTGGATGCAGGATATGAGAGAAAGTGTCCTTCCCTCAAGGCAGAGTGCGCATTCCATGTGGGTGAGAGCTCACCTGCTTTGTGCACCACCTGGAACGGTGTGACTCAGAGGGACTGCTGGCCATGCCTTGGTGAATGGGTGGCATTGCCTGCTGCCAGGTACTGTGCTAAATGCGAGTCACTGTCAGCACAGAGGGGCTGTAAGTTTGGGTCCTGGAGATCAGTCGCTCTACCCTTTACTACTGTGTGGACAAATCAGTTTACCACTCTGGACCTCTGCTTCCTCCTCTGTAAAAAGGAAAACTTACTTAATCAAGGAAATGGTTTTGCACAGTACCTGCCTGGCTGGTACAAGGTAAATTGATGCTCAATTAGTTTTTGTTTTCTTCTCTTTTTTGGGGTGGGGCAGGGTCTTGCTCTGTCACCCAGGCTGGAGTACAGTGGTATGATCATAGCTCACTGCAGCATTGACTTCCTGGGCTCAAGTGATCCTCAGCCTCCTGAGTAGCTGGGACTACAGCCGTGCACCACTATGCCTGGCTCATACAAAAATTTTTTGGTGGGGACCGGGTGAAATGGCTCACGCCTGTGATCCCAGCACTTTGGGAGGCCAAGGCCGGTGGATCACTTGATGTCAGGAGTTGGAGACAAGTCTGGCCAACGTGGAGAAACCCTGTCTCTACTAAAAATACAAAAATTAGCCAGGCAGTAGTGGTGGGCACCTGTAATCCCAGCTACCCAGGAGGCTGAGGCAGGAGAATCTCCTGAGCTGGAGAGACAGAGGTTGCAGTGAGCCGAGATCGTACCACTGCACTCCAGCCTGGGCAACAGAGTGAGACCTCATCTCAAAAAAATTTTTTTGTGTAGGGAGTCTCACTCTGTTGCCCAGGCTGGTCTTAAATTCTTGGGCTCAAGTGATCCTCCTTGGCCTCCCCAAATGCTGGGATTACAGGCATGAGTCATTGGCATTCAGTTCTCATCCATCGTGACTAACAGGAGCAGCGACCGTAGCTTACGTTTGTCCTTCTCCCCAGGTTCTGGTCACTCCTCACCTAGCAACAGGCACAGGTGGCGTGTGGGACTTCCCTGTTGTTCTTGCCTTGGCATTTAATGGCTCTGACCTGCCCCAGTTTTTTTTTTTTTTGAGACAGAGTTTCACTCTTGTTGCCCAGCCTAGAGTGCAATGGCATGATCTTGGCTCAACGAAACCTCTGTGTCCTGAGTTCAAACAATTCTCCTGCCTCAGCCTCCCGAGTAGCCGCCGGGATTACAGGCATGAGCCACCATGCTCAGTTAATTTTGTATTTTTAGTAGAGATGGGGTTTCTCCATGTTGGTCAGGCTGGTCTCAAACTCCTGACCTCAAGTGATCCACCCACCTCAGCCTCTCAAAGTGCTGGGATTACAGGCGGAGCCACTGCGCCCAGCATTGTTTTTTTTTTTTTTAGAGACGTAATCTTGTTCTGTCACCAGGCTAGAGTGCGGTGGCACGATCTCGGCTCACTGCAACCTCTGCCTCCCAGGTTCAAGCCTTTCTCCTGCCTCAGCCTACTGAGTAGCTGGGATTACAGGCACATGCCACCACGCCTGGCTAATTTTTGTATTTTTAGTAGACACAGGGTTTCCTCATGTTGCCCAGGCTGGTCTTGAACTCCTGACCTCAAGTGATCTGCCCAACTCAGCCTCCCAAAGTGCTGGGAATACAGGCGTGAGCCACCTCGCCCAGCCTGCCCTGCTCTGCTTATTCCCTGATGATTTCTGCCTAAAATGCCTTGGTGCAAAGGGTATAAACAGTGTCTTCTCCCCCCGTAGGAAGAAGGGACCTGTGTTCCCAGCTGGCAGCAGTATTGATGTCATCCACTCTAGATCAGCTTACCCCTTCTCTAACATTTCACCAGCAGCCCTCCTTCCAGGGGCCACTCTAACTCTGAAAGCTTCTACTTAATCTCTGTGATTTACAAAGATTTCTGGATGTCAACTTAACTGGGTTGGGATGCCAAGACAGTGTCGGACCAAGGGGGCACTGTCTAGTCCTCCCGGCGGGTCTCACGCTCCTGCACGCCTGAGGGCTGATGGGTGGACTGGGAAAGCAGCTGCAGCAAGGCTGGTTTGGTTTCTTTCCTGAAGCTTACACGAAGAGAGTGCCCTGGTCCTGTAAGCACCATAATCCCTGTTCCTGAATGTTTTCTTTGAAATTGACCACATCTCAGGAGACAGATGACCTTAAGTACACAGTATGCAGAGACCCAGATTCCTTTCCCCAGAACACGAAAGCTCTGTACGGGCCCCCTCATCGCAGCCAGTCTTGCTCTGGCCCTTGATGTTCTGGGATCCTGTTCACTGGGAAATTGCAACGGACCGTCCCTGGGAAGTGCCAAGGGGCTGAAAACCCAGTTGGAAAGGCCCAGGCTTGGCCTCCACCTAGCTGACTGCTGGGTCCAGGATTTGATTTGATTCTACTTAACAGGCTAGTATGGCCAGGCACAGTCGCTCATGACTGTAATCCCAGCACTCTGGGAAGCTGAGGCAGGTGGATCACTTGAGGTCAGGAGTTAAGACCAGCCTGGCCAACATGACGAAACTCCATCTCTACTAAAAATACAAAAATTAGCTGGGTGTGGTGGTGGGCGCCTGTAATCCCAGCTGCTCGGGAGGCTAAGGTAGGAGAATCACCTGAACACGAGAAGTGAAGGCTGAAGTGAGCCTAGATCACACCACTGCACTCCAGCCTGATGGGAGCAAGACTCCATCTCAAAAAAAAAAAAATCCTGAGCTGGGCACCCTAGACCCCTCAGGCTGTGTTTGCATGTGGGAAGGGGGCTCATAGAATGTCTCACCTCTGGGGACAAGGTTGCTTTTTGGACTTGTAATGACAGGCAATGACACCAAAGATCAGCAGGTCAGACTCAACTTCCTTGTGTGAGTCCTAGTGAAGTGCTCTTCAACCTTTTTGGCACCAGGGACTGGTTTTGTGGAAGACACCACAGACTAGGGTGGGGGCGGGGTGGGGGGAGTTTCATACGGAAACTTTCACCTCAGATCATCAGGCATTAGATTCTCATAAGGAGGCCGGGCATGGTGGCTCACATCTGTAATCCCAGCACTTTGGGAGGCCGAGGGGGGGGGTGGATGACTTGAGGTCAGGAGTTCGAGACCAGCCCCGCCCACATGGCAAAACCCTGTCTCTACCAAAAATACAAAAATTAGCCAAGTGTGGTGATGTACGCCTATAATCTCAGCTACTCAGGAGGCTGAGGCATGAGAATCACTTGAACCCAGCAGGCGGAGGCTGCAGTGAGCCAACAGCTGAGATCAAGTCACTGTACTCCAGCCTGGGCAACAGAGACTGTGTCTCAAAAAAAAAAAAAAAAAAAAAAAAAATCTCTCCAGGCGTGGTAGCTCATGCCTATAATCCCAGCACTTTGGAGGCCGAGGTGGGTGGATCACCTGAGGTCAGGAGTTCGAGACCGGCCTGACCAATATGGTGAAACCCCGTCTCTACTAAAAATTACAAAACATTAGCCAGGCATGGCGGGGCATGCCTGTAGTCCCAGCTACTAGGGAGGCTGAGGCAGGAGAATCGCTTGAACCTGGGAGGCGGAGGTTGCAGTGAGCCAAGATTGCACCACTGCACTCCAGCCTACCTAGGCAACAGAGCAAGAATCTGTCTCAAAAAAAAAAAAAAAAAAAAAAGCTAAAAAAAGAGTATCATAAGGAGCACACAACCTAGATCCCTCCCATGCACAGTTCTCAAGAGTTTGTACTTCTATGAGCAAAATTAGCCTGGCTAATTTTTGTATTTTTAGTAGAGATGGGGTTTCACCATGTTGGCCAGGCTGGTCTTGAACTTCTGACCTCAGGTGATCCACACACCTCGGCCTCTCAAAGTGCTAGGATTACAGGCATAAGCCACCATGCCCGGCCTTTTTTTTTTTTTTTTTTTTAGAGATGGGGTCTAGTCTTGCTGTTGCCCAGGCTGGAGTGCAGTGGGCAGCATTGTGAGCAAGTCTTGACCTCCCAGGCTCAAACGATTTTTCCTTCTCAACCACCTTAAGTGCTGGGATTATAGGCATGAGCACTGTGCCCAGGCAGGAACTGTGAAACTTCACTTGGAACACCACAGCGTTGGTTTGGTGAAGCCCCACAGGCAATGCCACCGAGCTGCAGCCTCAATTACTACTTGGGGTAGAGCTCAGGGCTCCTTGGGCATCAGAAGCCTATGATTTTGTACCAGCCATACTGGAACAAGGCTGGGCCGTCCCTATGTTTAGAAACGTCTTGTGTGTTGGGAGAGGAGGCCCCACATTCAGGAGCTGCCACTGATGGCATCAGATGCAGAATTGCTCCAGACTGGCCATGTCTACAAGTGTGGGTCGTTTCTGGTTTCTTGTTTTGTTTTTTCAGACAGTCTCCTTTGTTGCCCATGCAGTGGTGCAATTTCGGCTCACTGCAAACTCCGCCTCCCAGATTCAAGCAAATGTTGTGCCTCAGCCTCCCAAGTAGCTGGGACGAAAGGCATGTGCCACCATGCCCAGCAAATTTATTTTTTTTCTTTTGAGATGGAGTCTCGCTCTGTTGCCCAGCCTGGAGTGCAGTATAGCAATCTTGGCTCACTGCAACCTCCACTTCCTAGGTTCAAGTGATTCTCCTGCCTCAGCCTCCTGAGTAGCTGGGATTACAGGCGTGTCCCACCACATCCAGCTCATTTTTGCACTTTTAGTAGAGATGGGGTTTCAACACGTTGGCCAGGCTGGTCTTGAACTCCTGACCTCATGACCCACCTGCCTTGGCCTCCCAAAGGGCTGGGATTACAGGCGTGAGCCACTGCGCCCAGCCTACAGGTAAGTTTTTGTAGTGGGTCAGAACAGCAGCTGTAGATGCTGCTGGACTCGGGAGGACCAGGTGACTGCCTGATCAAGCAGCAGTGCTGGATCTGGAGGCCAGAGGGAAGCTGATGGCCCCCTCCCCACCCCTCACCCCCCCACCTCCTGGGATCTAAGGTGTTCCCTCCCCAGATGCCGGGTTGTTGCTCTCCCTTGAAGAACATGAAATCAGTCTGTATCCCACCCCAGTTAAGTACAGCTCACCTCTTACTCATCATCTACTCACACCCAGACTTGTTTTTGGAAGTCAGATGTGAGTGAAACATGGGCATTTTTACAGATTTAGAGACTTATGATTTCCCTCATGTTGGCTGATGTGGGACATTGTAAGGAGACTTGGCAAACAGGACACTCGACCAAGTGGCCACTGTCTTGGGGACCTAGGACCACAAGTCCAGGAGAGTCTCAAGGGCACAACCCAAACTAACACCAAGCCCCCAGGTCCCCTTCCGGTGGGCGTGCCCCCTGGAGGCTGCACCCATCAGGCAGGTGTGGGCTTGACATTGGGGGAAGAAAGAGGTACCATATCCAGGAATGCCGAGGGCAGAATTCCTAATTTTTTTTACTTTTTTGAGACAGAGTCTTGCTCTGTCACCCAGTCTGGAGTGCGGTGGTGCAATCTTAATTCACTGCAGCCTCCACCTCCCGGGTTCCAGCAATTCTTTGCCTCTGCCTCAGCCTCCCACGTAGCTGGGACTACAGGCGTGTGCCCCACACCCGGCTAGTTTTTTTTTTTTTTTTTTTTTTTGGTATTTTTAGTAGAGACGGGGTTTCACCTGTTGGCCAGGCTGGTCTCAAACTCTTCACCTCAAGTGATCAGCCCGCCTCGGCCTCCCAAAGTGCTTGGATACAGGCATGAACCACTGAGCCCAGCTAGTTTTTTATTTTTTTGAGACAAGGTCTTGCTCTGTTGCCCCGGCTGGAGTGCAGTGGTGCAATCATGTCTCACTGCAGCCTCAATCTCCTGGGCTCAAGCAATCTTCCCACTTCAATCTCCCGAGTAGCTGGGTTTTGCTATGTTGCCCAGGCTGGCCTTGAACTTCTGGACTCAAGTGATGACATACCTGCCTCAACCTCCCAAAGTGCTGGGATTACAGGCATGAGCCACTGTGCCCAGCCCCTAATGTTTATGGGTCTGTATAACCCCCAAGCCCTTTGTTCTGATCTTTACCCAGTAGATGGCCTAGAGGATCCCTTTCTGGGGACAGCCACACTGTCTGCCTTCCTAAAGTGTGTGGACCAGGAGAAGGGAGAGTGAGAATCTCTGAGTTAACTTATATTTTTGGTGAGCTGATTTTTTTCAGGCTGGTCAAGTGAAGCAGTGGAAGTAGAGAAGGAACAAAGAAATCTTAACTGGTTATGATCAATTAGTGGTCACATCACTGCACTGGGACCAGCAATTAGGTTTTTTTTTTTATTTTTAAGACAGAGTCTCGCTCTGTCGGCCAGGCTGGAGTGCAACCTCCACCTCCTGGGTTCAAGTGATTCTCCTACCTCAGCCTCCCTAGTAGCTGGGATGACAGGTGCCAGCCACCACGACTGGCTAATTTTTTGTATTTTTCGTCTCTTTTAGTAGAAATGGGGTTTCACTATGTTGGCCAGGCTGGTCTCAAATTCCTGACCTCAGGCAATCCACCCTCCTCAGCCTTCCAAAGTGCTGGGATTACAGGTGTGAGCCACTGTGCCCAGTCCGAGTTGATTTTTAATAAAGCCCATTCCACCTCTCCAGGGTGCCAGCAGCTCGAGGGGGACAGGGATGTGAAGTGGCCACTGAATGCCTTGGCCACTGGCCCATTGTTGGGCAGCCTTTCTCAGGCTGTAAATTGATCACGTGACACGGCTGAGCTTCAAGGGCCACAGCAGCAGCACCCTGCAGAGTGTCTGTTGTGGTGAGGGCCTGGGAGGAGTCCAGAGGCCCAGATGGAGTCGAGCCGCCAGGAGCGGTGGGGCTGGGGCCTCCCTTGCCATGAGAAGAAAGGGGCAGGTTTAGGCAGGAGAAGCGGGTCACAGAGCAGCAGCTTCTGCATGAAAAACATGTAAAGGCCTATTGTATTAGAAAGCTACAGAAGCTCAACTGGCCTTCAGAGAATTCTCTTCATCTTCCTACTGCGGTGGAATTAAGTGATTCTCAAGGGTTTTTTTTTTTGTTTTTTTTTGGGGACGGTGTCTCTTGGCTCACTGCAAACTCCGCCCTGCCAGTTCAAGTGATTCTCCTGCCTCAGCCTCCCAAGTAGCTGGGATTACAGGCACCCACCACCACGCCTGGTTAATTTTTTCTGTTTTTAGTAGAGAGGTTTCACCATGTTGGACAGGCTGGTCTAAACCAATCTGCCTGCCTCAGCCTCCCAAAGTGCTAGGATTGCAGGCATGAGCCACCACGTCTGGCCGATTCTCAAGTTTTTAAGAAGTACAAAGGCACAACTTTTTTTTTTATATGAATGAGATAGGAGACAGCCCGTATTGGAGTTGGTGGAGAAGGCTCCTGCCGGGGTTAGGAGCCACACTCAGAGCGCTATGGGTAGAGAGGCTCTGCCCAAGTCCCAGGCCCTCTTTCCCTGGACCACAGGCTTGCCCAGACCCCTGGGGTCTGATGTGTCTGGGATGTGGCAAGTAGATTCCACTTGTTCACCCACCCGAACCAGCTGCAATGACCACTGGAGAGCCAGCTGAGGCCTGTGGGGCTGGGCTGAGAGGACTTCACGATCCCTTCGCAGCATCTGCTGTGGTTGAAGGAGGCGGGGCAGGAGCAGATGAGCTATTTGCCCAACTTGCTTCAGGAAGAGATTTTTAAGCCCTAAGGGATTTCTAGGAAGGACACCAAAGTCCTCTGGTTCCCAGCAGTGGAAAGCACTGTCTGGCCTGTCGCACTGTACCTGGCCACTCCTGGGGTACAGGCCCAACCTCCTGTGTCTCTGAGGCAGGTAGAAGTCCAGACGCTTGCCTCGACCTCATGGGGCACCCCGGTTGCCTGTACCCCAGACTTATTTTGTTGGAATGGAGGAAGGGAGGAAAGGGGCTTCTAGAGTCTACTGTTGGGAAAGGAGCACCCACAGGTGGCAGCAAGATTGAGCCTGGAGGCCAAATTCAGCCAGGCAGTGCTCTGTCTCTGTTTCCACACAAGGCCGTGTGGGAGACTTGGCAGAAAAGTCAGTGCAGGCAATGCCAGGCCTGACCTAGAGCACCTCCCACCACCCCTTCAAGATGCAGAGAGCGCAGAATCACGAGAGAAGAGTCACAGATGCCACCAGGACTCAGTTAAACCCCTCCAACCCCAGAAGGTCTTGGTCTTCCCTGGATGGCACATGCCCCCTCCTGTGCCCTTGAGGGCAATGCTTTAAGATGTGGGCTATAGTCTATAGTGGAGTATCAAGATCAGTTCAGAAGGTTGTAGCCAGAAGTTTTAAAAAGTGAAACAGTAAAAAAAATATCAGAGTTCACACGTGGTGAGGCTAAGCGTGGTTTGGTAAAAGTTCATGGGCACTCAGTAATAGGACATTTATTTCATCTTGTGGATTGCATTCAAAAAGTCCTGAAAGGGGCTATTTTCTAGAATGGGATACCTCAGATAGCGTTCTGTGATCACTTTGGTAGGGTTGAAATTAGGAGTCCCATAAAGAAAGCACATGCTGAAATTTATTTTAAAGGGGAAGGCCCCTTTTTATTAAACTTGCACATTTTACTTTCAGAATGCTAATAAAAAACTTCTGTTCATACTTAAAAAAAAAAAACCCACAAATCAGACAAACAAAGAAACGATTGTAACATCACTTTTGTGACGAGAAAACGGGCCATGGAATTCAACATAAGCAAAGAAAACTCTACCTGGAGGAAAGAAATCTGCCAGTGAGGAAACAACTCACGGCTCCTGCCAGACCACAGGCCACGTGAGGAGGAGCCCCGCTAGAGGACTTCCAAAGCAAACCCACCCCCACCAGACCAGGAAGAGCTTCCTACCTCCCAGAGAAACAGACCTCAGCCCTAATGATCGCACAAATCCAAGTCAATCGCTCTCTTTTAAAACCGCACGCACATAGTCTCCCCCTCCCCTTCCCTGGTCCTCTTGGCGACAGGGCAGTCACAGGACATATGTGCTCTTCACCAGGTGCTCCTCGTCGTCTCCGGAGCTCCAGATGGTGCGCAGGGCCCGCTCCTGGTTCCTCCGCGCCACCCGGATCAGGTAGACCATGGAGGCTCCCAGAAAGAGGATCAGCACCATCACGAACAGCCCCGCCAGAACCACCACTGAGGACGAGAGAGGGCCTCAGGACCGGCCAGGCAAGGGGAACTGCAGCCAGGGTGGGGCTCACCAAGGGCCTGGGGGAATCCAGGTGGGCTCAGGCTGAGGACCAAATGTCCCTTCCCAACCCAGAGGGTGTACAGAATTGCAGCCGGAGAGGACACAGCCTGCCAGAGAAGTCACCAAGGAGATTCCCCCAAAGGAGGCGCCATGCTATGTGCACACCAGCAGAGTGGCCGTCTGTGTTTCTTCTTTGAATTAAAAACCCAACTCTCAGGGCTGCATAGGAGCCCCAGGCCAAGAGAGGCACAGGGTGTAAAAATATTTACCTCCGGCGTCAACACACAAAACCTCAGGGACTTTGTGCACACACTCCCGACCCGCAATAGAAAAGATGTGCCTTGCAGGCAGCTGGGATGCTGAGAGCTGCCTACAGAAAGAAGTCAGGGCAGAAGCCAGGCGTATTCAGAGCTGTGCCGGGAGGGGACCCACGTCCTCCCACTTCCCGGCAAATGTAATAGTCTCTGCCCCACTGTAGCCCTGCCTGTCAGCTCAGATGCTTTTCTTCAGGAGGGGCTCCAGCTAAGGAGCATGACCTCCTGTGGCAGCCTCCCCCATATGGCTGTGGAGCTGCAGAGTTGGCCCTGCTGGGGCCACCCTCCAGACCCAGACTGCTTCCCTGCCCCATGCCTGGAAACCAGGCTTCACTGTTAGAACAGGACAGACTTGCAGGCCAGGTCCTGGTTCCTTCACAGACAGAGAAGCAGGTTGAGAAACAGGCCAGACCGGCGTGGCAGGTCTTTTGTGCCAACATTATCACCTGCAAGTCTCTCAGTAACACGGGCTAGACTGTGTTGGGAAACACCCTGGCCCCTGGCCCTCCATCCTGTCACCTGTGGCCAACTCTTATGCCCCATACAGTACAGCAGCGGAGGCTCCCTCCACACCTCAGGCCAGCCTCAGGCCCGTGTGCAGCAGTCCCCAAATGCCCAACAGGAAGACCGTGTCCCCAGTCACCCGGGTGGCCTGAGCAGAGCCTGCCTCGTGACTCACTCACTCCAGCCCCAACCGTGTACAACACTCATGTACACTGAACGGTGGACAAGCCACCATCCTGCCATTCTCATGCAGAAACGTGACTTTCTGCAAAGAAGATGTTCCCAATGAAGGACAGTGTAAACCACAATTGGGCAAGGCTGAGCTTGTCGAGGAAGGGAGGAGGCAGGCTGATGGCAGGAGGAGGGTAAGGGACTTACCCTTTGTGCCAAGTGGCAGGGAAGAATCCACCTGCTTGCCTGGAAGAGAACGCAGTGTGCGGTGAGCTCACAGCCCCCAGCCGACAGAGCTGCCCCCGGGGGTCCCTCAGCCGAGGACTCCACGGGGAGCTCTTTCTCAGGGACTTTCTTCTACCTCTTGTCGGGCTTAGTTGCCACTGTGGAAGGCCCAAGGACAGCATTCCCAAGGCCTTCAGATTTTAGGGACAGGGAGATGCATGGGGGTTCTCAAGGATGGGGTTCCTCCACCAACAACAGCTTCCTGAGCTGAGGGACCCCAGACTCACGGAAGCAGCGGAGCATGCACGCCTCCTCAGAGAGGTAGCTGTTCTTATTGCCCCGGCACCCTCCATAGATGAAGTTGTCACAGGAGTTCCTCTCCACGTCAAAGTACCAGCGTGGGAAGGCCGCACGGCAAGGCCCAGTGACTGCCTTGGCGGTGCAGTATTCTGGGAGCAAGACAGCCCAAGGAATACAAATTAGTAGGGTATGCAAGGAGGGGAAGCAAGCTAGAACATGACTGCGGGGGCTCCTGGCTCCAGCCAATGGAGACATCTCTCTCTGGTAGAGAAGCCTGTAAATTACCGCCAAGGCCAGTCCAGCCACTCTGACACGCTGCTCCAAGGTCTACATGACGGCTTCAGAACTGAGACTGCATTACTTTGAAGACTGCTCTCTGTCAGGCCCTGTTCTAGGCCCTTTACATGCAGTGGCTGAGTCTCTATGAGACCTGTGCAGGACCCTTCATTTGATACATGGGAACTCTGAGGCAGGGCGACAGTCACGTGCCCACAGCCGAGCCGCTGGTGAGAGGTGCAGGGCAATGCAGACTCCAAAGCCATGTACCAGGCTGCACCTCTAAAGCACATCTCCACAGGCTCAGCTTCCTTCCTGCTGGTAGGGCATCCATGTGGGGCCTGTCACCTTGACCCCAATCCCAGGGGGCTGCCACCACCCAGGGAGCGGGGGAGCCCTGCTCTACAACCTCCTCAATGGAAATCCGCAACTGTCTCTCAAGACCTAACTAAGAAAATATGTTTCATATAAGTTTCTTTGAAGTTTTTGTTTTTGAGTCTGAGTCCGGCTCTGTCGGTCAGGCTAGAGTGAGTGGCGCAATCTCGACTCACTGCCACCTCTGCCTCCTGGGTTCAAGTAATTCTCCTGCCTCAGCTTCCTGAGCAGGTGAGACTACAGGTTCGTGCCACCATGCCTGGCTAATTTTTTGTATTTTTAGTAGAGACCGGGTTTCACAGTGTTAGCCAGGATGGTCTCAATCTCTTGACCTCATGATCAGCCCAGCTCGGCCTCCCAAAATGCTAGGATTATAGGCATGAGCCACCTCACGTGGTCTCTTTGGAGTTTTACCTTCGTAGTTGAACATATCACTGGAGTGGTCATCAGAGTCCTGCCTTCTGGGAGCTGAAACACAAACATCTGCGTCAGGGAGCCTGGGCCGTACACAGGACACGGGCCTAGCTGGGGCTGGGGCTGGAAGGGCCCGATGAGGAGTGTGGACACCATGCCTTTAAGGAGGGGTGTGGAGCCCCTTCCATGGGCAGCTCTGCCACGTCACCCCAGCCATAATGAGCTCACTCTACGCACACACTGAGAGCAATGGATGAGGCAGCCCGGCCACCACTTCAGGGTTGCTATAGAAACCAGGCCCGCCACAGCTCCTAATGTAATGAGGAATGCAGTCTTGATCACACTTTCTAATACAGTGAGAGGGAAATGTTCCTCTCCAACAGGATGGAAACCAGAGTTGGCGTGCAGGGGGGTAGCGGGGAATAAACAGGGAGCCAGGCACAGCAATGACAGGACAGGCATGGGACTCCTGGACTATCAAAGCTGGAAAGTGGCCACCCTAACGCCCCAGCATTCTGCAAGCCAGCTGCTGAGCTACAGAGTGCACTCAGTGGGCAGTGGCTGCTGGGAGAGTCCCATCCTCCAGCGGGGGTGCGGTGCAGTCCTCCCCTCCATGGCAGCCTCCCAGAGCCCATGGCCTGGGGATTGCCCCGAGGGTGCATTTGCTACCTGGCAGTGCATCGGGACCACTCACCCCAGGCGCCCGATGCAGTCCTTAAACCATAAAGGAGGAATGGCGCAGCGGCCGCCAGCACTACAAAGCAAGCTAACACACGTCTTGAGATCACGCACTGCAGTGGCAGGGAGGCGGGGATGGCAGAGGACAGAGGTCGCTCACAGGGAAGGGGACAGCGATGGCAACAGGAAGCAAAGGAAGGAGAGGCGGCAGGACAGGCGGACAGGTGGACAGGCGGGGGAGTGGAGCCAGCACAGCAGCTGGAGACCCGCACAGCAAGGAGGGGCCTAAGCCTCACGAGCAGCAGCCACCTACAACCTGTCTTCCAGGAGGAGGTGGGGGCCAGCCAGGAAGTGCTGCAGGATCCCCGGCCCCTCTGTCAGCTGGACAGTGTAAACTCCCCCATGTAAGGATGTCGAAGCCAGAAGCCAGCAGCCAGGCAGAGCCCCCTGGTTTGCCAATTTTGAGTCAACAGAACCACAAGAGGGAAGCCTGTGACAGTTCCCAAATTGCAAGTGTCCTTTCACAATGACCCACAGTGGCCTCACTCCATCTTGGTCTCTTTAAGAACCTACCACTTGGGACAGAGGAATCTGCTGCATTCCTGCTGGTGGCCAGGTCACCCGTGGCGTTCTCTGCAAGGGGACAAATAAACAGCACAGTGAGAAAGCACCTCCGAGACTGCCGGCGACAAAGAACGAGCTGGCCCTGTGTGCCTCTCACCACAGCATCCATTTCTCCTTTACATGGGACCTTCAGCACGCATGCCAGACCACAACGAGCCCATCACAACTTGGAAATAAGGAACTAAGATTACCTCCTGAAGAGAAAACTTTAAGATTAACTTGCAGAGCAAAGATGTTCAAAGTGACTTTAAAGAGACAGTGACTTGGCCGGGTGTAGTGGCTCACACCTGTAATCCCAGCACTTTGGGAGGCTGAGGCAGATGGATCACCTGAGGTCAGGAATTTCAGAACGGCCTGGCCAACATGGCTCTATTAAAAATACAAAAGTTAGCCAGGCGTGGTGGTGCGTGCCTGTAATCCCAGTTACTCGGAAGGCTGAGGCAGGAGAATCTCTTGAACCCGGGAGGCAGAGGTTGTGGGGAGCCAAGATGGATGGCATCACTGCACTCCAGCCTGGGTGACAAGAGTGAAACTCTGCCTCAAAAACAAAAAACAAAACAAAACAGAAAAAACCCAGTGACTTCCAGGGTCAAATAATCTGTTTAACTGTATCAACTCATCTAATGAATTCAACTGTAATCCTAGTGCTTTGGAAGGCTAAAGGGTCGGCAGGGGACCTCAATGGGGCCAGGAGTTTGAGAACAGCTTGGGCAACATAAAAGACCTCACCTCTTTAAAGAAAAAAATTTTTAAAGGTTAACATAAGTTTTACATGGCATTTATTTTATCTCCTACACCTTTTCCAAGACAGAGGGAAGCCTGGCTCCCCTGTGTCCTCGGGGCTGGCCTAGCCTGATGCTGTGAAACGGTCACCTGGCAAACCAGCTCCCCCTCATTCTGCCTCTCTTTTCATCAAGCGGCCTTCTGATAATTGGACTAGAGAGTTGCCTATGTGGACTAAAGGCACAGGCCCAGGGACATGAGTGCCTGCTCCCCCTGGGTAGCACTGGTTCTCATGATAAATACATACCTTGGCATTCTCATTCTCACTTGCCCTCCCAGGCAGGCCAGGGAGAGAATACGCCGACAAAGGACACCAGGAACTAGCAGCCCGCACAGTTTTTAGCTCTTTACAGACTCACATGGGGGTGCCTCGAGAGACATATATCACATCCAGTCAGATGCCAACATGTGCTTTCTAGACCTGCAAGGTGGGGCCCGACTCTAGAGAGACAGCTAACCTGCCTGCTCCTGGCAACACACAGCCACACACGTCTCCTGGCTGATGCTCACTGTCCACTGCCTGAGTTCTCAATACTTCAACTCCCTTCCTAAGGAGATAAGGAATAGCCAGGATGGACACATACATTTGCTAAAGTCAACTCTTGACTGGGATAGCTCAGAAAAGGTGGCAAAAAATATTTCTACCAAGTCCTCTTTCATACCGAATCACAGCAGATGATAGAAAAATACAGTAACTGGGTCAGGTATGGCGGCTCACAGCAGCAACGTCAAGTCATCAAAAAAAACTTAGAAATAATTTTTTTATGTTTTAATTAAAGACCAGTGTAATAGTTGGGTTCCCCCCCCCCCCCCCAGTTAAAGTGAAAATGTTTAGCCGGGCGCAATGGCTCATGCCTGTAATCCCAGCACTTTGGAAGGCAAGCAGATTGCTTGAGCTCAGGAGTTTTAGACCACCTTAGGTAACATAGTAAAACCTCATCTCTGCAAAACATACAAAAATTATCCAGGTGTGGGAACGCACGCCTGTAGTCAGTCCCACCTACTTGAGAGAATGAGGCACAAGAATTACTTGAACCCGGGGGGGCGGAGGCTGCAGTGAGCCAAGACCACTCCATTGTACTCCAGCCTGGGCGACTCAGCAAGACTCCATCTCAAAATAAAATAACATAACCCAAATACTCAGGGAATAAGAGGGGCAGCCCTGTCAGAGTGGATCGAAGAGCCTCTGCTCAAGAAGGCAAGGCTACTTCCTCCCTCCGTCTGCTCTGAGACTTGCAGTCAGAGGTGGGAGAAGGAAGCTGGGTCACACTGGCCCCAGCTCCAGCCTGTCGTCTCACTGCCTCTCTGGGAAGAGGAGGTGGGAGGGTCTGCTGTGAAACCACCGTGCGGCCACCAGGACATTCACACAGTGCCTGCTTCTGCTTTTTAAAACACCACCCAGATTCCACTGTCAAGAACTAATAAAGGGCAGAAGTATCCACATGTTCCAGTCAATAAATTGTCTCTAAATAGCAAAACCTGGCTGGGCATAGTGGCTCACACCTGTAATCCCAGCACTTTGGAAGGCCCAAGTGGGAGGATCACTTAAGGCCAGGAGTTCAAGATCAGCCTGGGTAACATAGGGAGGTCCCGTCTCTACATAAAATTTCACAATGAGCAAGGTGTGATGGCGCGTGCCTGTAGTCCTAGCTACTCAGGAGGCTGAGGTGGGGGGATCTGCTTGAGCCCAGGAGGTGGAGGCTGCAGTGAGACTCTGTCTAAAAAAAAAAAGCAAAAGCTCCAACTACCACTGTCTTACCTCTGACAGCAGCACATTTCTTGAGACACTCCTCCTTGCTCAGGTGATTATTGCTGTTTCCATCACAGCCCCCATACACAAACAGCTGACAGGATCCGTCGGTGACATTGTACCACCACCTAGGCATGGAGGCCCGGCATCTGCCCACCACCTTCGAAGCCAGGCAAAAGTCTGCAACAAAAAGCACAACCCCGTTAGCTTGGTAGGGCAATCCTGGCAATGAAGGACCCACACAGACCTGTGCAACGATCCCCCCAGGATAATCAGAGCCTTGAGTTCCAGCAGTTCCTCTGAGCTGTTTCCCCAAGTCCAGATCGCCAACAGACCTACTCAGTGCTTCCTTCCTTGTACAGGAAACACATCACCCAACAACAAAGACACCAACCCACCCACTGAACTGTATTTCAGTTGTGTGTTTTCCCCTGTTCACATTATTGAAGACGTGCACATCCAGTGTAGAAACATGACTTTATTTATTTATTTATTTTGGAGACAGAGTCTCACTTCATCGCCTAGGCTAGAGTGGCTCAATCTTAGCTCACTGCAACTTCTGCCTCCTGGGTTCAAATGATTCTTGTGCCTCAGTCTCCCAAGTAACTGGGACTACAGGCGTGCGCCACCATGCTGGGCTAATTTTTTTTGTACTTTTAGTACAGTTGGGGTTTCGCCATGTTGCCCAGGCTGGTCTTCAACTCCTGAGCTCAGGCAATCCGCCTGCCTGGGCCTCCCAAAATACTGGGATTACAGGCATGAGCCACCGTGCTCAACAGAAACATGACTTTCAAAGGCAAAAAAAACCCAAACAAACAAAAACAGACTCCAGGACTCTTCTGGATGCTGCCCCATCCCACAGGGCCAAGGGGAGCTTAGTGCTGAAAGGTTAGAGCCGGAGAAGTGAGGCTGGGAAGGAGGGGTGCTGTCAGCGCCCTCGGTAGTCCTCGCGTGCACTTTTCCTAACCTTTCCTGTCCACTCTCTGCCCGGGCAGGCCACAGGACACTCAAGTTGCTGAAAGAGCCTCAGAAGGAAGCTTCTTTTTTTTTTTTTTTTTTTCCAATTTTTGTTCTTTTTAGTTCTGACACAGGTCAGAAGGAAGCTTCTTAACTCTAGTGCCTGCAGCCCAGCCCGTGGCTCCAAAGATAACACAGGTCCTACCCCTGCACCAGGGCTTGTTATAGCTCCTACCTGGGCACACCAAAATGGGTCTGGGTTTCAAGGCACCCTCAAATCTGGCCCTACTTTAGTAAAAGGGAAACGAAAGCCAGAAACATTTCTTGCAAAAGGTCAGTACTCTATTTTAAAGAGAGAGAGAAACAATTGCTAGAAGCTCACCTGCACCAAAATAAGCCTTTCCACTGGAGGGATGGAAAGCAACCTGAAAAGAGTGAATGGCCTGGCTGTGTGGCTCTGAGTCTGCTCCTGTATCACGGTATCACCCCGCCCTAACCCTGGGCTCCACCCACCGCTGCCTGCTCAGCACAAGGGCATTCCAACCTGTGCAGGGCCTGGCACAGGGTGCTGATAAACTTGTCTCAAAGGAGAGCATCCCAGAGCCGAATGCTTGCTTAGATGCTGTCATTTACTCCTCGCTAGTTGTTTTCATGTTCATTAGGTTTATTTCACCCACTGGGGGATATATCTTCTGTTGTGTCTCCCAAAATATGTCACAGTGATGGGCATGAAACCAGATGTTCCACAGAACACTAACAACAGACGAAAAAGGTTGGTACTGTGCAAAACAAACACACACATACATGCCTCCAAAGAAATCCCACACACACCAACAAATCACACGCAAGTAGCACAGCAGAAAAAACATTCTGAAGCAGGAATTCCCTATCATTTGAAGAAAGCTAACCATGAAAAGTCACCTGTTAGAAATGTGCCTTATCTAGATACTTCATATGAATGAAAGTGTACAGTATGTCCATAAAAGGCAAATCAATAGACACAGGAAGTAGACGAGTGGCTGCCAGGTACTGGGGGTGGGAATGGGGAGTGACGGGTACAGGGATCTTTAGGGGATAATGAAAATGTTCTAAAATTGGATTGTGGCAATAGCTGCACAGCTCTGTAGAAGGTGCTAAACATCCTTAGATGATATACTTAAAATGAGTGATTTTATGATACACAATTTTTTTTTTTTTTTTTGAGGCAGAGTTTCACTTTTGTTGCCCAGGCTGGAGTGCAATGGTGTGATCTCAGCTCACTGTAACCTTCGCCTCCTGGGTTCAAGCAATTCTCCTGCCTTAGCCTCCCGAATAGCTGGGATTACAGGCGTGTGCCACCATGCCCATCTAATTTTTCTATTTTTAGTAGAGACAGGGTTTCACCATGTTGGCCAGGCTGATGTTTAACTCCTGACCTCAGGTGATCTGCCCGCCTCGGCCTTCCTAAGTGCTGTGATTACAGGCGTGAGCTACCATGCCTGGCCTATATAATTGTTTTTAAGATAGGGTCTTCCTCTGTCATCCAAGCTGGAATGCAGTGGCAGGACCATGGGTCACTAAAGCCTTGCCTCCTAGGCTCAAGTGATCCTCCCACCTTGGCCTCCTGAGTAGCTCGGACTACAGGCAGGGGAAAAAAAGAAAGTTTTTTTTTTAAATAGGGGCACCTTTGTCCATTACACATCAACCAGAACCAGCTGGGTGTACACCTGGAGCAGGTACAATATGCCAAAGGTCATAAAACACACAATCAACAAGGCCCAGAGAAAACAGCAGGAGGAGGTACTCTGGTGTGTGACTTGGCCCAGCCCAACGCTGGGAGCAACACTGCCACCAACAAGACGAGATGAAGAGGAACCACATGGGACCCAGTTACGATCCAAAGCTGAAAACAGCATCAAGGCAGGAGCACCCAACGGCTGCAGAGGTGTCAGCAGCCTCCCTGCTGCCCTGGCGGACACTCTGGCTGCTTTGTGTCCTAGCTTCCTGAGCAGTGTCAGACACATCCTTTTCCACAATAAACTTGAGAGGGCAACTGTACACCTTAAATGGGTGAATCGTATGAAATGTGAATTACACCTCAAAACAAAAACCAATAACCTGAGGGAGGGCCCAACAACACAGGACAGCCAGGCAGGAACCACCAGACACCACACCCGAGAATGAAGCAGGGTGACCCACAGTATCACGGCAGGAACTTGGTAACTTTTCGTAAGCAAGGTTGCCAGGTACACGTGGCATGTGCAGACGCCTGAGAGTGTGTAGAAGGAGTAAAAATGCCTATCGAGGGATGGATGGCACTTACTTTGGTGAATTCAACCCTGCCCAGAAGCTGGCCATCATCCTTATAGGCACAGACATGCACTCTTGCCAGGGCCCTGGTGCTGCGGAGACACAGGAGCGCTGGCCCCAGCTAATAGCACATGGGATACATGAGACCACAGCAGCAGGTGATGAATTTACAGTGAGAACATCAGCGCATTCTGTCAAGCAGGCTGCATGCAGATGTGAACCAGCAAACCATCTTGGAAAGCAAGTGTTAATGGAACAGGATGCTTGGAGTCAGAATAAAGTTAGTTTACTGTATGATTCCTAAGAACATTCTGACCACCGGGATCTCTCAGGCAGACCAAATGCTCACAGTAACTGCAGTAACTGGCAATAACTACACAGCTCTGTAGAAGGTGCTAAAAATTCTTGAATGGCTCAGGACAGCTCTTCCAGAGCATGGTCACAATCTGTCCCTGAGACACTTCTTTTTTTTTTTTTTTTTTTTTTTTGAGATGGAGTTTCACTCTTGTTGCCCAGGTTGGAGTGCAATGGCACAATCTTGGCTCACTGCAACCTCCACCTCCTGGGTTAAAGCAATTCTCCTGCCTCAGCCTCCTGAGTAGCTGGGATTACAGGCGCCCACCATCACACCCAGCTAATTTTTATTTTTTTAGTAGAGACAGGGTTTCACCATGTTGGCCAGGCTGGTCTCGAACTCCTAACCTCAGGTGATCTACACACCTCGCAGCCTCCCAAAGTGCTGGGATTAAGGGTGTGAGCCACTGCACCTTGTTGACACTTCCTTTCTGGGTTGCTGCTGTGGGCCAGCGCCTCTTCTAGCCTGGACACTTTCTGTCAACACACTGGGGCCTTCGTGACAAGTCTCATGAGCCTGGGAAGCCATTCCATGTCTAGACAGCTGCTCACAACTGCTCTAAATATCACACATTGACTCAGTAGTTTAAGTTTCAGAAAACAGCCTTATTTTCAGGTTCCTTGGGTAAAGTAGGAAGGAAAGATAGAATTTCACTGTTGTCCCAGGAGAATTCAGAAATGTCTCTTTACAGCCACAGTGGTTCATGCCTGTAATCCCAACACTTTGGGAGGCTGAGGCAAGCACATCACCTGAGCTCAGGAGTTCAAGACCAGCCTGGCCAACATCGTGAAACCCCGACTCTACTAAAAATATAAAAAATTAGCCAGGCATGGTGGTACGTCCCTGCAGTCCCAGCTACTCGGGAGGCTGAGGCAGGAGAATCACTTGTGCCCAGGAGGCAGAGGTTGCAGTGAGCCAAGATCGCGCCACTGCACTCCAGCCTAGGCAACAGAGTAAGACTCTGTTTTTTAAAAAAAAAAGAAAAGAAAAAGAAACATCTCTTTTTTAAGAGATAACTTGTGTGCAATGGCTGCAAACAGCAGCTTCCTTGGTAGTGTAATGCAGCCTGTTTCTTGTATGGGTTGCTCTAAGGGACCCTGGACACAAGCCTTTCAGATGTATGTTCATGTCTCTGACCTTGTATTATCCCAGTGTAGGCTCCAAACAGGCATGCAAGATGCCTTTGGAAAGCCCCAGGACACTGGCCAGGGTTCACATTGGCCAAGTTATCATGGCCATCTGCACCAAGCTGCAGAACCAGGAGCATGTGATTGAGGCCCTGCGCAGGGCCAAGTTCAAGTTCCCTGGCCGCCAGAAAATCCGCATCTCAAAGAAGTAGGGTTTCACCGAGTTCAATGCCAATGAATTTGAAGACATGGCGGCTGAGAAACAGCTCATCTCAGATGGCTGCGGGGTTAAGTACATCCCCAGTCGTGGCCCTCTGGACAAGTGGCTAGCCCTGCACTCATAAGGGCTTCCACTGTGCTGCTCCCTCTTAATATTCACCAATAAATTTACTTCCTGTCCAAAAAAAAAGGCAAAAGCTTGGACTAAAAAACATTATGTCTGAAAGACAGAAGGTGGCAGGTGTTGAAGCTGGATGATGGCGCATGGGGGTTGATAAAACTTTTCACTGCTTTGTATATATTTGAAAATTTTTGTAAAATATAGTTTTTTTTTTTTTGAGACGGAGTTTTGCTCTTGTTACACCCAGGCTGGAGTGCAGTGGCAAAATCTCGGCTCACTGCAACCTCCGACTTCAGGTTTCAAGCAATTCTCCTGCCTCAACCTCCAGAGTAGCTGGGATTACAGGTGTCCGCCACCATGTCCGGCTCATTTTGTATTTTTAGTAGAGACAGGGTTTCTCCATGTTGGTCAGGCTGGCCTCAAACTCCTGGCCTCAGGTGATCTGCCCACCTCGGCCTCCCAAAGTGCTGGGATTACAGATGTGAACCACCGTGCTCGGACAAAACAATAATTTTTTTTAACTCAAATTTCATTTGAGTAAAAGAGTTCTAAGTAGCAGACTAATTGGCTGAAGTCAGGTCCAATTGAGACTAAATTTAGCCATGTCCTTACTAGTTAGGACACACATCCTTTTGTGAATATGGAAGGAAGCTCCTTGTTGAAAGCAAATCATCTCATTTTGCCACATGCTTTTACTAACTGAATTGCTTTTAAGCATCTGTGATGTCAACTTTACTTTCAGGCTTGAGAGAACTGAAGTCATGAAAAGGGATTTTCTTTGCTCATTTGTTTTAATGGAGGCAGCGTTCCTCCATTAGGAGGAAACACAGGCCATATAGTATTCACTTCCACCACAAACAACAACAATGCATTTTCTCACTCACTTTTCTCCATTAGGAAACACAGGCCATATAGTATTCACTTCCACCACAAACAACAATGCATTTTCTCACTCACTTTTCTCCAAAAAGCTTGTAATTTATTTATTTATTTATTTTGAGACTGAGTCTCACTCTGTCACCCAGGCTGGAGTGCAGTGGCATGATCACAGCTCACAGCAGCCTCGACCTACTGGGCTCAAGCGATCCTCCCACCTCAGCCTCCTGAGTAGCTGGGACTACAGGCACGCACCACCATGCCCGGCTAATTTTTTTTTTTTTTTGTAGAGATGGGGGTCTCACCATGTTACCCAGTCTGGTCTCAAGTGATCCTCCTGCCTCCCCCCTCTGAAAGTGCTGGGATCACAGGCGTGAGCCACAGCGCCTGGCCGCAATACTTCTTGCCTTTGCCAAGCATGATGCCTGGCACATCATGTGCCCTACCTCTAAAGTCACAATAAAACTGTGGATCACATAGTAATACCCCCCGCTTTGCAAATGAGAATGCTGAGACCTGAGGTGTTTAAAGTGAGGCAAGCAACAGTGCCAGGATGAGCTCACAGAGGTCTGATGAGCGCCCAGGGACTAACATGACCCTTCAGACTGACGGGAAGAAAAAGCCACAGCATCAACAAGCAGTAGGAAAACAGAACTGAGGTTGCCTACAAGCCAAAACATTCCTCAGGGTCTTTATCACAATCGGAGGGCTCACCAAGGCCAGGCCCTCGGCCAGGCTTCTGTTTTCAGTCACACTCAATGACAGGGTCACGGACAGCAACATACCAAAGGAAATGGCCAAGGCTGACGGGGACTGGGCTGGACACATTTTTAGAAAGTTATTCTTTAATGAGGAATTCTATTATTACAAAATGACAAAATGCTATATTGGTCTTAGAATAGTACTGGGAAGTAATCATGAAAAACATGACTCAAGTGCTATTTTGTATGCTCACAAATACTAGGGCAAAATTAAGTACATTCTGTATGTTTCCAAAACGCAGACGGACAAACAGGAAAATGCTGAAAGGAACCAAATTTGGATGAACTCTTAAGCTTCAGAGTATCTAAGCAAAAGTAGAATTCCTGCCTTTAGGGAAGAGTAACTTTCTTTTGGAAATGCATCAGAAATGGCTAAAGGAATACATCATCTGAAATATGAACCTCACTTAGAAAATCCTGGCAGGCATTCTCAACAGCTATTGTAAAATTGCAAAACAAACTGGTCTTTGTTAATGATGTCTTGAAAAACAGGTTTCTCTGGTTCTGAAGTCACTAGAACTTTAACCAAGACAATCAGCCGGTGACTAAGACAACAATCTACACTTGGCTGGATAGATCTGCTGTCACCCTCTAAGAAGGACATTACAGAATTCTGCGAGGTCCCAAGTACTACCAATCTAATCTAATTTTACCGATTTTAAAAGACAGTACTGGGCCGGTGGCTCACACCTGTAACCCCAGCGCTTTGGGAGGCCAAGACAGGCCAATTCCTTGAGCTCAAAATACAAAAAAATGAGTGGAGTGTGGTGGTGTGCACCTGTGGTCCCAGCTACTTGAGAGGCTGAGGTGGGAGTATCAAAAAAAAAACACCACAGATGAGATGGTACCATAATCATTTTCCAAAAATGCATAATTGCAGCTGTGTCTACTTTGCAAAGTAAGTACTTTAATGAAGTATTTCAAAGATGCTGAGGAGTACAGAAAATATCCCATGTCTAGTATGTCCACATCTCAATGTCATCAAATTTTAACATTTTTCAAGGAGTAAAATACATATGAATAGGCTGGGTGGGTGGATCACTTGAGGTCAGGAGTTTGAGAGCAGCCTGGGAAGCTGGGTGTGGCGGCGGGCGCCTGTAGTCCCAGCTACTCAGGAGGCTGTGGCAGAACAATCGCTTGAACCCGGGAGGTGGAGGCTGCAGTGAGCTCAGATCACACTACCGCACTCTAGCCTGAATGACAAAGCGAGACTCTGTTCTCCAAAAATTAATAAATAAAACATGGATAGAGCGGAAACCCTTTACATACCCCTCATTCAGTCACATTTGCTCTGCCTCCACCAAATTAACCTCCCACCACCTTGAACATGGTGTTTTCTTTTATTCATGTTTTTACATCCATTAAAACAAGCAAAATACCATTGCGAGGGTTCCAGTTATTGACACACTCACATGAATGCCATGAGCTGAGGCACCAGAGCGTCCTGCCTCACCACATGCAGGACAGGAAAGCCCAAAGCCACTCCTGAAATGCTTCTCCTCCACCTGCTCCCACCCATACGTTTTTCTAGAACAAGGGTCTGCAAATGTTTTCCATAAGAGGCCAAATAGTAAACAGAGGCAGCAATTGTCCTGCCCATCAGTGTGTGACCACACAAAGTAATCTCATAATCAGTGGGAAAAATGATAGTGTTCAATGACATTTCAAAATTTTTGTCATGGGCGAGGTGGCTCACACCTGTAATCCCAGCACTTTGGGAGGCTAAGGCGGGTGGATCACGAGGTCAGGAGTTTGAGACCATCGTGGCCAACATAGGGAAACCCCATCTCTACTAAAAGTATAAAAATTAGCCAGGCATGGTGGTACGCGCCTGTAGTCCCAGCTACTAGGGAGGCTGAGGCAGGAGAATCGCTTGAACCCAGGAGGTGAGGTTGTGGTAAGTTGAGATCGCACTACTGCACTCCAGCCTGGGCAACAGAGCGAGACTCTGCCTCAAAAAAAAGAAAAATGAAAAATTTTGTCAAACTAGGCATGGCAGCTCATACCTATAATCCCAGCACTTTGGGAGGCCGAGGAAGGAGGATCATTTGAGGTCACAAGTTTAAGAGCAGCCTGGGCAACATAGTGAGGCCCTGTTTCTACAAAAAATAAAAATGATTTTTTTGGCCAGGTGCGGTGGCTCACACCTGTGGTCAGGATTTCAAGACCAGCCTGACCAACATGGCAAAATCCATCTCTACTAAAAATGCAAAAATTAGCTGGGCATGTTGGTGCACTCCTATAATCCCAGCTACTCAGGAGGCTGAGACAGGAGAATCACTTGAACCAGGGAGGCGGAGGTTGTAGTGAGCTGAGAGCCGTTTGAGATAGGGTCTTGCTCTGTCACCCACGCTAGAGGGCAGTGGTGTGATCTTGGCTCACTACAATCTCCGCCTCCCAGGTTTAAGCAATTCTCCTGCTTCAGCCTCCCAAGTAGCTGGGATTACAGGTGCCCACCACCGCCCCAGCTAATTTTTGTATTTTTTAAGTAGAGATGGGGTTTCACTATGTTGGCCAGGCTGCTCTCGAACTCCTGACCTCATGATCCATCCGCTTCAGTCTCCCAAAGTGCTGGGGTTACAAGTGTGAGCCACTGCACCCCGCCTGCAAAAACATTTCTAAGGGGAGTTGGAACCGTGCTTGTGGTCTTCTCACCATATAACTTATGACACAGTGCAAGCATCACTTCTACGCCTTTTCTAGCAATTATCAAACACTTTTCTAGATCTGGATCAGCTTCCAACATTTTATCCTTCACTCTTTCAATGTCATAGAATTGCTTTGAGAGCTGCTTCACAGAAGGGGCTTTGCCAGTGTTGCTTCCTCTGGGCCACCGTCCAGAAAGTCACAACTGCTGCCCTCATTTCTGTGGACAGAGCCCTCACAAGCTCCCCCGGGCTGCAGATCCAGAGTCTCTCCAGTGGCACAGGGAAGGGCAGCAGCACCTCCCGCAAGCTGATCTACTACTCCATTTTATGTTTTGCTTTCCCAGTCTCACTCTGTCACCCAGACTGGAGTGCAATGGCACGATCTCGGATCACTGCAACCTCTGCTTCCAGGGTTGAAGCGATTCTCCTGCCTCAGCCTCCCCGGTAGCTAGGACTACAGGAATGCAGCACCACACCTGGCTAATTTTTGTATTTTTTTTTTTTTTTTTTTTTGAGATAGAGTCTTATTCTGTTGCCCAGGCTGGAGTACAGTGGCGCGATCTTGGCTCACTGCAACCTCCGCTCCCCCAGGTTCAAGCAATTCTCCTGCCTCAGCCTCCTGAGTAGCTGGGATTACACGTGCCTGCTACCACGCTCATTTTAGTGTTTTTTTTTTTTGTTGTTGTTGTTGTTGTTTTTTTTAGTAGAGACGAGGTTTCACCATCTTGGCCAGGCTGGTCTTGAACTCCTGACCTTGTGATCCACCCTCCTCAGCCTCCCAAAGTGCTGGTATTACAAGCATGAGCCACCTTAGCCAAAAACACTGCAGCACACCTTTCCTAAATACAACTCACATCACTAAAAACGACTCTCCTCTTTTCATTAAAGCCACTTGGAATTCTAAGGATAGCAGCCAAGGAGAAATCATTTGCTACAAAAATCCCCAGACATCTGAAAATCATATTTTACACAGAAAAGTAGGATAGGCTACAGGCCACTCCTCCGTATCAAAAAGCAAAGAAAGCTCTGAAGAGTCATCTAATCCAAGAGTTTCAAAGAACAGGGGCAACTCTTACTAGATCGACAAAAGGCCTGGTGTTCACAGACCTTCAAGAGCTGAAAATTCACCTTTGAGACATTTTGTTCATGCTGGCACATGAGACATCCACACAAGGGAATACTCAGAACTGTTTAAATACACAAATACAGTCAGCTGATTAGCAATGAAAAAAAATGATAAAATAATGAAATACACTAATGTGTATATGGCCAGGAGAGAAAAATGACTAAGATGTAAAAAAAAAGGAAAAGAATGGTTAATATATTGATTCAGGATACATGCATTAATCTACCTTTAGAGAAAGGTACTAAAGGAAGGAAGGAAGCTTTTACATTGCTTTTCATTTTTCTTTTTTTTTTGAGACAAAGTTTTTTGCTCTTGTTGCCTAGGCTGGAGCGCAATGCCACAATCTCAGCTCACTGCAACCTCTGTCTCTAGAGTTCAAGAGATTCTCCTGCTTCAGCCTCCCAAGTAGCTGGGATTACAGGCATATGCCACCATATCTGACCAATTTTTTTTTTGTATTTAGTAGAGACAGGGTCTCACCATGTTGGTTAAGCTGGTCTCGAACTCCTGACTTCAGACAATCCACCCACCATGGGCTCCCAAAGTACTGGGATTACAAGCGTGAGCCACTGTGCCTGGCCGAAATTATTTTATTTATTTTTATTTTTGAGATGGAGTCTTGCTCTGCTGCCCAGGCTGGAGTACAGTGGTGCAATCTCGGCTCACTGCAACCGCCACCTCCCGGGTTCAAGCAATTCTCCTGCCCCAGCCTCCCACGTAGCTGGGACTACAAGTACCCGCCACCATGGATGGCTAATTTTTTTTGGCATTTTTTAGTAGAGACAGGGTTTCACCATGTTGGTCAGGCTGGTCTTGCACTCCTGATCTCATGATCCTGCCGCCTCGGCCTCCCAAAGTGCTGGGATTACAGACGTGAGCCACCACACCCAGCCCAAAATTATTTTTTTAGAGCAGGTCTAGGTTTGCAACAAAATTAAGAGAACAGTACAGAGATTTCCTATATCCTCGCTGCCCTGACACAGGAGAGACACTCCTTTTCCATCTGCATCATTTACAACAGTTTCAGTCTTTTTTTTTTTTTGAGACAGAGTTTCGCTCTTGTTGCCCAGGCTGGAGTACAATGGCGCAATCTTGGCTCACTGCCACTTCTGTCTCCCTGGTTCAAGCAATTCTCCGCCTCAGCCTCCCAAGTAGCTGGGATTACAGGCACGTGCCACCACGCCTGGCTAAGTTTTTGTATTTTTGGTAGAGATGGGGTTTCACCATGTTGGTCAGGCTGGTCTGAAACTCCTGACCTCAGGTGAGACACCTGGCTAAGCCTCCCAAAGTGTTGGGATTACAGGTGTGAGCCACAGTGTCTGGCCTAGTTTCAGTATTCTAATATTGTGAATGCATTATTTTTATTTTTTTTAAGGGTTAACAGTGGTTTTACCTGGGTACTAAAATATGGTCCTTCGTGTTGGCCTAAATTTTTCAGTTAAAAAATTTAGGCAGGGCATGGTGGCTCACGCCTGTAATCCCAGCACTTCGAGAGGCTGAAGTGGGACGATGGCTTGAAGCCAGGTGTTTGAGACCAGCCGGGGCAACCCAGTGAAACTTCATCTCTACAAAAATTTTTTTAAAAAATCAGCTGGACGTGGTGGCACGCACCAGTAGTGCCAGCTACTCAGGGAGGCTAAGGTGGAAGGATCGCTTGAGCCTAGGAGGTGGAGGCTGCAGTAAGCCATGATTGTGCCACTGTACTCCAGCCTGGGTGACAAAGCAAGACCCTATCTCAAACAATAACAAAAAAGGGCCCGGCATGGTGATGTACCCCTGTAATCCCAGCACTTGGGGAGGCCAAGATGGGTGGACTGCTTGAGCCCCAGATACAATGGAAGGAGGTATTCTCAACAGCTACTCTGTGACATAATGGTAGCATGAATTGGAATTGTCCAGAGTAAACTGGGCCCACTGACTGGGGATACAGTTCTTGCCCTCCAGGGGTTTGCAATTAAGCTGGAGCCACAAAACTCATGTGGATAGAGCAAAATTACAGAAGGTACAAGATTATAATCACACCCTCAATTCAAAGGGCTTGTAAGCCATACAAGGTGCAAAGGAAATGACCAAATAAATGCTTTGGTATAGGGGAGTGACGCAATAAGGAAGAGTCATTTGTAAAGTGCGTAGGGCAGATTAGAGGAAAGAGCCTGCAACCTGAGCTGTTCCAGCGAAGGACCTGTGAGCACATAAATCCCTGGCTGCTTCGCACAAGCCAGCTGTGCTACCTGGGGCGGCTTTCCTGTGTGCTTTTTTCCTCCTTCCAACAATAACACATGCAATAAACAATGAATAAACCCCATGTTCTGTTATTCAGTAAGCCCCATATTCTCTGATTCAGGTATGGCTAATTTTAAAAATCATGCAGATTTTTCACCAGGCACAGTGGCTCACACCTGTAATCCCAGCTACTCAGGAGGCTGATACGGGAGGATTGCTTGAGGCTTGGAGTTCAAGGCTGCAATGATATATGGTCGCATCCCTGCAATTCAGCTTGGGCAACAGAGTAAGAGATAACGCCCATCTCTAAAAAAAATTAATTAAGTTAAAAAAATTTTTTTGATCATGCAGATTTTAGAGGCTTAGGAAGATAAGGCAAAGCTCTGATTACGAAGCCATCATGTCCCTTTGGGTTAAGGTGAAAGACTGGGAATGTTAGCCAGACAACTGTCTTGAGGACATCATAAGTAGACCTCAGCCCAAGCAGGAGTGAAGGTGTATCTGCACGTGATTTATGCCTGCTCTGGAGCTAGTTAGAATAAAATGTTTCTGGCAAGTTTGTTAACAGAGTCCCCTTTTCTGACCTCTCTCCAGCCCCAGTTTCCTGCTGTGGAATGTACCATTAATCTTCAGGCTATCTTGCCAATCGCTTGTCTGGGAAATGGCATTTGCTCGCTGTAACTTCAATTGACTTGTGAATAATGCAGCGCCAAGACTCAGTCGGCTTTCTCTCCACAGGCCCCACGGAGATCAAGTTCATGTACTTACAGATTCATTTCCTAAAAGCAATGCAAACGGGAAGTTTTTCTCTGACACACAGTACCAATATACAAGTGTTGTGGTCCGGGTGCAGTGGCTCATGCCTGTAATCCTAGCACTTTGGGAGGCCGAGGCAGTCAGATTGCCTGAGCAATTGCCTGAGTTCAAGACCAACCTGGGCAACATGGTGAAAACCCCGTCTCTACTAAAATACAAAAAATTAGCCAGGCATGGCAGTGTGCACCTGAGGCAGGAGAATTGCTTGAACCCGGGAGGCAAAGGTTGCAGTGAGCCAAGATCACGCCACTGCACTCCAGCCTGAGCAACAGAGAGAGACTCTATCTACGGAAAAAAAAAAAAAAGCTGTGTGTGATGGCTCACACCTGTAATCCCAGCACTTTAGGAGGCTGAGGTGGATCACTTAAGGTCAGGAGTTCGAGACCAGCCTGGCCAACATAGTGAAACCCTGTCTCTACTAAAAATTAAAACAAATAAAAAAATTAGCTGGGCGTGGTGGTGTGCCCATCTAATCCCAGCTACTTGGGAGACTAAGGCAGGAGAATCACTTGAACCTGGGAGGCAGAGGTTGCAGTGAGCCACTGCACTCCAGCCTGGGCAACAGAGCGAGACTTCATCTCAAAAAAAAAAAAAACAAAAAGAGTGTTATGAAGATTAAAGGAGTTTTTAATCCATTATAAGTGCTTAAAATAGTATTTGGCACAAAAGTTTTGTTTTCTAGACAGGGTCTTCCACAGCTACTGGTCTGCAGCTGTTCTTATGGTAGCAGTTGTGGCATTCCTCTGTGGGAAAGAAACTGTTAACACAATTAAACACCTCTTTCTTAGCAAAACGTAAAGTGGGCATTGTGTGACAGACACAGAGAGAAAAAAAAAGAGAGACAGGGTCTTGCCCTGTCGCCCAGACTAGATTACAGTGGTACAATCTTGGCTCACAGCAGCCTCCACCTATGCTCAAGTGATCCTCCCACCTCAGCCTCCAAGTAGCTGGCACTACAGGCGTATGCCACCATACCTGGCTAATTTTTGTATTTTTTGTAGAGACAAGGTTTCACCACGTTACCCATGCTGGTCTCAAACACGTGGGCTCAAATGATTCGCCTGCCTCAGCCTCCCAAAGTATTGGGATTACAGGCGTGAGCCACAGAGCCTGGCCTATGATTGTATTTTTTATGAAGACAGGACTAATAAAATAGAGACAGTCAGAATAAAAATAAACAGAATGACACATTTCACTAGGAAGTCCAACCAGAGAGGATAAGGAGGAAGAGCATACAGAGAAGGTCAAAAGTACAACCTCAAGCCAAACCAATGACTTTTTTCTCTCTTTTTTTCCCATGGGAATCATCAAACCATAAAAACCAATGACTTCTTATCTTCACCTAGAGGAAGACAATGGCAAACCACCACAAGGATCAAAGTCCTGTATGGCTACAAGATCAGGATATGCCAGGCTGGGAGGCAGAAAGCCAGAGGGAGGGACTGGTGGAAAAAGAAACACCAAAATAAACAAACCAACACAAACCCACCGTGCTTTCCATACCCACTTGCACTTCAATAATGAGAGCATCTTAAAAAGAGGTACTGAGGCCAGGCACAGTGGCCTGTAATCCCAGCACATTGGGAGGCCGAGGCAGATCACCTGAAGTCAGGAGTTGTAGAAAAGAGGTACTGAATGACAGGAGGTACTGAAGCTTACTTCAATTCTACCAAGCCAAATTCCAAAGGTGATATTTATTGTGCAATCAGCCTTACTTACTTACTTACTTACTTATTTATTTAGAGACGAAGTCTCACCCTGTTACCCAGGCTGGAGTGCAGTGGCATGATCTTGGCTCTCTGCCACCTCAAACCCCCTGGATTCAAGCAATTCTCCTGCCTCAGCCTCCTGAGTAGCTGCGATTACAAGTGCCTGCCACTGCGCCCGGCTAATTTTTGTATTTTTAGTAGAGATGGGGTTTTCACCATCTTGGCCAGGCTGGTCTTGAACTCCTGACCTCGTGATCCACCCACCTTGGTCTCCCAAAGTGCTGGTATTACAGGTGTGAGCCACCGCGCCCGACCAATCAGCCTTATTTTAAGGTGATCTATAAATCTACCTACTTTGGTTAGCTGGCTAGGTTCTACATATTTGAGTGCTTCTGTTTCCAGTACAGAAAGCCACCAACTAACCATCTTCTCTAGGGTTGGGTGTCTGGAAGTTTTCATTATTGAGACAAGTAATTCACAACCTTTCAAAAAACAACCCAGGTATTTATGAGGAAAGAACATTTACAATTACAAATCCAACTGAAGTTATAAGGCTCATAAAATCTTGGTGTTTCAGATATGAAATCCTGGTATTTTCTATATAAAATATTTAGATATCAAAGTTTACATTTCAGGCCGGGCACCATCGCTCACGCCTGTAATCCCAGCACTTTGGGAAGCCAAGGTGGGTGCATTACCCAAGGTCAGGAGTTCAAGATCACCCTGGCCAACAAGGTGAAACCCTCGTCTCTAATAAAAATACAAAAACAATGAGCCGGGTGTGGTGGCACACTCCTGTAATCCCAGTTACTCGGGAGGCTAAGGCAGGAGAATCACTTGAACCTGGGAGGTGGAGGTTGCAGTGAGCTGAAATTGCACCACTGCACTCCAGAGCCTGGGCAATGGAGAGAGACTCCATCTCAAAAAAAAAAAAAAAAAAATTTACATTTCATAAACTATCAGCACAATGCAAGTCATCACTATTCTCGCCCACTGTCACTCCAAATTCTGCTCTGAAACAGGGCTATCAAGTCTACCCTCACCTCAATCCAAAACAAGAGCCTAGGCAGCCCATCTGATTGACAGGGAAGGAAACAAGCAGTTTCAAAGTCTTCCAAGGACACATCCACTGTTAATTCACACTCAGGCATCCTTCACCTTCTGCAAATCACGGACCATTTTCAGAACTGAGGAAAGCTCTTGGACCCTCACTCTAGAATGGCGCTTCTGAGCCTTTTTTCATTACTACCGTCCCTGCAAGGAGACTTTCTGGACATGTTTTTCCTAATTGCCCATGAAGTTTTAATACCGCAGACGTACTAGGTATGTCTATTCACGTACAGCAGCCCTTCAAAAGGCCACAGACTATTGCAGTATCCTTTCCCCCACTCCTTCAAGAGCATGCCATAGACTCTGAACGACAGACCCTGGGATACAAACTATCACACACAAAATGTTTTTGAGATGGGGTCTCGCTTTGAGATGGGGTCTCGCTCTGTTGCCCAGGCTGGAGTGCAACGGCATGATCTCAGCTCACTGCAACCTCCACCTCCTGGGCTCAAGCAATTCTCCCACCTCATCCTCCCATGTAGCTGGGATTACAGGCTGACTAGTTTTTTGTATTTTTGGTTTCACCATGTTCAAACTCCTGAGCTCAAGCAATCCACTTGCCTCAGTCTCCCAAAGCATTGGGAGCACAGGTGTGAGCCACTGCGCCCGGCAATAGCACATAAAATTTAAGGACTTCAGATTAAGGAACTTCTGAAGCCATGGACCCTGGGCCCAGTCAGGAATCACTGTGAGCTCCATCTCCCAACAGGTGTGTGTAAAACATGTGAATTCTTGCCCTCATTTCTAAAATGGCTTCTAATCATAAAAAGCGCTTCAAAGTAACTAAACTCTAGCTCGTACTTCATCCTGCCAAAAAAAATAAAAATAAAAGTAAATAAACTCCAAAGTTCCTGGGCCTCAGCATCAACATCAGCACTTCTTTTCAGGGACTTTTCAGAAAGATGTTGCCCGAAACCACCCGTGAAATGACACTTGTTAGAAGAATCTTGTAAGACATCAGAACCCACACTCTAACAGCCACATTAGCATGTCCAGTGGGCCAAGGCCGCCTGTGGTGAATGAAGCCATGGCAACATTACCCCTGCTGGGCTGTCTCCCGCCTCACACGAGCCACAGGTTTATCATCCCTCATTCAGCCTCCCCTGTCAGCCTCCAGACACAGCAAACAGAAGCTCTGCATGTCTACTGCAAATGGCTGGTGACGGGTAAAATGAGCAACAGGTTGGGGAGCAGGGTGAAAGAGGAGAATTGTGCTTTCTCCATCACAGGCTGAGCTCTCAAATACTGACCAGGGCAATGCAATGTTTCTGGTGGAAAGGGGCCACTCTCCCACAGACACCTAAAGGCAAGACCCTCAACCTTCTTTAGGAACCACATTTTCCTTCTTTTTGAGACAGAGTCTCACTCTTATTGCCCAGGCTGGAGTGCAATGGTGCAATCTCAGCTCACGGCAACCTCCACCTCCCAGGTTCAAGCAATTCTCCTGCCTCAGCCTCCCGAGTAGCTGGGACTACAGGCACGCGCCACCACATCTGGCCAATTTTTGTATTTTTAGTAGAGCAGGGTTTCTCCACATTGGTCAGGTTGGTCTCGAACGCTCAACCTCAGGTGATCCACTCACCTTGGCCTCCCAAAGTGCTGGGATTGCAGGCGTGAGCCACTGCGCCTGGCCAGGAACCCCATTTTTAGTGCTAAGCACATCAACCCTGACACTCACCACCAGACATACACTCAATGTGTTCATTTATTGTACTGTCTTCCTCTCATTATGACACGCCTGCCATGGATGGGGGAGGGGTCTATTTTGTTCAGTGCTCTATTCTGAGAGCTAGAAACCGTGCCTGGCAATGTGGGTGCTCAATAAACATCTGCTGACTGTATCAGTGAATAAGATTTCAAACTACCCTGGAAGCAAACTGCCTTGCCTGCAAGCAGGACAGTCCCCCTTCTATGGAGGGTTAAGAATAATGTAAGACAGGCCAGGCTTGGTGGCTCACGCCTGTAATCCAAGCAATTTGGGAGGCCAAGGCGGGTAGACCACCTGAGGTTGGGAGTTCAAGACCAGCCTGACCAACATGGTGAAACCCCGCCTTTATAAAAAAAAAAAAAAAAAGAAAAAAATATATATATTTTATTTTTAGAAAGAAATCTGTAAAAAAAATTTTTATATATAAAAAAAAAAAAGAAGAATGTGAGATGCTGCTTTAGAGAATTCCCAGCTGAAGGCCAACACCAGCTTTACTTCAGCTCTTCTGTCATGTTATCTCTGACCACCAGCATCACAACTATGGGGATGAGGAGGAAAGGAAAGAAAGGGTGGCAACTAATAACATGTTTATGGAGAGTACTGGAAAGCTAACCTATTAGTTAAGGTTCTGGGGACACTGCAATTAACCCAAGAGGTCCATGGATTTCAAAAATCCCTTGAAAATGCTCGAAAGAGCCAGGCGTGGTGGCTCACACCTGTAATCCCAGAACTTTGGGAGGCCAAAGCGGGTGGATCACAAGGTCAGGAGTTTGAGACCAGCCTGACCAACATGGTGAAACCCTGCCTCTACTAAAAATACAAAAATTACCTGGGCGTGGTGGCATACATCTGCAGTCCCAATTACTCGGGAGGCTGAGGCCAGAGAATCGCTTGAACCCAGGAGGCAGAGGTTGCAGTGAGCCGAGATCGTGCCACTGCACTCTAGCCTGGGCACCAGAGCAGACGTCTCAAAAAAAAACAGAACGTGCAGGAGAGGTTCTCGAGTGAGTGTTGCCCTACTTGCCTCCAGTGGAAATTCCCAAGAAGAAGCAACAAAGGACCCTGAGCCAAGTCACCATTAACACAGGTTCTGATGCCCAGGGCCAGGCACCAAGTTACTGGCAGCAAGAACCACACTTAACTGACCACTCCTAAAGGACCTTTTCAGTTTCTATTCTGAGGAGGAAACACATTATCTGGCCTTGTGTTGATCAACGTTACACATTTCAGGACCCTCCAAATACCAGGATTTACCACCTGGGTGGGGAAAAGGAAAAAAAAATCATGTTTATTTGCAGCTACCTGGTAAAAGAATTTCCCCTAACAGCCATAACACACACACACACACACACACACACAATTCTCTCTCTCCCTCTCTCTCTCTCTCTCTCTCACAGTGTAATGCGCAATTTATAAAGAACTGGTAGGTATTATCTACCTTTTACTAAATGGAGCATATGTTTAAGGTAGGGGTCACAAGCCAAAGGCCTACAGAGATAGAGGGCAGGCAGCAGCTGAGACGAGGCAGGCTGAGTGAGTATCTACAGACTGGGGAGTGGTATAGGTCTTGCCTGAAAGAGGCACTCAGCTCCAGCCCAAGACTGCTGGGCAGGAAAACAGGCCTGTGTTCTGGTCCCATTCCATTACATCTTCATGTCTTTCGGACAAAGCCAAAACCTACATTTATTTTTATTTTTATTTTTATTTTTTTTAAAGATGGGGTTTCACCATATTGGTCAGGCTGGTCTTGAACTCCTGACCTCAGGTGATCCGCCCACCTCAGCCTCCCAAAGTGCTGGGATTACAGGCGTGAGCCACCGCGCCCGGCAAAACCTACATTTTTACATCTAAAAAATCCCAATTCTGGAGAACGTACAAGTCACATAAATGCTGTGTGAAGCTTCCTGGGAGTGGCCAGTTTATAATCTCTGCGTGCTTTCCACTGCAGACTATAACTGTCCCCATCACTAGACCAGGGACCTTTCTCACCTGGCACAAGCTCAGCTTCCCCTCGACCTCTGTCTGCAGAGGTTGGAGTCAGGACACTCTTTGCTGGGCTGTGTGCGGCTGTCCACCTGTCCCTTCCCACCTGCCCTCACTACTCAGAGCCCCATCAACACATCAATCATAGACCACATGATGCTAAACACAAGAAGCCCCGACCTGAGATAACCCTCATCTCACAGGGTGGCTGTGGGGCCTCCTTTGTCCCCATCTCCCCTCCCCGAACTCCTGGGCCCTCTGGTGGTACTCAGGACTGGTCTTCAGCCAATCTTCTATGTCTTCAATCTCTCCTCTGAACATTGCTGCCACCCTCTTACCTAACTGGAATCTCCCCTGAAGACACACCTCCTGGGGCCCTTCCAAGTGGGGAGGTCTCCCTGCTTCTGGGAGCTGCTTCTGTACTGTTTCTCTCTCCACTCTCCCCAAAATCCCCAGCTGGGAAACTCTCATTATCAGAGTAAATCATTCACTACCCCGCCTGGTGCGTTATCTGCCAACCCAGACAACTACTCCTTTCTTCCTAACTTTAGCTCCGGGCCTGCCGCCTCTCCGGCTGCTCTTATTATTCTTGGAGATTTCTACATCCAGGTAGATGGTCCTCTGGCCTCTTGGTCCCAAGACCTCCAGGTGATCTCATCCCACCCTCGCCCCCTCCCTATCGGGGTCACACCTAGACCTACCTCAGTAACTGCCACCTCTTCAGAACCTCCCTGTCATGCATCTCACTCACTACCCACTGCATCCTGTCTGCTTCAGGACCTCAACTCCAACAATCTACTGGCCTACCACCTCGGCCCTCTGCTCCCTCACGTCTCCACACAGAACAAATTCCTTGACCTACCCCCCATCCTCACTCCCTCACACATTCTCTGCTCACTCCTCCCTCACCACCACACTCATCTGGCAGCACAGAGCTGCAGCAACACCTCACTCCCAGTGGATGACTCGCTTCCCACTTCCCGAGAAAACAGAAGCAATCAGGAGGGAGAAAAAAAAAATCAAACTGCCTCCTGCCTCGGATTAAGCTGTTCAAGCTTTCAAACAAACAGAACTTGTGATAAGTGAGGGCATGAGTTTACCCAGTCAGACACTAGTACTTCTGAAAGGTCAGTAGGTCCAGCCGGCGGCAGCAGTCAGGGAGGCCACTCTGAACAGAGAAGGCCTCTGCAGTGAGACCTGGCTTTGTCAATTACTACTGTCAAGTGACCTCGGACAAGGCGCATAACTTCACCACCGCACCCAGCTGTTTTAAAGGTTAAAGGGCACATCCAAGATCAGAGTAAGCACCAGAGGTAGCAAGAGGCCAGGTAACTGGAAGGTACATCCTAACGTAATTACTTCACCTGAAAAAGTCCAGCAGGGCTGTGCTGCCAAAATTCCAGTTCTGATTGCAAGAATGGTCAGCGTCTGCATTCCTGACTCCCAGTCACCTACAGCCCAGCCTCTCCCCACCAATTCAATTTTTTCTCCTGCCTGGGGCATAGGGAAATTAACCAGTCCCCAGAAGTTACTACAGGTGATGACTTGGTGCCCACATATCCCGCTCTCTTTTTCTCTCTTGAGAAGGAGTCTTGCTCTGTTGCCCAGGCTGGAGTGCAGTGGCATGATCTCAAGCGATTCTCCTGCCTCAGCCTCCAGAATAGCCGGGAGTACAGGTGCGCACCACCACGGCCAGCTAATTTTTGGTAGAGACGGGGTTTCACCATGTTGCCTAAGCTGGTCCTGAATTCCTGGCCTCAAGTGATCTGCCTGCCTCAGCCTCCCAAAGTGCTGGGATTACAGGCATGAGCCACCACGCCTGGCTTTCTTGTTTTCCTTTTCTTTTTTTTTTTTTTTTTTTGGGACAGAATTTCACTCTTGGTGCCCAGGCTGGAATGCAGTGGTGCCATCTCGGCTCACTGCAACATCCACCTCCCAAGTTCAAGCGTTTCTCCTGTCTGAGCCTCCTGAGTAGCTGGGATTACAGGCGCCCGCCACCACATCTGGCTACTTCTTTGTATTTTTAGTAGAGATGGGGTTTCACGATGTTGGCCAGGGTGGTCTCGAATTCCTGACCTGACGTGATTCGCCCACCTTGGCCTAGCAAAGTGTAGGGATTACAGGCATGAGCCACTGTACCCGGCCTTGGCCTTCTGACTTTTACTAGGTCTAGTCCTGAATCCAGACTGCTTTCTCTTCGCATCCAGTACCTGTCTATAAAGCCTTAGGGCACATGGCTGTGGCCTACCTCTCCCACCTCCCATCATCCTCCAGTCCTCCCCTACCTCACGCCTGTTCTATGCAGGCTGGCTCTGTCTTTTCCTTGAACCCAACCCGGCTTGTTCCAGCCTCAAGGCCTTTGTACTCCATTGCCTGTAACTGGACACTGGTCCCCCAGGTCTCTGTGTGGTTACTGCCTCCTCATTTTTCATGAGGAGCTCATGATTTAGAGCTCAGATGTCACCCCCCCTCAGAGAGACATCCCTTGACCACCTCTGCTAAAGCCGCCCCATCAACTTACGTCACCCTGTTGGTGTACTTCGCCTCGTTCATTTACTTCTGAGTAACTTAATCTCATGGCAAGTGCTCTCTAAACCTTCCCTAGCTCTGCCTCTCCCACTGGAATACTAGCTCTGGGAATGCAGGAACCCAGCTCATCTGAGTTAACTGTTATCACCAGCGCCAGTGCCTGGCACGTAGCAGGGCCTCAGTAAGTTTTGCTGAATCAATGAATTCTTTCAAGAGAGCTCTTTTCAAAGCCCGCTGGTGCTTGTCAGAAGCAGTTAAGGTTATAACAACACCTGTTCAAAGAGAGCTTTCAGGCTACACTTCCTTCATAGTGTAGAGGTTTAAATCACCTTATCCGCCACCGACTTCTAAGGACCAATTCAAAGAACCCAACCCCAGCTGCTCAATGCCAACACTCTCTCGCGCCTTAGCATAGCTGCTTCTTCCCCCACACTTGCTTCCTTTCTTCTCCCTCTTCGGGCACCTACTTTACTGCGATTCAACTACAAAAGCTTTGGGGGGAGGCTCTTGTTCAATCTCCAAAGAGGCAGGGGGGAGGGGGGGCGTCTTCCCTGAGTCTAAAACGGCCACCAGGTCACCCAATCCAACCCCCACCCTCAGGCCTGGCCTCTCCCTGGGCTTTGGCCATGGAACTTTCCACCGCCAGGAGGAGGCTGGTCTTCAATTGGGTTCCTCACCCCCTTCCTGCCACAGGAAGGGCCAATGCCACACCTTCTTGGTCAATACCTTCCTTCACCCGAAGGAAACTCTCCTAACCCTCGCTCCTCCGCCCGTATCCGCTCTCGAGAGCTCCCAAACCTCATCTTAAGGTTCAATCTCCCAGGGCTGGCTCCACCACACCCCCTGACCTCCACCAGGTCGCCCCTAGTGTCCTCCCCCGCCAATTCTCCCTGCTCGGATCCCCGTTGGCCCCCCTAGCTCCTGCCCCCTGCGACCCGCCGCCAGCCTCCCCGACCCTCACCGTGGATGCCGCGTTCTCCGTCGGCCGCCAGGACCCCGGAGAGGAGCAGCGATGCCAGCAGGGCAAGGAGCGCCCGGCCCCGCCTCGGCCCGCACAGCTGCGCCATGGCCCGCTCCGCCGAGGCGCTCAGGCGACGCCTCCAGGCGCCAGCCGTTGGGGTCTCGCGATCAGGTGCGGGAAGCCCCTCGCCGCGCACGCGCACTGGAGCGCCTCGCCTTCAGGTGCAGGCGCTGTGGTAGGGTCCGCCAGATGCCGAAGCCCTCGGAAGCCGCCTTTCTGGACCTTCCGTGAGGGGACACCCGACCTTCCCAGCGCGGGATGCCTGGGTCTGCTCCTCACTCGCACCTTCGCTGCCTGCGACACTCAACGCCCCTCCGCGCGTTCAGAGCCCCGCCACGCCTCCCAACGCGCGGGGGTCGCCAGAGCCAATGGCGGACGCCTGGAAGCGGCTCCCGAAGGTGGCCGAACAGGCAGGAGGCGGGGCGCACCTGGCGAGGCGGGGCGTGCAGGGCGCAGGCGCAGACGGCAGGCACCTGAGCGGCCGCTCCCACAACCCGGGCGCACCTGGGCCTGCCTCTGGCGCCGGGGAACAGGCGGGGCTTGCGCGAGCCTCGCCCCCACCAGAGCCTTGCTGGGCCCGCTGCGCGCCCGCTGAGCACCTGCCACCCTGTCCGTGGGCTGGGTGACGACGTCCGAGGAGGGCCTTCGCTCTTGGACTGGCCTCAGGGTGGGAGGAGGGGGCGGCAGACGGGTTTCTTGGAAGCCTGTGGTTTTTCTGCCGGCCTCGCTTCTGCTTTCCTGTGAATTCCTTCCTGAATTCAGAATTCACTGGACTCCTGCTCTGGGGCTAAATGCTGGGGACCCAGCGGTGGCCATGCCAGACTGGTTCCTGAGTCACCAAACAGGATAGCGGAAGCTTCGCGCAAAGTGATGAAAACTGTGATGGGAGAGAGCCAAGCTGAGGGATCAGAGGCTGGGACGCTGGAGGTGCAGGCCATGATGGGAGTCCAGACACCTTTACCACCCAGCGTGAGAGAGGGCCAAGGAGGGCTTCCTGGAGGAGGTGATAGGCCCATGTAAAAATAACAGCCCCGGGCCCTGGCTCCGAGGTTCTCAGGACAGATAGGGAGACAACTACTTAGCACGGGCAGCAAAAGAATTGAGAGGAAGGAAGCCCCTGGGGAATACCAGAGAAGACACCTGACCAAGCCTGGGAGTCAAAGTGGGCTTCTTGGAAGAGGAGTTATGTGAGCAGACTCTAGAAAGGGGAATTAAGTAGTACAGGCACACGAGTAGAGGATAGCCAACAAGGTAATCCAAATAAATGCATTATTATTGAAAACACTTGCCAGGTGCAGTGGCGTGTGCCTGTAGTCCCAGCTACTAAGGAGACTGAGGCTGGAGGATCGCTTGAGCCCAGGAATCCTGGGCTGTAGTGCGCTATGCCGATCAGGTGTCCGCACTAAGTTCAGCATCAATATGGTGACCTCCCGGGAGTGGGGGACCACCAGGTTGCCTAAGGAGGGGGTGAACCGGCCCAGGTCGGAAACCGAGCAGGTCAGAACTCCTGTGCTGATCAGTAGTGGGATTGCACCTGTGAATAGCCACTGCACTCCAGCCTGGGCAACATAGTGAGACCCCATCTCTAAAATAAATAAATAAAACACTTTTATTATTATTATTATTGTTTGTTTTTGAGACCGAATTTTGCTCTTGTTGCCCAGGCTGGAGCGCAATGGCACGATCTCGGCTCACTGCAGCCTTGACCCCCTGGGCTCAAGGGATCCTCCCACCTCAGCCTCCCATGTAGCTGAGATTACAGAGGTGAGCCACCACATCCAGCTAATTTTTAAATTTTTTTCTGGAGGTAGGTGTCTTGCTATGTTGCCCAGGCTGGTCTCAAACTCCCGGCTTCAAGGGATCCTCCTGTCTCAACCTTCCAAAAGTGTTGTATTAGAGGCATGAACCACCACACCAGGCCTGAAAACACTAACAGTGCTATACAGGCTGGCATGGAAAATAGCAAGAGATCCTTTGAATTGGGTGGTGGAGGAAGGGCTCTGGGAGGGGGTGGGTTTGTTAATGAACTCTGAAGGATGATAAAGGCCAAGGGACAAACATCCTAAGCATCGGGAACAGCAAATGCAGAGGTCTTCAGGCAGGAAAGAGAATAGTGCGTTCAGGGCCACGTCCACTCTTCAGCCTCCCTCCTAGCATAATAATACACTATTATTATACATTATTAAGAGCCTTAACCGAGTTATCAAAATGGTGTTTACCTTACACAGTGGAGGTTTAAGCTTGCAGTGAGCTCATGGACTCAAGGTGGAGTCTGAATGCGAGGCCAAAGGTGTCTCCCAGCACCTGAATCCCCCACTGCCACTCAGGCCCACCAAACCCAGGCCCGAGCATAAAGACAGAGAAGAATGTGCTGAGCCGTTGAGGCTTGGAAGAAGGCAGAGGCCTCTTCTTTATTTTTTATTTTATTTATATTATTATTATTATTTTGAGACAGAATTTCACTCTGGTTGCCCAGACTAGAGTGCAGTGGCCTGATCTCCACCCACTACAACATCTGTCTCCCGGGTTCAAACAGTTCTCCTGCCTCAGCCTCCCGAGTAGCTGGGATTACAGGCATGGACCACCAGGCCCGGCTAATTTTTGTATTTTTAGTAGAGACGGGGTTTCTTCATGTTGGTCAGGCTGGTCTCAAACTCCCGACCTCAGGTGATCCGCCCGCCTTGGTCTCCCAAAGTGTTGGGATTACAGGCATGAGCCACCACGCCTGGCCAGAAAATTATTTTCAGTAATAGTCACGTAAGAATCATTACTGTATTTCTTTTTCGGTCTTTTGGTGGGAGGGAGCCTGCTTTTTAGTTTTAAAACAATTAACAATTGATCAAATAAATTTCAATTTTAAAGATATTACTCAAATCCAGTATGAATGAAAATTTGCACTTGCTGTCTGGGTATGGTGGCCCATGCCTATAATCCCAGCACTTCGGGAAGCTTGTAAATCATTTGAGCCCAAGAGTTCAAGACCAGCCTGGGCAACATAGCTAAACCCCTTCTCTACCAAAAATAGAAAAAATTGACTGAGCTTGGTGGCGCACGCCTGTCCTAGCCATTCAGGAGGCTGAGGTGGGAGGATCATTTGAGCCTGGGAGGTGGAGGCTGCAGTGAGCTGGATTGTGCCACTGCACTCCAACCTGGGTGACAGAGTGAGACCCCATCTCAAAAAAAAGAAAATTTGCAGCCAGGCGCAGTGGCCCACGCCTGTAATCCCAGCACTTTGGGAGATTGAGGCAGGCAGATCACGAGGTCAGGAGACTGAGACTATCCTGGCCAACATGGTGAAACCCCCTCTCTACTAAAAATACAAAAAATTAGTTGGGAGTGATGGCACGTGCCTGTAATCCCAGCTACTCTGGAGGCTGAGGCAAGAGAATCCTTTGAACCCAGGAAGTAGAGGTTGCAGTGAGCCGAGATTGCGCCACTGCACTCCAGCCTGGCGACAGAGTGAGACTCCATCTCAAAAAAAGAAAATTTGCTCTTGCCAAATAAAAATATTGCACCTCAAAGTTCATACCATTTGTTTTTTGTTTTTTGTTTTTTTGTATTTTAGTAGAGACGGGGTTTCACCATGTGGGCCAGAATGGTCTTGATCTCCTGACCCCCTGATCTGCCCACCTCAGCCTTCCAAAGTGCTGGGATTACAGGCGTGAGCCACCACACCTGGCTTTCCGGTTTTTGTGTGTGTGTGTGTGTGTGTGTGTGTGTGCCGTGTGTGTGTGGCACAGTGTCTCACTTTGTTGCCCAGGCTGCTCTCCAACTCCTGGGCTTAAGTGATTCTCCTATTACAGGTGTGAGCCACCACACCCAGCCATTTTGAACTTTAAACACAAAAATTCAAAAGGAATATGTAGAGTGATAGAATAGTTTCTTCATGTTTATAATCATTGTGCTACTATTTTTATTTCTAATCTATTATTAAAATGCAAGAACATGGCTGGGTATAGTAGCTCACGCCTGTAATCCCAGCACTTTGGGAGGCTGAGGCGGGTGGATCACGAGGTCAGGAGATGGAACCCATCCTGGCCAACATGGCAAAACCCCGTCTCTACTGAAATACCAAAAAAAAAAAAAAAAAAAAAAAAAAAATTGGGCATGGTGGTGCACGCCTGTAGTCCCAGCTACTCGGGAGGCTAAAGCAGGGGAATTGCTCAAACTCAGGAGGTGGAAGTTGCAGTGAGCCAAGAACACCCCACTGTACTCCAGCCTGGTGACCCCGAAACCCTGTCTCAAAAAAAAAAAAAAATTAGCTGGGCATGGTGGTACGCGTCTGTAGTCTCAGCTACTCAGGAGGCTGAGACAGGAGAATCTCTGGGAGGCAGAGATTACAGTATGCCGAGATCGTGTTACTGCACTCCAGCCTGGGCAACAAATTGAGACTTCATCTCAAAAAAAAAAAAAAAAGAAAATATATTTATATATATAAAACGTTAGAAAGTGATAAGTGTTATGTATAAAACAGAACTGGGTGAGAGGCCTGAGAGTTGCACTGTGAGATAGCACGGCCAGGGAAGAACTCACTGAACAGGGGGCAGTGGGAGGGAGTGAAGGAGTGAGCTCTGCTGACATTCTAGGGAAGCGCTTTCCTGGCAGAGGAACTTCGAGTGAAAGGTGCTGAAATGGGACTGTCCCTGGCACAGCTGGGACTGCTAACCCAAGGATTTTGGCCTTTAGGATGAGGGCTATGGGGAGCTATGGATAGTTGTTTTTTGTTTATTTTTATTTTTTTTTGAGACAGGGTCTTGCTCTGTCACCCAGGCTGGAGTGCAGTGCCCTGATCTCAGCTCACTTCGGCCTCCACCTCCCGGCTTCAAGCAGTTCTCCCACTTCAGCCTCCCGAGTAGCTGGGATTACAGGGGTGCACAACCATGCTTGGCTAAATTTTTTTTTTTTTTTTTTTTTTTGCATTTTTAGTAGAGATGTGATTTCGCTGTATTGGCCAGGATGGTCTCAAACTCCTGACCTCAGATGATCCACCTGCCTCGGCCTCCCAAAGTGCTGAGATTACAGGCGTGAGCCACGGCACCTGGCCTGTTTTAAATTGTTAAATAAAATAGCTGTATTGAGATATAACTCACATACCATACAACTCACCCTTTTATTTTGTTATTTGTATTATTTATTTATGTATTTATTTATTTTGGGTACAGAGTCTGTCGTTATGTCGCCCAGGCTGGAGTGCAGTGGCACAATCTCAGCTCACGGCAACCTCTGCCTTTCAGGTTCAAGCAACTCTCCTGCCTCAGCCTCCCGAGTAGCTGGGATTACAGGCACACACCAGCACACCCCGCTAATTCTTGTATTTTTGGTGCAGACAGGGTTTTGCCACGTTGGCCGGGCTGGTCATGAACTCCTGACCTCAAGTGATCCACCTGCCTTGGCCTCCCAAAGTGCTGAGATTACAGGCATAAATCACTGCGCCCAGCCCCAATTCACCTTTTTAAAGTGTACAGTTTGGCCAAGTGTGGTGGCTCATCCCAGCACCTTATGAGTTATACGATTTGCCATTTTTTTCTCCCATTCTATGGGTCATCTCTTCACTTTCTTGATGATGTTCTTTGAAACTCAAAAGTTTTACATTTTGGCTGGTTGGGGGATTGAGGTGGCTCACACCTATAATCCCAGCACCTTGGGAGGCTGAGGTGGGAGGATCACTTGAGCCCAGGAATTGGTGAACAGCCTAGGCAACACTGGGAGACCCTGTCTCTACGATTTTTTTTTTTTTTTCTGAGACAGAGTCTTACTCTGTCCCCAGAATGCAGCAACCTGATCTTGGCTCACTGCAACCTCTACCTCCTGGGTTCAACCAATTCTCTTGCCTCAGCCTCTCCAGTGGCTAGAATTACAGGCACACACCACCATGCCTAGCTAAATATTTCTTTTTTAATTTTTAGTAGAGACAGGGTTTCACCATGTTGGCCAGGCTGGTCTTGACCTCCTGACCTCATGATCCACTTGCCCCGGCCTTCCAAAGTGCTGGGATTACAGGCGTGAGCCACTGCACCCGGCCACGTTTAAATTTTAAAGTATGGGCCAGGCACGGTGGCTCATGCCTGTAATCCCAGCACTTTGGGAGGCTGAGGCGGGCGGACTACCTAAGGTTGGGAGTTCAAGACCAGCCTGACCAACATGGAGAAACCCCGTCTCTACTAAAACATACAAAATTAGCTGGACATGGTGGCACATGTCTGTAATCCCAGCTACTCGGGAGGCGGAGGCAGGAGAATCGCTTGAACCTGGGAGGCAGAGGTTGTGGTGAGCCAAGATCCTGCCACTGCATTCTAACCTGGGAACAAGAGTGAAACTGTGTCTCAAAAAAAACAACAACAACAACAACAAATTTTAAAGTGTAATTCTTGCTGCTCATAATTAGCAGTGGGAAGCCTGTTTTGAGGTAAGGGACTTCCCTGGCCACCCTGGCTAAAATTGCAACCCCATCCTCACTCCATTTCTGCTTTATATTTCTCCAAAGCACTCATGATAATAAACAGTATAATACTGTACTTACTGTGTTTCTCATCTGTCCCTGCCACAACTGTCAACTCCGTGGGACTGGGCTTGTCTGTTTTGTTCTCTGCTCTATTCCTGGGGCCTAGAGCAGTGTTTGGTACAGAGTGGATACTTAATAGATATTTGTTGAATGGGGCCGGGCAAGGTGGTTCACACCGGTAATCCCAGCACTTTGGTAGGCCAAGGCGGGTGGATCACCTGAGCTCAGAAGTTCAAGACCAGCCTGGCCAACATGGCGAAACCCTTTCTCTACTAAAAATACAAAAATTAGCCGGGCGGGCGCAGCCCTGTAATCCCAGCTACTCCGCGGGGGACGTTGCAGGGAACGGAGATCGCGCCACTGTACTCCAGCCTGGGCGACAGAGAGACTCCGACTCAAAAAACAAAAACAAAAACAAGATATTCGTTGAATGGAATGAGTGAATGAACAAACGGATGGATGGATGAGTGAATGAATGGACGAAGCAACAAATGACGCTCGACTTTCTACAGCGACGGCGGCTCAGCCGCTCCCCGCACCGCCCCCCGCAGCCGCTAGAGGGAGCAGACAGGCCGGGTCCCGAGTGTCTGTCCTGGCCCCCCCGCCTCCCTGTCCCCCGCCCAGGATCCAGGCCCGGGAACCCCCTACGCCGGGACCCGCCCGGGGCTCTGGGACCCCGCCCATACCTGAACCTGGCACGACTGCAGGCTTCAAGCCGGCGCAGCGGCCTGCCCTCGCGCTGCAGACAGGGAAACTGAGGCCCGGGGCGGCCGGGGCGGGGCCGACCTCCCGCCGAACCCCCGCACCCCACCCCCCGGCCAGCCACGCCCCGGCCCGTAAGAAGCACCCGGGCGCGAGGCGAAGGCGCACAGAGCGGGGCCGGGCCGGGGGCCAGCAGCGCGATGGCAGCTCAGCGGCTGGGCAAGCGTGTGCTGAGCAAGCTGCAGTCTCCGTCGCGGGCCCGCGGGCCGGGGGGCAGTCCCGGGGGGCTGCAGAAGCGGCACGCGCGCGTCACCGTCAAGTATGACCGGCGGGAGCTGCAGCGGCGGCTGGACGTGGAGAAGTGGATCGACGGGCGCCTGGAGGAGCTTTACCGCGGCATGGTGAGCTCGGGGGAAGGGTGGTCGGGGACAGATCGAGCCCGGGCGCGGAGACCCCACGCCGTTGGGGTCTCGGTGCACGCTCGCTGGTGCACAGGCAGCCTGGTCTGCACAAGGGGCCGGGCACTCCGGCCGGGGCACTCCGTCCGTGCCCCACGGCATTCAGCTTGCGGGCACACAAACACACAAACACCTGGGTCTCCAGAGATGTGTCCAAACGCCTGGGGAGGGCCGGGGGGTTAACCTAGGGGGGAGAGAAGAGGCTAAATTGAGCCGAAACCGCCACGTCTGGAGAAAGAGTGGGGGAAGGGGGATGTCGTAAAACCAAACATAGACATGGTGACAGAGGAGATACAGCCACACAGAGACCCAGGCAAAGGAAGCAACAGCAGACACAGCCGTGCATAGTGAAGGAAGCTATAGCCACTCACAGCCCAGAAGCGACAGCCATGCACGAACTCACAAGGACACAAGTGCGTGGGGCTGGAGGGGGGGGGGGGTCACCCACAGATCAGCATATGCTACAGCCACAGCCACCCATAGACACAGCAGCGTGGGCCACAGCTGTAGGCAGATGCGGCAAACTCCACTCAAACACAAAATGACTCCGGTTACCGCCCTCCCTTACCTCCTAAAGGAAAAGCTATGAGCACCTACAAACACAGGCACAGACCCACAGCCACTCACAGACAGAAAACAACAGAAACTGGCCCAGCACAGTGGCTCACGCCTGTAACCCCAGCACTTTGTGAGGCCAAGGCAGGAGGACTGCTTGACGTCAGGAGTTCAAAAGCAGCCTGGGCAATATGGCGAAAACCTGTCTACCAAAAATATAACAACTTAGCCCGGCGTGGTGTCACGCACTTGGAATCTCTGCTCCTCGGGAGACTGAGATGGGAGGATTGCTTGAGCCCAGGAGGCCGAGGTTACACCGCTGCCCTCCAGCCTGGGCAAGAGAGCGAGACCCCATCTCAAAAACAAACGAAAGCCAACAGAATTTATAACTACACTCAGACATAAAACTGCATAAACTATAGGCACAGGTGGACATACAATGCAGAACCCACCACTGCCCGCAGGCACACAGGAGCTGAAGCCACAGCTTTACGTATTGACAGACACAGGTACTTCGTCACTGAGTCTCTGCTTGAATCACACTTTCAGTGACTTTTTTCTTTTCCTTTTTTTTTTTGAGACAGAGTCTCACTCTGTCTCTCCGTTGCCCAGGCTAGAGTGTAGTGACACGATCTCCGCTCACTGCAACCTCCACCTCCCAGGTTGAAGCGATTCTCCTGCCTCAGCCTCCGAGTAGCTGGGATTACAGGCGTGTGCCACCATGCTCAGCTAATTTTTTGTATTTTCAGTAGAGACAAAGTTTCACCATGTTGGCCAGGCTAGTCTCGAACTCCTGACCTTGTGATCCGCCTGCCGCCGCCTCCCAAAGTGCTGGGATTACAGGCATGAGCCACCTTGCCCGGCCCCTCTTTTCTTTTCCTTAGAGATGGGGCCTGGCTGGCTGCGTGCAGTGGCTCGAGCCTGTAATCCCCACACTTTGGGAGGCTGAGGCAGGCAGATCACTTGAGGTCAGGATTTCAAGACCAGCCTGGCCAACATGGCGAAACCCCGTCACTACTAAAAATACAAAAATTAGCCCAGCATGATGGTGGGTGCTTATAATCCCAGCTACTTGGGAGGCTGAGGCAGGAGAATCGCTTCAACCTGGGAGGTGGAGGTTGCAGTGAGCCGAGATCATGCCACTGCACTCTAGCCTGGGCGATAGAGCGAGACTCCGTCTCAAAAAAAAAAAAAAAAAAAAAAAAGAGAGAGATGGGACCTCACTATGTTGCCCAGGCTGGTCTTGAACTCCTAGGCTCAAGCGATTGTCTCTTCCCGGCCTCCCAAACTGTCAGGATTATTTGTAAGCATGAGTCACTGCACCAGCCTTCTGTGACTTGTGTGCCTACAGTGTACACAGGACCCAGGAGTCGTCCTTTTCACGGTGCAACAATGGTGGAAGGCATAGCCCTTCTCCCACAGGGACACGCAGTCCCTCTTCTCAGGCTCTCACCTGGGCCCACGCAGGTGAACAAGTGTGGTCGCTAGAGGCAGGTGGCATCTCTGAGGTCATTCTTGGTTGGGGGGGCTCTACAGCTGGCTGAGGACACATGATGATGCGTCACACACCCAAGCCAGAGCCTCACACCTCACACCTGCAGGACCATAGTTCCCTATACGAAGCCACCACACGCTGCTGGGTCCCTCTGCATCCTCAGCCAGCCCCGGGCCCTCGGCATCAGGCAGTGGCCCTGGCAGAGACTCACATACCTGTGTCCTTGCTAAAGTGGCTTCACCACACATGAACCAGGACCCTCCAGCCCTGAAGCCGACAGCTGGACTTTGGGTTGGGGAGGAAAGGATTTCTAACCTCTTACTGCCTCGACAGCTGGGGACAGCTGGGTTCTGTTCCCGGCATGAGTATTGAGCCAGCCTGCGCTTGGGCCACCGCCTGCAGAGGCCACACTAAGCACCCGCTCTTAGCAGCTTCTGACTCATCCCACCCACCCACCTTGGGGGGGGCCTCGGTGGTCTTCCCTCTGGTCTTTCCCGACTGCATTTTGGCCCCCAGGGGGGCTGGCCCAACCCCTCCCCCTCCCTTCCTGTCCCCTGGGGGAGGGGCCGCTCCAGCTGGCTGCTGTTTGCCAGCCTCTCCTCCCCCGCACCTAGCGCTAAGTAAGACTTTTCCTTGAAAGGGCAGAAGCCAGCCCCTCTCCTGAATCCCAGAATCTGACATTCCAGGGCTCCACCAGGCCTGTTTTCCTCTGTGGGAGACCAGAGCCAAGGCGAGAGCCCCGTGCCAGCCCCGAGGCTCCCGGGGCCCAAGGGCCCAGGCTTGGGACTGGTACAGGGCCCCAGGGCTCCATCAGCCCATCTGCCACCCCTCCCCCCCCCACCCAGATGTCCCGCCTTGGCAGTGCTGTCCCTGACTGCCACATTAATGCTCCAGAACCCGCCAGCTGGGCCCTGGGGCCGGTGGGGCTCCTGCAGAGCCCTGGACAAAGGCGAGGGAGGGAGGGAAGGGGACCCTAAGCACCCCTCCCTGCCTGACCCTAGGAGGCAGACATGCCCGATGAGGTCAACATCGACGAATTGCTGGAGTTAGAGAGTGAAGAGGAGAGAAGACGGAAGATCCAGGTAGGTGGAGTGGGGGAGTGTCCCCAAGTCCCCCCACTTCGCACCTCCCTAAAAATAATAGCAATAGTTCCCATGTTTACTGAGTGCTCACTGGATGTCGGGTGCTGGTACGATGGCCTTACACACATCCACCCACTCATTTCATCCTCACAGAACCCTACGAAGCAGGCGCTAGTGTGAGCACCATTTTCCAGATGAGGCAAATGAGGCCCAGAGAGGTTGACTCCCTTGCCCAGCATCACACAGCTCAGAAGGAGTAGAGCTGGGCAGCGAACACATGCAGTTTGGCAGCCATGTCCTTGCTTATGGCTTACACCTTTTTAGAGGAGGGAAGTGCCGTGTGACCTCCTGGCCCTTTGTGTGACCACTGACTGGATCCAGTGACTCACCCCTTCCCTGAGTCGCTCCGCATGCCCCGCAGGCTCTGTTCCTCTCTGGAAGCTTGGTGGGCAGTCCACCCTGGAGTCTGACTTCCATTTGTCTTGCTGCTGGGACTTTTTGGGAAAGTGAAGGGGCTGGAGAGGAGGAGGTGTTAGTCATTTCATTTCATTTATTTATTTATTTATTTTTGGTTGGGGGGTTTAGGGACTCCTGAAGTCCTGTAGGAGCCCCATTGAGGTGAGTTTTCTCTCCCCCATTACCGGCCCTTTCTGGCCCCAAGTACCCTAATGGGGGGAGGGGAAAGGAGCTGGCAATGCCTGGGACAGGCAGAAGGATCTCTGGGGAACCCCCGCCCCCTCTCCACCCCCCTGCCCCCCACTCCACCCCCCCCCTCCCCCCCCCCCCCCCCCCCCCCCCCCCCCGCACAGCTCTTTCTGGTCTCCAGGGGTGTCTTTTGTCCTCCTCCTCATCTCTCTCCCTCTCCCCCCATCTGCTGAGGGGGGCTCCACTCCGTCCTCCCCCCATCTGCCTAGTTTCTGCCTCTCCTGTGCCTGTCCCGCTGCCAGCCTTCGGGCTCAGTCTCCTTCTGTCCCTCTCCCGTTACTGCTTCCACCACCCCCGGCTCCCTTCTCCACCTCTGGGGGCCCCTCCATCCTCCCAGGCCCTGAAGCTGAGCTGCCCAACCCCTCCCACTTCCTCCCCTGCTTTAAAAGGGAAAAATATTCATGTTTCTCCAGCTAGCTCTGGACAGCCAGAGGGACAAATGTCACTGTGTGTCTGTCTGCCCTGGATCTGTCTCTGGGGGCCTCTGTGTCTTTCTCTGTCCCTATGTCTCTCGCTGTCTCTACCTCTACAAGTCTCTCTGTTTCTCTCCGTGTCTGTTTCCCCCTCCCCCCACTCCCTATCTGTCTCCTTGGCGCTCTCTCTTCCTAGCTCTTTCTTTCTTTTTTGTTTTTTTTGAGACAGAGTCTCCCTCTGTCACCCAGGCTGGAGTGCAATGGCGTGAACTCGGCTCACTGCTACCTCTGCTTCCTGGGTTCAAGCGATTCCCCTGCCTCAGCCTCCCAAGTAGCTGGGATTACAGGCACCCGCTACCAAGCCCAGCTAATTTTTGTATTTTTAGTAGAGATGGGGTTTCACCGTATTGGTCAGGATGGTTTCACACTTCTGACCTCAGGTGATCCGCCCGCCTCAGCCTCCCCAAGTGCTGGGATCACAGGCATGAGCCATATTGCCTGGCCGACTTTTTTTTTTTAATTTGAGACAGAGTCTCGCCCCGTCACCCAGGCTAGAGTGCAGTGGCGCGATCTTGGCTCAGTGCAACCACCTCGTCCTGGGTTCAAGCGATTCCCCTGCTTCAGACTCTGGAGTAGCTGAGTTTACAGGCACGTGCCACCATGCCCAGCTAATTTTTTGTATTTTTGGTGGAGACAGTTCACTGTGTTCGCCAGGATGGTCTCGATCTCCTGACCTCGTGATCCGTCCACTCAGCCTCCCGGAGTGCTGGGATAATGGGCATCAACCACAGCGCCTGGCCTCCTAGCTCTTTCTCTCCATCCCTCCTACCACTCTTTCTCCATCTCTGTCTCTTTCTCCCAGTTCACTTTTTTCTCTATGTCTATAGCCTCCACCCCTAACTCCCTCCACCCCACAATCAGAGAACAGAAGGAGGCACCCATGTCAGGGATTGGGCTGGACAGGGGCAGGGGGGTGCCCCTGCCGCTCCCATGTTCTCAGCTTCCCCACCCTGTCCTCAGGACTTCATCCAGGAGCTGCTGGCAAAGCTTCACGGCCTCCACAGGCAGCCCGGCCTCCGCCAGCCCAGCCCCTCCCACGACGGCAGCCTCAGCCCCCTCCAGGACCTAGCCCGGACTGCTCATCCCTGACCATCTCCCACTCTCCCTGCCCCCCCCCCGCCCCCGGATGCTGCCCCGGCTTGTGTATAAGTTGTATTTAATGGTTCTGTAACAATAACACTGTGTGGCTGTTTTTCCTCCCCGGGGTTACCATGGGCTTCCCTGAGCTCCGCCTCAGCCTCCCTCTCTCCTCCTGTGGCCTCTGCCCTCATCCCTGTCCCAGCACCGAAGCTGGGCCTGCCAGATGGAGAATCACTCCTCCTGGGCCAGAGAGCATGAGAAGCTGCCCTGCTGACTCCACACCCTTGGGACTTACATCCTAGACCCCGCCTACCCTTGAACTCTCCACCCCACCCCCATCCCTAGTCCCAGTCAGCAGGTCCCCTATATGCAGGCTCCTGCAGGAATCTGGGTCAAGGGGCATGCTCGTGACCGAAGGTGGCCAGTATCGACTCAATACAGGTGATCACAGAGCAAACAAGAGCCACTCCATGAAATCTGCGCTGTGCTTACAATGGCTCTTGGTACTGAGGCTACAAAGATGAGAGGAAGAAGATGGTCTCTGGCAACAGGGCACTCGCACACTATTGGGGGGAGAAGGGCCTGAGCGTGAGGATCAGAGGAAGGTGTGCTGAATGGCCCAAGATACCTGGGAGCCTGGCAGTGGGGAGGGAGTCATTCACTCTGGGGGTGGTGAAGAAATCTGGGAGGGCTTCCTAAAAGAAGTGACATTAAGGCAGGCTTTGAAGGATGCACAGGAGTTCTATAAAATGGATACACTGTTCTGAGGACTCTGAACTTGTGGGTGGAAGGATTGATACTGGGGCAGAGCCAGGGAAAATACCAAATGTTGCCAGGGCCATCCACCAGTCAGGAAGGACGATGGCCCCCAGAGCTGGGTCAGGGAAGCTCCCCTATTGAAGCAGGGTTAACCTTTCATGCTGGGGCATGGAGAGGCCTCGAGTATACCAAGGGAGCAGCTGGGCCATCAGAAGTGGGTAATGGCTTTTAAAACATTTTTATTTTAGGTTTTTTAATTTTATTATTTTTTAAATTTATTTATTTTGAGACAGAGTCTCATTCTGTCACCCAGGCTGGAGTCCAGTGGTGCAATCTTGGCTCACTGCAGCCTTGACCTCCTCAAGCTCAGGTGATCCTCCCAGCTCAGCCTCCCAAGTAGCTGGGACTACAGGCATGCACCACCACGCTCGGCTTTTTTTTTTTGTTTTAATAAACGGGATCTTGCTGTGTCACCCAGGCTGGTCTTGAAATCTTGGGCTCACATGATCAGCCTTCTCTCAGCCTCCCAAAGTGCTGCAATTACAGGGGTGAGCCACTGTGCCTGAGCTAATTTTATTTTAGAGACAGAGCCTCACTGTCACCCAGGCTGGAGTGCAGTGGCACAATCACAGCTCACTGCAGCCTTGACCTGGGCTCAAGCGATCCTCCCACCTTAGCATCCCAAAGTGCTGGGATTACAGGTGTGAGCCTCCATGCCTGGCTAATTGTTTATTTTTTTTTAATTTTTTTTTTTGAGACAGAGTCTCGCTTTGTCACCAGGCACCAGGCTGGAGTGCAGTGGCGCGATCTCGGCTCACTGCAACCTCCACCTCCCAGGTTCAAGCAATTCTCCTGCCTCAGCCTCCCGAGTAGCTGGGACTACAGGTGTGCGCCACCACACCCAGCTAATTTTTGTATTTTTTAGTAGAGACTAAAAATACAAAACATAGTTTCACCATGTTGGCCAGGATGGTTTCGATCTCTTGACCTCGTGATCCGCCCACCTTGGCCTCCCAAAGTGCTGGGATTACTGGCGTGAGCCACCGCGCCCAGCCTAATTGTTTACTTTTTTGTAGAGATGAGGTCTCCTTATCTCTAAGGTCCAGACTGGTGTTAAACTTCGGGGCTCAAGCAATCCTCCCACCTTGGCCTCCACCATGCCCAGCTCTCTATTTCATCAACTTTTTTTTTTTTTTTTTTGGAGGCCAGAGTCTCGCTCTGTCGTCCAGAATGGAGTGCAGTGGTGCAATCCCAGCTCACTGCAACCTCCATCTCCCAAATTCAAGTGATTCTCCTGCCTCAACCTCTCAAGTAGCTGGGATTACAGGCATGCCACTATGCCTGGCTACTTTTTGTATTTTGAGTAGAGATGGGGTTTCACCATGTTGGCCAGGCTGATCTTAAACTCCTAACCTCAAGTGATCTGCCCACCTCAGCCTCCCAAAGTACTGGGTTTACAGGCATAAGCTACCAGGCCTGGCCTATATTTCAACATTTTAATAGTTCTGGTTGGACCAGTGGTCCCAGGTGTGTCTAATCAGGAGCTGGGGTGGGGCTGTGGCCGTGCTTAAGACCAGGGTGGGGTCAGAGCTGGGCTATCTCACCAAGGACAAAGAAGTTGAGGCCCCAGGGCCCTGTCCCCACCTGTGCCACCCAGCAGCCCTGACAGGATCAGGCATCCATCCCTGGAGGTCTGAGCTCCAGTCTGGGAGGAAGAGAAGAGGCCCCTGAGGAGGAGCACCCTGGCCTGTGCAGCCCTCCAGGTGACCGTGCTGTCTCTGGGCGGCTGGGCCCAAGGCTTGCAGGGCCCCCTGCTCCACACTGTATAGAGAACGAGCAGGTCCCACCTCCTGACACCCCAGCTCCTGGTCCCAGAACATCCCACATGGGTCTGCAGAACCCCTTCTCCTTCCCTCTCACGGAAGCTGGTTTTGGTTCCTCGTCCTGGTAGAGGCGGTATGTGCTCAAAACCCAGGTTCTAAAGTCTTGCATGTGCCATGTGTTAGGCCTCAGTATCCTCATCTGGAAAATGGGTACTTCACAGAACTGAGGCCCAGTGGGATGTCGCTTGTCCAAAGTCACACGGCTGGGAAATGGCGCTGGACTTCAGTCACAGGCATTATGACTCCAGAGCCCAACTATTTAACTCCTGCACTACAGAGTCCCTTTAAACCACAGCAACGATGGCTATTGTTCCGAGATGGGAAAAGACTGGCTACTTCATACTAAGGTGTTAATGATTGCTCACAATCCTTGGAGATAAGCAATGTAAAGCGAAATACAATTAACTGAGAACAGTGCCACAGTGAAGGGCTGGGAGGCCTGGCGGGGTGATTCAGGCCTGTAATCCAGTCAAGGTCAGAGGATTGAGCCCAGGTCGCTGCATTCAGCCTGGGCTACAGAGCAGCGTCTCAAAAAAACAAAAAAAAAAGGAAAAGAATTGGGAAATGGCACACCATAGTGGTTCGTGGTTACGGGGACTTTGGATCACGGCCTGGATCACTTCCTAGCTGTGTGATCTTGAGAAAGTCACTTGGCCTCTCTGTGTCTGTCTGTGTACACATCTGTAAAATGAAGGTGACTGAAATAGTACCTACTTCCAGGGATTATTTTTCTTTTCTTTATTTTATTTTATTTTGAGACAGAGTCTCGCTCTGTCGCCCAGGCTAGAGTGCAGTGGCGCGATCTCAGCTCACTGCAACCTTCGCCTCCCGGATTCAAGCGATCCACACTGCCTCCGCCTCCCGAGTAGCTGGGATTACAGGCATGCACCACCACGCCCAGCTAATTTTTGTATTTTTAGTAGAGATGGGTTTTTGCCATGTTGGTCAGGCCGGTCTCGGACTCCTGATCTCAGGTGATCCGCCCACCTCAGCCTCCCAAAGTGCTGGGATTACAGGCGTGAGCCACTGGGCCTGGCCCACCTCCAGGGATTAGTGTGAAGTTGTTTTTGTTTTGTTTTTTGAGACAGGGTTTCACTGTGTTGCCCACACTGGGGTGCAGTGGTGCGATCTCTGCTCACTGCTACCTCTGCCTCTGGGGCTCCAGTGATCCTCTCACCTCAGCCTCCCAAGTAGCTGGGATTACAGGTGCCCGCCACCACGCCCAGCTAATTTTGCTATGTTTTGTAGAGATGGGATTTCACCACGTTGCCCAGGTTGGTTTTGAACTCCTGGGCTCAAGCGATCCATCTGCCTCGGCCTCCCAAAGTGCTGGGATTACAGGCAGGAGCCAGCAAGCTCAGCCTGTTGTGAGGTTTAAATTCGGAGCATAGGCTGGGGCCAGGCACATGGTAAACATTATTATCAACCCTGTCATTGTGAGGAGGGGACTCATCATCAGTTCCTGTGGCCATCATTTCTGGCCAGCAGGATGTCCCTTGGGAACACTGAACCACAGGCCTTCAGATACAGAAAAGCCCCAAAGGGGCCAGGCGAGGTGGCTCATGCCTGTAATCCCAGCACTTTGGGAGGCTGAGGTGGGTGGATCACCTGAGGTCACGAGTTTGAGACCTGCCTGACCAACATGGCAAAACCCCGTCTCTACTAAAGATACAAAAAAATAGGCTAGGCACAGTGGCTCATGCCTATAATCCCAGCACTTTGGGAGGCCACAGGGGCGGATCACCTGAGATCAGGAATTAGAAACCAGCCTGGCCAACATGGTGAAACTCCATCTCTACTAAAAATACAAAAATTAGCTGGGTGTGGTGGCGGGTGCCTGTAATACCAGCTACTCAAGAGGCTGAGGCAGAAGAATCACTTGAACCCAGAAGGCAGATGTTGCAGTGAGCTGAGATTGTACCACTGCACTCCAGCCTGGGCAACAGAGGAAGACTCCGTCTCAAAAAAAAAAAAAAAAAAAGGCTGGGTGCAGTGGCTCACGCCTGTAATCCCAGCACTTTGTGAGGCAAAGGTGGGCGGATCACCTGAGGTCAGGAGTTCGAGACTAGCCTGACAAACATGGAGAAACCCCATCTCTACTAAAAATACAAAATTAGCTGGGCGTGGTGGCGCATGCCTGTAATCCCAGCTAGTTGGGAAGCTGAGGCAGGAGATTCACTTGAACCCGGGAGGTGGAGATTATGGTGAGCCGAGATCCCGCCATTGCACTCCAGCTTGGGCAACAAGAGCAAAACTCCGTCTCAAAAAAAAAAAAAAAAAAAAAAAAAAAAAGCTGGGCATGGTGGCATATGCCTGTAATTCCAGCTACTCGGGAGACTGAGGCAGGAGAATCGCTTGAACCCGGGAGGCAGAGGTTGCCAAGATCCCGCCATTGCACTCCAGCCTGGGTGACAAGAGCAGAACTCTGCCTCAAAAAAAAAAAAGCCCCAAAAGACACAGTGTACTTGACCCACCATGCCCCACCTGGCTGCAGTCACACTCTCCTCTCCACCCATCTGGCTCCTGGCCTCCCACCATCTGTGGTCCGTTTCCCACTCAGCAGCCAGAGGACGCCTTTTCTCACTCGCACCCTAAGCTCCTTTCCACCCTGTTCCCTCTTCCCCTTTCCTCCAAAGGTCACCATTTTAAAAAGAAAATCAATTTCTTAGTATTACTGCAATATTTTTTTCAGCAAATACAATCAAATGTGAGGCTATGTTCTAGTCACCCCTTTCACACCAACAAGGCAGACATTCCAATCATTACTCTTTGCTTTTTTTTTTTTTTTGGTTTTTTTTTTTTTTTAGAAACAGAGTCTCACTCTGTCACCCTGGCTGGAATGCAATGGTGCAATCATAGCTCACTGCAGCCTGGACTCAACAAGCCACCTGCCTCAGCCTCCCACATAACTGGGACTACAGGTGTGCGCCCCTATGCCCAGATAATTTTTAAACTTTTCGTAGAGATGAGGTTTCGCTGTGTTGCTCAGGCTGCTGCCGAACTCCTGAGTTTGAGTGATCCTCCCGCCTCAGTATCCCAAACTGCAGGGATGACAGGTGTGAGCGGCTGTGCTCCATCATTTAACAATTCACCCTGGGCCGGGTGTGGTGGCTCATGCCTGTAATCCCAGCACTCTGGGAGGCCGAGGCAGGAGGATCACCTGAGGTCAGGAGTTCAAGACCAGCCTGGCCAAAACGGTGAGATGCCCCGCCCCCGTCTCTACTAAAAAAAAAAAATTAGCCAGGTGTGGTGGTGCATGCCTATAGTCCCAGCTACTCCTGAGGCTGAGGCAGGAGAATCACTTGAATCTGGGAGGTGAAGCTTGCAGTGGGCTGAGATCGCGGCAATGCACTCCAGCCTGGCTGACAGATGGAGATGCCGTCTCAAAAACAATAATAACAAAAAACCCAACCTGCAGACGTTTCATGTCACCACCTTACACAGCCGTTCCTTGGCAGTCCTGGACACATTGTGCCCTGTCACCTTTCTTTTTTGTTGTCCAGGCTGGACTGCAGTGGTGTGATCTCGGCTCACTGCAACCTCTGCCTCGTGGGTTCAAGCCATTCTCCTGCCTCAGCCTCCCTAGTAGCTGAAATTACAGGCATGCGCGACCACGCCCAGCTAATTTTTGCATTTTTAGTAGAGACGGGGTTTCTCCATGTTGGTTAGGCTGGACTTGAACTCCCGACCTCAGATGATCTGCCTGCCTCGGCTCCAAAGTGCTGGGATTACAGGTGAGAGCCACTGTGCCTGGCCCCTGTCACCTTTCTGCATTCAGCCCTCTGCAGTCTGACCCTTACCCACACCTGTTTCTCTCCCATCCTCAGACCCACCTGCCTCCCCCTCCACAACCCACGGCCACATTGCCTCTGCCTGGAGTTCTCCCAGGTTTCTCTCATCTTCACCGTCATGTAAGATGTCATCTCAGAGAGGTGTTTGGAGCACCTAATCTAAGGAGTGCCCTCAGTCACGATCCTATCACTTGATTGATTGATTGATTTTTAATTTTTTTTATTTTTTAATTTTTTTGGAGATGGAGTCTTACTCTGTTGCCCAGGCTGGAGTGCAGTGGCGCAATCCCGGCTCACTGCAACCTCCACCTTCTGGGTTCAAGTGATTCTCCTGCCTTAGCCTCCCAAGTAGCTAAGTTTGTATTTTTAGTAGAGGTGGGTTTCTCCATGTTGGCCAGGCTGATCTCAAACTCTGACCTCAGGTGATGCGCCCGCCTCAGCCTCCCAAAGTGTTGGAATTACAGGTGTGAGCCACCACGCCCAGCCAATTTATCTTTTTTATATAATTTATTGGCTGAGCGTGGTGACTCACACCTGTAATCCCAGCACTTTGAGTGGCTGAGGCAGGAGGATCACTTCATTCCAGAAGTTCCAGACCAGCCCAGGCAAGACCTCATCTTTACAAAAATAAAATTAGCTGGGCGCAGTGGTACACGACTGTGTTCTTAGTTACTCTGGAGGCTGAGGTGGGAGGATCGCTTGAGCCCAGGAGTTCCAGGCTGCAGTGAGCTATGATTGATTGCGCCACTACACACCAGCCTGGGAAACAGCAACAGCCCGTCTCAAAAAAAAAAAGAATGTATTACATTCTGAAATGGTCTGTCTATTCTATTGTCTGTTCTCCCCCGACCACCACTTTCAGAATATTAGCTCCTCGCCTACCTTGAATAGCGCTGTGTTCCGGTGCAGGCACACGGTAGGCGCCTGCCCAAGAACAGTGCCCCCAGGTGGTGACGTTGTTGCCTGCAAGCACGCAGCCCTCCGCATGCGGACGTGAGGGCGCCGCGCCCCCTCGTGGCTATGTCAATTGGTTTATTTTATTTATTTATTTTTTGAGACTGGAGTTTCGCTCTTGTTGCCCAGGCTGCAGTGTAATGGAGCAATCTCAGCTCACTGCAACCTCCGCCTCCCGGGTTCAAGCGATTCTCCTGCCTCAGCCTCCCGAGTAGCTGGGATTACAGGCATGCACCACCACGCCCAGCTAATTTTGTATTTTTAGTAGAGACAGGGTTTCTCCATGTTGGTCAGGCTGGTCTCGAACTCCCGACCTCAAGTGATCCGCCTCAGCCTCCCAAAGTGCTGTGATTACAGGCGTAAGCCACCGCACCCAGCGGTTTATGTTATTTATTGTTTTGTTTTTGTTTATTTTTATTTTATTTATTTTTTTTTTTGAGATAGAGTCTTACTCCGTCACCAGGCGCCAGGCTGGAGTGCAGTGGCGCGACCTCGGCTCACTGCAACCTCTGCTTCCTGGGTTCAAGCAATTCTCTGCCTCAACCTCCTGAGTAGATGGAATTACAGGCGTGAGCCACCTCGCCCACCCTTGGAGGCCATTATTCTAAGTAAAGTAACAGGAATGGAAAACCAAAAACCATATGTTCTCACTTGTAAGCAGGAGCTAAGCTATGAGGACACCATGGCATAAGAATGATACAATGGGCCGGGCTCGGTAGCTCACACCTGTAATCCCAGCACTTTGGGAGGCCGAGGCAGGTAGATTGCCTGAGCTCAGGAGTTTGGGACCAGCCCAGGCAACATGGTGAAATCCTGTCTCTACTAAGATACAAAAAATTAGCAGGACATGGTGGCGTGGGCCTGTAGTCCCAGCTACTCGGGAGGCTGAGGCAGGAGAATTGCTTGAATCTGTGAGGCGGAGGTTTCAGTGAGCTAAGATCGCGCCACTGCACTCCAGCCTGGGCGACAGAGCAAGACTCCATCTCAAAAACAAACAAACAAGCAAACGAACAGTGGAGCCGATTATGGAAAATGGAAAAAAATATCACTGTGAAATTTCCACAAATTCTTTCTCACTTCCCCATCAAAAGGTGGTATCTCATTCCCTCTCCTTTTCTTCTTTTTGAGACAGAGTCTGACTCTTTTTGCCCAAGCTGGAGTGCAGTGGCCAGATCTTGATTCACTGCAACCTCCGCGTTCTAGGTTCAAGTGATTCTCGTGCCTTGGCCTCCTGAGTAGCTGGATTACAAGCGTAAGCCACCATGCCGAGCTAATTTTTATATTTTTAGTAGAGATGGGCTTTCGCCATGTTGGCCTGGCTGGTCTCAAACTCCTGATCTCATGTGACCCATCTGCCTCGGCCTCCCAGAGTGCTGGCAACTCTCTGCCTTCTGCAAGTCTGTGCCCTCATCAGTGAGCATGGCTGGAAGAAGCATAAGTTTTCACTTTAAATTCCTGACCCTCCCCTCAGGGAGCCCTGAGCAGCCTGGGCACCAGGCTCCACGCCCCGTCTGGTCACCCTCCCTTGCTCTTAGTGACGGTTTCAAGTGTGTCTCTCTCCTTTCCCCGTTCTTGCTCACAGTTTATTTTGTGGAAGCCACTGGAAGAGAACACTCTGATCCCCTCCTCTCCTGCCAACTGCCCCACCTCCCGGCTTCTGTGCCAGTAGGTGCTTTCGGGTCCTGTTGGGATGGATCAGGTGTCTCTAAGGTGACCCTCCACTTGGGGACTTCCCCCATTTTCTTTTGCTTTTTTTTTTTTCCTTTTTTGAGGTGGGGTCTCACTCTGTCACCCGGGCTGGAGCGCAGTGGCACTGTGATGGCTTCCTGAAACCTCAGCCTCCCCTGGCTCAGATGATCCTCGTACCTCAGCCTCCCAAGTAGCTGGGATTACAGGCATGTGCCACCATGCCCCGCTACGTATTTTGGTATTTTGTTTGTAGAGATGGGGCTCAGCCTCCCAAGTAGCTGGGATTACAGGCATGTGCCACCATGCCCCGCTACATATTTTGGTATTTTGTTTGTAGAGATGGGGTTTTGCCATGTTGCCCAGGCTGGTCTCGAACTCCTGGGCTCAAGTGATCTGCCCACCTCAGCCTCCCAAATTGAGCCACCGTGCCTGGCCTGCTTTCCCCATGTGCTCTTGCTTCCTGAAGGTCATTGCTCCAGAAGGTCTCCAGTCCTTGTGTACTCATTCCCACGGGCACACAGACACGTCGTCACTTCTTCCATATTAAAACAAAAACACAACAGAAACTCTCTGGACTTCCTCCAGCTCCAGCCCCATTTCTCTGTTTCCCTTTATAGCAAAATTTCTCACAAGAGACGTTCCCAGTTCTCTCTTACACCATTTTTTTTTTTTTTGAGACAGAGTCTCATTCTGTTGCCCAGGCTGGGGTGCAGTGGCGTGATCTCAGCTCACTGCAACCTCCACCTCCGGGGTTCAAGTGATTCTTCTGCCTCAGCCTCCCAAATAGCTGGGATTACAGGCACCCACCACCACACCCAGCTAAATTTTGTATTTTTAGTAGAGACGGGGTTTCACCATGTTGAGTGAGATGGTCTCGATCTCTTGACCTCGTGATCCACCAGCCTCAGCCTCCCAAAGTGCTGGGATTACAGGCGTGAGCCACCCCACCCATTTCCAGTCAAATGTTCACATCTTGCTGTTCCTACTCTGGAAATTCTCTTGTCCGGGTCCCCATGGTGTTGGGGCCATGTCACACCTCCTGCTTGTCTTACTTGACCTCTCAGCTACATCTGGTGGACGACTGTCTCCCACTCCCCTGAATGCTTGCCTACTTTCTTTTTTTCTTTCTTCTTTCTTTCTTTCTCTTTTCTTTCTTCCTTCCTTCCTTCCTTTTTCTTTTCCTTCCTTCCTTTCTTTCCTTCCTTTCTTTCTCCTTCCTTCCTTCCTTTCTCCTTCCTTCCTTCTCTCCCTCCCCTCCCTCCTTTCCTTCCTTCCTTCCTTTTTTTTCAAGATGGAGTTTCGCTCCTGTGGCCCAGACTGAAGTGCAATGGCGAGATCTTGGCTCACCTCCACCTCCACCTCCCAGGTTCAAGTGATTCTCCTGCCTCAGCCTCCTGAGTAGCTGGGATTACAGGCATGCGCCACCACACCTGGCTAATTTTGTATTTTTAGTAGAGACAGGGTTTCTCCATGTTGGTCAGGCTGGTCTCGAACTCCCGACCTCAGGTGATCTGCCTGCCTCAGCCTCCCAAAGTGCTGGGATTACAGGTGTGAGCCACTGTGCCCAGCGAATGCCTTTTTAGAAAATACTTATTTAAATTTTATTTATTTTATTTATTTATTTATTTATTATTTGCAGACGGAGTCTCACTCTGTCTCCCGGGCTGGAGTGCAGTGGCACAATCTCGGCTAACGGCAACCTCCACCTCCCGGGTTGAGTGATTCTCCTGCCTCATTCTCCCAGGTAGCTGAGATTACAAATGTCCACTACCACGCCCAGCTAATTTTTTGTATTTTTAGTAGAGATGGGGTTTCACCATGCTGGCCAGGCTGGTCTCGAACTCCTGACCTTAGGTGATCCGCCCACTTGGCCTCCCAAACTACTGGGATTATATGCGTGAGCCACTGCACCCAGCCATTTATTTATTTATTTATTAAATAGAGACGGGGTTTCACCGTGTTAGCCAGGATGGTCTCGATCTCCTGACCTCGTGATCCACCCACCTCAGCCTCCTAAAGTGTTGGGATGACAGGCGTGAGTCACCTCGCCTGGCCCATATTTATTTTTTTAAACAGAATCTCATTCTGTCGCCTAGGCTAGAGCAGTGGCGCGAGGCATGATCACTGCTCATTCAAGCCTTGACCTCCCAGGCTCAGGTGATCCTCCCGCCTCAGCCTCCCGAGTAGCTGGGGCTACAGGCATGCACCCCCATGCCCTGCTAATTTTCTTATTTTTTGTAGAGATGAGAGTTTCCATATGCTGCTCAGGCTGCTCTTGAAAATGCCTCGGCTTGAGAGATCCTCCCTCCTCAGCCCCCCCAGTACTGGGCTTACAGGCCTGAGCCACCATGCTGGCCGGAATGTTTTGTTTACAGGGCCTGGGTCTCTGGCCTCCTCCCGCCTCCCTGCCTCCTCTCTCTCCGTCCTTGTCCTGGGCTGGTTTCTCCTCACTCTCTTACCTGCCAATGCTGGCCAGCTGGGGTCTCCATCTATGGTCCTCTTCTCCATGCAGGCTTCTCCCGGGGAGCTCACTCAGCCTTCTCACTCTAGGCAACGTCGACAGTCTTCCAGAATTCTCTCCACCCTGACCTCTTCTTTGACTTTCAGACTCACCCAGCAAAAACACTTGGATGTCTGATGTGCATCTCAAACCCAGCACCTCCGGATCTCCTGGCCTCTCCTTCAACTGCCCCCACTTTTTTTTTTTTTTTTTTTTTTTTTTGAGAAGGAGTCTTGCTCTGTCACCCAGGCTGGAGTGCAGTGGCATGATCTCAGCTCACTGCAACCTCCACCTCCCGGGTTCAAGCGATTCTCCTGCCTCAGCCTCCCGAGTAGCTGGGATTACAAGCATTCGCCACCACGCCCAGCTAATTTTGTATTTTTAGTAGAGACCGGCTTTCTCCTTGTTGGTCAGGCTGGTCTCGAACTCCCAACCTCAGGTCATCCACCCGCCTTGGCCTCCCAAAAAAAAAAAGCTGGGCATAGTGGTGTGCACCTGTGGTCCCAGCTATTTGGGAAGCTGAGGTGGGAGGATTGCTTGAGCCCAGGAGGTCGAGGCTGCAGTGAACTATGATGGTACTACAGCACTCCAGCCTGGGTGACAGAGTGAGACCTTGTCTCAGAAAAAACGGGCGGGGAGGGCAGTGCTGAGGGCAGGCAGATTCTCCAGAATTACCTAGGTGGGTTCCAAAAGCGATCATATGTGCCCTTTAAGAGGAAAGCAGAGGGAAACCTCACACAGACAGGACAAGGTGGTGTGCAGGCGGAGAGACGCGGAGATGCTGGCCTTGAAGACTGCAATAATGCGGCCACGCCCAGGACGCCGGCCGCCCCCACAAGCCGGAAGTGGTGGGGAACGGGTTCTCCCCTAGAGCTCTGAAGGAGCGCTGCCCTGCCCACACCTTGCTTTCAGCCCAATGACACTGACTTCGGACTTCTGGCCTTTAAGATGTGAAAAAATACATTTCTGTGTGTGTTTTCTGTTGTTGTTTTTGAGACAAAGTGTCGCTCTCTCATTTCACACCCAGGTTGGAGTACGATGGCGCCATCACGGCTCACTGCAACCTCCGCCGCCCAGGTTCAAGCAATTCTGCCTCAGTCTCCTGAGTAGCTGGGATTACATACAGGTGTGCGCCATCACACCCAGCTAATTTTTGTATTTTTAGTAGAGACTGAGTTTCCCCATGTTGGCCAGGATGGTCTCGAACGCCTGATCTCAAATGATCTGCCAGCCTCGGCCTCCCAAAGTGCTGGAGTTACAGGCATTAGCCACAGCGCCCGGCCCTGGCAGGAAACTTCTGAAGGACACATCTGAACATCCCAAGGGTGGATTAGAGAAGGCTTCCTCTGCATCGTAGCGGGGACGGGAGGGGGAGAGGTGGGTGTTAGCAGATGCGTCTCCTTCAGAGGCCAAAGCTGGACCCAACGGGCATGGGGCAGAGTTTTCTGTGATTCCGGGTCCACCCGAACCGTGGATTAGAGGCGTGTGTGTGCGCGCGTGTGTTTGAGAGAGAGGAGAGGGGAGAGATCGTGGTGATCAGGTCCGGGGCAGGGTCTGAGGCTCGGGGCAGAGGCCCAGTGTCTCCAAGGGCACCCCGTGGCCTGCAGGATGTCTCCTGGATCTGAGGCTGCCGGAGCCGCCTCTGCTGGACAAAGACTGGGGCCACAGCGCCCTCTGGTGGGCAAACCCTTGGTTTCCAGGGTTAGGAGAAGTGACCACAGGTGGACACTTTTAGGATGTTTGTTCCCCAAACCTCGAGGGATGGGAAGATCAGACATGAAGTCCCCAAGAGGTCAAAGCAGAAACAAACCCTGCCCTGTGTCTGGGTAGATCAGGGGGTCAGGACTCAAAAGGATTCACATGCAGGCTGGGTGTCCTCTCCTGCAGGAAGGCATCCCTGACTGTCAGGTTAGGCCAGGAGAGAGCCGCCTCTGGGCTCTCACAGTGCCCTGTGCCTCCCCCATCCCAGCCTCGATCCCTCTTCCTATGCCCCCCAATCCCTGCCCGGACCCCTCTGCCTGCGTCCCCCTTGTCCCAGCCCCGACCCCTCTGCCTGTGCCCCCCATCCCACCTGGACATCACTGGCTGGTGATGAGTCTGTTACTCTTCTGGACTCCAAGCTTCAAGCAAAGTCTGGGGCCATCTCAAGTGCTGCTGTGTCCCCAGCATGTCCGCACAGGGGTGGAGACCATCGTTCTCTAGAAATGAATGGATGTGCCATTTATTTATTTATTTGGAGATAGAGTCTAGCTCTGTTGCCCAGACTGTAGGGCAGTGGCACCATCTCAGCTCACTGCAGCCTCTACTTCCCAAGTTTAAGTGATTCTCCTGCCTCAGCCTCCCAAATAGCTGGGACTACAGGTGCCCGCTGCCACACTCGGCTAATTTTTATAATTTTAGTAGAGACAGGGTTTCGCCATGTTGTCCAGGCTGGTCTCGAACTCCTCACCTCAAGTGATCCATCCACCTCAGCCTCCCAAAGTGTTGGGATTACAGGCATGAGCCATTGTGCTCAGCCCCGAGATATGCTTCAGATAGCCTACTCTGGCTGTGTGGGGAGAGCAGACTTGTGGGGGCAGGAGCCCAGTGAGGAAGCTGCTACCATAGTCCAGGCAGGAGACAATGGTAGACAGGACTGGGGTGCAGGCCATGAAGGGCAGAAAGTGAGTGGAATCTGGATCTACGTTTTGAATATAGAGACAACAGAATTTGCTGATGGGCTTGGGGTGTGTGTGTGTGTGAAAAAGAAGAGGAGAAGGAGAGTCCCGGGTGACTGACTGCACTTAGAACAAAATCCATTTTCTTTATAATGGCCTACAAGGCCCTACATGATCTGGGTCCTTGTTCTCTCCCCCAGGCTGTCTCCCCCTGCTCACTCTGCTCCAGTCACACTCGATTACTCCCTGATCTTTGAACATGCCACACTTGTTCCCAGCCCAGGGCATTTGCACTTGGTGATCCTGTGCCTAGACATGCTTCTTAGCACATGCTGCTAACTTCTAGGTCTCAGCTCAAATGTTATCTCCTTGGAGAAGCCACTTCTTTTTTTTGAGACAGAGTCTCACTCTGTTGCCCAGGCTGGAGTGCAGAGGTGCGATCTCAGCTCACTACAACCTCTGCCACTGGGGTTCAAGTGACTTTCCTGCCTCAGTCTCCTGAGTAGCTGGGACTATAGGCATGTGCCACCATGCCTGGCTAATTTCTATATTTTTAGCAGAGATGGGTTTCACCATGTTGGCTAGGCTGGTCTCGAACTCCCGACTTTAGGTGATCTGCCCGCCTTGGCCTCCCAAAGTGCTGGGATTACAGGCGTGAACCATCGTGCCAGGCCAAAAGCCACTTCTTTACTCCTTCAAATCAATCTGTTTTCTTTTTTAAAAAAATATTTTTTACTTGCTTCTTTTTCTTTCTAGAATCTGTGTTTTGCTGAATCTATTTTATTTCCTTCTTTCTTTTTCTTTTCTTTCTTTCTTTTTTATTTTTAAAGACAGTCTCTCTCTGTTGTCTAGGCTGGAGTGCAGTGGTGTGATCATAGCTCACTACTGTCTCCAACTTTCAGGCTCAAATGATCTTCTTGCCTCAGTATCCTGAGTAGCCGAGATTGCATACATGCATCACGACACCCAGATGATTTTTAAACTTTTTGTAGAGATGGGGTCTCACTATGTTGCCCAAGCTGGTCTCGTGCTCTGGGGCTCAAGCAATCCTCCCGCCTCAGCCTCCCAAAGTGCTGAGATTACAGGTGTGAGCCACTGTGCCCTGCCTCTTCTCTTCTCCTTTCCTCTCCTCTCTTCTCTTTTTTCTCTCTCTCCCTCTCCCTCCTCTCTTTTTTGAGACAAGGTGTCACTCTGTCACCCAGGCTGGAGTGCAGTGGCACAATCTTGGCTCACTGCAACCTCTGCCTCCCAGGCTCAAGTGACCCTCCCACCTCAGACTCCTGAGTATCCGGGACTACAGGCATGCGCCACCACACCAGCCTAATTTTTGGTATTTTTGGTAGAGATGAGGTTTCGCCATGTTGCCCTGACTGGTCCTGAACTCCGGAGTTCAGATGATCCACCTGCCTCGGCCTCCCAAAGTGATGGGATTACAGGCATGAGCCACCATGCCTGGCCCCATTTTCTTTTCTTTATAGCATCTTTCACTGTCTGAAATGATTTTATCTCTTTATTTTCTTATTATCTGTATTTCTCCACTAGAATGTCAGCTCCTTGAGAGAAGCAACTTTGTTTTGGTCATTGCTGTATCCTCAGTGCCTAGAAGAGTTTCTGGAACATAGCAGCCACTCAGTAAATGAACAAAGGCGCTGATTAACCCCTGTGCTTGTTCACAGGCTGGCTGATATAGAAGAGACACCCAAATAGGCCCAGACAAAAATACACGATAGACCCTAGCGTCATCCACATACCCTGGGGACATCAACAAGCTAGGGACCACCTGCTCCTGCGCCCGCGGTGCCTCGAGGGTGGAGATCCCAAGCTGGGGACCGAGCACTCCCAGGGAGGGAGGAAAGATGCTCTGGGGGGGAGCCCCGCCCCTCCCTGTATCCCCAGCAGCCAATGGGAGCGCGGTCCTCCTGACGCCCCCTGGGACGTGTAGTCTGGGCAGGGGCGCCCTCGGGCGCCGCCGAGCGCCCCTAGACTCCACGTCCCGTCGTGCGCCGGGAGGCGCGGGGATTGGCTGAGCCCCGCCCCCGGCCCGCCCCGCTCCGCTCGCGCCGCAGCCCCAAGAATGAATGAAATCGTAGCGCGCTGGGCGGCAGAGCGGGCGGCGCAGGCCGGGCTGGGCCCGCGCGCGGCGGCAGCGGCGCCCCGGGCCGGAGGCGGCCCAGCCGAGCGGGCCATGGCTACCGCCATTCAGAACCCGCTCAAGTCGTGAGTGTCCCCGCCGTCCCGCCCCCTGTCCAGACCCCCCCACCAGGAGCCCTTCCCCCGCCCGCCCTGGGGCTGAGGAGGGGGACACAGCGCGCGGACCCGTAGTTGAGTGGGGGCCCCCAGCGCAAACCGTTGCCCCGGTGGCCCGCCACCCCCTGTCGCCCCCTGGGGTTGGGGGCGGGAGCCTCTCCAGGGTCGCGGGGGCGCCTCTTCTTTGTCGCTGTCAGTGAAGGAATGTGGCGCGGGCTGGGGGTGGCGGAGGCCGTTTCCCCACCCAGAGTGGGGGTAGGGGGCTTCCCTCTCCTCCATCTCTCCCTCAGGGTCTCCGGAGGTGCCAGCCTGCCCCGGCCGGGGCTGGAAGCTCGAACGCCTAAGTCCGAACCTCGGTCTCCAGGGTTTCCATCACCCGCTCTCCCCCTCATCAAAGCGCCTTTCTCTCTTTCCCCTTCTTTCTCTGGGGACCCCGGCCCTCGCGGCCGCAGGGTGGGAGCTGAGACGTCGGGGGTCCTCGGTTCCATCCTCGCTGCCTCCGCTTTTTCCTTCTGGGATCTCCGGGGAACTATAGAAGCCCCGAACCACGGCCAGCGTGGACCGCGGCATCCCTTCCTCTCCCCGCCCATACACATCAAACGGGAGCATCTCTGATCCCCTCCGGGACCGGCTGCCCGGGAAGGGGGTGCCTGCCGGGAGCGCCCTCGGTCTCCGGGGATTCCCTCGCTTTCTCCCTAGCCGCGGCCCACAGAGCGTTCGCTTGCTCCCGGGCCCGGTGGCTGGGAACCGGGACGCCTGGGTCCGAGCCTAGCCCCCTCCTGACCCTGCCCTCTTCCTGCCATCCCTCGCACTGTCCACCCCTCCCCTTCCCCCTCTCCATCTCGCGCTTGCTTCCTCTTCGGGATCCCGGACTCCTGGGTCCCAGAGCTCCCCACCCCCACCCCTGGTTCCCAGGCGGTGACAGCGGGCTCCCAGTGACAGGCGCTCGGCTGCTCCCGCCCTTCCTCACCGCAGGCGAGCGCAGCGCTCCCCTCCCCCTCCTCCTGGGCCTGTTGGAGGAGGCGGAGGGCGAGCGCCGGCGGCGGCGCCGCACAAAGGGGCCGGGGCGACCTCCCCACCCTTCCCCCCAACCCCTCTTGCTGGCTGCCTTGACCTTGAACATCGAGGGCTGGGGGCGGGGGCGAGTGGGGACGGGAGAGAGGGGAGCGCACCCCCACCCCACCCACGAGAAGGGCTGCGCCTGCTGGCTGGACCAGAGGCCGCCAGTTGCTTCTGGTTTCTGGCGGGAATGGGGGTGGGAGGTGGAGGGTGGGAGTTGGGAGAGGAAGGGGGGCAGGGACTTAGAGGCACGCGCCTACACGTGTGGCTCCGCCGTGAGCAGGGTGCCAGGAGCGAGTGTGTGGGGCTCGGGTCCGTGAGAGGTGGTGCATGATGGTGACACCCCTCCACTGCCCTCTCACCCTAAGTGGTACACACAGACAGCTGTCTGTCATGTGAGGGACACCCGCACAATGGTTGGGAACGGGCTCCTGTGCAGGTTGGTGGATCTACCCCTCACTCTGACCCTGGCCCAGACCTGCCCCCCCACCAGGAGGTGTGCTGCAGCCGAGAGCAGGCGCCTGGGGAGAAAGCCTGGATTGAGAGGGCCCTGCCCCCTGTGCCCTCCCCTTCCAAAAGGTATTTGCAGAGGTGAAGGTGGGGGGACTCCCTGACTCCTGAAAGAATGTGAATCACATCCCCCTGGGGTGAAGGAGTTGGAGGGTGCCGCCCTCGGAAGTTCCGACTGCCTGAGTTCTAAAACCAGCTTGAGCCATGAACGTCCTCTGCCGTGAGCCTCAGTTTTGCCATCTGTGTATGGGGCTTTTTTTTTTTTTTTTTTTTTTTGAGACTGAGTTTCACTCTTGTTGCCCAGGCTGGAGTGCAGTGGTGCGATCTTGGCTCACCGCATCCTCCACCTCCTGGGTTCAAGCGTTCTCCTACCTCAGCTTTCCCAGTAGCTGGGACTACAGGCGCATGCCACCACACCCAGCTAATTTTTGTATTTTTAGTAGAGATGGGGTTTCACCATGTTGGCCAGGATGGTCTTGATCTCTTGACCTCATGATCTGTCGCCTCAGCTTACCAAAGTTTTGGGATTACAGGCGTGAGCCACGTACCTGGCATGTGGGGTCTTCTAACAGCCCTTACCACCCCGTGGGGCTGTTGTGGGGCTTAAATAAGGCCATCTTTGTAAAGCACTTAGCACAGAGCTCTGACCCTGACCAAATGTAGTGATTATTAGTAGTAGTATCAATATTGATTTATGAAATTGATTTCTACTGTGGGCCAGCTCCCCACACTGCGGGATGGGGGCAGGAGGATTGTTTGGGCCAGGGGAGAGGACTCGGAGGAAGTGTGTAGGAGAGTGTGTGGGAGGGGTGTGTGCAGGTGATTAGGCAGGAAGGAAAGAAGGAGAGCCCGCTCCAAGTGTCAGCCTGGGTCTATGGGTAGAAATCCTGCTGGTGGGCCAGGGACGGTGGCTCACGCCTGTTTTTTACAAAAATTAGCTGGGTGTGGTGGCACATGCCTGTAGTCCCAGCTACTTGGTGGTTTGAGACGGGAAGACCGCTTCAGCCCAGGAGGTAGATGCTTCAGTGAGCTGTGTTCGTGCCATGCCTGGGCCATCAAGTGAGACCCTGTCCAAAAAAAAAAAAAAAAAAAAAAAAGAGAGAAAGAGGAAAGAAAGGAAGGGAGGGGAAAGAAAGGAAAGAAAAACTGGAAATTCTGCTTGTAGAAGAGGGCTTTTAGGGAGGTCTACACTCAGTGTCTACACGCAGGCTTCTCTTAAATCGACATGAGAGTTTGGGGTTGGGCAGGGGTGAGTCTGCGTGTCTGAGGCCAGAAGTGTGGGGATCAAGTGTAAGAGGGTGTCTTAGGGGACCTGAGAGCGGATGGGAGGTGAGAGAGGAAGGTGGGGTCATGGCTCACTGCAGGCGAGGCGTGGGGTGGCCACGATCGGGGCCTGGAGGCCAGAGTGATTGTAGGGGTGCCAGTGCCCCTCACTTCATTCCCTTGTCACCACTCCAGGCCATATGTGAATCAGAGACCTACGTCCTCCTGTTCCAGGCGAGGGGAGAGTCTGTGGAAAGGGTCTAAAACTAGAAGGGTGTGTGTGTGTGTGTGTGTGTGTGTGTGTGTGTGTGTGATGTAGAAATGACCATGAGCGTAGGAGGCCTTTTGACTGGCTCTCTTTCTTGGGGGGGGATTTCAAGTGACAAAAGAGGTGAAGGCTAGCGGGCCACTTCTGTTGGCTGGGGCGCCCCCTGGTGGACTAGAGCATTTGTGGACGTGTTAATTCCAGCAGCTGCTCCAACCTGAATGCTGGCTCTACAGGGGGTGGAAGAGGGGGAAGGGGGCAGGGGGGAGGGATGTGGGGGAAGGAGGAGGGGGAGGGAGGTTGGCGTGGGGGAGGGGAGGGAGGACGGAATGGTGGTGCTTCCGAGAGACTGGGTTAGGGTGTGACTCAGTGGGTCTTCTCACTCCCTGGGGATCTCTTTGGGTGGAGTCAGTGTGGGTGACTGGGAGAGGGGCATCAGGACTAGCTGGGGAGGGAGGCCAGGGTGCCTGCTCCCTTCCTTCAGTCTCACCTTCAAACAGCTGCCAGGGGATTCCAGCATGTGAGTTCACCTTCCTGTGCCTCAGATTCCTCATCTGGAAAATGCAGATAATAATGGCCTCACCGGGTGAACTGTGCCCAGCACATGGTGGGTGTATTTACTCATTCAACAAAGAGCTACTGAGCAGATAATTTTTTTTTTTTTTTTTTTGGAGATAAGGTCTTGCTCTGTCCAGGCTGGAGTGTACTGGTGTGTGATCATACATCACTGCAGCCTCGGTCTCCTGGGCTCAAGCCTCCTGACTAAGCCTCCTGAATAGCTGGGACCACAGGCATGTGCCACCAGACCCAGCTATTTTTAATTTTTTTAGTAGAGACCAGGTCTCGTTATATTGCCCAGGGTGGTCTCCTGAGCTCAAGCGGTCCTCCTGTCTCAGCCTCCCAAATTTCGGGGATTACAGGCAGGAGCCACCATACCCTGCTTACTTTTGTTTGTTTGTTTGTTTGTTTGCTTTTAGAGACAGAGTCTTGCTCTGCCACCCAGGCTGAAGTGCAGTGGTGAGACCACAAATCACTGTAGCCTTGGCCTCCTAGGTTCAAGCTATCCTCCCACTTTAGCGTCCCAAGTAGCTGGGACTACACTCATGTGTCAGCACACCCACCTAACTTAAAAATGTTTTTGTAGGCCAGGAGCATGGTCTCAAGCCTGTAATCCCATCACTTTGGGAGGCCAAGGTGGTCAGGAGTTCAAGACCAACCTGGCTAACATAGTGAAACCCCGTCTCTACTAAAAATACAAAAATTAGCTGGGCGTGGTGGTGAGTGCCTGTAATTCCAGCTACTTGGGAGGCTGAGGCAAGAGAATGGATTAAACCTGGGAGGTGGAGGTTGAAGTGAGCCGGGATCAGGCCACTGCACTCCAGCCTGGGCGACACAGTGAGACTCTGTCTCAAAAAAAAAATGTTTTTGTAGAGACAAGCGTCTCCATGTGTTGCCCAGGTTGGTCTCAAACTCCTGGGCTCAAGCAATCCGCTCATCTCAGCCTCCCGATTGCAAACTAGAGCCATTGCACCTGGCCAGCATTTTTCTTTTCTTTTCTTCCCTCCCTCCCTCCCCTCCCTCCTTCCCTCCTTCCTTCCTTCCTTGACATAGTCTCGCTCTGTTGCCCAGACTGGAGTGCAGTGGCACCATCTCAGCTCACTGCAACCTCTGCCTCCTGGGTTCAAGCGATTCTCCTGCCTCAGCCTCCTGAGTAGCTAGGATTATGGGTACCCACCACCTCGCCCAGCTCATTTTTGTATTTCTAGTAGAGACAGATTTCATTACGTTGGTAAGGCTGGTCTTGGAACTCCTGACCTCAGGTAATCCACATGCCTGGGCCTCCCAAAGTACTGGGATTACAGGTATGAGCCACGATGCCCAGCCAAATTATTCTTTCAAGTAGCATTTAGGTATTACCATTGACATCTTGGTAAAGTACGTATCACATCATTTGTGGAATAAATGGATTTATTGAGCAAGTACTACCTTCCAGGTACCTTTTTTTTTTTTTTTTTTTTTGAGGTGGAGTCTTGCTCTGTCGCCCAGGCTGGAGTGTAGTGGTGTGGTGTCGACTCACTAAAGCTGGGATTACAGGCATGACCACGCCCGGCTAATTTCTGCATTTTTAGTAGAGAAGGGTTTCACTATGTTGGCCAGGCTGGTCTCAAACTCCTGACCTCAGGTGATTCACCCACCTGGGCCTCCCAAAGTGCTGGGATTACGGGCTTGAGCCACTACTCCTGGCCTGCCAGTTACCTTTTAAAATGCTTTACCGATATCTACTCATTTAAGCCTCAGAACACTCCAGTGAGGCATCGTCCTCTTTTACAGATGAGGAAACTGAGGCCCAGAATGGTTAAGTCATTTGCCAAGGTGACATGGCCACGAAGTGGCAGAGCTAGGATTTGAACCCCGGAGGTGTGACTACTGTTTCTAACCCCCACTGCTGCTGTCAGGCGTTGAGCAGGGTGGGGTGACCGTGAGCGTGGCTGCTGGGAGAGACAGCCCCGGGTGGGGTCTCTGGAGCCAGGAGGGACTTGGGTGGCGGGGGGGGGGTGTCTGCTCGAAGCATGTTGGTGAGAAGTCTGTGTGGGCACCTGGGAGGTGTCTCTGCGTCTCTTAGTATTGCAGTGTGTGTGCGTGTGGCTGAGTCCGTGCGAAGGTGTGTGAGTGGGAGTGTGTGGGAGGCTGTGAGTCTCCGCGTGAATGTGTGTGTAAACTGCCATGCGTGGGCGTGTGCGAGTCCAGGTGTGCATGTGATTGTGTGCACGCGAGACTAGGATGTGTGGACAAGTGAGGCCGGGTGAGTGACGGTGCGTGCCCGGGGCCCCGCCTCCGCACTGTCCCAGTCCCCGCGGGGTCCCGGGGGGCCCCCTGGCCTGAAACTACCACTCCCGGCATGGCCCGGGCGGGCCCGCCCCGCCGCCGCGATTGGTCGTGTCCCGCGTGCTCCCGCCCCCCGGGAATGAATGGATGGGCGGCCTCAGCGCCCGCCCGACCGCTGGGAGGACCGACCCGGCGGGGACCTGCTGGGGGCAGGACCCGGGGAGCAAGATGGCCACGGTCATCCCTGGCCCCCTGAGGTGGTGCGGGCCGGCGGGAGGCGGGGAGGGCGCGCGGGCGGGTCTACGCGGGCCTGTGTGTGTGTGGCGGCTGGGGGTGGGGCCGAGGGGGGTGTCGGAGGGGCTGTCACCAAGTGCGGGGGTGCGAGTGTGTGTGACTGTGGGGCTCTGACGAGAATGGTGTCGGATGCGCCGCTCCCCGGCGGGGTGGATGGCGTGGCGGGCCTCCAGGTTCTTTTGGGGAAGGGGACATCGTCCCCGCCCTGCGACCCTCTGGTCTGGGAGAGGGTGAAATGGCCCCGGGGTGCGGGGGCCTTGGCAAACTGGAGTGAAGTCCACACTAGCTTTGTCTTGGGATGTGGAGTGTGTGTGTGAATCACTCATTTGTGTTCTGGTTTCTTAAAGAATTTTTGGGGATAGGTGTGTGGACATGTGTCAGTTTCCTTTTATTCTGCTCTGGATATCTTTGGATATTTGGGTCTCCGAGTGTGTGTCGGTGTCCTCTGGAACTACATGTCATTTGTCTTGTGTTCTGTGTGTGTGGGTATGTAGGGCTGCGTGTATTTGTGTGTAAATTTTTGTGTGAATATGGGTGGGTTTGGCTCTCTGTGTTTTATATGTGTGCATCTGTGTGTGTGTGTGTCCATATGTGATATTTTAGATATTGGTTTCACATTGTGCATCTTTGTAAATGTGTGTGCGTACTTGTGTGAATCTGTGTGATTTCTTTGTGTTGTGTGTCCATATATTGTCTGTGTGGTTTGTGTTCTGTCTTTGGATACTTGGGGGCAAGTGGTTTGTGTAGTTCCTGTCTTTTGACATGTGTGTACTGTGTGTCTTTGGATGCATGAGGGGTGTGTGTGTGTGGTGTGATGTTTCCATGTTGTGTGTCTTTGTGTGGGTGACATGTTTATGGTGTGTGTCTGTGGATATGTGATGTGTCTTTGTGTATGGTTATTTGTGTGGTCTGTCTCCACATTATGGAACTTGGAATATTTGTCTTTTTCAGTAGCTATTTATGTGTGCACGTGTGTGAGGTTTGTCTGTTTCTCCTTTGTGAGTATTGAGATTTGTCTCTCTTTGTATGTGAATCCCGTGTGACTGTGTGTGATTTGTGTTGTGTGTCCGCATGTGTTCATGTAGGGATGCGTCCCGGGGTATTTTTGTTTGTTTCTGTATCGCGTTTCTACTCATGAGCTGGAGGCCTGTTTGAGTCCCAGTTTGGGGGCTCCTGGGCCCTGTCCCCTTCCCCCAGCCTGGGTTCCGGAGTGGGAGGAGGGGGAGACGTGAGGCTGGAGGGGTCCCCCACCCCTCCCGAGTCTGAGCGGGCCGGCTGCGGGGGAGGGGTTCTGGGGGACCCTGCACGCCTGCCCTTGCTGACAGCTGCCCGCCCGCTCGCCGCCCCTCTAGCCTAGGCGAGGACTTCTACCGCGAGGCCATCGAGCACTGCCGCAGCTACAACGCGCGCCTGTGCGCCGAGCGCAGCCTGCGCCTGCCCTTCCTCGACTCGCAGACCGGCGTGGCCCAGAACAACTGCTACATCTGGATGGAGAAGACCCACCGCGGGCCGGGTACCGCCGGGAGGGAGGGCTGGCGCTGGGCGGGGCGGGGCCGGGCCGTCACACGGCCGCTGCCCTCTCACCCTCCCCGCTCTCCCCAGGTTTGGCCCCGGGACAGATTTACACGTATCCCGCCCGCTGTTGGAGGAAGAAACGGAGACTCAACATCCTGGAGGACCCCAGGCTCCGGCCCTGCGAGTACAAGATCGGTGGGTGCAGCCGCTAGGATCCCCATCGGTGTCCCAGCGCCTGCTGTGCGTCCCAGCACGCGTCAGTCACCTTTATCTGCCTTCTAGCAAGTTTCTGTCTGGCCAACTGTGTGTCTGTCTGCCCATGTGCGTCTTGGGTGTATCCCGGAGATTCCACAGTTTTCTCTGAGTCACTAAGTGGCAACTGCATCTCCTACATGGACGCAGGTGCCCAGCTGTTGTTATTTATTTATTTACTTATTTATTTTTGAGAGTTTTGCCCAGGCTGGAGTGCAGTGGCACAATCTCAGCTCACTTCAACCTCTGCCTCCTGGGATCAAGCGATTCTCCTCCCTCAGCCTCCTGAGTAGCTGGGACTACAGGCATGCGCCACCATGCCTGGCTAATTTTGTATTTTTAGTAGAAACAGGGTTTCACCATGTTGGTCAGGCTGGTTTGGAAATCCTGACCTCAGGTGATCCGGCCACCTCGGCCTCCCAAAGTACTGGGATTACAGACGTGAGCCACTGTGCCCGGCCTGTTGTTTTTCAAACAGAGTCAGGGTCCTTACTATGCTGCCTAGGCTGGTCTTGAACTCCTGGGCTCAAGGATCCTCCCACCTCAGCTTCCCAAAGTGTGGGGATTACAGGCATGAGCCACCGTGCCACCAAGGGGCCCAGTGGTATGGAGGGCACAGTGATATATCTTAGTGTGTGTGTGGGTGTGTGGAGTTTCTGACTGTGTCCCCTCCCTGGGAGCCGGGATGGGTCAGCGTCTGCCTGTATTTTTTTTTTGAGATGGAGTTTGGCTCTGTTGCTAGGCTGGAGTGCAGTGGCATGATCTTGGCTCGCTGCAACTTCCGCCTCCCAGGTTCAAGCAATTCTCCTGCCTCAGCCTCCCAAGTAGCTGGGATAATAGGTGCCCGCCACCACGCCCGGCTAATTTTTTGTTTTTAGTAGAGATGGAGTTTCACCATGTTGGCCAGGCTGACCTCAAACTCCTGACCTCAGGTGATCCACCTGCCTCGGTCTCCCAGAGTGCTGGGATTACAGGCCTGAGCCACTGTGCCCGGCCATTTGCCTGCATTTTTTTCTGTGGGTGCCTGAGGGTGTCCGCCTCTGTATCTCGCCTCGGACATCTGGATGTCTCCGTGCCTGGCTGGATCTCTTTCCTCTCTTCAGTGTAATCTTCCCAAGTGTCTTAGAAGGCTTGTGTCTTCTTGTGTGTGCCTGGTCTGTCAGGGCGTCCAGCTCCTCCCGAGTGTGTCTGGGTGTGTTGGGGCATGTGGCTGTCTCTTTCTGTGGGGCTGTGGGTACCTTGGAGTGTCTGGGAGGATCTCTTCCTAACTGTGTCTGGTGTATCAGGTACATTTTCTGCACGTGTATGCCAGTCCATCAGGGATCTGGACTTAACCTTGAATGAGTTTAGGAATATCAGGGTCATCGGCTGTTTCTCTTCCCGAGTCCAAGGGTCTGTGTGCACCCAGGAGTGTGGCAGTGTCCACCCAGCTGTGTTTCTTCCTGTCTGTGCCTCGTGTGTGTGTGTGTATCTAGCTGAGTGATTCCCCCAGGGTGCATCAGTATCTCTTTCTGTGTGTCCAGGCGTCTCACCTGGCTGCGTCTTCCCCCATGTGGGTCTAGGTATATCTGCAGGGCTAATTGTCTCCTTTCTTTCTTTCTTTTTTTCTGCCCAGGTTGGAGTGCAGTGGCACGATCTTGGCTCACTGCAACCTCCGCCTTTCGGGTTCAAGTGATTCTCTGCCTCAGCCTCCTGAGTAGCTGGGATTACAAGCGTGTGCCACCTTGCCCAGCTAATTTTCGTATTTTTTTTTTTTTAGTAGAGATGGGGTTTTACCATGTTGGCCAGGCTGGTCTTGAACTCCTGACCTCAAGGGATCCACCTGCCTCGGCCTCCCAAAGTGCTGGGATTACAGGCATGAGCCACCGCGCCCAGCCAGCTAATTGTCTCTTTCTGAGCCTCTCTGAGTGGCCCCATGGGTCCGGTGTGTCTCCCCCATGTGTCTGGGTGTCCCCAAGGATCTGTCTATGCCTCTGTGAGTCTCTAGGTTGTATCTGAGAGTGTGGCTTGGCTGGGTGTGGTGGCTTATGCCTGTAATTCCAGCACTTTGGGAGGCCAAGGTAGAGGACTGCTTGAACTCGGGGAGTTTGAGACCAGCCTCATCAACATGCTGAAACCCCGTCTCTACCAAAAATACAAAAATTAGCCCAGTGTGGTTGTGTGCCAGCTACTGTGCCTGCAGTCCCAGCTACTCAGGAGGCCAGGGTGGGAGGATCACTTGGGCCTGGGAGCTGCAGTGAGCTGAGATCGCGCCATTGCACTCCAGCTTGGGTGACAGAGCCAGACCCCGTCTCAAAAAAAAAAAAAGAAAAGGAAAAAGAGAGAGCATGGCTGGGTGTCTTCCTTTTCGTGTCTGTCTCAGACGATCTGTCTGGACGTCCCTGCGGGTGTCCATGTGTCTCCTGACAGTGTCTGTATCTATCCATATCTGTCTGGGTGTATTCGAGAGTCTGGCTGTGTCTCCCCCGTGTAGGTCTGGGTGCGCCCGATGGTCTGTGTCTTTTTCCGAGGCTTTCCAGGTGTATCCAAAGTTCTGACTGTCTCTCCTGCTGGGTGTCTGAGGGCATCAGGGGGTGTGCTGGGTCTCCCGGGTCTGGGGCTCCCTCCTAGGGCGTGTGGTTGAATCCTTGCCTCTGCTGCTGGCTGAGCATGGGAAAGCCTCTTCCCCTCCCCAAAGAACACGGTCCCCCACCTGCATAGTTTGAAGAATCCTCCAGGGTCAACTTCTCCATCTGACCCCCACCATGGCCCTATCCCCAGACTGTGAAGCACCCCTGAAAAAGGAGGGTGGCCTCCCGGAAGGGCCGGTCCTCGAGGCTCTACTGTGTGCAGAGACGGGGGAGAAGAAGATCGAGCTGAAGGAGGAGGAGACCATTATGGACTGTCAGGTAGGTCTGCCCACAGGGGACCCCCCCACCCCCCCCGCCTGGCTTCCTCTCACCCTTGCCTGCCGCTGGCTGGCCCCGGCCCTCGCATTCCTGGTTTGAAACACCCCGGTTCCCTCGGGCCTTTGGGTGTCACAGTGTCCATCCTCCCAGACTTCATCTCTGTTTGGAAGACTCCTGACTTACCCTCTCATCCCTAATCTCCACCTCTGCCCAGAGCCCCTCAAAAGCAGATCAGTGCCCCCTACGTTCTTGACCCATCTCCTTTCTCTGTTGCCTAGAAACAGCAGTTGCTGGAGTTTCCGCATGATCTTGAGGTGGAAGACTTGGAGGATGACATTCCCAGGAGGAAGAACAGGGCCAAGGAAAGGTATCACCCCGACTTCTCCTCTTCCCCGCTTCCTGCAGTGACAGGCCTCATTCACGGAGCAGGCCCAGTGGTCCCGCCCCTGCCACAAGCCTAACCTCGCTAAATCCTCAGAGCAGCCTGAAGGGGTGGGGGATTTTATACTCATTTTACAGATGAGGAAACTGAGGCTGATCTGTATTAAACCACTTGCAAACCAGAGAGCATGCAGTGGGTTAGAGCTCCCTTCATCCCTGTGCCACAGAGGAAGAAGCTGAGCATTGGAGAGGTTCGAGGCCCCACAGCTAGGACGTTTGTACAGCTGCAATTTGAATTTGCAAATGATGACGACTCTGTTTTCTCACTTTTTGTTTTTTGAGACGGAGTTTTGCTCTTTGTTGCCCAGGCTGGAGTGCAGTGGTGTGATCTCAGCTCACTGCAACTTCCGCCTCCTGGGTTCAAACGATTCTCCTGTCTGTCTCCCAAGTAGCTGGGATTACAGGCGCCCGCCACCATGCCCGGCTAATTTTTGTTTTGTTTTTTTTTTTTAGTAGAGATGGGGTTTCACCATGTTGGCCAGGCTGGTTCTGGAACTCTTGACCTCAGGTGATCTGCCCACCTTGGCCTCCCAAAGTGCTAGGATTACAGGCGTGCCCTGCCTATTTTCTCACTTTCTTGGGCCCTCACTCCTGACTCTCCCCACAGGCATATGGCATCGGGGGTCTCCGGAAACGCCAGGACACCGCTTCCCTGGAGGATCGAGACAAGCCGTATGTCTGTGATAGTGAGTCCTTCTGAAGAGGGGAAAGGCAGAGAGAGGGGGGGCCCAGAGACTCCCCACCTCCTGGCCCTCTCCCTCCTGTTCCAGACCCGGGTTGGGGGAATGCTTAGGTCTCTGGCCGAGGTGGGAGGTGTGATCCTGGAGGCCAGGGTGGAGGCAGCAGGGGCCCGAAGGGGCTGACAGGCCCTCCCGGCTCGCTTCTCCAGTCTGTGGGGAAACGGTATAAGAACCGGCCGGGGCTCAGCTACCACTACACCCACACCCACCTGGCCGAGGAGGAGGGGGGAGGAGAACGCCGAGCGCCACGCCCTGCCCTTCCACCGGAAAAACAACCATAAACGTGAGCTGGAAGGCCAGGCGGGGGTGGCGAGGGGCCCTGGGAGTGGGAAGAGGAGCCCGGCTGGGGCGAGGGTCTGGGGGGGGGCATTAGACATTTCTGGAAAATCTCCAGCTCAGCCGTTCCCTCCCCCCCACCGACCATGGGGATGCTGGCTCTGGGGTTGCCATGGTAACCAACCATCGCTCCTTCGCTCCCGGCCGGGCGTAATATTTCTGGGTCTGATTTATTGTTTCAATTAGAGCTTGGGGGGGGGGGGGGGGTGATAGATGACTCCCCTCCCCACCCTGACTTCCCTTTCTCCTTTCTCTGTTAAGCTTTGGTCAAGGGGCAGGGCTGGTGGCCTGGGAGCCCTTGGTGTCCGCCTGTGCCCATCCCACGCCAATCCTGACGGCTGAGGGATGGGGGAGGGGAGGAGGGGTTTGGGAGGGGGCAGGAGAGAGACACCGTCTTCCCACCTCTCAGAGGGGAGAGGCTGAGTGTCTTATCCCAGGCTACTGCACACCTGGGCACCTCAGTGTCCAGAGTTTTTCTTCTGAGTGTCTTCTGTACCAGCTGTTGGCCAAGGGTACCTGCTGAATTTGTTAGACACAAATTACTGAGGGCGCAGGTGGGAGTGGCTGGCTGGGAGGCAAGGATGTGAGAAGCGGGGCAGGGAGCCCTTCTCAAGCTGTCTTCACCACGTTTTGACCCAATAAAGAGGACATGTCAGTTGTCTCAAGGAGTTGGGAATCCTGGCTGGGCACAGTGGCTCACGCCTATAATCCCACCACTTTGGGAGGCCGGGGCGGAGGATCACTGGAGGCCAGGCGTTGGAGATCAGCCTGGGTAACATACCAGGACCTTGTCTTATTTTTTATTTTTTTTTATTGCTAAGTATCACAGAACTTGCCTTTCTTTTAATTAAAAAAAATAATAATTGGAAGTCCCAATGAGAACTGTTTCTGCCTCTCCCCACAGCTTAGGGAAGCTACTCACTCTCCCCACCTCCCCAGACCTGGACCAAGAGGTCTATCCCTGGGGCTGAGGCTGGGGGCAGGGTGGACCCTTGCCTGTGGTGAGAGCCTCTCTCTGTCCCCCCTACCCCAGAGTTTTACAAAGAATTGGCCTGGGTCCCTGAGGCACAAAGGAAACACACAGGTATGGACGCCTCCCTCTGCTCCTAATGTCTGCAGCCACCTTTGCTGGGTGCCCCTGCCTGCCCCTCGCCAATGCCGGTCTGCTGTCTTGCAGCCAAGAAGGCGCCTGACGGCACTGTCATCCCTAACGGCTACTGTGACTTCTGCCTGGGGGGGCTCCAAGAAGACGGGGGTGTCCCGAGGACCTCATCTCCTGTGCAGACTGTGGGCGATCAGGTGACAGTCCCCACCTGAGGTTTCTGGGGGCCGGGTGCAGAGGACATCCAGGAGTGCAGAACTGGAGGGTAGGAGGCAGGGCGGTGAGGACCGGGGGGGACCCGGAGTTCATCGGGTATACTGTGGATAACCACAGTTAGTGAGGCTGATGCAAATGGTGAGGATTGTGGAACTGGGTCAGATCAATGAGGCTTCGGGGATAATGGGATGTGGCTCTCATGGCACTGTGCTTAGTATGGCATCAAGGGTGTGAGACACTGGGTGTGGTGGCTCACGCCTGTAATCCCAGCACTTTGGGAGGCAGACTTGGGAGAATCACTTGAGGCCAGGTATTTGAGACCAGCCTGAGCAACACAGAAATACCCCATCTCTACAAAAAATTTAAAAATTAGCCAGGTGTGTTGTTGCATACCTGTAGTCTCAGTGACTCAGGAGGCTGAGGCCGGAGGCTCGCTTGAGCCCAGGAGTTTGAGACCAGCCTGGGCAACATAGTGAGATCCCATCTATGAAAAAAATAGCTGGGTATATGGTGTCACACCACATTAGTCCCAGCTACTGGGGAGGCTGAGGTGGGAGACTCACTTGAGCCCCAGAGTTGTTTTTTCTTTTTGAGATGGAGTCTGCCTCTGTCACCCAGGCTGGAGTGCAGTGGCGCAGTCTCGGCTCACTGCAACCTCCACCTCCTGGGTTCAAGTGATTCTCCTGCCTCAGCCTCCCAAGTAGCGGGGATTTTTGTATGTTTAGTACAGACGGGGTGTCACCATGTTGGCCAGGATGGTCTCGAACTTCTGACCTCACGTGATCCACCCGCCTCCGCCTCCCAAAGTGCTGGGATTACAGGTGTGAGCCACATCGCCCAGCCCCTTGAGCACAGGAATTTTTGACCAGCCTGGGCATAAGATTCCATCTATTAAAAGAAAAATAGCTGGGCATGGTTTTGCACTCCAGCTACTTGGGAGGCTGAGGTGGGAGGATCGCTTGAGCCCCAGAGTTCGAGGCTGCAGAGTGAGCTGTGATGGTGCCACTGTACTCCAGCCTGGGCGACAGAGCGACACCTTGTTTCAAAAACCAAAACGAGACAAAAGGAGTAGCAAGAGACGGTGGCCAAGGCATGGCAGGTAGCGGGCTGTGTGGCGTGAATGACGGATGCCACCACCTGGGCGCTGGTAGCGGGCTGGGCTTGCGGTGGAACTGTGGTTAACAGAATGTGGTTCCCCGTGCTGGACTGCGGTTGCCTCTCAGCACAGTGGGTCATGAATGGTGGTTGTCATGGCATCATGGGTAGTGAAATATGGTTGTCATGGTAACTCAGTATCCTGGAATGCGGTGTTGATGGCAGTGGGGCCATGGATGCAGGGGATGCGCGCCGTGGGTCGCGGCTGCAGGTAGCGGTCTCGGGTGTCTCTGGGCTGGGGCCGTGGAATGACTAAGAGCCTGGCACTGCACAGTATTGTGGGTAGCAGTTTGGTTGCTGGGGCATCAGATGGGATGGGCTTTCGTGGCATGAAACCGAGATGTGAGGACCCCGTTGTGGAAGGCAGTTGCCATGGCATCGTGGCTGGGAGAGAGTGGCTGCCACGTTGCTGTGGTTAGCAGGACCCCTGGCCGCTCTGCTGTGAGGAATGGAATGTGGCTGTCTCAGCCTGGTGGTTAACAGAGTGTGGTTGCCACGGCGTTGTGGGTGGTAGAAGGGGGTTGCCACAGCACTGTGGGTAATGGAATGCGGTTGCCATGGCATTCTGGGAGCGGAGTGTGGTTGCCATGGTGGGTGTGGTTGGAGACTGGTGGCCGGGGGACTGAGGCTGGCCACGTGGTTGCTGGGCAGGTGTGGGGTCAGGCTGCGGACCCTGGCAGCTCATCCCAGCCTCATGAGTCACGGATAGGGGCTGAGCTATGGCTTCCCCCCGGCTGTCAGTGCCCACCAGGGGCATGGTGACCCCCTAACTCCACCCCTACCCCTTGGCCCCTAGGACACCCTTCGTGTTTACAATTCACGGTGAACATGACGGCAGCCGTGCGGACCTACCGCTGGCAGTGCATCGAATGCAAATCCTGCAGCCTGTGCGGAACCTCTGAGAACGACGTGAGTGCCGCCCGACCCCTGTGCACCCCGATGCCCGCTCCACCTGTGCATCCACCTCTGCCCCTCCAGCGTAAAGCCTGTGCCTGAGCCCCCGCTGTGATCATGAGTCCCTGTGTGTTATCATTATTCTGGTGTCCATAAATCGAACCTGGCACTTTTTCCTCTTCATCTCTCTGGCTCCTCCCTAGAGCCACCCTCTGAGGCAGGTGTTCCTGTCCCCCACTTCACAGGGAAGGAACCGAGCTCAGAGAGGGAAAGGGACCTGCCCCGGGTCAGCCAGCGAGGGAAGTGGTAGAGCTGAGGTTTCTAGCCACGACCACTGCTGGCAAAGCTGGTATCAGAGCATCTTAGTGTTGTTGAAAGCCTTCCACAGCCCGGGCGCAGTGGCTCACGCCTGTAATCCCAGCACTTTGGGAGGCTGAGGAGGGTGGATCACCTAAGATCAGGAATTCGAGCCAGGCTGGCCAATATGGTGAAATCCCCATCTCTACACAAATACAAAAATTAGCCGGATGCCTGTAATTCCAGCTACTCGGGAGGCCAGGGCAGGAGAATCACTTCAACCGGGAAGGTGGAGGTTGCAGTGAGCCGAGATGGCACCATTGCACTCCATCCTGGGCGACAGAGTGAGACTCTGTCTCAAAAACAGAAAAAGACCATGACCACTGCTGGCAGAGCTGGTATCAGATCACCTTAGTGTCGCATAGAGCCTTCCACAGGCGGGGCGTTGTGGACTACGCAGGTATCCCAGCACTTTGGGAGGCTGAGGAGTTTTGAGCCCAGGAGTTCTAGACTGGTCTGGGCAACATAGTGAGACTCCTGTCTCTACAGAAAAGAAAAAAAAGCCAGGCATGGTGGCGCACACCTGTAGTCCTCCAGCTCAGGAGGCTGAGGCAGGAGAATCATTTGAGCCCAGGAGTGTGAGGCTGCAGTGAGCTGTAACTGCCCCACCACTGCACTTCCAGCCTAGGGGACAGGGTAGGACCCCGTCTCTAAAATTATAAAATAATAAGCCTTCCACAGAGTCTTCTAAAACCCCCACTATAAATCTCTAAGGGACCGCTGTCAGGGATGTGTGCTCGGCTAAGCAGTGTTGCCCATAGCTTTCCCGCTGCAGAGAGCTTCTAAAAGCCTCCTTCGGAAGGACACACCTCCCCCAGCCCCCTTGACCTAGCCCCTGCCCCAGCCCCCCCACCCCCGTTTCTGGTGCCCGTGCCCCCAGGGTGCCAGCTGGGCGGGTCTCACCCCCCAGGACCAGCTGCTGTTTTGTGACGACTGCGATCGGGGTTACCACATGTACTGCCTGAGTCCCCCCATGGCGGAGCCCCCAGAAGGTGAGAGGAGAGGTGGGCACCATGTGGGGGTGGGTGGGTGGGAACGCTGTCTCCTGGTTGGCAAACACTCACGTCCTCTGGATGGGAAGGGGCTGGGGCGACCCTCCCAGACCTGGGCCTGACTCCAGCCTCGGCTGCCCCCCCCCCGCAGGGAGCTGGAGCTGTCACCTCTGTCTTCGGCACCTGAAGGAAAAGGCCTCTGCTTACATCACCCTCACCTAGGCCAGCTCTGCTCACCGGGACTCCGGGGTGGTGCTCGCCTACCTGCCTCTCCGAGCTCCTCAGTCCTCCCCCCACCCTGAATGCCCCGCAAGGGGAGGGGGAGAAGGGGAAGCCAAGGAGGGGCTGGGCCACCCCTCCCCCTCTGTGCAAGTGGAATGTCTGCCCTGTGGGTGGGTGGGCCCGGCTGGGGCCCCTCCCTCCCTTCCTCCCTATCAGTCCCTTGGCATATGGACACCCGGGGCCTCTGCTCCCCTCAAAGCCATACCCCGCCTCTGGGCGGGCATGGGGGGGTGGTGGGTGCCAGCCAGGGACATGGACAGTCTTTTTCTAAAGAAAAAGAGAAAAAGTTAAAAAAAAGAAAAGAGAAAATAAGTTAATATATACAAAGAACCCTTCAAGGCCTGGCTGGGTGGAGGGGCGCCGCTGAGTGTCCACTGGGCACCCGCCTCTGCCAGCCTCCCGCCAGGCGCCCTGACCCCAATTTCTGGAGCTGCAGCCGTCCCTCGCCCCACCCAAGGTGGGCACCTTCCCCCTCCTGTGCCCAGGGTGGTGGGCGTGGTGTCCACCCACCCCCTCCCGGTGCCCGCGGTGGGTACTGCATGATGTGAACCTTGGTTTTGAACTCTGTTCCTGCCCCTCCCCCGACCGCCCCGGCCTGTGTCCACCCCGTGCCTGCTGTGGCTGGTGGGTGGCGGTGGTGGGGCCGGGTGGCCCCTGCCCAGCGCCTGCTGGAATGAGAAGCACAGACTCCGCCACGGACTCCTTTCTCTCCTCTCCTCCGCCCTCCTTCCGCCCCGCCAGGCCTGGCGGCCCCCCGCCCCCCCTCGCTGGCCATTTTGGGGGAGTGAGGGGGCATGGTTGTTTCTTGTGGTTGTGTGTGTTTGTTGTTTGGGTTTTAAAAAAGGGAAACTGAGACTGCAGGTGGGGGAGGTGGTGGATTTTGGGGGGGATGTCCCCCAATCCAGGAGTACCCCCCACTTGTCACTGAGTCTCCTCTATTGCCTGCCTCTGCTGTGAATTAACTTGTTCTGTGTATTAAACTGGGCCTGACCCCTCTGCCCACGACTGCCTTGTTCTCCCGTCTGATCTGGGGCGTCACCAAGAAGGGGGGCTGAGGGTGGGGGGGCCTTGTTAGGGGAGAGGCAGCCAGCCAGCCCCTACCTCCACCTCCTCCTCCTCCCCCACACCGCACCCCGCCTCTCCCTGGCTTTGTCCCAGCTCCGCCCTGCTTTGCCAGAAAGGAGGAGAAGGGGGGATGGGGTGGGAGGGGGCTCCCGCCCAGCCAGCTGTGGTTGCCCTGGCAACGGGCTGCTGCAGCTGCAGCGGGCGCAGCCTGGAGGGAGGCGGGAGCCGGGCCGGGGGAAGGGAAGGGCTGGGAAGAGGACGTTGGGGCGGCCCCTGCTGGGGTGCTGGGATGGGGAATGGGGGTGTCCGTAGGGTCATCTCAGGCCCAGACATCTCCGGGGGCTCCCTGTTCTGGATGTGGGGCAAATCGGCGGTTGGGGATGGGGGTAGAGATGGAGGCGCTAAGGGAGGGCAGGAGGGTATCTAGACTCGGGCACTGGGGAGAGAGACAGACGTGGGCGATGGGTGGGGGGCGGGAGTGAGAGTGAGAGAACTAGGACACAGATCAGGAGAGAAAGAGACGAGGACAGTCACACAGTTACTGAGAGAGTCAGAAAAAGAGCAGGAGGGTGCAGAAGGGAGAGAAACAGGAGGAAGGCCAGGGGAGAGGAAGGGAGCAGGGGTGAGGTTTAACGAGAGAGAGGGAATAACAGTAATAAAAAATAGCTGACAGGCGGGGGAGAGCCGGGAGGAGGAGGTGACTGGGGAAGATCAGCAGATTTCGGGAGAGGTCTTCCCGGAGGGGGAGGCAGAGGAGGAAGCAACAGGGATCAGGAGAGGGAAGAGAGTGAGAGGGAGGCACGTTGCGGGTGGGGGAGAGAGACACTTGGGGATCAGGGACAGGCAAAGTCCCAGGACAACAAACAGGCAGAGATGGGGAGGGACGAGGGCAGAGGGGAGAGAAGAGACAGAATTTAGGGGAACTGCAGAACAATCTGCAGAGAGAGCTGGAGGTATGAGGGACCCAGAAAAGATTGGGAGGAGAATCGGGATGGGGTGGAGCAGGAGACCGAGATGGGTGGAGGAAGCTGGAAACGGGCACGAAGGGAAGGGCCGCGCGCTGCAAAGCACAGTTTGGGCGCGACCAGGGGCTGGCGTGCACACGAGTTGTGGGGTGCTGGAGGCAGCTGGCGTGGCTCTGGCGCCAGGAGAGGATGTGAGAACAGCCTGTTCCTCGGCTTCCCCACCCCCTTCGCCCGGTGGCGGGGGGAGGGCAGTGCGGGTTGAGGACGGGGCGTCACTGAGGAGGGTGGAGACAGCGAGGGTGTCTGGAGAACTCCAGAATTTTTAGGAGACGTGGTAAAGGCTGGTCTGCTACTCTGATGCCAGCCCCACGCCTTTTGGAAAAGACACTTTTTGAAGGGGGCAGGGTCTGAGTCAGAGAAGCACTGGGTTTTAGCTCAGGGATGTGAAACTCCATGACAGGCACTTGGGTAAGCGGGGCAGGAAGACCCCACCTGGCCAGCCCCATCAGGAGGCTAGGCTTCCAAGGGGCCGGACTTTGTGATTTTCATAGGAATTTCCTGATTTAGAAATCAGTTTGGCCTGGATTCCCAAAAAGCAAATGTTCATCAGGCCAGATGCAGATCTAGGGTGATGAGGGGCTGCTTCTACCCCCAAAGCGCTCACTTGGCAACTGGTAGCAGGAGTCTGCTCCTACGTCTATAGACAGAAGTCGGGGAGTGTCCCAAATGCAGCCATGTGGCCGGGGCCAAATGAGGCAGGGGCCCCTGACTTTAGAGTGTTGCAGCAAAGGACAGATCAAACAAGCTAGAAACCTGGCCTTCATGTGCAATCTTTTTTTTTTTTTTTTTTTTAAGCTAAGCTGGGAGCAGTGGCTCACACCTGTAATCCAGCACTTTGGGAGGCTGAAGTGGGCAGATCACTTGAGGTCAGGAGTTCGAAACCAGCCTGGCCAACAAGTGAAACCCTGTCTCTACAAAAATATGAAAATTAACCAGGTGCCTATAATCCCAGCTACTTGGGAGGTTTAGGCAGGAGAATCGCTTGAATCTAGGAGGCGGAGGTTGCAGTGAGCTGAGATTGTGCCACTGCATTCCAGCCTGGGCAACAGAGAGAGTCTCCCGTCTCAAAAAAAAAAAAAAAAAAGTTAAAAAAAAATTCTTTTTGGACGTAGGAGCTTGCTATGTTGTCCAGGCAGGTTTTGAATTCCTGGGCTCAAGCAATCCTCCTGCCTCGGCCTCTCAAAGTGCTGCGATTACAGGCATGAGCCATGGCGCCTGGCTGAACGTCCAGATTTTTAGAAGTTGGCCACTATTTCTATGACCCAACACAAACCTCTAGGCTGGGTGTGGCCTTCAGGCCTCCAGCATGTGACCTCTGAGGCAGAATCTCACTCTTGAACATTGGCCGGGCACGGTGGCTCACACCTGTAATCCCTACACTTTGGGAGGCCGAGGCAGTCAGATCATGAGGTCAGGAGTTCAAGACCAGCGTGGCTAACACAGTGAAACCCCATCTCTACTAAAAATACAAAGAATTAGCCAGGCGTGGTGGTGCGTCCCTGTAATCCTAGCTACTTAGGAGGCCAAGGCAGGAGAATTGCTTGAACCTGGGAGGTGGAGGTTGCAGTGAACAGAGATCATGCCATTGCACTCCAGCTTGGGCAACGAGTGAAACTCTGTCTTAAACAAACAAACAAAAAAGTTTACATTCTGAGTGTTGGATTTCTGTCCTTTGGATTCCACAAGGCAGGTGCCCCATGGTTCTCAGGACATGTGGGGTGGTCACGGTCTGGGGAACATGAGGACAGGAGCAGCAGGAGGGGCCCATGCTGGACCACAGCCTCTCGCCAGCAACTCCAGACAGCTGCCCCAAAAGTGAACACACAAGCCATTTCTATGAAACATTTATTTCCTTTGAAACCTCCAGAAACATGCCAGAAAATCTCAAGACAGGGATGGGTGGGGGAGGCAATAAAGAATAAAAAAATCCAAATGAAACAAATCAACATATGAAAAAAAAATCCTGCTGCTATCTTCAGCCATCAGATAGAACACCAACCTCAAATTAAATAGATCTGTTTTTGCAGAAATCCTTACAAAATAACAGAAAACAAAACCAAAAATCATACTTTACACTTGTCCATGTACATGATTAAGTCCCCAAAATGATTCGAATGATCTGAAGATGGGAGGAGGAGGCAACTGAAAAATAAGAAGGACCTGATCAGGGTCCGAGGAAAGGGGTAGGGGACTGGAGAGCCCCCAGGGAAGAGGATGGGGGAGAAGACGACATCACAGTAGCTGGCCAGGGCTGAGGACGCTGCCTCGGGCACACACGCCCACCTCACTCTCGGTGTGGAAGGCGAGGGCATGTGGGGGGGGCAGCACTGAGGTTTCCTCCTCCAGGGGGCCAGAGGCTGATCACAGAAGACGATGACAACTCTCCTCTCTTGCCCCCACCCATCCACACCGGCACCTCCCTGAGTGCCTGCGTCCTAGGCAGACCAGACCCCGAAGCCCCCTTCCCTGAGGTTCCTGGCCCCAGAGAGAAGGCGGCGGGGTCCCTGGGACAAGGGCCGGGCTACCTGGCACTGGCTTGTGGCCAGACCTGCTCTGCCAACTCCTCCCCCACCAGGTGCCTCCAAGGGCCCCGGGCTGCCCGCCCTGACTTTGTCCCTCTGGTCCTCCCAATGACCCCCAGCCCACGGGGGCCACACGCCTTGATCCTCAGCTTGAGGTTGGGGGGTGAATCCACAGGCTGTGGCCATTCAGGCTTGTTCTGGCGCCAACTCTACGTGAAAAAATAAATATATATATATATATATATATATATCTTTTTCTGTTTGTTTTTCAAGAAGGAAAAAAAAGAAACGGTTTCCTGGGTGAACAGCGTGGTACCACACCGGCGTGGCTGCCCCTTATTGCCTTTAGAGAACCAGCATCCAGTGGGGTTTGAGGGGGGCGGTGCTCCCCAGGGAGCACGGTGAGGGAGTCTGGTGGTCGCTGCTCGGAGAGATGGGCTGGGAGACTTGCAAAGGAAAAAAAACAGAGGAGGAGATGAAGGCTGTTCTTCTCCAGCCCTGTCCTGAGGGCTTCCGGAGCCCTGCCTGGAGCCCAGAAGAGGCCGAGGCTGCTGGTCAGGGCCAGGTCGTGCCGGGAGGGGGTGAGGGGAGGCGGGGAGGAGTGGGGGGAGGAGAAGGAGGAAGAGGAGGAGCAGGAGGAGGAGGAGAGTCCGCTGTGTGGTGGCTCCCCTGCCCCCGCCCGGCCTGGGTGGGAGCAGGAAAGCAGAGGGGCCTGTGGGCCCCCAGCCCAGGCGTGGTGGCCTCTGGCGCAAGAGGAGCTGATAGAAAAAGATCGTATAAACCATCCCCGAGGTACAAATAGAGTTTCTCTCTCAAATAAATTGGCTCTGGAGGCTGGCTTTGCCTCTCTCCATCCTCAGGCCCCCAAGAAAATAATTTAAACTCTAAGTAAGAAAGTGCTCCTGGCTGCTTTTTGGGAGGAGGGCGTTAGGGAGGGGGATCATGGTCGCGCTTTGGAGCTTGCGCGCTAGGAACCGAGGCACCCTGGTCTGTTTCCGCGAGGGCCTCGCCTCTCTGGGTGTGGGGAGAAAGGGTTGCTTTCACGCTGTACTTTTCATGCAGGGGCCTCGGCCCCACAAGCTGCAACTTCGTCGTGTCGTGCGTGGCGAAGAAACCTCCTGGAGCCAAGGGGTCTGCAGACTGGCTCCTCTCTCTGTCCCCATCAGCTTCGGAGGGCTGGTCCCAGGAAGAGGCCAGATGGGGACAGCAGGACAGGCCCAGGGGTGGTGTGGGCACGACCCAGCTCACAGGGACCACAGCTGGGCAGCTCGGAGGGAGGCCTGAGACCACGTCGCCCTCTAGGGCTTGAGGGCCACATGCTGACCCTGCCTCACGGCCCCAGTGAGGCCCCTCGGGTCCCACTGCCATTGGGGTTTCTGTGTCCATGGGGAGGGCCCTGGCTGGGTCATCTTGGTCACGCCGGCAGCCAGGAGCTGAGTAGAGGGAGAGGTAAGCAGGGCCACAGCCTATGGGGAAGGAGCCAGGGCTGGGCGGCGGCCTCCCCCACCTCAGAGCTCCTTCTTCTCCCTGCAGAAGATCTCTGCGAACTTGCGCAGCTGCTCGCTGGCGGCCTGCGACTCCTCCTGCAGCCGCTGGTTGTTCTGCCGCAGGCTGGCCACCTCGGACTGCAGTACCACCTTGTCCTGCTTCTCCTGCGTGGTGTGGGGAGGCCAGCGTCAGGTGGGCAGGTGTGGCTGCTCCTGGAACAGCTGACGGCTCCCTGGGGCCTGCGAGCCCTGGCCTGGTGGTGCTTTGGAGCCGGGCCAGGCCGGGTGCATCCCACTCTGCCTCTCCGCTACCAAGGGACCCTGGGCAAGTCACTCGGTCTCCCGGTTCCCGCAACTCTACCAGGAAGCTGAGGTGTGGCCTGGAGTTCATATACATAGAGCTCCTGCAATGTGGCCTGATGTGGAGTTCGGGGATGCATTTGGGACACGGCTTGACAAACGTCACTATTGTCATGGTCACCGCATCCAAAATCATACTACCCGAGGACTTGGTGTCCCTATTTTCCTACAAGAGGACCCCAGCCTCACACAGCGAGTGGGGGAGCTGGGACATGAGCAGGGTGGCCTAAGCAGACCCCATTCTTCCGAGAGGACAAAGGACATAGCCCCCGAAGACAGTCCCCTGTCTCAGGTCACACAGCATTACACACTGGAGCGGGGGTCAGAAGCCAGGTGACTTGGATTCCAGGGCTCAAGGACTTAAGCGTTATATACTCTGCCACCTTTCTGACTTTTACCCAAAAGTATAGAAATGACAGGTAAAAGTCTCCTTTCTTTTCGTGAGACTGAGTTTCGCTCTTGTTGGCCAGGCTGGAGTTCAAAGGCACTATCTGAGCTCACTGCAACCTCTGCCTCCCCAGTTCAAGTGTTCTCCTGCTTCAGCCTCCCAACTAGCTGGGATTACAGGCGCCCACCACCACACCCGGCTAACTATCATACTTTTTTAGTAGAGATGGGGTTTCACCATGTTGGCCAGGCTGCTCTCAAACTTCTGACCTTAGGTGTCCCTGCGCCTCGGCCTCCCAAAGCGCTGGGATTACAGGCGTGAGCTACCGCGCCTGTCTAGTCTCCTCCTCAATTCTTCCGCCCCGTGGAGACAAGTCCAAAGAACAAATTGCCTGTCACCTTCTAGACGGCCCTCTCAACGCCTGGTGGTTAAACAGTAAATTAATAATATGATGACTGTGCAGGCAACAGTGCTGCAGCTTGCTTTGGTTTTTAGTTAAGTTACTGGACTTCTTTTGCACGTTAGTAGATCTATAGATTTGTTATTACTTTAATTGGCTGCACACGGTTCCGCTGCATGGGTGCCCTGTAATTTACACAGCCGTTCTGTTGAGTGACGATTTTTTATCGCCAAGAGTGTGGCAACGAATGGCCTTGTTCACAATCTCTTTGTACTCATGCCGGAAATTCTCATGGATAAATTCCCGCAAGTGGAATTACTGGGTTAGCAGGGTACACAATTACATTTTTTTTTTTTGAGCTGGAGTGCAGTGGCACAAACTTGGCTCACTGCAACTCCGACACCTGGGTTCAAGCGATTCTCCTGCGTCAGTAGCTGAGATTATAAGCGGCTAGTTTTGTATTTTTAGTAGAGAGGGGGTTTCATCTCATTGGCCAGGTTGGTCTCGAACTCCTTGCCTCAAGTGACTCACCAGCTTCGGCCTCCCAAAGTGCTGGGATTACAGGTGTGAGCCACCGTGCCTGGCCGCAATTACATTTTTGATAAATGTTCAACTGCCCTCCAAAAAGCCTGGGCCGATTATTCTTCCCCCAGGAACGGATGAGTTTCTCTGTGCACTTGCTAGCCTTCAGTGTTATCACTGTTTACTCTTCACCCGTGACTACACACAAGCACAGGAGGTGTGGGGGTGGGGCGGCCCAGCGTCTGGGAAGTGGGATGGAGGGGGGCGTGGCCCGACCTTACCTTCTGCAGGTCGGTGTGCAGCTGTTTCAGCATCACCTCCAGCTGGTATACCTTGCCTGTCAGATCCAGGGGGCGGTTCCTCGCTGGAAGGACCAAGGACAAGGTCAGCCTGAGGCCCCACAGCCCCCAGGGAGGACTCCTGGCCTACAGCTGAAAAGAGCCTGGGGGTATGGCCCCCGTCATCCCTGACATTCTGATGAAGCCCAAGGAAAAGCTCCGAGGGGGAGGCAGGAAGCCAGCCTCCACCCGCCACCCACCCACCAAGGGCACCTCTGTGGATGTGGTTGGGGTGTTGGGAGCACCAGGCTTGGGGAAGGGTGGGTGCCCACCCTGAAGTGTGCGTTTTCCCTGGGGCTGGGCCGTGCATGTGACTTCAGGGAGGACCCCTTCTTCGTACCGCCAGGATACAAAGAGCCCACACCACAGACACCTGGTGGATCCAGGTTACCGTTCCAGGTACAGGAAGCACGAGAGTGGACAGATGATCAAAAGGGCCCACTCTTGGGGGCAGGACTCACAGTGGTCCTGGCAGTGATGCTGACCACGTGCCTGTCACTAAGAGCCACCCCGCACCAAGCCCCAGACTGCCTGGCTCAGTCTCACAGAGCTCCCCTGCCCACTGTGGCCTTCAGAGGTGCTGCATGGTTACCGACTGGACAGGGAAGGAGGCCCAGGTGATGTGACCCAGCCACGTGTTGGTGCTAGGATTTGAATCAGGGACCCATGGCCAGTAGCTACCCCTCTGCAGATACTTCCAGCCCCGGGCCTGCCTGGCTCCTGCAAAGAACTCGCAGCCCCTTCCTGCCTGGAGTTGGGGCTGAAGGAGGCTCCGCTGGGCACCGTGGGTGCACAGGCACAGTGGCGGGGGGGTGGTGGCTGGCCCTCCTGCCTCACCCATCCTTTCCTACAACCTTGCTGCTCAGTCCTAGGGATCTGGGGCTGCAGAGGGAGATGGGGGCACACGGACTCCAGGAGCGCTGCCCGGGGCCGCAGGTCCCGCTGCTTCCCAGAGCCCACGCTGCTCCCGCCCCTCGGCCTGGCAGCACCATCTGGAACTGCCGACTTCTGGTAATTACAGTGGGGCCTGCGTCGTGGTGGAGGTTGCGTTCTGAAGCCAGAGTGTGAAAAGAAGAAGTCAAAATTACCCTCAAAAATGGCTCCCACTGCCCATGAAGTACAGTGCACGGATGGTTGTATATAGAACCCTGCACCGTGAGGTGTGCAGACGAGTGTGAAATGCACTATTTAAATCCATGTACAGGCAGAATGTGCCATTTACATTCTCTCTGCCTCTTTTTAATTTTGTTTTCTGCCAAGTGAGTGCAGTCAAATATGCTGCGCTGCATGTGAGAAGCCACGCGTGAGATGACAAATGTGAGATGTCTGTCCCCCGTCCTCTTCCTCCCCCCCGTGAAGCCTCCTGAGGGCCAGGGCTGGCCTCAGTTGCCACTGGGTCCTCAGATGGCCCAGCGTGGGACCTGGCAGGGAGGCCGGGAAGGGCGAGTGTGAGCAGAAGTCTGTGCGGTTTAGGAATCTGCAGAGGAGGAGACAGGCGAGAGATCGGTGGCAGCGACGGGGGATGAAAGGCGCAGGGTTGGAGGATTGGGAGACAGTGCCTAGAAGCTTTCTTTTCTTTTCTTTTTTTTCTGTTGAGATGGAGCCTTACTCTATGGCCCAGGCTGGAGTGCAGTGGCATGATCTCGGCTCACTGCAACCTCCGCCTGTCAGGTTCAAGCGATTCTCCTGCCTCGGCCTCTTGAGTAGCTAGGATTGCAGGCGAATACGACCATGCTTGGGTAATCTTCGTATTTTTAGTACAGACATGGTTTCGCCATGTTGGCCAGGTTGGTCTTGAACTCCTGACCTCAAGCGATCCACCCACCCTGGCCTCCCAGAGTGCTGGGATTACAGGTGTGAGCATGCCTGGCCTCTTTTTTTGTTGTTTTTGTTTTTGAGACTAAGTCTCGTTCTGTTGCCCAGGCTGGAGTGCAGTGGTGTGATCTTGGCTCACTGCAGCCTCCATCTCGCAGGTACAAGTGATTCTCTTGCCTCAGCCTCCCAAGTAGCTGGGTTTACAGGCACCTGCCACCACGCCCAGCTAATTTTTGTATTTTTAGTAGAGATGGGGTTTTGCCATGTTGGCCAGGCTGGTCTCAAACTCTTGACCTCAAGTGATCCACCTGCCTCAGCCTCTCAAAGTGCTGGGATTACAGGCATGAGCCACCACACCTGGCCTGCTTAGCAGTTTTCAAAGTTGGAAGCGAAACAATTGTGTATGTATTGATTCAAGTGTCGTCTCCGCTGGACCGGGAGATCTGTTGGGGCTGGGCGGAGTCTGTCTTGGTCACTGTGGATCCCCAGTGCATAGACGGGTGCAAGGTAATGACTTCTAAGCTTGTTAGGAGAGGGGGAGTAGCTGCTGTAACAGCTTCTGCCCGGAGACTGGTGGGCGTGACCCACAGCAACTACCTCTCTCTGGATCAGCCCCTTCCACTGCACAGACCTGCTGCAGGTACGAACCCAGGTGTTCCCACGGAAACCTCACCTCATGGTAGGGGTGGTCCTGGGGGGTCGGGGGGCCCCCTCTCCAGGCTCAGGTGGCTGTGGACAGGACTGTGTGCAGGCGGGACGTCTGGGCTCAGGGCCGGGTCGTTCAGAGAGAAGAGCGAGACCGCTCTTTGCACTGCCAGGGAGGGAGGAGGAGGATAGGGGTCAGCAAGGCTCCCAGCTTCTCCCGCAACTGACTCACCACGCCTCTCCCTGCAAACCTCCATGACACTGCCCATCACACTTGGGATAGATCACGTAGGCATTTGGGATAGATTCTTGCCAAAAAACCCAACCCAATGAACACAGAAGAACATGAACAAAATCCCATCCTGATTCCGATCAAGGTTTTAGATCCAATGACTAGTTCACACAAAATCCAAGGGCTGGAGAAGCCAGTTAGATGAGAGTGCGAGGCAGCAACCGATCAAATTCTGAACCTGGGATGCTCTCAACGTAAATGTCCTGATTTTAGTCCGCAAGTAAAAGGGAGGAAAAAGGGGTCCAAAGCGGACGGGCTGGTGCCAGGTCCATGGGGATTCGTTATCAGATTCACTCTCTTTCAGAGGAAGCTGGGAAGATTTCAAAAGCAAAGAGAGAAGCGAGAGAGAGCACATCATGCATATTGAAGAGAGAAAAGAAATCGCACGGGGCTGCCAGTGAAAATGAACATTCCTGGGTCCCGCCTTGGACACATGACTCGAGCTGGGGGCACCTGAACCGTCTTCGTTTTCAAACGTGACTGTTAGATGTTCTTTCCGTAATGGCAACAGCTGGCCGCTGCCCCAGTGCCCTCCAATAGTGGCTGGTTCAGTGAGCTATGAACAGCAAGACAATGGAATCCTTGGGGGGTGTTAAAAACAAGGTGTCCCTGGGTGCTGTGTGTCGAGGGCAGCCCGGGGCAGGGCAGGGCAGGGCAGGGCGGAGGGGTGAGCCCTGGAGGCAAGTAGCTCCTTGGGTCCAACTTCCATTTCTGTGCCTCAAGAGTCTAGAAACCCCAACGTCCTTTCCCCCGGGGCCACTCATTGTTAACATTTTTCCCATTTACTTTTTTTTTATTTGAGACAGTCTTGCTGTTGCCCGGGCTGGAGTGCAGCGGTGCGATCTTGGATCACCGCAACCTCTGCCTCCTGTGTTGAAGTGATTGTTCAAGTGATTCTCTTGCCTCAGCCTCCTGAGTAGCTGGGACTACAGGCATGCACTACCATGCCCAGCTAATTCGTATATTTTTAGTAAAGACAGGGTTTCGCCATGTTGTCCAGACTGGTCTCAAACTCCTGGTTTCAAGTTGTCTGTCCGCCTCAGCCTCCCAAAGTGCTGGGATTACAGGCGGGAGCCACCATGCCTAAAACCACCAACCCATGGTGCAATACCTTGGTACTTCACTGGACATGGCCAAAAAATAAGGACTCTCTCATATAATCACACCACCACTATCATACTGAAAAAATTTAACAATTTAACAGATGCATAGGATATCTTTTTTTTTTTTTTTTTTTTTTGAGACAGTCTCTCTCTGTCGCTGAGGCTGGAGTGCAAATGGCGTGATCTCAGCTCACGCAACCTCTGCCTCAGGGATTCAAGTGATTCTCCTGCCTCGGCCTCCTGAGTAGCTGGGACTACAGGCGTGCGCCACCACGTTGGCTAATTTTTGTACTTTTTAACAAAGACGGGGTTTCTCCATGTTGCCCAGGCTGTTCTCGAACTCCTGGCCTCATATGGTCCACCTGCCTTGTCCTCCCAAAGTGCTGGGATTACAGGTATGAGCCACTGTGCCACGATATTATCTAATATACAGTCATCTGCAAATGTTTTCTGATTTGCTGAATAATACCCTTTATAGCTTTATTTTTAAAGTCTTCTCTTTTTTTTTGAGACGGAGTTTCACTCTTGTTGCCCAGGCTGGAGTGCAATGGCGTGATCTCGGCTCACTGAAACCTCCGCCTCCTGGGTTCATGCGATTCCCCTGCCTCAGTCTCCCAAGTAGTTGGGATTACAGGCATGCGCCAGCACACCCAGCTAATTTTTGTATTTTTAGTAGAGACGGGGTTTCTCCATGTCAGTCAGGCTAGTCTTGAACTCCTGATCTCAGGGGATCCGTCTATCTCGGCCTCCCAAAGTGCTGGGATTACAGGCGTGAGCCCCCACACTCTGCCTATTTTTTCAATCTTGGGTTTAATGTATATTCACTTTGACATTCGATTTTTAAGAGACACGGTCTTGCTATCTTGCCTATGCTGAAGTGCAGTGGCTATTCACAGGCCTGAGTCCATTACTGATCAGCATGGGAGTTTTGACCTGCTCCATTTCTGACCTGGCCCAGTACATCTGTCCTTAGGAAACCTGGTGGTTCCCAGCCCCTGGAGGTCACCATAGTGCTGTTGAGTTTAGTGAAGACACCGGATCAGAATACCACGCTCCAGCCTAGAACTCCTGGAAGCTCAAGCACTCCTCCTGGTTCAGCCTCCTGAGAAGCCAGGACTCCACGTATGTGATACCACACCTGGCTAATTTTAACTTTTTTTTGTCGTGACAGGCTGGGCATGGTGGTGAGCACCTATAATCCCAGCTACTAAGGAAGCTGAGGCAAGAGAATCGCTTGAACCAGGGAGGTGGAAGCTGCAGTGAGTCAAGATCACCCCACTGCACTACAGCCTGGGTGAAAGAGTGAGACTCTGTCTCAAAAAAAAAAAAAATAAAATAAATAAAATAAATATTTTTATAGTGACATAGGTCTCGCTATGTTGCCCAGGCTGCTCTTGAATTCCTGGCCTCAAGCCATCCTCCCACCTTGATCCCTCCAAGTGTTGGGGTTACAGGTGTGAACCACTGCACCCAGCCTGGAATATCTGAAAGCAAATCCCAGACAGCTTTGCATTTCATCTGTAGAAACGTCACTAAGTAGCTCTAGTGGATAAAATATTTTTTTGTTTTTGAGACGGAGTCTTGCTCTGTCGCCCAGGCTGGAGTACAGTGTTGTGATCTCGGCTCACTGCAACCTCCGCCTCCTGGGTTCAAATGATCCTCCTGCCACAGCCTCCTGAGTAGCTGGGACTACAGGTGTGCGCACTATGCCCAGCTAATTTTTTGTATTTTCAGTAGAGAAGGGGTTTCACCATGTTAACCAGGATGGCTCCATCTCCTGAGCTTGTGATCCACCCACCTTGGCCTCCCAAAACGCTGGGATTACAGGCGTGAGCCACGGTGCCCGGCCTGTTTTTGTTTTTTTTTTTTGAAGAAAACTACTATGCCATGAACACACCTACCAAAGTTAATGAGAATTCCTTTAGTCTTTTCCATTTATGTGAAATTGCATGGGAAAACCCACATTTATCATCATTACAAACCCCACACCTCCCGGCAAGCTGAAACCACGCTGACCTCCACTCCCTGCCGGCCCCTTTCCCACTGCCGGGGAGGCACCGCCATGGTGTGCTGGTGTGCTTCCTTCCAAGGCTTTCTGCTACGCCCACCCCTCCCCCATAACCTTCTGTGGTTCATCTATTAATTTGATAAGGAAGGAAAAAGCTCCCTAGGCGACCATGACGCACAGCCTGGGGGAGAAATCAGTGCCACTGGCCAGGTTCCCTCAGCTTTCTCACAAGGGGTGCACAGCTCCCAGGATGCCAGGTATCTGGAGCGGCCGCAAGTCGGCAGGGGGCTCTGGCCCTTTCCTGTGGCCCACGGTTGGGGGGGGGGGGGGGGGGGTCGGTGTCTGGGCAGCTCTGCCTTCCACAGACAACGCTATAGCTGCTGATGGCATCTGGGTCTCCAGGGAGAGAACTGAGGCCTTCCTTGCTTCCCACTGTCCCGGAACCAGCCGTCCTGGCCCCAGGACGCTTGGAGACCTTGGTTCCCCCAGACCCCTGTCCCCAGGGACTCCCAGCACATAAAGAGGCCTGGATGGCAGAGCAAACCCTGCCCACTGTTCCAGGGAACCCAGGGAGTGAGGATCCCTGCAGGCCTGGTATGGGGGAGCCCCCAACCCCAGGATCCAAGGTCTTGGCAGGAGCCTGAGGGCACTTGGAGAGGACAGTCACTAAAAGCCTTCATTCCCTCTTCCTGCCTCCCAAATCTGGGGCTGAAAACCCAACTGTCCTCAGCAACACAGATTTTTTTTTTTCCCCAGACATGGGGTCTTGCACTATTGCCCAGGTTGGAGTGCAGTGGTGTGATCACAGCTCATCACAGCCTCCACCTCCTGGGCTGAAGCAATCCTCCCACCTCAGCCTCCGGAGTGGCTAGAACTAACAGATGTGCACACCGTGTCTCCTTTTTTATTTTTTGTAGAGATGGGGTCTTACTACGTGGCCCAGGCTGGTCTCAAACTCTTGACCTCAAGTGATCCTCCTGTCTTGGACTCCCAGAGTGCTCGGATTACAGGCGGGAATCACTGTGCTTGGCCTCGTGTGTTTTATATGTGGTGTTTTGTGTAAACACCTCAGGTGTCAGGCAGCCTCAGGCACGGTCACTTTCACTGGTTGGTCAACATGGTAACTGGCATCAAACAAATGAAGATGCTTGCCAAGGGCTGCACAGTGAGCAAGTGACAGGAGAGAACTTGAACCCACTCCCTGATTCTGGAATCTGAGTGCGGATCCCTGGAAAGCCACGAGGCCCTCCATGAATCCCTCTAGAACAGAGGAGGGTGTGGGGGCCTGGTGGGGCTGGGTGGAAGGCGCTTACCTTCGTATGCCTTGGCAGCATTCACCAGGCTGGACCACTCAAGGCCGGCGGCCGTGTCAGGCAGGGGCATCATCCCAGGGTCCAGGCGCCGCAGGGGCCGGTCCCGCCCATCAGCCAGTGAGAGCTCTGAGGCTGAGATGGTGGCTGGATGGGGAGGGTGGAGACAGCAGTGGTTGAGCATGACAATGCGGGAGAGACACCTACATGAAGACATTCCTTGCTTTTGCGGAGATGCTACGGGCCGGGGGAGAACCTCCAGCAGGGTTAAGGGGCTTGGGAGTACTGGAGCCTACTGAGGAGGAGTGACTTCAAACACGGTGCCGGGCCAGGTCTGGCGGAGACAACATCTGGACAGAACTCTGAAGGGGAGGAGGGAGGGGGTGGGGGTGGGGGTGGGGTGGAGAGGGGACACCTTGGGGAGGAGCATTCCAGGCAGATGGAACAGCCCATGCTAAATCCCTGAGGCAAGAGTGCTCTGGAAGGTTTAAGGAGCACGGAGGCGGCCATATGGCTGGGTGAGGGTGAGCAAGGGAGGGAGCAGTGGGAGGTGAGGACAGGCAACATGGCTGGACTGTGTGGGGCCTGTGGGCCCCAACGACAACTCTGTTCTCACCCTGAGTGCAATGGTGCCCCTGTAAGCCTTCCTCTGGCTCCATGTGGGGAAGATTTGGGGGGAGGTGGGGACCAGGGAGGAGCTGGTACCATGACCCACAAGGGAGACAGTGCCGCTGGGCAGGACCAGGGTGGGGCCGTGGTGGGACGCGAGGGCCAATGCTGGGCCTACATTTCAGGCGCAGCCGATGGGATTTCCTGAGGGATGGATGTGGCTGTGAAACAAAGAGAAGGGCCAGGATTGCGACTCTGACTGGGGAAGGCTGGGGCGGGGGATCAGAAATCTGTTTCAGGAAGTGCTCAGTGGAGATGGCCCTGGACACCCCAAGGAGGTGGTGGGACGGGGGTGGCCACAGGGGCCAGCGACGAGGAGTCTCAGGTGCACCTGTAATGGAATCGCCAGTGTATGGACAGTGTTTAGATGCAGTGGGGTTGCCGTGAGGGGGGTTCAGGTGTGGCGCACTGAGCAGAGGAGACAGAGGCCTGTGACATCTCAGGGGTTGGAAGTGACAAGCATGGTGCCAGCACTCGCACCTGCTGTGGCTATCGAGAGTCCCATGCACCAGCGCCCAGTGACTCCTTGAAGCCTCTAAGGGAAGGGGACAGAGGAGGACAGCCAGGTACAGAGAGACCAGGAGACACACATAAGGGCCCTTAGCTGGGAATCGGCAGAGCCCAGCCATGAGCCCCGCCCGCTCTGCATTCCCGGCACCTCCTCTGTGCAGGGCCAAGGGAGATCATCTCACAGCCTCACCGTGAGTCTCGTGGGGGCAGGGGGTGTCATGATCTCCATGCATGGAGCAGGAAAACTGAGACCTGAGCGAGGCGCCACCTTGCCTGGGCTCGCACACCTTCTAGCTGGTACTTCTCAGTGCAGACTACATATTAAGTGTATGCTACGTGCTTTCCATACATTCACTTGTTTGATTCTTTTAACTCACAGAAGTGGGCACTATTTTTTTTTTTTTTTTTTTTTTTGAGATGGAGTCTTGCTTTGTTGCCCAGGCTGGAGTGCCGTGGTGCAATCTTGGCTCACTGCAACCTCTGCCTCCTGGGTTCAAGCAATTCTCCTGCTTCCGCCTCCCAAGTAGCTGGGATTACAAGCACATGCCACCAGGCCTGGCTAATTTTTGTACTTTTTTAGTAGAGATGGGGTTTCACCATGTTGGCCAGGCTGGTCTTGAACTCCTGACCTTGTGATCCGCCCACCTCGGCCTCCCAAAGTGCTGGGATTATAGGCGTGAGCCACTGCACCTGGCATGCACACTACTTCTTACATTTTACAGTCAAAGAAACAGAGGCACAGAGAGGTTACATCTGTGAGCGGAGAACGTGGGACATAAACGGAGGCCGTCCAGCTCTGTGATGTGTGGTGTGCAGTAAGGGCTGGCCGAATGGGCTCCTGCTCCGCTCTTGGCCTCCTTGCTCCGCCCTTGGCCTCCTTGCTTTGCAGTGGTGCCATCTTGGCTCACTACAACCTCTGCCTCCTGGGTTCAAGCAATTCCTCTACCTCAGCCTCCTGAGCAGCTGGGGATTACAGGTGCCCGCCACCACCCCTGGCTAATTTTTGTATTTTTAGTAGAGACTGGGTTTCACCACATTGGCCAAGCTGGTCTCGAACTTCTCACCTCAATCAGGAGGTCAGGAGTTGATCCACCCAACCTCAGCCTCCCGAAATGCTGGGATTACAGGCGTGAGCCACTGCACCAGCTCTGTGGGGGAATTTTAATGGAGGAGATGGACCACACTTCATAAAAGCCTGAGAGTCTCCTCCACCCCATCCGCCACAGCTTACAAGAGGCTCTGTCCAGACATCACAGGCAGGCACACCCCCTCAGCTGAGACCCTTGGGATAGAACATGCGTCTGAATTGGAGATGTGCTTGGATTTGAGAGAGTAAGTGTGCAGACGCTGTATTACGTAACATACCCAAAAAGCTCAGGGGGACCCCGCATACAGCAGCATGCCAGCACTCTGCCCCAAGCTCCTCATTGCTGACACTGAGTAGGGAGACTACAGACCCTAAACAGCCTCACGTCCCCGCCAGGCCGGGGGAGCACCACCCAGTGAACGTGGTGCAAACTTATGTATGTCTTTCAGTTTTGGGGGTTTTAGGAGGTGGATGAGGGGTTACAGATTGCATCTGGGGCATGGCCAACCCCAGCCGGCTCGTGGCTTTTTATGGGGGTGGTGTGTGCACTACCTGTTCATAGGGGGTGTTTGTTAAATATTTGCTGGGTGATTAAGGAGTGGACAAGTCACACCCTGCGCCTCCCTGAAGAGTGGCAAATGGGGGGGGGAGCCAAGGAAGTAAATAAAATGCTCACTAAGCAAACCGCTTGGTGCTGGAATAGGTGGGAGGGTTAGGGGGTGCTGGAGCAGCAGCTGGGCACCCCCCAACCCCAGGCCTGTACCCCGAGGGTGGACTTCCTCTCTGGTCTAGGGGACTCCAATCCTTGGGTGCTCCTGACTCCTAGGTGACCCTCTGACGCTTGGCCAATGATCCCTTGCTCCCTGGGTGATACCCAGTGCCCCACCATCAGGCCCCCCGAAGCTCCTGTGAACCCTATTCCTCCCTGAGATGGCCCCAACACTGATGACCTTCAGCCTTTGACCTCCAGGTGAGCCCGTGCTCAGGTGTCCCCCACCTCCCGACCCTGGGGTAATTCCTGAGCCAGTCCCAGGGGGCCCAGGCTCACATTTCTTCTCGGGAAAGCCGCTGCCAGCAGCAGGAACAGTGCCAGGGCCGACAGGCGGGTGGGGGTGCTGGTGCTGGCGGCGAGCAGGCAGCGTGCTGGACGGGAAGGCGCAGGTGCTGGTGAAGAGCACGTCGCTGGGCAGACTGGGCTCCAGGCCAGGGGGGGTTGGCGAAGCTAGGCTCGCGGCGCCCGCTGCATAGGCTCTCATCCGACAGTGTCCGCTGTAGGCCCTTCTGCGGCGACTGCTGTGGGACATGGGTGGGATGTGGGGGGGCGGTCACGGACTGGGTCCTCAGAGGCATTGTACCCTACAGGACATCGGTGGCGAGTCCTTAACCACTCAGCATCCATTTCTTTTTTAGAGACAGGGTCTTGCTCTGTCACTCAGGCTGGGGTATAGTGGGGTGATCTCAGCTTACTACAGCCTTGACTTCCTAAGCTCAAGTGATCCTCCTATCTCAGCCTCCCAGGTAGCTGGGACCACAGGTGCGTGCCACTGCACCTGGCTCATTTTTAAAATTTTTTATAGAGATGGGGTCTCATCATATTGCCCAGGCTGGTCTTCAACTCCTGGGCTCAAGTGACCCTCTGACGCTGGCCACTCGAAGTGCTGGGATTACAGGTGTGAGCGGCCATGCCTGGCCTTCTGCCTCCTTTCTGATCAAAGAGCTCCAGTTTCCCCCTGGGGACGCCCACTTCCCAACCCCACCCTCCAGCTCGGGGTAATGGCTGGTGATCAAAGCCTGATGGGTTGGGGAAGGTGGTGTGAGCCAAGCTGGACCCATAAGAGGCAGTGCTGGCACCCCTGTGGGTAGCACTGGGCTGATGTCCTCTCTTCCCCAGGGCTGTGGGCTGGTGGGACACAACCCTGGAGCCCACTGTTCTTTTCCCCCATCCCTGAGTAACAAGAGCCTGAACTTCCCTGGGGGCCCCTGCTCCACTCTCAGTCCCTGTGGTTTCGGCAGATGCAGCCGTTTCTACCCCGGGCTGGAGGAGAAAGGCATGAGGCCCAGGTCCCTCCAGTTGCACAAGGTTCTGGGTATAGGGTAGATTCCCACGTGCCTGCCTAGGCCGGTTATCCTGCGATTCCATCCCAGACCAATGCGCTGCCCTAATTCCCAGCCACCAGCCTATATCCCCAACAGGACTGGTGGATGGTGAGGGCTGGGGACACGATGGGAAGGAGCTGGAGCGACCTTGGGGGAGCAAAGCCGTCCTCCCCGTCCGCCCAGATCTGGGATCCTGTTGGGAGCTGGGGGTTGGGAGTGGGGGGATGTGGCACTACGTACTCCCGAGTCTCTCTCCTGCTCTGGCCCCAGGTTGTCCATGATGATGAGTTTCTTCAGGTCATCCTCGATGGTGGATTTGTAGTTCTTCCGTGGCGATCGGAGGTCTCGGAGGGATGCCCTCAACCTCGGTTGTCCGAAGACGTTTTTGGTGTTCGTGTCCACCTGCCTGGAACAAGAGTGTCAGGGTCAGAGGGGGTGTCAGGGAGGCTTGAGCCACTTCTCAAAGCTGTTTGGATTCAAGCGGGCTGGGATGCATGGGACGCATGGCCACAGCCTTTTCTCCTTCACCCAGCAAATGCGTCGCAGAGAGGGGCTTGGCTTCTTCCTTCCATTCCCTCGTTCCATAAATATTTCCTGGGAACCATCAGAGTCTGCTGTGCTGTCCTGTCCCAGGCGCTGGGGGACACGGCCATAGGCACCAAGCTGGGAGCCAGTAGGGGAGGCCCACGCTGAACACGTGCACAGAGACAGACCCCCTGTGTGAGGGGGAGAGGCTTTTCTTTTTTTAGAGACAGGGTCTTGCTTTCTCCCTCAGGCTGGACTGTGGCGGCACAATCACAGCTCATTGCAGCCTCCTGGGCTCAAGAGGTCCTCCTCCCTCAGCCTCCCAAAGTGCTGGGACTGCAGACACGAGCCACCATGCCAGGCCACGAAAGAGAGAAGTGTTTGAAGAATAATAAAGCTGGGTAAATGAATGGGGATTGGCGGGGATCTGGGATGGCTTTTCTGAGGGGTGATGTCTGGGAGGGAGAGAGGGAAGAAGGGAGGGATGAAAAAGGAAGGAAAGGGAGGAAGGAAAGAAGGAAAGGGAAAAAAGGAAGGAAGGAATCCAAATGGTAGAAGAGCATTCCAGGTGGAAGAAGACCAAGTGTGGGTTGGGTGCAGTGGCTCATGCCTGTAATCCCAGCACTGTGAGAGGCCGAGGCAGGAGCATCACCTGAGGTCTGGAGTTCGAGACCAGCCTGGCCAACAGGGTGAAACCCCGTCTCTACTAAAAATACAAAAATTAGCCGGGTGTGGTGGTGGGCACCTGTAGTCCCAGCTATTTGGGAGGCTGAGGCAGGAGAATCACTTACATCTGGGAGGCGGAGGTTGCAGGGAGCTGAGATCACACCACTGCATTCCAGCCTGGGCAGCCAAGCAAAACTCCGTCTCAGGACAAAAAAAAAAAGACCAAATGTGGTGGCCATGGGGGAATGAAGCTAGTGAGTCTGAGGAGGGAGGGGGCTGGTGGGGTCAGGCAGGTCGGGATGGGGTGAGTTAGGGGGTGAGTGGTGGCAGGTGCAGTCTGGGAGGAGTCGAGGGCAGATCACCCTATATCTTACGAGCCACAGTGGGGGCCTGGGATTGCATCTGGGGGCCTCTGAGGGCTCTGAGCTGGCAATCTGCACTTCAGAAGGCTCACCTGGGGCGTGGGGGTTGGTGAGGAAGCCCCTGCAGCTGTTCAGGTGAGAAGGGAGAGCAGCCCAGACCAGGAACTTCCAGTTACAGAAAAGGGATGGGGTCTCAGAGTGAAAGTGCCCTGGGTCAGGGGCTGGGCCCTGTGGGCAAGGAGTGGGCTGCAGGGAGTGGGGCTCCAGGCTGGGTGCTCCATGACCAGGCAGGGACCTCCTGAGCCTCAGTTTCCTGAGAGGCTGTGGAGCTCACACAGCACAGGACGGCTGAGGCACACGAACCCTGAGCAGGGGCCAGGTGCTGCGACTGTCACCCTCACACTTGTCTGGTGGGCCTCCTGCCGCAGAAGGTAGCCTGTGAGCTGGGGTCACGCGGATCACCACCCTTCCTTCAGCATTCCCAAAGCCAACCTCACACTGTCTCCTGAATGCTCAGTGGCCTAAGGACCATGGAGGCACAGCCCGATGTGAACACAGGGTGCCCTGGAGTGGACAGGCCTGGGGCTGAGTCCTGCTCTGTTCTTTGGCTGTGAGACCTCTCTGACCCTCAGTTTCCTCATCTGGAAAACACATATGCTTCCCATTGTGGTGGTGCGGTTTGCTGCCAAGTGATTGGCCAGGCCCTGACATGGAGCAGGTGCCAGGAAGTGAGGGCAGCTCTTGTAGGCGCTGACCTAAGGCTGGGGGCTGACCTGAGCTGCACACACCCCTCCAGGCAGCTCAGCCCCTTCTGGCTTCTGCTGGCTCCACTGACTGTCACCCTGGCTCATTGCTTTCTCCTGGCCAGGGCTGGCTCCCCTGTGTGCCCCTGCCCTCCACTCAGAGGCCCTCAGGGCCATGCTGACCTCCCTGCCTCCCCTTGCCTTATAATTCCTGCCCAGCCTTTGGGCTCTGGTCTTACTTCTCCGGTGGAAACTGGGAAAGCTGAGGCCCTGCTCCAAGGTATCACTATACCCCAGGAAAGAGGATAAATACTGACCGCTCACAGGAGCACCACCCTCCCTACACACCAGATACCATCCTGAGGGCCCGCTGTTCAGTAACTGGTGAAATCCACACAGCAGCCCCCCATAGCCAGCCACTATCATGATTGTCATTTTACAGATGAGAAATCGAGGCACGAGGAGGTTCTGGTAACTCCGGAACTCTGGCCCTGATGCCAGTCACCCTCTCATCACACTACCCTTCACTGTCGCTCATAGAGGCCACTGCACCTGCAACTGTCTTTGTGTCTTTTTTTTTTTTTTTTTTTTTTTTTTGAGATGGAGTCTTGCTCTTGTTGCCCAAGCTGAAGTGCAGTGGCGCAATCTCGGCTCACTGCAACCTCCGCCTCCTGGGTTCAGGCAATTCTCCTGCCTCAGCCTCCCAAGTAGCTAGGACTACAGGTGCACGCCACCATGCCCGGCTAATTTTTGTATTTTTAGTAGAGATGCACCATGTTGGCCAGGCTGGTCTCGAACTCCTGACCACAGGTGATCCACCCACCTCAGCCTCCCAAAGTGCTGTGCTGGGATTACAGGCATGTGCCACCGTGCCTGGCCTGTGTCTTTGCCTATTCAGTCTACCCAGCAGAACGTGATCCATACCAGAGCAAGGCCTGGGTTTCCCTTGGAACATACATGCAGTCGTGTGTGTGCATGTGCGTGTGTGTGTGAGACAGAGCCTCCTCTGTCACCCAGGCTGGAATGTAGTGGTATGATCACAGCTCACTGTAGCCTCAACCCCCTGGGCTCAAGTGACCCTCCCACCCCAGCCTCCCAAGTAGCTAGGACTACAGGCGCATGCCATTATACCCAGCTAATTTTTTTGTAGAGATGGAGTCCCACTATGTTGCCCAAGCTGGTCTCAAACTCCTGGGCTCAAGCGATCCTTCTGCCCCAGCCTCCCAAAGTGCTGGGATTACAGGCGTGAGCCACTGTGCCCAGCTTATAAATTCATTTGATCCCCACCACAGCCATATGTGTTAAGCACTATTGGGATTCCATCTCATGGATGAGGCACTTAAGGTACAGAGGAGTTAAGCCATTTGTCCCAAGTCACACAGCCTGTGAGTGGAGGAATCAGGATTCAAATCAAGGTTGCCAGGTGGCAGAGCCTACCCACACCGCTGCCAGGCTTGACTGTCACGTGTCTATCAGAGATGGCAGGAAAAAACACGTATGGTCTGGAGGACAGCCACATTGGATTTAAAAATATGCTTCTGTCTGCAGATAACAATTTCTGGAAGAAATTACAAACCATGATGACCTCTGGGAGGCAGGAGTCTTAATAGAAGGTGGAAACACGGGACTTTTACTTTTCATCTGATATCCTTCTGAACTGTATGAATTTACTTAACCATAATCGTATGTTATAACAATAATAATATTAAAAACTAGCTTAATAAAAGCTGATGCTTGGACTTTTTCATTCTGTAACATAAGAAAGAAAAAGAGTCTTTGAACCTGGAGAAGAAATAAGATGTCTTGGGTTCCCGAGGGTTTTAAAGACTGCCTTTCCTTTTTCTCTTTCTCAGCAGCCAGGCCTGGGATTTTAACAAAGGAAGGGCGAGTGGAGGGGCAGATTTTTTCCCCATCAGGTCACACTCCTCCCTAAATTAGAATTCCAGGTCTAGGGTAATGCTGGGTCTGTCAATATCAGGGAAGTGTATTCTCTGGGCAAATTAAAAGCTTTAGATCCAGAGAGAAACAGAGACAAAGAGAGAGAGACAGACACAAATCAAAGGGGACTCCCCCCACCCCTTTTGATTTCACCATTTCCCAGAATGCGCTGCACAGGGGTGTGTGACTCAGCGCAGGGCTTACGGTGGCCGTCTCCCTGGCCTTCAGCACCCCCCCAGCCAGAAAGGTGCACCGCCTACAGGCTCCCCTAGAGAGGAGCATGCCAAGACCTCCTGGAAACATGAATAAAATGTGCTTGCTGTCTGCCCTAGCAGTCCTACTTCTGGAAACGTGTCCTTCAGAAAGCCTCACATGGTCCACAGTGCCACGTGTACACAGAGGCTTTCCAGGGTCTGGTCTGTGGAGCAGACAGCAGCCCCCAGCTGCGCAATGGCTGGGCCCACCACCCAGAATCACACCCTCCAGAGACGCAGGCAGATGCACATGGCATGCAGAGGTTCTCACAGATACGGCATCATGTGAAAAAAGAAGTATGTACAGCGTGAAACCATTTTTAGAAAACTCACACACAGCTCAGCTTGGTGCACTGGAGTTTACCAAACTCGTTTTTAAGACTGGATATATGAGGGATTCACTTTTTTTTTTTTTTTTTTTTTTGAGATCAAGTCTCTCTCTGTCACCCAGGCTGGAATGTAGTGGCACAATCTCAGTTCAATGCAATCTCTGCCTCCTGGGTTCAAGCGATTCTCCAGCCTCAGCCTCCCAAGTAGCTGGGATTACAGGTGGGTGCCACCACGCCTGGCTAATTTTTTGTGTTTTTTTTAGTAGAGACGGGGTTCCACCATGTTAGCCAGGATGGTCTCGATCTCCTGACCTCGTGATCCACCTGCCTCGGCCTTCCAAAGTGCTGGGATTACAGGCATGAGCCACTATGCCTGGCCACCCCCCCCCTTTTTTTTTTTTTTTTGAGACAGGGTCTTGCTCTGTCACTCAGGCTGGCATGCAGTGGTGTGATCTTGGCTCACTGCAACCTCCACCTCCTGGGTTCAAGTGAGTCTCTGAGTAGTTGGGAGTACAGGCACCTGCTACCATGCCTGGCTAATTTTTGTGTTTTTGGTAGAGACGGGGTTTCACTAAGTTGGCCAGGATGGTCTTGAACTCCTGACCTCAAGTGATCTGCCCACCTCTGCCTCCCAAGTGCTGGAATTATAGGCATGAGCCACTGCACCCAGCCAGGATTCACTTTCTTGGAGACAGAGTCTCGCTCAGTTGCCCAAGCTGAAGTGCAATGGTGCAATCACAGCTCACTGCAGCCTCCACCTCCTGGGCTCAAACGATCTTCCCACCACAGCCTCCTAAGTAGGTACGACTGTAGGTGCCACCATGCCTGGCATTTTTTTTGTTTTTTTTTATGGACTTTTGCTCTTGTCTTCCATGCTGAAGTGCAATGGCTTGATCTTGGCTCACTGCAACCTCCGCCTCCCGGGTTCAAGCAATTCCCTGCCTCAGGCTCCCAAGTAGCTGGTATCACAGGTGCCTGCTACCACGCCTGGCTAATTTTTGTATTTTTAGTAGAGATGGCATCTCACCATGTTGGCCAGGCTGGTCTCGAACACTCCTGACCTCAGGTGATCCACCTACTTCAGCCTCCCAAAGTGCTGCGATTACAGGCGTGAGCCACTGCGCCTGGCCAAGAAAGACGTCACTTTCTACACACAAATACAGAACCACTGCCAAGAGACTTATGTCAGGCACGGTGGCTCATGCCTGCAATCCCAGCACTTTTGAAGGTGTAGGTGGGAGGATCACTTGAGCCCAGGAGTGCAGAGTGTGAGACCAGCCTGGGTAACACAGTGAGATCTCACCTCGACAAAAAGTGGAAAACTAGGTGGGTGTGGTGGTGGACTCCTATGGGGCCAGCTACTTGGGAGGCTGAGGTAGGAGATCGCTTGAGCTCGGGAGGTTGACGCTGCAGTGAGCTACGATGGTGCCATGGCACTCTAGCCTGGGTGACAGAGAACCTGTCTCAAAAAAAAAAAAAAAAAAAAAAAGACTTCAAGAGAAAGAGCAAGTGAGGAGCAGCGCATATGCAGGAGGTGGCCACATTAATAAAAGGGGTGCGAGGGAAGCCCACACAATCACGTGTGCACAGTCATGTTAGGAACGTTTCTGGAAGGATGTAGAAATGAAACGGTGGTTGCTTCCGGGGAGGGAGCAGGATGGCTGGGGGCCAGGGTAGCGAGAGAGGCTGACTTTGTATTGCAAACCATTTGTAGTATTTTGGTTTTTACCTGGTGCATGTTTTACTTTTCAAAACCTCAGTGACGAAAACATCCTTCAGGTTATGACTGGCGGCACTGGACATAATCTCGGATTTGCCTCTGTTGTCTAAATTTGGATTTTGGGTCCGGTGTGATGGCTCACACCTGTAATCCCAGCAGTTTGGGAGGCCAAGGCGGGCAGATCACTTGAGGTCAGGAGTTTGAGACCAGCCTGGCCGACATGGCGAAACCCCTTCTCTACTAAAAATACAAAAAATTAGCTGGGTGTGGTGGGGGGCAGAGCCTGTAGTCCCAGCTTCAGGGAGGCTAAGGCATGAGAATCACTCCGGGAGGCCGAGGCTGCGTGAGCCAAGATCATGCCACTGAACTCCAGCCTAGGTGTCAGAGTGATACCCTCCTTTAAAAAAAAAAAAAGGGGGAGACTCTGAGGGGTTAGGAGGAAGTAGGCAGCTGACAAGGGGGTTCCTGCCCTTGTCCCCAGGCTGTTCTGTCCTCTAATGGCTGGGACAAGGCAGGCTGATGAAAGAGGAGTCCCGGGACGAAGGGGCTAGAGGTGCCTGCCTGGGCCTCAGCGGCAGCCAGGCCCTGCAGCTCTAGAGACTTCTATGGCAGCTGCTCTCAGTCCCCATAGAATCTGGCATCTCCGTCCTTCAATGGGTCACTCTTCTGACAAACAAAGACTACACCCTAATGGACGGGAGACTGTTTCCTCCAAGAAGCCACTCCTCAGAAAACTGGAGCCACACCTCGGGTGCAAGTCTTCCGAGCTTGGGTCTCAGGTGATGAGATGCCCCGTCAGTTACCTTATAGAGGCTGAATCCTGGTTCTGCCGCTCTGGCTCAGTGACCTTGGACCACATACTCCTCTGAACTGTGCCTCAGTTCCCTCATCTGGAAATGGGGTAACCGTGAGATCCCTCTTGTAGGGTCGCCAGGAGGACCAATGGGGCCAGGTCCACACAGCTCCCTGTGGTGGCTGTGGCCAAGGTCATTCCTCCAGGGTTACACAGCCTCAGTCAAGGCCACTTTGGAATGTGTTTGAGGTCCCTGACCAGAATCAATGGAAAAGGAGGCAGAGACGTTTAGCAGACAGATTGGGTAATTATTCCTGGGAGGATGAGCTCATACGTGGTGACCTTGTGAGGACAAAGGACAAAACCAACAATTGTCAGTTTCGGTGGTTAAACCTCAATTAAACGAGTGAGTTTAGGCAAGTGACTTGACCATTCTGTGCCTTAGTTTTTCTCATCTGGAAAACAGGAAGTGAAGTTGCTATATCCATTGTTTGGCAGTGAGGACTGAAGGCATTACTATAGGTGAGGGCTTGTGCTGGGCTTGGCAGAGCAGGTATCCGTATATGCAGGTGAATATGTTGTACATGTAAGTTCTTGTGCCTTGGGATAAAATTTCAGTGACAGCACTGTACACAGATTAGAAAAAAAAAGGACAAGTTTAGGCCAGGTGCAGTGGCTCACACCTGTAATTCCAATACTTTGGGAGGCCGAGTCAGGCCAATCACTTGAGCCCAGTAGTTTCAGAGGAGCCCGGGCAACATGGCACAAGATCCCGCCTCTGCAAAAAATACTAAAAAATTACAGGTGCGAGCCACTGCATCTAGTTGTGATTTTTAAAGTGTATCTACAACTAAATAAATATTAAAAGGGGCCTGGTGAGGTGGTTCATGCCTGTAATCCCAGCCATTTGGGAGGCCGAGGCAGGTGGATCACCTGAGGTCGGGAGTTCAAGACCAGCCTGACCAATATGGTTAAACCCGTCTCTATTAAAAATACAAAAAGTAGCGGGGTGTGATGGCATGCGCCTGTAGTCTCAGCTACTCGGGAGGCTGACGCAGGAGAACTGCATGAACTAGGGAGGTGGAGGACGCGGTGAGCAGAGATCGCACCATTGCACTCCAGCCTGGGTGACAGACCGAGACTCTGTCTCAAAAATAAATAAGTAAATAAACATTAAAAGGAACTTTGAAACAATTTCATCTGTGTCCCCCCCTATATGTGATATGTTTAGTTTACATATGTTTATATACACACGTACAAGCCATCTCTGGATTTTATGACTGGGAAAGCTGTTGTTGAATAGGGCTGATGTCTCTCCAGGTCTATCTTCTGAGCACCTACTAAGTGTGTGGTCTGGGTGGGGTTCAGGGTGTCTCTGTCCGAGCCCAGTGGGGGTGACAGAGAGGAAGCAGGTTGCTAGGGGAATGGCAGTCGCTGTGCCCTGGGACAGGTGCTGGGGAAGGGAGGAAGCGCTGTGGTCGGTGGGGGGTGCTGAGCTTGGCGTGGGGGTTCAGAGAACTTCTCCAAGAAAGGCGTGTCTGTGTTAAGACCTGAGGAGGGTGGGACTGGGCCCTCACAGAAAGCTGTACTGAAGTACCAAGCCCCAGCATCTCCAAATGTCACCTCATTTGGAGACAGGGTCTTTACCCACAGAGGTAGTCAAGTTAAAACGAGGTCATTAGCGTAGACCCTAATCCCGTTGGACTGGTGTCCCTGCAGAAAGGGGAAATGTGGGCACAGATGCAGGGAGAACGTCATGCGAAGAGGAGGCAGAGACGAGGCTGATGCATGGACGTGCCAGCATCACCTGGGTGCTAGCAGGGAGGCCAGGAACAGATTCTCCCTCACCGCCCTTGGAGGGAACCACCCTGCCGATGCCTTGACCTCAGACTTCTGGCCTCTGCAACTGTGAGACAATACAGTTCTGTAGTTTAAGCCACTCAATGTGGATACTTTGTTACAGCAGCCCCAGCAAATTAACACGGGTGGGCAGGAGTGAGCCTGGAGTGGGGGTGAAGGTCGGAGGGTTCCAGGCAGAGGAAGCAGTGTGCACGGGTAATTGTTGAGGAAGGTAACAGGGTTCAGCAGGGCCTGACTTGGGCCACAGTGAAGAGTGGGGGTCTTATAATACTCTACTTATTGGGGTTGCCGTGAGAATCAATCCAGATCCATGGGTCTTGTGTGCATGATGGAACACGCCCTGTGTGCCGGACACGTTACAAGTGCCTTGTGACCAAGACGGTGGCACGTGCTTTCCCATGGGGATATGCGATGTGGAACAGAGTATAGTGCCATGGAATGATGGCCTGGGCTACTGAAGGCCAGGAGGACGTGTCTGAGGGGGTGGCATTAGACCGAGCCCTTATTAGCTGCGCCCGACAAGACTTGGAGGGAGCTCACTGCGGGCAGCAGTGAGAGCCAGTGCAAAGGCCCTGGGGTAGGCCTAGATGTGGAGAGTGTGAGGAGCAGCAAGAGGCCAGTGTGGCTGGAGCAGAGCGAGGAGGGGAGAGTGGATGGGAAGGAGCACAGAGGTGAGGGGCAGATCATCCAGGGTCTGAGCAGGAGTTCGGGTAAAGAACACGGTACCTAGTATAAAACGTGTGTAGTCAACATGAGCCTCCATCATTAATCCCGGGAGCAGGGGGAGGCTGCTGAGGCTTTAAGCATCAGTCTAGTTTTCCGAATCCCCCTCTGGCTCTCAGCATGAGCTCAGCACACTGGCCTGCTGATATCTCCAGGGACACCGTTTCTGTCTCCCAACACGTCTCTCCCCCACAAGCTCTGTGTCATCCCCCGATTTGAATGTCCCCATCTAGGTCATGAAAGATGACACTACAAAGAACAGGATGGAGGAAGGCAGAGCCGCTCACTCAAGAGACATGAGCCTTGGGCTCTGATCCAGGCCGCATCTCTCATCAGCCGTGTGGCTCTGGGCCTCAGCTGCCTCACCTGTAAAAGGGGGAGGACAGGTCCACCCGACGGAGCTGTTGTGGGATCCAGTGAATTCGTTCGCATCAAAGCACTTAGAACTGAACCCAGATGTGGTGAGTGCTCAGGAAATGTTACCTACTGTATCCTCCAACTGAAAAACCTTTTTGCAACTGCACACTCCTCTCCTCTTTCCCTTTAAAGCAAAATGCCCAAAATGAACTCTCATGCAGCTCAATTCTGCCTCACCCTTTTCTCCTGAGAGAGGAGAGACCTCAAGAGACCTCTGGGAAGCTTAATCCCATATAGTCAGTTCTCAACTCATCACTCTGGCCTGGGCCCTGCCCCGCTCTCCCCCTGCTCCGCCCTCCCCTGGTCCCGGCCCCAGCCCCGCCTCTGCCTCCACCCCTCCCCCGCCTCCTTCACTGGCTTCTCACATTGGCTCAACACCAAGGGGTTTCAATCTCCGTCCCACACTTCTCCCCTATCCACAAACGCCCTTCCTCAGGGGCTCTTCCAGCCTCACAGCTTCAGGCTGATTAACACCCAAAGTTCTCCCCTCCAGCCTGACCTCTCTACTGAATTCGGAATTCCTTACCCAAGGGCCTCCCCAACGCCTCCGTCCGGATGTCTCATGCATCCGGCATTGAGCTCCCGCGCCTTCCCCAGGCCTGCTCCCCACTCAAGGCAAGTCTAACCTCCAGGGTTCAAGATGCCGCATCATCCTCAACCCCTCTCTTTCTCTCACACCACATCCACCCTGCCAGCAAGACCGGTCTGCTCCATTTCAGATAATCTATCCGGAACCGCCTCCTTCTCACCCTCTCCGCCCAGCACCCTGCTCCCGCCCCCTCATCTCCGCCTGGACCGTGAGACAGCAGCTCCTCCCGGCTCCTCACAGGCTGTTCCCCCACACGCAGCTACAGAGACCCTGGAATGCCCAATTTAGATCCTGCCCCCTCCTCTGCTCCACGCCCTCCCATGGCTCCATCTCATTCAGGGCAGACGCCAAGCCCCTTCCACGTGGCCAGCAAAACTCTCCATGTTCTGTCCCCACACCCTCCCCTGGCCCAAACCGTTCCAGCCACGTCGTCCTGCCCGCAGGTGACAGTGTCTCTCACTGTCTCAGGACCTCTGCAGCTGCTACTCCTTCTGCCTGGAGTGTTCCTCCCCAAGATAAGGCACAGTGCTAACCACCATCAACCTACTGCATGCTTCTCTGTTCATTCCACTTATTGCTGGTCACCCCAATTGGAATGCCAGCTCCCCCAAGAGGGGTTCTCGCCTGTCCTCTTCGCAGCTGCAGACCCAGTGTGTACACAGTGTGCTCACAGTCGCCTGTGCAATGACAGCGTGTGGCATCACCCATTTTCCGCCCCAGAGACGCCCTGGTGTGGCTCTGGTGGGCGCCGTGCTGGACGTCCAGGCACTTACTTCTTTGGGTCACTGAAGGGGAGTGGCCGTGGTGGGGGCTCCTCCGTCCCTCTTCCACCCTGTTGGATGCTTATTGCGCACAGGCTGCTTGGAGAAGAAGGACTTGGGGACGGAGGCGGAGAGCTGGAAGGGGCTGGGCTGGGCCAGCTGGGAGGGCCGAGGAGTCTCTGCGCTGGCAGTTTTGTAAACCTGAGCGGGGTAGCCAACCCTGGAGCCCATGTCACTGCAAAGCAAAAATGAAAGAGGTAAAAAAACCAAATCCATTTCACATTTGGCAAGATAGAGCTACTGAAGTTTACTCTTGGGAATCAAAAAGTTCATTTGCACAAGAGAGACACAAATATATTACCACTGCGGAAAATTCCAACAATATAGAAGCCTATCTGTGGAAAAGGGAAGGCTGCCTGAGGATGGCCTTCTAGCACATTTGATTCCTCTATGGGAATCTGAAACATTCACCCTGGCCTCCCTGGTACAACCTATGCAGCTAAAGGTGGGGATCCCACCTCCTGCACATCTCTAGAGGGAACCATGGCTTACAGTTGGCTTTATTTCCTTCTTAATCTTTCTCTCTCTCTCTCCTTTTTTTTTTTGAGACAGGGTCTCTGTCACCCAGGCTGGAGTGCAGTGGTGTGATCTCAGCTCACTGCAGCCTCGACCTCCCAGCCTCAAGTGATCATCCCACCTCAGACTCCGAGTAGCTGAGACTACACGCATGCCTGGCTAATTTTTGTAGAGACGGAGTTTCACTCTGTTTCCCAGGCTGGTCTTGAGCTTCTGGGCTCAAACAATCTGCCTGCCTTGGCCTCTCAAAGTGTTAGGATTACAGGTATGAGCCACTGCATCTGGCCCTTAACCTTCTTTTTTTTTTGAGATGGAGTCTCATTCTGCTGCCCAGGCTGGAGTGCAGTGGCACCATCTCAGCTCACTGCATCCTCCGTCTCCCGGGTTCAAGTGATTCTCCTGCCTCAGCCTCTCCATTAGCTGGGATTACAGATGTGTGCCACCACGCCCAGATAAGTTTTTTGTATTGTTAGTAGAGATAGTGTTTCACCATGTTGGCCAGGCTGGTCTCAAACTCCTAACCTCAAATGATCTACCTGCCTCTGCCTCCCAAAGTGTTGGGATTACAGGCATGAGCCACTATGCCCGGCCAACCTTTTTCTATGCATCAAAAACATATACAAGTGTATATAATCAGAGAAAGGGGACATTTTTGGGGGAGTGGGTGGGAGGATTATTGGTTTTTGTTTATTTAGAGACAAGGTCTCGCGATGTTGCCCAGGCTGGCCTTTAACTCCTGGGCTGAAGTGATCCTCCCACCTAAGCGTCCTAAGTAGCTGGGAACACAGGCATGTGCCATCACACCAGCTAGGATTATATATAAGTTAATAAATCCCTTCTGAGGGTCAATTTAGTAGTATTGCAGGATGGTACTTTTGACTATAGTCAAATGAGAAGACTGGCAAATCTTCCCACTGACGACAAAATTGACCACAACCAACCATTTCAGTACTCCGAAAACTGACCAAACATATGACAATCTTAGAAGAATTTATGCTTGAGAAACCGAACTTTAGGCAAGAACAGAGGAAATTCATTGCATTTTGTCTTCCCCCCACCCCTTCCCAGCTCAGTGAATGAAGTTCTTCTGGAGCAGAACCTTTGGGACGGTATCAAGGGTACCAATATATGTGCAATAGGAGCTTTGGAAGGAGAGGAAAGAAAGGGCAGAAGAAATATTTGAAGAAATAAATGGTTGGAAACTTCTTAAATCTGATGAAAAATATTACACATCTAAAAAGTGCAACAAACACCAAGTAGGAAAAACACAAAGAGATTCACACCTAGAAAAAGACTTGAAATATTTTAAATGCCAAGATAAACATCTTGAAAGCATCAAAAGAAAGATGATTCATCACATATAGAGGAGCATCAATACAATAAACAGGCCTGTAATCCCAGCACTTTGGGAGGCTGAGACGGGAAGATCACTTGGGCCAGAAGTTTGGAAACCAGCCTGGGAAACACAGTGAGATCCCATTTCTATAAAAAAGAAAAAATATATAATTGACTGCTGACTTCTCATTTAAAAGAATAAAATAAAAAGTAATTTTTAAAGTGCTGAAGAAAACAACTGTCAACCAGGAATTCTATATCCAGCAAAACCATCCTTGAAAAAGGAAGGCAACAGAAAGATGTTCCTATATAAATAGAGACTGAGAGAATTTGTTGCTAGGACAGTTGCCTGATACAAAAGAATTTAAAAACTCTTCAGGCTAATCCCAGCACTTTGGGAAGCCGAGGTGGGTGGATCACCTGTCAGGAGCTTGAGACCAGCCTGGCCAACATGGTGAAACCCGGTCTCTACTAAAAATATAAAAATTAGCCAGGCATGGTGGTGGGCACCTGTAATCTCAGCTACACAGGAGGCTGAGGCAGGAGAATTGCTTGAACCTGGGAGGCAGAGGTTGCAGTGAGCCAAGATTGTGCCACTGCACTCCACCCGGGGCAACAGAGTGAGACTCTGTCTCAAAAAAAAAAAAAAAAAAAGTCCTCAGGCTGAAAGAAATGGCTCTAGACAACGATCTGAATCAGTAGACAGAAATGAATAGCCCAAGATGGTAAACTGTGGTTTAAAGTAAGATTCTATAGATACATGCTTATTTCTTCTCTTAACTTCCTTAAAGACATAAGATTGTACAAAGTAATAATTATACTATACTACTTGGTTTATAACATATATGGTTGTAATATATATTATAAACAGCACAATAAAGGGAGAAGGAAATAGAACAATACTGGATAAATTACATTTTATTGGAATTTAGTATTAACCTGAATTACACTGATAGATGCACATTATAATAACTAAAAAGACAGTTAAACAAGTAGAATCCAAATGTTATACTAAGTTACATTTATTTATTTTTTTTATTTTTGAGGCAGAGTCTCACAGTCACCTCGGCTGGAGGGCAGCGGTGCAACCCCGGCCCACTGCAACCTCCGCTTCCCTGGTTCAAGTGATTTTCCTGCCTCAGCCTCCTGAGTAGCTGGGATTACAGGTGCATGCCACCACACCTGGCTAATTTTTGTATTTTTAGTAAAGACAGGGTTTTACCATGTTGGCCAGGGTGGTCTCGAACCCCTGACCTCAGGTGATCTGCCTGCCTCGGCCTCCCAAAGTGCTAGGATTACAGGTGTGAGCCACCACATCTGGTCTAAAATTGTATTTATTTACTACAGAATAAGGCAGTAAGGAAAAACAGAGGAGCAGGAAAGATAAAAGACATACAGAAAATAAAACAGCGAAATGGCTAATGCAAATCCAACCATCAGCAGTAATAATTACATTTAACATGAATGGTTTAAACACTCCCATTAAAAGGCAGGGATTGTCAGACTGGATTGAAATAGCAACTATGTATGCTTTCTACAATTTAGCAACATCTGTCAATGGGGCAAAGAGGATGCACTGGTGAGGAGATGTCTAGGGAACTATTAAAGCATGTAACACCAAGAATGGTCAGGAATGCTTTCCCCCAGGAGGGAAGAGCATCAGAGCTGAGAACTGAAAGATGAGTGGCCTCAGCTTAACATTTGGCCTCCCAGAAATCCATGCAATGGAAAAGCCTGTACAAGGATGGGCACAGTGGCTCATGCCTGTAATACCAGCACTCTAGGAGGCTAAGGAGGGAGAATTGCTGGAGCCCAGGAATTGTTGTAGAGAATCTATCTCTTTTTTTTAAAACTGTTTTGTTTTGTTTTTTTTAAATAGAGATGGGGTCTTGCTATGTTGCCCAGGTTGGTCTTGAACTGCTGGGCTCAAATGATTCTCCCACCCCAGCCTCCCAAAATGCTAGGATTACAATTGTGAGGCACCATGCCCAGCCCTAGAAACCCCATCTCCACAAAAAAATAAAAATAGCTGGGAATAGTGGCACATGCCTACAGTCTGAGCTATAAAAAAGAAAACAAAAAACCTGCACAAATACCCACAGGCTGGTATGAGGATGGTCTCTGCAGTACTGTTTATAATCAGGAACAGTTGGAAGTGCCCAGGCTGGAGCGCAGTGATGTGATCTCAGCTCACTGCAACCTCCGCACCTCTGGGGTTCAAGCGATTCTCCTGCCTCAGCCTCCTGAGTATCTGGGATTATAGGCATGTGCCACCACGCCTGGCTAATTTTTGTATTTTTAGAATAGACAGGATTTCACCATGTTGGCCAGGCTGGTCTTGAACTTCTGGCCTCAAGTGATCCACCCGCCTCAGCCTCCCAAGGTGCTGAGATCACAGGTTTGAACCACTGTGCCCTGCCACAAGCATATCCTTATAATCGAAAACTATGCAGCCAGTGCAAAGAAAGAGGTCAATCTCTGTTAATGTATGAGGACAGATGGTCTGAGCTATAGTAAATAGAAACAATGCATGGTACAAAACATGACTGTGCTTATACACACACACACGCACACACACATACACACATATATGTGGAGAAAAAGAAATAAACTAGAATTTTTAAAAAGCCACTGTATATCATCCAAGGAGGTAAGGGTTAAGTGGTATATTTGAAAGAACTGGGTTGGTAAAGGTTTAGAGAAAAGTCTCTGGAGGAGTGTACACCAATGGTTTATCTCTGGAAGTAGTAATGATGCCGAACATGTAGAGAATAAAAGTCAAATTAAGCTGGGCATAGTGGCACATGCCTGTAGTCCCAGCTACTTGGGAGGCTGAGGTGGAAGAATCACTTGAACCCAGGAGTTCGAGGCTGCAGTGAGGTACGATTGTGCCGCTGTATTCCAGCTTGGGTAACAGAGAGAGTCTCCATCACTAAAAACAAACAAACAAAACCCCAACAAGTCAAACTGAACTATATAAATGGCACTGGGTAAAAAGGAAGTGGCCAGCCAGGCGAGGTGGCTCATGCCTGCAATCCAGCACTTTGGGAGGCTGAAGGGAGTGGATCATCTGAGGTTAGGAGCTCGAAACTAGCCAGGCCAACATGGCAAAACCCGGTCTGTACTAAAAATACAAAAAAAGAAAAAAATCAGCCAGGTGTGGTGGTGTGCACCAGTGATCCCAGCTACTCAGGGAGTCAGCCTGGAGGAGTAAGTTTTAGTGATTTGCTGCACGGCGCCGTGACCACAGCTAATAATGATGTAGTATATATTTTAAGATTGCTAAAAGAATAGATTTTTAATGTTATCACTAGAAAAACGTAAGTCAGTGAGGTGATGGACACATTCATTAGTTTAAGTGAATCTTTCTTTTTTTTTTTGAGACGTAGTCTCGCTCTGTTGCCAGGCTGGAGTGCAATGGTGTGATCTTGGCTCAAACCGCAACCTCTGACTCCCTGGTTCAAGCGATTCTCTTGCCTCAGCCTCCCGAGTAGCTGGGATTACAGGCGCGTGCCACCATGTCCAGCTAATTTTTTTTGGTATTTCTTAGTAGAGACAGGGTTTCACCATATTGGCCAGGATGGTCTGGATCTCCTGACCTTGTAATCCGCCCGCCTCAGCCTCCCAAAGTGCTGGGATTACAGGCGTGAGCCATTGTGCCCAGCTAAAAACTTTTTTTTTTTTTTTTTTTAGAGATGGGGTGTTGCTATGTTGCCCCAGTTGGTATAGAACTCCTGGGCTCAAGTGATCCCCCCCAGCCTCAACTGCCCCAAATACTGGGATTACAGGTGTGAGTTCTGCTGCCACCTGCCAATGGACAGAGTGAACATTCTTTCTTTCTGGAGCACCAGTGTGGCCATGTGTCCCCCCCGCAAAGGCTCAATATCAACTTGAAAAATGGGGCAGCAGTGTGGGCTTCACTGCCCACCTGACCCAGGTTCCAATCCCGGCTCCGGTCAACACACTGGCCACCTTAGGTGGGGTCTCTTCCCCCTCGGTGAGCCTCAGTTTCCTCCTCTGAGAAATGAACCCATGACAGCACCTGCCTCATGAGATCCTATTTGCTAAGTGCTCAGGACTGAGTCCTGAGGAGGAATCAGGGAGCTGCAGGTGCCAGGGAGGTGGTGGGTCCCTGGGCTCTGGCTCAGACAGCACTAGGGGTAATGGGGGAAGGGCAGGCATCCTGCTCTGTGCTCCCATCCTCACCATCAACCAGAGCAGCTATGCGTTTACCTGTTTGACATCTTAGGGGAGCATTTAACATTTTGTTGGAGTTAAAGGATTTATGCTTACAAAAAAAACTGAAAAGCCAGAGGCCAGGTAGAGAAATCATACCAGCTGCACGAGTGTGTGCAATGCTTTTGGTCTGTCCAGGCTGGGGACTCTAAAGGGGACAGATGGCTGGTCCTGGGTGAGTGACAGGCTTTCAGGGAGCAAGCCGTGGTCCCTGACTGCAGGAGGAGGAGCAGTAGGTGGCAGTGACAGTGCTGACTGCTCTGAGCCTATTGAAGCTGCCTGTCCTTGTTCTAAGCATCTTACAGGCATCACCTCACTTAGCCACTGTGGCAACCCTGAGGCAGGAACTACCACCAATCCCATGTTCCAGGTGGGGGAAACTGAGGCCCAGAGAGATGAAATAACTTGCCCCAAATGATGTAGCTGGTCAGGGATAGAGCCAGGACACAGGCAGTCCGGCTTGAGAGATGATGCTTTTAACCACCGTTCGGTACTTCCAATGACAACAATTGTTAACGATAAATATCAATACATAATGCATGAGGCTAAAACACAGCAGTAGCGAACACACTTGAGCCCGAGCTGTGTCTCAGGCCCTGCGCTAAGTGCTTCAAATTCATGGTCTCAGTTCACCCTCACAACCTGAGATGATGGATCCTTTTTTTTTTTTTTTGAGATAGTCTCACTCTGTCACCCAGGCTGGAGTGCAATGGCATGATTTTGGCTCACTGCAACCTCTGCCTCCTGGGTTCAAGCAATTCTCCTGCCTCAGCCTCCCAAGTAGTTGGGATTACAGGCATGCGCTACCACACCCAGCTAATTTTTATATTTTTAGTAGAGATGGGGTTTCACCATGTTGGTCAGGCTGGTCTCGAACTCCTGACCCAAGGTGATCCGCCCACCTTAGCCTCCCAAAGTGCTGGGAATACAGGCATGAGCCACTGTATCTGGCTTTTGGTTGTTTTTTTTTTTTCTTTGAGACAGAGTCTAGCTCTGTCACCCAGGCTGGAGTGCAGTGGCATGATCTTGGCTCACTGAAACCTCTGCCTCCCAAGTTCAAGTGATTCTCCCGCCTCAGCCTCTTGAGTATCTGGGATTACAGGCGCCCACCACCACATCTGGCTAATTTTCATAACTTGAGTAGATATGAGGTTTCACTATGTCGGCCAGGCTGGTCTCAAACTCCTGACCTCAGGTGATCCACCCACCTCAACCTCCCAAAGTGCTGGGATTATAGGCATGAGCCACCACGCCTAGCCGACAGATCCTATTATTACCCCCATTTTACAGATGAGGACATTGAGCCTTAGAGCAGCTAAGGGGCCTGGTGGAGATCACACAGTTGGGGTTGGAGGTGGAGCTGTGATGTAGACACAGGCAGTCAGAGGCCGAGCCCCGAGTCACGGTACTCACCTACACACCCTGAGGGCCCCTGGCCGCTTGGCCTTAACTCCAGACCAATTTTGCTTTCTCTCCCTGACCTGTGTCATGGGCTGGAGAGCCAATCCATCCCTGCATGTGGCTGGAACCGTGCTCCGGTATGTGTAGGAGCCCTGAGCGGCCACATCGCCTTGTGGCCTGTGGGGCAGAAGTGACAGGTCTTCAGGAAGTGGACACAGAGAGGGTCCAGGCTAGAAACTCCACAGAGATCCCAATCTAGCCGCTGCTCCTTACCTCTACCCGCACCGTCCGAGCGGCCTCCTCCTGGGCTCCTCCCAGGCTCCCTCTTCCTCCTGCTACCTTCTCCAGCCTCAACTCCAGCTGGAGACATGCTGGGAACATGTGAATCAGATCAGGACTCTCTCAGGGTTCCACCTCACTCTGGATAAGACCCAGAGCCCTCCCCACAGGGCCCCACCTCATCTGCTCCTTCTCTTCTCTGCCCCCAGCTCCTCCACGCTCCCCTTCTCCTTCACTTTGTCTGCTTCAGCCACGCGGAAGCTGTTCCTCAAACACACCAGAAACGCTTCCACCTGAGGGCCTTTGCCCCACAGATCTCTGCCTGGCTTCCTCCTCCCAAGCTGACTGTGACTCTCTGAGAAGGTCTCTGCCTCCGGTGACCGCAGCCTCCTAACTCTCACAGGCCGGGTGGGCCCTCAGATTACCTTTCAGGGCTGTGCCCCCAGAAGGGCATCCCGGGGGACTCCTGGCCCAGTCTGGGGAAGCAAAGCCACGTGCTTCCTGCCTGCCTGGGAATACCCAGCTGCTTCAGCTCCACGTGGAGCTGAGCGCCTGTGATGGCTCCTAACAGCTCTGACTAATTGCTCTGGATGCCCAGAAAGCTCTGGAGTGTGCGCTGCCTCAGGAGAGGGTGAGGGCCAGGTGGCTGCCGGCCCAGGATCACTCAGCCCACCGCAGTGCCCACGGCAGGTGCTGGCGCCTGGCAGCGTGCCTGGCAGCTGGGCTCCCATGACGAATGTCTGGGGGGAGTGCCTGTGAGGTCATCGATGGGTGCAAGCTGCTACAGGCTGCAGTGACTTCCACGGCGAGGGCTGTAGCCTGGGGAAGGAGTGGGTGGGGAGCTCCCTGCCTGGGCATGTCGGGACCCAACCCTCTCCTGGCAGCCTTTGAATGTTGCTCACCACCCTCTCCATGCCCAACAGAGTCTATCCTCCCCAGAGCAGCCCACAGTGATCTTTTCTATTTTTTTATTTTTATATTTTATTATCATTTTTTGAGATCACTGTGTCACCAAGGATGGAGTGCAGTGATGTGATCTCGGCTCACTGCAGCCTCCACTTCTGGGACTCAAGCAGTCCTTCAACCTCAGCCTCCTGAGTAGCTGGGACAACATGCGTGTGCCACCACACGCAGCTAATTTTTTGTAGACATGGGGTTTTGTCGTGTTGCCCAGGCTGGTCTTCAACTCCTGGGCTCAAGTGACCCACCTGCCTCAGTCTCGAAAAGTGCTGGGATTACAGGCATGAGCTACCACGCCCAGAGCATAGTTTTAATCTTTTTTAAAAACATTATGTCAGATGATGTGCTCAAACGCCTCCCATGGCTCCCATGTCCTTTGGAACCAAACCCCAGCATCTGACTGTGGTAAATATGCCCACCAGAACCAGGCTCCTGCCACCTCACCATGCTGACCTCCTGCCACTTTGCCCCATCCCCCGCTTCAGCCCCTCTGGCCGCCTGACCATTTCTGGAGCACTGCAAATAAGTTTACCCTCAGGGTTTTGGTATCTACTGTTTCCACTGCCTGGAACTCGCCCTGGCTTCCTACAACCCATCACCTCCTCCCAGAAGCCTCCCCCAGATCCCCGCTCTGTTTGCCTTTCCTCCCCAGCACTTATCACCTCCTGGCACACTCCCCCAGTGGTTCAGCTGTCTGTCTGTCTTGCCCTGTCTCCAGGAGAATGACAGCTCCATAAAGAAGGGACGCAGCTGTACTGCAGTGTCTGGAACGATGCCTGGCACAGAGTGGGCACTGCAAAGGTCAGTGACTGGAAGAATCACAGTCCCCTCTGGCTGCCCCACCCCGCCTCCTCTTCTCACAAGCACCTCAGGCGCTCCCAGGCCGGAGCAGCCACCAGACACGTGGCAGTCAGCCTGGACTCTCACACAGCTTGTTGGCTCTGCCCCGACCTGCATCTTCCTCCCGGCTTACTTCCTGGTAATGCCACCTGCTGCCACATCCACAGTTGCTCTGTCCTCCAGCTCAGGCCCATGTCCTCCCTTGCAGATCTAGGCCTCAGCCCCCCTCAGAGACTTTGCCTCCTGCCTCGCCCCCAGCACCTTATTTCGAAACACAAATTTGCCTGCATTACCCCCACTGCTTTTGAGATCCAAATTCCATAATGGAGCTGGTAGGGCTCTGAATGTTCTGGCTACTGCTGACCTCCCCAACCTCCCACTGGCTGCTCACTCTGTCAGCCTGCCCGCCTGCCCACCCACCTGCCTGCCTACCTACTAGGTCTTGCTCTGTTGCCCAGGATGGAGTGATCAATTCACCAACAGGGTCTCGATCTATTACCCAGGATGGAGAGCAGGGATGCAATCACAGCTTACTGCAGTCTTGAACTCCCAGGCTCAAGTGATCCTCTCACCTCAGCCACTCGAGTAGTTGGGACTGCAGAAGCCTATTGCCATACCCAGCTAATTTAAAAAATGTTTTGGCCAGGTGTGGTGGCTCATGCTTGTAATTTCAACACTTTGGGAGGCTGAGGTGGGCGGATCACCTGAGATCAGGAGTTCGAGATCAGCCTGGCCAACATGGTGAAAACATGACTCTACTAAAAATACAAAAAATTAGCAGGGCATGGTGTCGGGCACCTGTAGTCCCAGCTACTCAGGAGGCTGAGGCAGGAGAATCACTTGAACCCAGGAAGCAGAGGTTGCAGTGAACCAAGATCATGCCACTGCACTCCAGCCTGGGTGATAGAGTGAAACTCCATCTCAAAAAAAAAAAAAAAAACTGGGGGGGCTTGTGGTGGGTAGAGATGGGGTTTTACTATGTTGCCCAGGCTGGTCTCAAACTTCTGGCCTCCAGTGATGCTCCTACCTTGGCCTCCCAAAGTGCTGGGATTACAGGCATGAGCCATTGTGCCCAGGAATAATTTCTATACTTGAGCCAAGAGGCCTGTGTTCAGTGGCCTGAAGATACCACCTTTCTCCCCCACCACAGGACTTTGCACATGCAACTCTACTTTCTTCATACCTCATCTTTCCCTTCTGTTTTTTTTTAATGGTAAAGAGTCATATATACATTCATCTGAATGAGAAATTCAACAGACTTAAAAAAGTGTGTGTGTGTGTGTATATATATATATTGAGGTTCACAACATATATCGAGGCCCTGAGTGTGTCTATATATATATGTTGCATATAAACACACAATTTAAAAAACACAGCAAACACCCATATAGCTGCATCCCAGATGAATGTCCCTCCCTCCCGCCCCACTGAACCCCCCTCTTCCTTCACCTGCTCCCTCCTCCCTGTCCCCTTCATCCTTGGCAGACATGACCCGTGTTGAGGAACATTATCCCTGGCCCTAGGCTAGATTAGACACCTCTGCTGGCCCTGCACCCCACCCACCCTCAGACCCCACAGGTTTCCGGAGGCCATCCCCCGCCTAATTCATTCACAACTTTTGGTGTTATTCGCTTGCTGTTTCCCATGGGCCTCTGTCAGTGCCAGGAAGGCCGGGGTCTGGTCTGCCTGTTCCAGAGCCCTGCAGAGGGCCCGGCACACAGCAGGAGCTCGCTACGTGAATAGATACCAAGTTCTATGCCACAGAGCGCTGTGGAGGTAGAGACAGGGAAGTCACTGAGCGTTTGTGCCGGGCCTGTTGAAACAAAGCCACCTGCCTTCCAGGATCTGAGGCTGGGCGGCAGGCTGTCACTCCAGCCCAGAGGCATAAGGTGACGGCGGCACACGTAGGAGGCTGCTGGGCCACCCCGGTGTACAGCCAGTGTGGCTGCCATGGGAGGCAGAGGCACGTGTGGCCCCTTGAACCTATGTCTGGCTCCAAGCAGGTGGCTCCATGACCACTGGGGAACTTGTGCCTACTGAAATGGGAAGACAGTGGGAGGCCAATGGAGTGAGTGGGGGTGAGATTGACGGTGGGAGTCACCACATTCCTTGTCTGGACTGCTTTTCCGTCCTGACTCCCCTGGCTAGCTCAGACTTTCTCCAGGAAAGCCCGTGCCATAACTGGGTTGGCCCCTTCCACTAGGTTCCCCCCACCCCCCACCCCGCTTCTGGGTTCCCATGTTCCCTGTACTCCTCCCTCATCGGGCCCCCCTCCATCTCACCCTGGTCCCTCTACCTGTGCCCCCTCATCTTACCCTGACCCCTCTTCCTGGGTCCCTTGTATCCCAGCCCTCACCCCTCAGCCTAGGCTCCCCCTCTGACCCTGCTCCCTTTGCCTGGGTCTCCCCCATCTGGTCAGGTCCCTGATCCCTCTGAGCTGTCTCTGGGAATGCATCTGTCAGGCAGGACTGGGGTTCCCTCAGTCACTGCTGTGTTGCCAGCGCTGCCTGTAACAGGGCTTGGACCAGGGGGAGATATTCTGACTTCGTGAATCTGAGGCAGGGCCTCATTTTTGTGTTTTTTTCAAATACCCCTTCATACCCCATGATTCTGACAGGCAGTCCTGAAGTCCAAGCACTGTTTTTTATTTTTATTTTTTTGTGATGGAATCTCCCTCTGTCACCCAGAATAAAGTGCAGTGGTGCAATCTCAGCTCACTGCAACCTCCACCTCCCAGGTTCAAGCAATTCTCCTGCCTCAGCCTCCCAAGTAGCTGAGACTACAGACACCCACCACCATACCCGGCTAATTGTTTGTATTTTTAGTAGAGACAAGGTTTCACCATGTTAGTCAGGATGGTTTCCATCTACTGACCTCATGATTCGCCCGCCTTGGCCTCCCAAGGTGCTGGGATTACAGGCGTGGGCCACCGTGCCCGGCCATGTCCAAGCACTGTTCTAAGGGCACATTTAATCTTTACCACATCCCTATGAGGTAGGTAAGTGATTTATCCCTAGTTTTACAGATGAGGAAAATGAGGTACAGAGAGGTTCAGTCACTTGCCCAGGGGGCACACAGCCAAGAGGTGGCCCAGGGAGGGACTGAATGTAGGTGGGCTGACACTGAAGGTCACATTCTTATCCACATGGATATCTTTTTTTTTTTTTTTTTTTGACGGATTCTTGCTCTGTTTCCGAGGCTGGAGTGCAGTGGCGCTCACTGTAACCTACGCCTGCTGGGCTCAAGAGATTCTTCTGCCTCAGCCTCCAGAATAGTTGGGACCACAGGCGCACGCCACCACACCCAGCTAATTTTTGTATTTTCAGTAGAGATGGGGTTTCACCATGTTGGTCAAGGTGGTCTCCAACTCCTGGCCTCAACTGATCCACCTGCCTTGGCCTCCCAGAGTGCTGGGATTACAGGCATGAGCCACCGTGCCCGGCCTGGATATGTTTCTTTAAATCAACTCATTTTATTTTCCTTAACTTGTCCAAGGTGGTATCATAAAATCAGGGGGGTGAGTTGCAAACACTTTTTCCTAACACTCGTTAAAGGAAGCACATATCCATTTAAAATACAACATTTTCCTCCACGCACCACCCAAATCACCTCAAGCACCCCATTTTGGGAAATGCTGCGCCACGCTAAAGGCTGGTTGCCTAGGAGAAAACTTCAGGAAGCAGCTTTAATGAGTAGATAAGAATGATTTGCAATTAGCATCAATTGTCTGTATGCAAATTAAAGCTCCCAACCGCAGGGTCCTCTTTTGCAACGGGTTCCTCTCCCATTTCATTCCCTTCATTTTTGGGTTCAGCAGATCCTTTCCTTAGACACAGGGTCATTTCATGCCCACCCACCCATCTCAGCCACAGTCTACTCCAGGCCTGGCTGTCTTTATGTTTCGGATTTCAAATCCTCACAGTTGTTCGCGTTCACTAACGTGGGTGGTGGTCCCGTGCCCAGGACGGGGGCTCCCACAACCGAGACCTGAGACCCTGTTGTAGACTCTCTTGGCTCCATGTCCCTCTCGGTGGCACAGTTTTGTTTTGTTTTTGAGACAGAGTCTCACTCTGTCGCCCAGGCTGGAGTGCAGCAGCTGGGCTGCATAAGCCTTCGGGGGCTTCTTTGGGGACCACGGCCCTATACTATACCATGACCTTCCAGACCTCCTTGCAGTTGGGATGGCCTTGTGATGCCAGCTGCTGAAGGGGGTTCTGGGAAACTGCTTTCTCCAAAGGAAGGGAAAGGGGCTTGGAGGCTGCCACCTTTCCTTCCTTTCTCTGCTCCCAACTGCCACCCACCAGGCACCAGAGCTCCATCTCAAGGCCAGGGAGCATGGTAAGGATGCCGAGCAGGGAGACAGAGCGCCCATCCCTGAGGCTCTCCATGAGCAGCAGCACGAGCCCAGCTCTGCCCTCTCCGACTTCATGTCAGGGGACTGTTTGTTACACCTCTGTTTGTTTAAGCCACAGTGAGTCGGGCTTCCTATGGCCTCCAGCCAAATGCACTCTAACAGATACAGTCTGTAACCCCTAAGAAAACATAAAAACTTTGGTCTCAGCAGAGAGCAAAGAGAAATGAGGCAGAGGATCAGAGAGAACCAGAGACAGATGAAGACAGAAATACATAAGGCCAGGGGTTTCTTTCCCCTCCACCTGGGTGGGGTCCCTGAAGGCTGATGGATGGGCATTCTAGAAGGCAGTGGTCCATGAGCCCCCCAATTCTGTCAGCAAACCAGTGACCAGGCACGTGAGTCCATGAGTGTTTCTGGGAGGAGAACCCCATCATCAGGACTGTAGAACTAGAACTATCGGAAGTGGAAGGTGGTCAGAACCCAGACGAGGTGCAATAGCTTACCTGGGCTGCCTTGGCGGGTCTCGGCTGCCCCCCGGTCAGGCCCGTGGGGGGTGCTGGAGCCAGAGGAGTACAGCTTCGGTCGGTAGCCCTTGCTTTGGCCAGCAACTGCAGGGGCAGGGGAGACCTCCCGCCGCCTGTCTGTGTGGTGGGATCTCCCGGCAGCCTCGAGACCCCCGCCACAAAGGCCCATACTTCCAGGGGGCTTGTGTGGCTTGGCAGGCCGTGGTGCCTTGGCCAGGGACATGCAGCTGGGGCTGGAGGTGTAGAGGGTGGTGTCAATGCCGCTGTCGCTGGAGCCGCCCTTGGAGAGGGGGGTCTTGCTCTGGCTCCAGGGAGTCCAGGGGGTCGAACCAGCGGTCGTCGCTGTGGCTGCTGGATGCGTTGCTGGAGAGGGTGTTGCTGCTGGAATGACTTGAGTACTGAGGTTCTCCCTGAGGAGCAAGAGAAGCATGTCACTCCCAGACTCCAGGGAAGGGGCGCACCTCTCCCTCTCCGGGTCCTCCCTCTGCCTGGGCCTGAACCCTAAGGACCAGACAGCTTCAAATCCTGGCTGCTCATCTACTGGCCGTGTTTTAACTTCCCTTGGCCTCAGTTTCCACATCCGTAAAATGGAGGGTAATAGTAAGCCTGCCTTGTGGGGCTCCTCGAAGGAACAAATGACATCATGCATATAACAGGCCTCCCACATCTCAGACTCAGCGAATCTAAGACTCAACTCAGTACCCTCCATCCCACACCATATTCCCTGTCTCAATGACGCCGGCCATGCTTTCAGCCGCCCCTGCAGAGAGCCGTGGACCTACCTTGGCCCCGTTTTTGCTCTCACTCACGTCCAGCCCAACAGCAAATCCCGTTGCCAGCGTCCTCAGAACAGATCCGGGACCTGTCACTTCCTGTTCCACGGCTCCGCCGGGTCCTGTCCATGCCTGTCCTGTCCACCACCACCTCCCCCGGGCCAGAGCAGCAGCCTCCTCCCTGGTCTCTCTGCATCCTCATCCCCCGTTTATTCCCCACGCATAGCCAGGAGGCCAGGAACACCTGAGTTACATTATGGCCCCCACCTGCGGCTCCATCTTGCTCCAGGCACAAGTGAGAGTTCCCAGCACCACCCACAGATGATTTTAGTGCCATGTTCTGGTCTCCAACTTCATCTCCCCTCCCTCCTGATCACACTGCTGTGGCCACGTCGGCCCCCTTGCCGTTCTCTGAATACGCTGGGCACTCCCCCTCTGGGCCTCTGCACCTCCTGCTCCCTCTGCCTGCAACGCTGTTCCCTGAGAGATCTTCGTGGGCCGCCCCTTCCTTCACTCAGTTTCAGCTCAAAGGTCACCCCTTCAAAGGCCCTCTCTGACCACGTCATCCTAAAGCTGCAGTGCTTGTCACTTTCTCCCCTGAACTGTGCTTTTTCTTTTCCTTTCTTTAACTTTTGAGATGGAGTCTTGCTCTGGCTAGAGTGGAGTGGTGCGATTTTGGCTTACTGCAGCCTCCGCCTCCTGGGTTCAAGCAATTCTCGTACCTCAGCCCTCCAAGAGGCTGGGATTACAGGTGCCCACCACCACGCCCGACTAGTTTTTGTGCTTTTAGTACAGATGGGGTTTTACTATGTTGCCCAGGCTGTTCTGGAACTCCTGACTGCAGGTGATCCGTCCACCTTGGCCTCCCAAAGTACTGGGATTATAGGCATGAGCCACGGTTCCTGGTCCATGCTTTTTCTTATACAACAGATCTGTTTATCTGCTTACTGCTTGCTGCCCCCACTGGGAAGTCAGCTTCCCGAGGACAGGGCTGGTCTGTCCTCTTCATTACCATGGTCCCAATGTCTGGCACGTTGTAAGCACTTGTCAAACACCTGCTGAATGAATGGATGCCCCCGCAAACCATCTCCTCCTCTAGGACACACAAGAATACATTTCACAGCCTTCCTGGGTCATGCAAGACTACATTTCCCAGCCTCCCTTGCAATTAGGTGTGGGCACGTGATAGAATGGAAGTGATTCATGCCATCTCCAGGCCTGGACTGAAAAACACCTCCCATGTGATCTTTTTCTCACCTCACCTCCTCTGCTGGAAAGATGCAGGAACCCAACAGAGGGCTTGGAAGCTCTGAGGGAAAGCAGAGCCATGAGAGGGAGGGAGCCTGGGCTCTGAATCACCACATGGATGGTGGGTAGATGCTCACTGAATAGCTGCACTGTGCTGTTACAGGAGAGGGGAAATTCACTTCCACCATATGAGGTCACTGAGATTCCGGGCTGTCTGTTACAGCAGCTGATTTACCATGACTGATAGAACACTGAGGAAACTGCAGCTCGAGGAAGGAAAGGGATTTGCCCAAGATGACCTGGCTGATGAGGGCTGCAGCCAGAATGTGAACCTGGTTGGTTCCAACTCCAAACCAAGTATTCAAGCCCTCTGGAGTGGAAGGTGGCAGAGATACAGGATGTGCTCAAGTGTGAAGCTCAGAGGCCACACCCAGGCAGGCCTGGTTTCCTGGTGGGGCAGGGCGGGGCCCAGACTCACTTTGGAATGCCTGTTGGGGGAATCTTTGCCTGCTGCATCCTGCCTGGACGCTTGCTTGTTCCCGCTGCTTCCGGCTATGCCTGAGAGCCTGGCTTGGGCGGGCATATGCCACAAAGGCTCTGTAGGAAAACAGGAAACACACCAGTGGTTAGGAGTGACTCAGGTCAGGGCCTGAAGAATCCGGCCCCTCTGCCAGCCTGTCTGCTCACCCAGGGCATAACCCCATCAACTTATTCCTTGGAGTGTGACACTCAGTAACGGAGATTACATGCTCAGCACTTATTATGTGCCAGAACTGCTGTGAGAGCCTCACTGAGGCCGTACCATAACCCCATTTCCCTCCCTCCCCTCCCTGTCTTCCAGGCTAAAGTGCAATGGCATGACCATAGCTCACTGTAACCTCGAACTCCTGGGTTGAAGCCATCCTCCCACCTCAGCCTCCCAAGTAGCTAGGAGTACAGGTGTGCATCGCCAAGCTTGGCTATTTTCTTTTTTTTTTTTTTTTTTTTGAGGTCTTGCTATGGCATCTAGGGTGGTCTTGAACTCCTGGCCTCAAGTCATCCTCCTGCCTCAGCCTCCCAAAGTGCTGGATGATAGGCATGAGCCACCATGCCTGGCCTCCTTTACCCATTTTTCTATGAGATTGACTGTCTTTTACCTTATTGGTTGGTAGAGTTCTTTACATATGCAAGGTAGCAATTCTTTGTTGGTTATATTTACATAACTTTTTCAAAAACAAAAATGGAATCATAATAAACATTGTCCTACAACTTGATTTTTCACTTTGTAATATATTTATACTTGCTTTTCTCTTTATATCTTCACAATACATCTTCACATAATTGAATGTGATATTACCTTTTTAAATAGATACATAACAGTATTGCACCAAGTAAATGTGTATCAATGACCTGCCAGTTTCCTACTGATGGATATTTGTGGTTAGGTGAGTTTCTCTGGTAGTACGTTTTAATTGTGTGTGTGTGTGTGTATCTTCAACAATCTTGCAATGGTCTTTCTTCCACATGAGACTTTCAGCACGTGTGGAGTTATGTGTGGGGCAGAGAGTTCTACTGGTGGAATTGCTGGTTCAAAAGTGAAGCAGGTTTAAGCGCAGCAGCTGTTGTGGGTGTCAACTGGTCTAAACGGGATCCCCGAGACTAGTCAGTGTGCCCTGAACCGAGCATCTTGTTGACCTTAAAAATATTGGCCAGGCACGGTGGCTCATGCCTATAATCCTAGCACTTTGGGAGGCCGAGGTGGGCAGATCACATGGTCAGAAGTTTGAGACCAGCCTGGCCAATATGGTGAAACCCCATCTCTACTGAAAATAGAAAAATTAGCCGGGCATGGTAGCACATGCCTATAGTCCCAGCTACTTGAGAGGTTGAGGCAGAGAATCCCTTGAACCCGGAGGCAGAGGTTGCAGTGAGCCGAGATTTCACCACTGCACTCCAGCCTGGGCAATAAATCGAGACTCCGTCTCAAAAAAAAAAAATTGACCAACTCCAACGGAGGGCACTTAGATAATATCTACGGAAATTACAAATGCACTGAGGAGCTGAACACAGGTGGTTTAACCCCAAAGCTGGCTTTCCATCACTACGGTATTCAAGATAATTATCACAATGATAATTCCTATTAAGCACGTGTTCTGTACCCAGTGCTGCCATAGTGCTCTGCATACATACATCACCCTGCTGTATCCTCCCAGTACCACTGTGAAGTGGTTATCAGGACCATCTCTAATAGATGTGGAACAAGACTCGGAGAGGTTAAGCAGCTGGTCCAAGGTCACACAGTGGGAAAGGCCCAGGCAGGACGTAGGGCTCAGGCCGGCCTGGTTTAGCGCCTGTGCTCTCAAGCCCTGCCCCCTCCCCGGGCTTCACCAACAATGGCAATGCTGGCAGTGGTGGAGAGTGAGTGCCTGAGAGATGGGAGGCCTTGTTCTCCTAATGATGGGTCGTGGGCTTGGCAAGCAAGATCTCACTGGACCCCCCAAACTGTCCTGGAAAGAGAGACACCTAGGACGTCCACTACAGGGGGAGGGACCTGAGGCTGAGAGGGAGGAGGTCACTGCTGAGGCCACACGCCAAGCACACGGCCAACTCAGAACTGCCCACCAGGCCTGTGGGACCCTGAGCTCGCAACTACACCACCACCATCTCCGGTGCAAGCCCAGGGCAGCCTCGGGCCCACGTTCCTGCTGGGGAGGGTGGCCTGGGTGACCAGGCAGGGCACTCAGGGCCACTGCAGAGAATGGTCTGGCTGGATGTGACACCCTCTCTCAGTTGAGGGTGTCACTGCCTGCGTGGCTTTCACTCAGAAACCATGGATTCGAGAAAGCCGGGAGGCTGGCCTCCTGGTCCACCTGCTCTGCCTCCATTGATGGTTTTCCTCTTTGGGGCATCCTTATATGCCCAGAAGGTGCTGGTTCTCTGGGAGGCGGGCAGTTACTCTGGGAAACCACATTTCTACAGAGCAAAGCCCATGGCAGTTATATCCAGCCTCAAAAACTACCAACGACAGACAACTCCCATGCTCTGCCTCTGGGCTGACCTCTGCCTGACTTGAGACTCGAACTCGGCTGCCCTGTAGCACTTCGACTTGGGTATCCATCGGGCACCTCCCCACCGAACACAGCCAAGGCCAAGGCCAAGGGCTGTACCTTCCCCAAAACCTGTACCTCCCAGGTCTTCCCGCTCAGTTCATGGCTTCTCCTTTGAGCTGCTGAGGTCAAAACCCCTGTGGCATCCTTGACTTCTCTCATGCCCACAACTAGGCATCATTAGGAAATTTGGTTAATGCTGCCTTTAAAATACTATATCCAGGCTGGGTGCAGTGGTGGTTCACGCCTGTAATCCCAGCACTTTGGGAGGCTGAGGTGGGAGGATCACCTCAGGTCAGGAGTTTGAGACCAGCCTGACCAACATGGAGAAACCCTGTCTCTACTAAAAATACAAAATTAGCCAGGCGTGGTGGCACATGCCCGTAATCCCAGCTACTCGGGAGGCTGAGGGAGGAGAATTGCTTAAACCCGGGAGGTGGAGGTTGTGGTGAGCCGAGATTTGCCATTGCACTCCAGCCTGGGCAATAAGAGCAAAACTCCGTCTCAGAAAAAAGAAATAAAATAAAATAAAATACTATATCCAGAACCATGCATCTCCCCCTTCTTCTGTTCCCACCTGGTCCTGCTCTCACCTGACCTAACAGTAATCTGTAGCCGGGGCGACACCCTAGGAACAACCAAGTCAGATCCCGTCCCTCCTCTGTGCAGAAGACTGAGGCCTGTGGCTCCTGCCCCACTCTGAGTACAGGACAAAGGCCTCCCTGCAGCCCAGGAGGCCCCACAAACTCTGCCCCTATCCCCTCCCTGACGTCAATTCTCACCACATGGGCCTCCTTGCCACCACCTCAGGGTCACGGACTAGCTGTTCTCTTTCCCTGGAATGTTCTCATCCCTGCTGACTTCTTTGCATTATTCCAGACTCACTTGAAATGTGATTTGCTCAGACATGGCCACCAAACCCTGTCAGTCTCCTTCTGCACACTGTGACAGTTTCCACTTTTTTTCTTTTCAATTTTTTTTTTTTTTTTGAGACAGAGTCTTGCTTTGATGCCTAGGATGTAGTGCAGTAGCACGATCTCGGCTCACTGCAACCTCCCCTTCCCGGGTTCAAGCAATTCTCTGCCTTAGCCTCCTGAGTAGCTGGGATTACAGGCGCCCGCCACCATGCCTGGCTAATTTTTGTATTTTTAGTAGAGACAGCATTTCACCATGTTGGCCAGGATGGTCTCGAACTCCTGACTTCAAGTGATCTGCCCGCCTCGGCCTCCCAAAGTGCTGGGATTACAGATGTGAGCCACCGTGCTCTTCCTAGTTTCCACTTCATACTTAGCATTACTGGTTAATATTTTATCATGATTGTGCCCCTGTTACTATCTAATTCTCCCACCGGACTGCCAGCTCCAAGAAGGCAGAAAACGTGCCTGCCCTGGCTCACCCTGTATGCCTGGTGCCCAGCCTGGTGGCATCATCAGTTGAATGCATGCACAGGTGAAAGGCCAGCTTCCTCCCCCATCCTGGCTGTTCCGAAGTTCTCCTGCCCTGGCTCTGCCCTCAGCTGGCCCTGATCCTGGCCTGGGCCCTCCCCTGGTTCTCTGGACCAGCCCTGAGTGACCTGCTGGCCCTCCTACCCCAACCTCAACATGCCGGGCAGGGGACAGCGTGAGAGACTTGCTAAAACCCCAGCCAGGCACGGTCTCAGGGCAGCTGGTGACCCTGGAGGCACCTTCCCAACCTGGGTGCTCTGAGGCCTGGGAAACCCATTCTAGGGGTGAGGGGCTGTGGGTGGAGCTTCCGGAGGGGTTCTAGGACCTTCAGGCCTCCATTCATATTCCGTTATGCCGATCGTCAGCAGTGACCTGGGACAAGTGACAACCTTTCTGTGCCTCATCGTCCTCCTCTCTAACTGGGGCAGTCGCAATGCCCACTCTGTCGCATTCCTGAGATGACTCAACACTAAGGCATGTGTAGTGCTGGACACTTGACAATCCACGAAACTGTGCTGCCGTTACTAGGATTCGCTCCATCGGGGCTGGGCAAACCCCCACATTTGCTGTGAAGCCTGATCCTTTCCATCTTTAGTGAAGTTTTTTTTTTGAGACAAGGTCTTGCTCTGTCGCCCAGGCTGGAGTGTAATGTTATGATCACGGCTCACGGCAGCCTCAAACTCTTGGGCTCAAGTGATCCTCCCACCTCAGCCTCTTGAGCAGCTGGCACCATAGGTACACACTACCATGCCTAGCTATATTTTTAATTCTTTGTAGAGGCAGATGTGGTTGCCCAGGGTGGTTTTGAACTCCTAGCCTCAAGGAATCCTCCCACCTCAGCCTCCCGAAGTGCTAGGATTATAGGTGTGAGCCACCATGCCTGGCCTTTTTTCTGGGTCTTGAATACATTCTAGAATTCATGATAATTTTTTTTTTTTTACATGGAGTCCCGCTCTGTCTTCCAGGCTGGAGTGCAATGGCACAATCTCAGCTCACTGCAACCTCCACCTCCTGGGTTCAAGCAATTCTCCTGCCTCAGCCTCCTGAGTAGCTGGGATTACAGGCACCCACCACCACACCTGGTTAATTTTTGTATTTTTGGTAGAGATGGGGTTTCATCACGTTGGTCAGGCTGGTCTTGAGCTCCTGACCTCAAGTGATCCACCCGCCTCAGCCTCCCAAAGTCCTGGGATTATAGGCATGAGTCACTGTGCCCGGCCTCACGATGATTCCTAAACACAGATTCCCCTGTTCTGTGCGTGTGCATGTGTGTGTGTGGCAGCAGCAATTTAGGAGTCAACTATAACAACGTCCCAAGGAAGTGGGAGGGGAGCCAAGCTCCAGGGAGCAGAAGAGGGAAGGGAAGGGCCACAGTGAGTTTCTTATTTGGGGCCCATGGTGTATGTGGGAAACATTTCCTCCCCATTTTATACTTTCGTGTAATGAAATAGTGAAGCAACGCTTCTCTCTTTTCTGAACTTGGTGAAAAGGAAAGAGAGATCCGAATTTGTCTTGGAGCAAAGATGACAGAATTGCAGGCAGTGATAGGCATGACCAAGTATGCCAAGGACAGGGGCAAACCATGGCAGGCCCTGGAGGCAGCAGAGAGATGGAGGCCCCCGAAATCCCACCTGCTTCCCTGAGAATCATAGGCTGAGAGGCTGAGGAATTCTCCAGGCCACGAATCTTGGGGCATGCAACCTCTTCTATACCCTAGAGCGCCTGGGGGAGCTGGTGTGCTGATGGAGTCACCTCTCCTAGCTGCCTGGAAATTCTCAAACACTCCCTAAGAGGACATCCTCTCCCACTCTGATGTCACTGCTTTCTTTATTTCTTTTTTTTTTTTTTTTTTTTTTGAGACAGAGTCTTGCTCTGTCACCCAGGCTGGTGTGCAGTGGCACGATCTTGGGTCACTGCAACCTCTGCCTCCCGGGTTCAAGCAATTCTCCTGCCTCAGCCTCCCAAGTAACTGGGATTACAGGTGCCCGCCACCACGTCCCGCTAATTTTTATATTTTTAGTAGAGATGGGATTTCACCATGTTGGTCAGGCTGGTCTCGAGCTCCTGACCTTGTGATCTCCCTGCCTCAGCCTCCCAAGTGCTGGAATTACAGGCGTGAGCCACCGCGCCCGGCTGACGTCACTGCTTTCTAACACTGCTCATTTGTTTACTTCCTTCTGAATCCAACCTGCCCATTCATCTGCTGGTTCTCAGCCTTCAAAAGGGCTACAAGTTTGTTCTATAAAATTATGTTTAAAATATTTATCTGAGTCGTTCACGACATAATTAATAATGGGGAAGAAACATATGAGAACATGCTCAATCTCAGCAGTCTTCAGAAAAATTCCAATTACAAACACAGTGTCAGTCAGGTGCGGTGGCTGGCGCCTGTAATCCCAGCATTCTGGGAGGCCGAGTTAGGAGGATCACTTGAGCCCAGGAGTTCGAGACCAGGCTGGGCAACATGGTAAGACCTTGTATCTATAAAAAAATGTTTTTTAAAAATAATAAAACCATAATGTGACACCACCACATGCACACCAGAATGAATGAAACACAGAGGCTGGCGAGAGCATGGGGCAACTAGCACCCTCACGTTGCTGGTCAGAGTATAAGATGCTTTGTCTTCTTGGGAAATAGTTTGGCCCCTTCCTATAAAGTTAAACACACTGGCCCAGTGCAGTGGCTCACACCTGTAACCTCAACACTTTGGGAGGTCGAGGTGGGCAGATCACTTGAGGTCAGGAGTTCAAGACAAGCCTGGGCAACATGTTGAAACTCCATCTCTACTAAAAATACAAAATTAGCTGGGAGTGGTGGCTCATGCCTGTGTTCACAGCTACTTGGGAGGCTGAGGCAGGGGAGACCCGCTTCAGTCTGGGAGGCGGAGGTTGCAGTGAGCCGAAATCATGCCACTGCACTCCAGCCTGGGTGACAGAGCGAGACTCTGTCTCAAAAAATAGATAAAATAAAATAAAATAAAGTTAAACATATGACCTAGCAATTTCACTCCTAGGTGTATACCTTACAGAAATGTAAGCATATGCTCATCAAAAGACAAGCACAAGAACGTTCCCAGCAATACTGCTCTAAGCAGCCCAAACTGCAAACAACCCAAATGTCCACCAACACCAGGATGTGGCAATAAACTGTGGCTCATTCAGACAACGGGGGATACCACTCAGATATTGCAATGCCATGTAAAATCATGGGGCTGGTTGTCATAAATGTAACGCTGAGTGACAGAAGCCAGACACACATACACAAAATAGAAACAGTGTGATTCTGTATTCTATGAAATTCAAACTCTGGCAAAGCTCAGGCCATGAGAAGTAGGACAGGGTTCCTTTGGGGGTACTAACTGGGAGGGGAATGGGGGCTTGGGTAGACTGGCCACATTCTGTTTCCCACCTGGTTGTGTCCACTCTTCGATAGGTTATCAGGTGTGTGCTCATGACGTGGGCCCTTTTCTTTCTTTTTTTTTTTTTTTTTGAGACGGAGTCTTGCTCTGTTGCCCAGGCTGGAGTGTAGCGGTGTAATCTTGGCTCACTCCAACCTCTACCTCCCTGGTTCAAGTGATTCTCCTGCCTCAGCCTACCGAGTAGCTGGGATTACAGGTGTGCCCACCACGCCTGGCTAATTTTTGTATTTTTAGTGGAGACGGGGTTTCACTGTGTTGGCCAGGCTGGTCTCGAACTCCTGACCTCAAGTGATCTGCCCACTTCAGCCTCCCAAAGTTCCGGGATTACAGGTGTGAATCACCGCACCCGGTCAGGTGGGCTCTTAACATTTGATGTATGTCCATAAAAGTTGAAAACAACATAGAGGGGTTTATGTAATGGAAAGCCACAGGATGCAGTCAGTTCTGCTCTTGAGAGCACCACGTGCTTATTCCTTTTCAGCTACTTTCCCCGGTGGCTCCCAGCTCCGTGTCACACAGCTGCATGCCAGCTCCGGCCTTATCAGCAGGAGCAGACGCCACCTGTCGATGTCCTGTCTGGATGGATAAGGATCTCACTTGCAGGTTCCGCTGCTCTCCTGGGTGCCCTCTCTAGTCTTACACGTGGCGCTTACAGTTTTCTTTTGTGTTTTATCCATCACTGACAGGAGGTGGAGTGTTGCCTGTCAAGCTCTAAGTAAGAGGTCCTGAGGAGTGAGACGGGTGGGTGGGCATAGCGGCTGGTGGGGGTCCTACCTGGCTTCTGGCGTTCCATGGTGCTCTCCTGGCTGGTCAGGCCCCCGGAAGAGAGTCGCCGCTGGACGTCCCATCGTGGCTGAAGTGGGGATCAAAAGATAGCAGGGGGTGTGGGGCGGCTGCGTACCTGCAGGGGACGAGGAGACCCGCCCAGGGTGAAAGACCAGCCCGTGTCGAAAACCACCCCCGGCCTGAGCCTTGCTCGCCGTGGGTTTTAGACACACCAGAGGCTCCGCCGTGGATCAGAGAGAGAAAGCTGCTGGCAAGGCTGGATGAGTAAGCCTGGAAACGTGCTATTAGCTGCGGGTCTGGGATGAGAGTCTCACCTGGGACGCCTGCCAGGGAGCTGGTGGCGCCAGGGAGCACAGGGCAAGGAGGGTTCCTCAGGGAAGGAGGGGGCAGAGTCTGCTTGGGCAGACAGGCCTACCCCTGGGCTCCTCCGGGGTCCTGTTTTCTGGGTGAATGTCCCCAGCAGCTACTGCCCCAGGCCTATCCCAGGCTGCCTTTCTCTCTGATGGAGACAGCAGGACAGGGAAGCATTCGTGGGTGCAGCAGGCCCTGAGCTGGGCAACTGACGCTTCAAACCTCACCACGGCCTCTTGCCTAGACAGATGCAGTCACTTCCTACCCCTGAGCCTCAGTTTCCCTAGCTGTCAAGAGGAGAACACAATAGGCCCTTCTTCTTAGGACTGAAAGATGCCCTGTCATGCCCAGTGTCTACTGGGGGCTGGTTCCCGACACGTGGTGACTTGGGACACGTGGCTGATGGGCTGGAACTCTGTGTGTCCCCCTTTGCAGCTGGAGCAGGGGACCAGAGGGAAGAAACTGTGGTGCAGAAGCTTGGCTCAGTGCAGCCTGGACCTCCCTGGCTCAAGTAATCCTCCCGCCTCAGCCTACCAAGTACCTGAGACTATAGGCACATGCCATCATGTCTGGCTGATTTTACTTTTTGTAGAGATGGGGTCTCCCTACACTGCCCAGGCCAGTCTCGAACTCCGGGGCTCAAGCAATCCTCCCACCCTGGCCTCCTGAAGTGCTGGGATTACAGGCTTGAGCCATACACCCAGCCTGAGCTGCAGTTATTCCATCTGAAAAATGATGTAACATTTTCTACCTCATAGGGTTGTGGAGTGGACGGAATAAAGTTATTCCCTAGACAGAGGTCCTCCTGGTGGCCAGCTCTGCACATCTGCAGGCAAGGCCAGGATTTAAGGGAGGTGGCGGGGAGAAGGCTCTCACTGTGCCCCTCATGTCCCAGTGGCATTCTCTCTGTTTTCTGAGACAGGGTCTCACTCTGTCAACCAGGCTGCAGTGCAGTGGCACCATCTCAGCTCACTGCAACCTCTGCCTCCCCGCTCAAGTGATCCTCCCACCTCAGCCTCCTGAGTGGCTGAGACTACAGCTGCATGTTACCATGCCGGGCTAATTTTTAGTATTTTTTGTAGAGACGAGTTTCATCATGTTGCCCAGGCTGGTCTTGAAATCCTGGGCTCAAGTGATCCACCTAGTTTAGCTTCCCAAAGCACTGGGACTACAGGCATGAGCCACCAAGCCCAGCCCCAGTGGCCCTGTCTACACCACGGGGTGAATCTTATGGACACTTCTAATGCCCAGTACTCCTTGGATCAGAGCCGGTTGTGGTAGAGTCTTCTCCCTGCCTGGGGTTGGTTCAGGGACAGGCCTGTGACACAATTTTGGCTGATGAGACGTGAAGGGAGGTCAGAGTTATTTAGACTCCCACAAAACATTTTCAGCTCTCCACTTCCCACCAGGTGGCAGGACGCACTTCCGGGTCTCTTGATTGGCTGAATGGAGCCATGTGACCAGCGCTCGTAGCTGAGCTGTCAGGGAAGTGACTTGGAGATGCTGGCTGACTGGGCAGCCTGGGTCCTGTGAAGTCCCTGCCAATCAGCAGGGGAACAGCATAGGGGCTGCAAAATAAACTTCACTGATTTAAGCCAGGGAGACTTTCAGGTGTCTGTTACCCAGCACGGTCTCACTGAAATGGGGGGAATTCTGCCCAGAGTCTTCTGGGAAATCTTGCTCTAAGAGGGATGACAAGAAAAGATGGTCTCTCTTTGTCCTCCAGTTGTTGCTGGGTCCAGATTTAACATCACAAGCTGCTGCTGCCCTCTTGTTACCAGCCTGCAGGTAAGGCCCACTCTGATGGTGGAAGAGAGGAGGCAAAAGGAATCTGGCCCTTGATAATGTGGTCAAGACGTTGAATTCACCCTCCCTGGAACCTGCCCTGCTCCTGAGCTTCCTTTTCTGTGAGGTAACAAATTCCTACAATGTTTGAGCCAAATTTTGGTTACTTTGGCCAGAAGTACCTCACTGACACAGGCCTTGTGCGCTGGGGAAGTTACTGAGCCTCATTTTAATAATGTTGATATTGGCCAGGCACGGTGGCTCAAGCCTGTAATCCCAGCACTTTGGGAGGCCGAGGCAGACAAATCACTAGAGCTCAGGAGTTCGAGACCAGCCTGGCCAGCATGGCAAAACCCAGTCTCTGCTAAAAATACAAACATTAGCTGGGTGTGGTGGTAGTGTGTGCCTGTGGTCCCAGCTACTCAGGAGGCTGAGGCAGGAGAATCACTTGAACCCGGGTGGTGGAGGTTGCAGTAAGCAGAGACTGTGCGACTGACTGCACTCCAGCCTGGGCAACACAGCAAGACTCTAACTCAAAAAAAAAGTGTTGATATTGCAATTCTCTGGGTGGCTCCTTGTACCTGTACTTTCCACTTGGGATGATCTGGTGGGGGGGAGGTAAGGTGATAAACTGGGATCCCCCTACATGCCAAAGAGGAAGTAACTGACTGATCCAGGGTCACCCTACCAGCTCAAAGCCAGGACTGTCTCTACAAAGACCCTGCTCTAACCCTCAGCTTCAATGCCCTTAGCACAGTGGCGGGGTACTTCAAGGGGCACTGCACTCTCTGAAAACTTAACTCTACTCACTTGCCAGGAAAAAACACACCATCCTCCCTGCCCTCAATCAGACCTTGACCCTCTAAAACCTCCAGGAAAGGAAGACAGAGCCAAAACATAGGAAGTACAAAACATTAATTCTTAACTTTTCTCAATGTCTGAGGGCCCAGTTTCCAGCAATCAAAGGTATTTTACAAAGGCAGCTTTGACTGTAAGCAATCTTCACCTTACTAGCTGACTTCACACCTGGCTAGCTGCCTGGTAAAATGTGGCTCCATCATTGCTGGAGATCGGAGTGTTGATGCACTTACTCAGTTTCCCAAAAAGTCGCTGTGAAATCCTCAGTACTCAGGGAAAATGGCTAGATGAGCCCGGAGAGAGCGGAAAGTCTGAGTGGCGGACGCTGCAGGCTGCTCCCCATGACTAGCCTCTCCTTCCTCCTTGGTAACAGGATCCCAACTGTATCTGGGGCAGCAATGAGACCAGCTTGCCAGACTACATGTCCCAGGATCCCTTGCAGTTCTGGCCAATGAGATAAAACTGGAAGTGCCACACATGACTTCCAGCCTCGCAGCCTCCTCAGGAGTGTGCTGCAGGTGCCTTTGCCTCACCGCCTCCTCAAGGCTCAAGGCTGCAGCTTGAACAGCCACCTTGAACCAGGAGGCAAAAGGCCAAGGACAGCAATACATCAAGGAATAGGAGGGGCCTGGTTTCCTGTCAATGTGGGGAAGAAACGATCTTGTCAGAACTGCTGTTTTCTATACTATGCAGCTAAACCTAATTGGATAGACCCTCTTTAGTTGGGTATATTTTACCTTGTTTCATCTTTCAGCTACTGTCCCCAATCAGACAACCTGTACTTTATCCAATCATGTACTTCTCTTGCTAACAAGATTTTTTTTTTTTTGAGATGGATTCTTGCCCTATTGCTTAGGCTGGAGTGCAGAAGTGACACAAACTTCCACTTCCAGGGTTCAAGCGATTCTCTTGCCTCAGCCTCCCAAGGGATGACAGGCACCTGTCAAGATGCTGGGCTAATTTTTGCTTTTTTTTTTTTTTTTTGAGACCAAGTCTCACTCTGTCACCCAGGCTGGAGTGCAATGGCATGATCTCAGCTCACTGCAACCTCCACCTCCTGGGTTCAAGCGATTCTCCTGCCTCAGCCTCCTGAGTAGCTGGGATTACAGGTGTGTGCCACCAACCCCAGCTAATTTTTGTATTTTTAGTAGAGATGGGGTTTCACCACATTGACCAGGTTGGTCTCGAACTCCTGACCTCAGGTAATCCACCCAGCTCGGCCTCCCAAAGTGCTGGGATTACAGGCGTGAGCCACTGTGCCCCACCCAACTAACAAGACTTTTTATTATCCCAGTGCAAACTGACCTATGTTGACCATTCACTGGGGTGCTGAATATATCCCATTTGGGGCCATATCTATCACCATCCAATTTTGGTCAAACTGATTAGAAATCGGGACATCCCAGCATCTCATCACACACAGCTTTGGAGAAACATCCTTGGCACAAGAGAAGATCAAATTGCCGTCTTTAACCTCATCTGAGTAATTTTAAAGTAATTATCTCTTCTTGGAAGATGAAATCACTTCACAGATAAAGGGTTTGGGGCTGTAGGAGGAGCTGACTAGCTGTGGCTTCAGGTGTCTCCAGGCAGAAGCTGGAGGCACTGACTCTGGGGGAGGCACCTTACGGGGGAGCAGGGTTGGGCTATGGGACGCTGGCTTGAACTTCCCTCTTGGCCATGGAGGAAAGTACGAAGACAGACGGGACTGTGGGCAGGAGCCTCGCCTGTGGGGAGAGCTCCAGCCTGCTCTGTCAATATCCCACACTGACCAGTGGGAACAACAGACAGGTGAATGACAGGATGCCTGGGTAAAGTGATGGGTCAGATGACGTAGCTTTGTTGGCCGCCACCCCAGCAGCCATCACCTTCTCCATCCCTGCCCAGATTCCACTCTGGCAGCCAGCCCTCTGTCATGTGGCTTGAGTAAATCCTGACAGTTAACAGGCACAGGGGTGCAAAGTGACCCTGCCAGGGGCTGAGGGGTGGGCAATTGATCTAGTTCCTTCCCTCTTAATTAACTGATTATTTTTAAGACAGGGTCTCACTCTGTCACCCAGGCTGGAGTGTGATGTAGCACACCTGGCTCACTGACACCTTGACCACCCGGGGCCAAGCAAGCCTTCCACCTCAGCCTCCCAAAGTGCTGTGTCAGGGTCAGCACTCTGGGACCATAGTCCAGGGTTCTCATCCTGGCTCTGTTACATCCTGGCAGAGTGACTTTAGCCAAGTGAATTCACCTCACTAAGCTGTAGTTTCCCCTCCGTAAAATGAGGGTCATTAAACTACCCACCTCAAGGAATTGCTGGGAGAACTCACTGAGATCATGCATATAGATTGATGGAACCCAGAAACAGATCCACACAAGTATATCCAATTAATTCTGTACTCCCCCCATTTTTGCCTTAAGGAACAAAAGCAGTACAGTGGAGTGGGGGTAACCTTTTCAATAAATGGCGCTGCAGTAAATCAGACAACAGTAGGTAATAAGGCAACCTCCACATAAACCTCTCACCTTATACAAGAATTAACTAAAACAAACAAAACTCAAAATGGATCACAGACTTAAATGTAAAACAGTAAAACTTCCAAAAAAAAAAAAAAAAACCACAAGAAAATCTTCAGGACCCAGCACTAAATAGAGTTCTTAGACAACACCAAACACCTGATCCACAAAATTAAAAAAAAAACAAACCTAATTTGAGCCGTATCAAAATAAAAAAACTTAGGCCGGGTGTGGTGGCTCATCCCAGCACTTTGGGAGGCTGAGGCAGGAGAATCACTTTAGCCCAGGAGTTTGAGACCAGCCTGGCCAACATGGTGAAACGCTCTCTCTACTAAAAATACAAAAATTAGCTGGGTGGGTGTTGCGTACCTGTAATCCCAGCTTCTTGGGAGGCTGAGGCATGAGAATTGCTTGAACCTGGGAAGCGGAAGTTGCAGTGAGCCAAGATGGCACCACTGCACTCCAGCCTGGGCAACAGAGCAAGACTCCGTCTCAAATAAATAAATTAAAAAACTTTTGTTCTGTGAAAGACTCTCTAAAAAAGACAAAAAGACAAACTAAAGGCTGGGAGGAAATATTTGCAAGTCGCATATCTGACAAAGGACTTGTATTTAGAACATCCAAAGAATTCTCAGACGCTCAACAACATTGCATCCAATTAGAAGATGTGCAAAAGACACGCACAGGCACTTCACTGAGGAGGATATAGGGTTGGCAAATAAGACACGAAAAGGTGTTCAACATCGTTAGCCATTAGCAACATGCAAATTAAAATCACAGAGATATCACTGCACACCTATCAAAACAGCTAAAATGAAACACGGTGACAACGCCAAATGGTGATGAGGATGTGGAGACCCGGATCACTCACGCTCTGCTGGGGGGGAATGTAAAATGATACAGACTCTGGAAAACAGTTTGGCAGTTCCTTTTAAAACTAAAAACGGATTTACCATACGGTAAGCAATTGTACTCCTGGGCATTTATCCCAGAGAAATGAAAACTTATTTTCATGCAGAAACCTGTATGCCTGAACATACATGTTCACTGCATGAATATTTATTATAGCCAAAACTCGGAAACTACCCCAAATTGTCTTTCTTTCTTTCTTTTTTTTTTTTTTAGATAGTTTCGCCTTGTTGCCCAGGCTCGAGTGCAATGGTGTGATTTCAGCTCACTGCAACCTCCGCCTCCCAGGTTCAAGTGATTCTCCTGCCTCAGCCTCTCGAGTATCTGGGATTACAGGCATGTGCCACCATGCCTGGCTAATTTTTTGTAGCTTTAGTAGAGACGGAGTTTTACCATGTTGGCCAGGCTGGCCTCGAACTCTTGATCTCATGATCCACACGCTTTGGCCCAAATGTCTTTCTTTTTAAATTTTTTATTTTTTAATTTTTTAAAAAATCACTATTATTTTTTATTTATTTTTTTAAATGATAGAGACAGGGTTTCACCATATTGGCCAGGCTGGTCTCAAACCCCTGACCTTGTGATCCGCCCACCTTGGCCTCCCAAAGTGTTGGGATTACAGGCGTGAGCCACAGTACACGGCCTAAATTTTTTAAAAATATATTTTTAACGTTTTAAAAAATTTTAGCTGAGCGTGGTGGCTCATGCCTGTAATCCCAGCATTTTGGGAGGCTCAGGGCGGGCAGATCACCTGAGGTCAGGAGTTCAAGACCAGCCTGGCCAACATGGTGAAACCCTGTCTCTACTAACAATACAAAAATCAGCCAGGCATGGTGGTGCATGCCTGTAATCCCAGCTACTTGGGAGGCTGAGGCAGGAGAATCACTTGAACCTGGAGCAGAGATTGTGCCACTGCACTACAGCCTGGGCAACAGAGCAAGACTCCGTCTCAAAAAAGAAACAAAAAATTATTTCAACCCAGGAGCATAAATTCGAAGTGTCCTGAATATGCCCCTCCCCCAAATGTCTTTTCATGGGTGAGCTGTTAAACTGTGGTACATGCAGACCATGGAATAAACAGCATAATAAATGAGACTTGCAACAATGCGGATGAACCTTAAGGATATTCTGCTAAGTGAAAAAGACAACCTCTAAAGGATACATATGTCTAATTCCTTTTATCTAACATTCACAAAATAACAATAATTAAAGAGACAGGCTGGGTGCGGTGGCTCACGCCTGTAATGCCAGCACTTTGGGACGCCCAAGTGGGAGGATGGCTTGAGGCAAGGACTTCAAGACCAGTCTGGGCAACACAGTGAGACCTTGTCTCTATGAAAGAAAAGAAAAATTGGCTGGGTGTGGTAGTGCATGCCTGTAGTCCTAGCTACTTGCAAGGCTGAGGTGGGAGGATTGCTTGAGTCCAGGAGAGGGAGGCCTCAGTGAGCTATGATTGTGCCATTGCACTCCAGCCTGGCTGACAGAGTGCGACTCTGTCTCCAAAAAAAAAAGAGCCTCAAAACAGATGAATGGTGAATGGTTGCCAGGGTTAGGAACTGGGGGAGGAGATGGGTGTGGCTATGAAAGGGTAGCATGAGGCACCTCGTGATGGTTACACAAGACTCCACATGTGATAAAACTGCACAGAGCTACAGACACACACACAGAAATGAGTGCATGTATAACTGGTGAATTCTGAATAAGCCGTAGGCCTGTACCCACGTCAACCTCTTGCTCTGATACTGATTGCGTCACAATTATACAAGACATTACCAACAGGGGAAGGCTGCGTGAAGGGGGTCACAAGTCCTCCCTGTACGTTTTTTAACAACTTCCTGTGACTCAATAATTATTTCAAAATAAAAAGTTAAAAAAATAATAATAAAGGAAGATATCAAGACCTCGAGGGGGGGGAAAAAAACAGTTCCCAAGAGCTTTTCGTAACACCACTGCCACCTCCTTTGTTACTGGTGAGTTGCTCTGACTGCCATTTCTAACCTCAGCCCCTGCTGTCACCTGGGTGCCCCCACACCCCATGTCCTGCACACACCAGTTTCCTCTGATTCTCCTGCATTTCACAGCATCCTGCTTGTTCATGTCTGTGGCCTTTGCCCTGTCTGGAATGGCCTTTTCCCTCCTCTCTTCGGCAAACTCCTGTTAGTCCCTTAAAGTTGTGTTCAGATACCACCTCCACCAGGCAGCCAGCCTAGACCTCCAGGGCTGGGCCATGTCCCCTCCTCCTCTGTTAGAACGCTCATTAGAGCACTGTCCATCACAGTCAGCAAGGGCTGACTGCAGACCCCCCGGTAACCAAGTATCTCAAATATTCCTCCTGGCACGCAGAAAGCTCTTGAGACCCTTTGCGGAATGAAAGCTAAATGGCGGCTACTAGAAAAAGAAATAGTGGGTATGTTTCCGCAATTTAACAAGAGGCCAAGAATCTGACAACGGATGAGTGTGGCGACTCTCAGAGCATAGTCCCTGGTGCAGCACCCCGAACCTACAAGGTCAGAAATTCGAGGCTCAGGCCCAGTATTTTAACAAGTCCTCCTCTGGGTGATTCCAATACCTGCTAAAGATTGAGAACCACTGGTTTAGCGGCCTGATCACTGGTCTTCAGGCAGATGGGTTTTTGTTGAGATGGAGTCTCCCTCTGTCACCCAGACTGAAGTGCAGTGGTGCAATCTCGGCTCACTGCAACCTCAGCTTCCCAGGTCCAAGTGATTCTCCCATCTCAGCCTCCCAAGTAGCTGGGATTACAGGCCCATGCTACCACGCCCAGTTAATTTTTGTATTTTTAGTACAGACGGAGTTTCACCATGTTGGCCAGGATGGTCTTGATACCTTGACCCTGTGATGTGCCCACCTCAGCCTCCCAAAGTGCTGGGATTACAAGTGTGAGCCACTGCGCCCGGCCAGTGGCTTCATTTTAACAAATCTGCATACTCCATCCTTTCATCCAATATATACGAAAGATCAGCCACGTGTCAGACCCTGTGCTATGTGACAGGAGGTCTTGGAGAGCATGCTTACTCTCTCTCTGTCTCTGTCTCTCTCGCTCTCTCACAGGTGCACACATATTCTTAGCTGCCCAATAAGGATGGAGAATACTTAAGGCCATGGTCAGAAAATACACAGGGAACTGGGGGGGCAGTGACTTGCCTCAAGAGGGAGGTCCAGGGAAGGGTTCCGGAGGGAGCACAGGAGCTTGAGTTGGTAGGATGGGGGGAGTGTAGGTGAGGAGTATGAAGCATATCCAGGCCAAAGCAAGAATATGATGAAGGGTCTGAAATACACACAGTCCCTCAAGGATGCTGGGAGTGGCTGTGTGACTGATGTGTGGCACTGCAGGAGGCTCACAAGGTATCAGGGGCCCTGGTGGCCACAGGGAGGGGGCCAAGCTGTGCCCTAAGGGCTCTGGAGTGGTGACAGGGTTTGGAGCAGGGGTAGGAATGGTCAGATATAGAAAGATCTGGCAGGGTGTGCTGGCTCACACCTGTGATCCCAGCATTTTGGGAGGCCAAGGCAGGTGGATCACTTGAGGCCAGGAATTTGAGACTAGTCTGGTCAACATGGTGAAACTCCATCTCTACTAAAAATACAAAAATTAGCTGGGCATGGGGATGGGGCCTACAATCCCAGCTACTAGGGAGGCTGAGGCAGAAGAATCACCTGAACCTGGGAGGCGGAGGTTGTAGTGAGCTAAGATCACTCCACTGCACACCAGCCTCGGCAACAGAATGGTCTCAAAAAAAAAAAAAAAAAGACATAGAAAGAGCCCTCTGGCTGCTGAGTGGAGGGTGGACCAGAGGAGGTGAGATGAAGGCTGGAAGCCCACTGTGGTGGCCTGGGCAAGAGAGCAGGGAAAAAGAGGAGGGGTGGACGACAGAGATGGAGGAGCACTGCAGGATGAGGCCCACGGCTCAGGCCCAAGGACTGGAATTGGTGTGGCTGCCCCTGAACCAGAAACCTGGGAGTGGAGGAGGAACAGAGGGCACCAGGGCTGAAGGCAGCTGGGCAATCAGCTCAGCTGGAGCCAGAGCCCAAGGGCCTTGAATGCCAAGTTTATCCTGAGGGCACTGGGGGAGCCAAGGAGGGTTTGGGGGAGATCTCTCAGGCTGCCAGGTTGCAGATGGACCCAAGGGGGCAGAAGGGAAGGCTGAAATATTTTGAAAACTGGGTAATGCTGGCAGCGTGGTCCGAGGGGCTTAGGGCTGGAGAGAGTTAGATGTGTGGTCGTGCTGGATGGTTGAAGCTCCCGCTTGAGCCATGACACAGGCGTCAAGAGAACAGCAATCAAAATTCTGCTGCAAGGAAAGCCAACGATGGGTCCTGCCCAGCCCAGCCCAGTTTAGCTCTAAAACATGAGACATAACCACCCCATGGGGCTCCTTTGAGGAGCTTCGGGGATCCAGAAACACCATAAAAATGGCAAATAAAATTGTGGGGGGTGTGCACTTCCTGGGGAAGAAGGAGCCACAGCTTTTATCAGAGCCCTTAACATGAAAATAATGGAGAGAGGCTGACCTTTCTGGGGATGGCTTGTATCTCACGTAGGTGGCCGAGCCGGGGGTGGAGAAGCTCCCAGAAGGCTGTCGGTAGGGAGGGACTCTGTCGGCCCCTGCTGGTGATACTGTGTAAGGGGTTTCTGGGAAGCTGACTGGCCTGGAAGGAGACAGGGGAGGAAGGAGGCAGGGGTGAGTGGGAGGGTATCCCTGCCCTGGGAGGACAGATGTATGGACAGACAGACCGACCTTCTCCCCCTCAAGCCACATCCCTTCTGCTATGCACTGCTCAGGATGAAGGGGAGGATGCTGAGCTCAGGGCGAGAGAAGCCGGGGATGCCCCTGGGCCCCCCTCTTCCCGGAGCCACTGTAGCCGCCCCAACCCACAGCTTCTACAGTGTAACAGGGGGCTGCCTAAGACTGTTCTCACCTCCCCCCACCTGGGGATGAGACATCCCTCTGCAAGTTGGACTCCTTCATTTTTTGGAAAATTTTCTTTTTATCTTTTAATATATAATATCTTCAAAAGAGTATCTGTAAGTTATATTTGTCAGCATCATAAAACAAACTCCCTGAAGCTTCCATCCAACCCCAGGACTAGAATGGTGGTGATAACATCTACCCATGGGCTTCCCTACTTCCCATTTCCCTACCTCCTCCAAAAGAAGTCATGGCTGGGTGCGGTGGCTCATGCTGTAATCCCAGCACTTTGGAAGGCCGAGATGGGTGAATCATGAGGTCAGGAGTTCGAGATCAGCCTGGCCAACATGGTGAAATCCCGTCTCTACTAAAAATACAAAAAAATTAGCCAGGCGTGGTGGCAGGCGCCTGTAGTCCCAGCTACTTGGGAGGCTGAGGCAGGAGAATCGCTTGAACTTGGGAGGCAGAGGTTGTAATGAGTCGAGACCGTGCCACAGCACTCTAGCTTGGGCAACAGGGTGAGACTCCGTCTCAAAAAAAAAAAAGAATTCACTGTCCTAAATTTTGTGTTTATCAGTCTCTTCACCTTAAAAACAACAGTTTTAATTTTTTATCGTTTTCAGAGATGAGATATTGCCCAGTCTGGAGGGCAGTAGTGCAATCAGCTCACTGCAGCCTCAAACTCCTGGGCTCAAGCCATCCTCCCACCTCAGCCTCTTGGGCAACTGGGACCACAGGTGTGCATCATACCTGGCTAATTTGTAATGAACGTTTTTTATAGAGCCAGGGTTCCACTATGTTGCCCAAGCTGGTCTCTAACTCCTGGCCTCAAGCAATGCTCCTGCCTTGACCTCCCAAAATGTTGGGATTATAGGCGTAAGCCACTGTGCCCGGCCTAAAAAAGCAGTTTTAATTTAATTGTCTACTTAGTATAGTGGATTTCCAACTCAGATGCTGAGCTCCCCCAGCACTGGGTCCTCAAACAAGAGCCCCGCAGTGAAAGCTGAAGGGAAGGAGGGAGGGAGGAACAATGGAGACATGCATAAGAAGGAAGGTCAAAAGCCTGAGGCGAGGAAGAGGATGGAGGAAACTAGTGTGGAGAGGGAGGGGGCAGAGGACAGGTGCGGGCAGGTGGGGGTTGGGCAGTCTTCGTCCCCCCACCACAAGTGCTTACCTCTTGCTGTGCAGTGGCTGGGACTCCCGGAAGGGGACCATGGGCGTCTGCTTCGGGGGCCGGCTCAGGGACTGGGCGTGGCCAGGGGTGGTGGGAGTGGTCCACTTGGAGGCCGGTAGAGAGTTATGGGATGCAGGCCCACTCCACTGCCAGGGAGCATTGCTGCGGTGGGGGGCCGGCCCCCAGGAGTGATGCTTTCCTGCTCCGTCTTGGGCTCTGAGGTATTCATGTCATAGGTCTCCGGCCAACCCCTGGAGAGAAAAACTGCGTCATTCAGAAAGGCCCCAGCCCACCAGCACGTGGACCTGCTGTCTAGGCTCGGTTTTCCTGGCCCAATATGAACCAGGATGACCTATTTTTTTTTTTTTTTTTTTTTTTTTGAGACAAGAGTCTCGCTCTGTCACCCAGGCTGGAGTACAGTGGCATGATCTCGGCTCATTGCAATCTCTGCCTCCCAGGTTCAAGAATTCTTGTGCCTCAGCCTCCTGAGTAAGCGGCACCACACCTGGCTAATTTATGTATTTTTAGTAGGAAGGAGTTTCACCACCTTGGCCAGGCTGGTCTTGAACTCCTGATCTCAGGTGATCCACCCACCTCAGCCTCCCAAAAGTGCTGGGATTACAGGCGTAGTAAGCCACTGCACCCAGCCAGGGATGGCCTATTTTAAAAGTTGAGTGAATAGACCTTAAAATGGTCTGAAACTTACCAGCTCAGTCTTCAACCAGGACAGGACCCAAGACAGGGGCTCTGACTGCCTGGCCCTTTCCACCTCATCTCCTCTTCCCTCCTCCCACTCTCTCTGTTTCCTCCCCCTCGCTTCTACCTGACCCAGGCCACACATCTGCCAGTGTCCTCCATGGACCTGCCTGGCCCCCCTTAGCGGTACTCGGGGCCACAAAAGCGGATGTCCTCAGAATCAAAGGACAGTATCTGCCTTGTTCCAAAGACTCTTAAAGGCAGCTGGAAGAGGAGCAAGTGACCTACTTTGCAGGGCGGTTTAAAAAAAAAAAAAAGCCATGAAATCCACAACCTTGAAATAGATGCAGAGAAGCCTGTGACTCCCCCTAGACCAGGCTGGCACCTGCACCGGGGCACTCCTGGCTTGAGGTGGGGAGATCTGCCGGCGGGGCTGGCATTCTCCACTGCCACTGCAGTGCCGCATGGGAGGGGCCCTGAGCCCGAGGATGAGGCCGGGGCAGTGCTCGGAAAATCCACCTTCCCGCAGCTGTGAGAGCTGAGCTCAGAGGAGCCTTCAACCTGGAAGCTCCCATGCCCACATCGAGCTGATCCTCTGAGGGTCTCCTGAGTTTCCTGGAGCCACCCAGTTCAAGGCCACCCAGCAAAAGATCTGGTGGATATGGTGGTTCAGAGGCTGCTATGGTCTGGATGTGGGTTCCCCCAGAAGTCACGAGTTGGAAACTTAACCCTCAATGCCACTGTTGGGAGGTGGAGCCTAGTGGGAGGAGCTCAGGGCCCAGCCCTCATGAATGGATGAACGCTGCTATAAAAAGGGCTTGCAGGAGTGGGTTCTCTGCTCTTCTGCTGTGTGTGGACATGGTGTTCCTCTCCTCCAGAGGTCACAGTGTTCAGGGTACCATCTTGGAAACAGAAAGACCAGGCCCTATCCCGCCAGTGACTAGATCTTGAACTTGCAGCCCCGAGAACTGTGAGAAAGGTACTTCTGTTCCTTGTAAGTTATTCCATCTCGTATTCTGTCATCGCAGCACAAAACAGACTAAGGCAGAGGTGGATGTGCTCTGGCACCCAGGGCCTGACACACTGCACCCCTCGGTGGCACCGTGGCTGGAGCCAACACGCGGCAGTGTCTTCTGGCTGTCTCTTTGGATTGGCAGCTGCCAACATCTTACCAGGCACCAGGTGAGGAACAATAACAATATGAATGTCTAACAGAGCCTGCAGACATGCCAGGCCCAGGCAGAGGTGGGGAACAGGTACCATCGCTGTCCCCAGGCAGTGCACACCTGCCATTCCTGCCTGCCTGGTGTCTCTCCCCACACCCCCTCTCCTGATAACAGGTCTTTGTTAATATGGGCTCTGGGTGGGGCTGATCCCACTTACTGGCTCCAGGCATGAGTATGTGACTCAGGTCCAACCAATCAGAAGCTTTCTCCAAGCCCCACCCCGACACAATGACTAGCACAGAACTGTCATGTGCTCCAAACACGGCCAAAGAGAGATAATGAGCATTAATTCTGGAACTGTTTTTGTTTGTTTTTTTGCTCTGTTGCTCAGGCTGGAGTGCAATGGTGAGATCTCAGCTCACTGCAACCTCTGCCTCCCAGGTTCAAGTGGTTCTCATGTCTTAGGCTCCTGAGTAGCTAGGACTACAGGGTGCCCCACCACACCTGGCTATTTTTGCATTTTACCATGTTGCCCAGGCTGGTCTTGAACTCCTCCTGACCTCAAGTGATCCACCCTCCTTGGCCTCCCAAAGTGCTGGGATTACAGGCATGAGCCACCGCACCCAGCCTCCCTTTTTTTTTTTTTTTTTTTGAGACAGAGTCTTGCTCTGTCACCCAGGCTGGAGTGCAGTGGCTCGATCTCTAGGTTTGAGCGATCCTCCTGCCTCAGCCTCCTAAGTAGCTGGAATTACAGGCATGTGCCACCATGCCTGGCTAATTTTTATATTTTTAGTAGAGACAGGGTTTCACCACGTTAGGCAAGCTGGTCTCGAACTCCTGACCTCAGGTAATCAGCCCACTCTGGCCTCTCAAAGTGCTAGGATTACAGGCGTGAGCCACCACGCCCTATTCTGGAACTGTTTTTGAAAACCATTAGGGAAAAAGATCTATTTCCACTGGGGCTGCTGGGCTGAGGAGATTTAAGTTCAGAGCTGTGGGAGTGGGGGTAGGAGACTGCCTGAGAATGACGGTAAGCATGGAGGTAAAGAGGGGACAGAGGCTCCTGGTGAGGGTGTCTGAGTCCCTGGATATGGCTGTGCCTAACTGCTGTCCCATCTCCTAGTCTTGTTGGGTATGTGGGCCAGTGAAGACTCTCTCTTTGCTGCGCCATGTTTATGTTTCAGCCTGTTCTGTTGCTGCTACCCAGAGTCTTGATCAGTACATCACCTTTTAGAGATAAATAAACTGAGGCACAGAGAAGTTAAATAACCCGTCCAAGGTCGAACAGCCAGTAAGAAGTAGAAGTTGGATTTAAATATTTAGTATATTGACTCCAAAGCCCACAACTTTAACCTAACCACCAGGGCAATGGCCCCACCATACAGTGGCTTGGGAGCCAGTGGGTAGACTTCTTAGGTCCTTGACTTTTCCTTTAGTTATTTAAAAAAAAATTTTTTTTTTTTTTGAGATGGAATCTGGCTCCTGGGACCCAGGCTGGAGTGCTGCGGCATGATCTCAGTTCACTACAACCTCCACTTCCCGGGTTCAAGCAATTCTCATGCCTCAGCCTCCTGAGTAGCTGGGACTAAAGGCACGCGCCACCATGCCTGGCTAATTTTTGTATTTTCAGTAGAGACGGGATTTTATCATGTTGGTCAGGCTGCTCTCGAACTCCTGACCTAAGGTGATCCACCTGCCTCAGCCTCCCAAAGTGCTGGGATTACAGACATGAGCCACCGCACCTGGCCTTTTCCCTTAGGTACTGATGGCTTCATCTTGGGCTAAGAGCTCCTGGGTATGACCTCAAAGGGGGAAACATAGCTGGGCAGTCCCAGCTATGCAGACAGCTCAGTCTGAGATGGGAGGATCACTTGAGCCCAGGAGTTCAAGGCAAGCCTGGGCAACATAGCAAGATTAAAAAAACAAAAACAAAAAACTAAATTATAACAATAATTAAAAGACAAAAAGGGGAAAATACTATTCAATCACTTTGAAGGCAGCATGGGCTGGGAGAGAGTGGCTCATACCTATAATCTCGGCACTTTGGGAGGCTGAGATAAGAGGATCACTTGAACCCAGGAGTCCTAGACCTCATCTCTTAAAAAAAAAAAGATTATCTGGGTGTGGTGGCATGTGCCTTGTGATCCCAGCTACTTAGGAGGCTGAGGCAGGAGAATAGCTTGAACCAGGGAGCCAGAGGTTGCAGTGAGCCAAGATCGTGTCACTGCACTCCATCCTGGCAACAGAGTAAGACTCTGTCTCAAAAAAAAAAAAAAAAAAAAAAATGAAGGCAGCATGGAGTGGTAGAGAGCCAGGGCTATGGGGCCACAGGGCTGGCTCAGATCCTAGCCCTTTTATCACACCTACATGAGCATGGGTGAGGAATTCCTTCCTCAGAGCCTCAGTTTCCTAATCTGTAAGATGGGGCTGGTTGTGAGCATTCTCGAGCGTCAGCAGACTCTGCACATGCCAAGTGCTTAGCAAATCGGAGCTGATGCAGTCGCCTCCTCCGGCAGACTCTAAGGACAGTCTGCCGGGTTTTCCCACAAACAGAAGCAAAACCCTTGCTTCCACTTTCTGAAATCCAATCAAACCCACCTTGGGGCTCTGGAAAGATTCTGCCCCAGCTCCTCTCCCGCCTCCTGCCTTCCACAGTGATCTGAAAAATGACCAGCCTTTAAATCATAAGTGCTCAGCAAATAATGAAGATTCCTGGGCCCCATCCCAGATTACATGCATCAGAATCCCCGCTGAGACAGGGCCCAAGGATCTGCATTTGACTGAGCTGCCTGTGAGGATGTTGACACACAATAACATTTGAGAAGCCCTACTTAAATTTTTTTTTTTTTAAAGACAGAGTCTTGCTCTGTCACACTGGCTGGAGTGCAGTTGCGCGATCTCGGCTCACTGTAACCTCCACCTCCCGGGTTCAAGTGATTCTCCTGCCTCAGCCTCCCAAGTAGCTGAGATTACAGAAGCCCACCGACCACACCCTGCTAATTTTTGTATTTTTAGTAGAGATGGGGTTTCACCATGTGGTTCAGGCTGGTCTCGAACTCCTGACCTAAGGCCACCCACCTCGGCCTCCCAAAGTGCTGGGATTACAGCCATGAGCCCCTGAACTGGCCAATATATTGTTAATTGGGGATAAGAAAAAAAAAAGCAAGATACTATATAGAGGTATAAAGTGCTAGTCTTTGTATTACTATTTTATTTTACTTATTTAATTTTTTTGAGACAGTCTCACTGTTGCCCAGGCTGGAATGCAGTGGTGCAATCACGGCTCACTGCATCCTTGACCTATCCGGCTCAAGTGATCCTCCCACCTCTACCTCCCAAGTAGCTGGGACCACAGACATGTGCCACCATGCCTGGAGAATTAAAAAAAATTTTTTTGTAGAGACAGGGTCTCCCTATGTTGCCTAGGCTGGTCTTGAACTCCTGGGCTGGAGTGATCCTCCACCTGAGCCTCCCAAAGTGCTAGGATCATAGGCATGAGCCACTGTGCTTGGACTTTATTACTATTTTAAATAGTATTTGCTTTCCTGCATAAGATATTTCTGAAAGAATGCATAAGAAACTGGGAGCAGTGGTTGTTTCCGGTAGGCGAAACTGGAGGATGCGGGTAGGAGACAGGGATGCCCTGTTACGTCATTTGAATCCTTAAAAACAACTGCACTCCAGCCAGGGCGACACACACACACACACACACACACACACACACACACACACACAACACAGAACTCCAGCCTTGTGGCCTGGCAGTGGGAGAAGAGGCGGTGCATTCTCCTCAGTGTCTGAGAGCATGGGGTCGGCATGCATGCCGTGAGGCCTGGCTGGTGGCAGCAAGGACGCTTCTGTCCCGTCCTTATTGTTTCCCTCAGAGCTCACTGCAATAGAAATTTGAGCCAGGGTGGCATCAAGAGGCTGGAGAGCCCAGAGACGGGGTTATCAGCTCTGCAAATGAGATCAGCTACACACCTCTGCATTTGAAGAACAACAAAAACCACCCAAGTCCCAACCCACGCCCTCCCCTGCAAACGGGAGATCCTGTTTCAGCAGCCGTGGTATAAAGGCAGCAGGAGGGTAAGTCTTCCTCCTGAACAGGGCAGGGAGAAGAACTCGTCTGTCTGGGTGCACTCTCCCTGGCCCTGTCTTCCCAAAGCTGGAGAATCGCAGACTTTTCTTTGCATTTTAGTTTGTCCCTACCTGTATGTTTGGGGTAGAGTCACGAGACGGGCGAGCTGGCTTGTCTCGGGCACACGTGGGAGTGTGTGGAGAGGGTGCATGTCCTTCCCCGAGGAGCACAGCCACCAGGGCACTCGCCTGTGGTGTTATCTGGCCTTGACGTGCCCCTGCAGAGATCTGAGCAGGTGTGGCCGGGCCTTGGCTCCAAGCAGAGGAGGAAGGCGGCAGGGGAAGAGGGCTGGGACCAGGAGACACCTGGGGTGTGACTGGAGTCCTGAGGCTGAGCCATTGGGAGTGTGTGGGTAAGGGTGGCCACACCCTCAGGCTCAGGGTTTAGGCCTACCCAGAGCAAGCACGACTCAGGAAGGTGAGGGTGGGGAAACCACTTGCATGCCTGTGTATTAACAGCTCGCGATGGCTTTCAGAGGCCGCAGAGTATCATGGAGACAAGCCAACCCGGATTTGAATTCTGCTTTGCTGCTTATTCGCTGTGCAACTCTGCAAAGGGACTTGTTTGCCCTGGGCCTCAGTTTTTCTCGTCTGTAAAGTGGAGATCACACCAGCCCTGGTGTGAGCCCGGAAAAGTCATATGTGAATATGGCACTCATCATCACCCCAGTTTGTACCCTCCTCTTGGCTCAATCTGATGCAGCCGCACAGGCTCTCTTTTGGTCTGTTGCCCTGCCGAGGGCCTTTGCTCTCACTTGCAGGCCTTCCTGGACCACCATGTCCAATGTGGGTTATGTGCCCTTCACAATCCTCACATGCAGTATCTCAGCACTAGCGTCTCTCGAGTGCCTCCTATAGGCCAAGTACTATCCCATGGGCTTTTTTTTTTTTTTTTTTTTTGAGAAAGCTGGAGCGCAGAGGTGTGATCACAGCTCACTGCAGGCTCAACCTCCTACCTCACCCTGAGTAGCTGAGACTACACGCATGTGCCATCACAACTAGCTAATTTTTAAAAATTTGGGCTGGGTGCAGCGGCTCACACCTGTAATCCCAGCACTTTGGGAGGCTGAGGTGGGCAGATCACACGAGGTCAGGAGTTTGAGATCAGCCTGGCCAACATGGTGAAACCCTGTCTCTACTAAAAATACAAAAATTAGCCAAGTGTGGTGGTGCATGCATGCCTGCAGTCCCAGCTACTCAGGAGGTCAAAGCACAAGAATCGTTTGAACCCAGGAAGCAGAGCTTGCAGTGAGCCGAGATCATGCCACTGTACTGCAGAGTCTGGGAAACAAGAACGAAACTTTGTCTCAAAAAAAAGAAAATGTGTTGTAGTGATGAGGTCTTGCTATGTTGCCGAGGCTGGTCTTGAACTCCTGGGCTCAGGTGATCCTCCCACCTAAGTCTCCGAAAGTGCTGAGAGCCACCAGCACTCTACGGGTATAAGCCACTTACTGCGTCTGGCCTTTCTTATGTGCTTTATAAGCTGGAACTCCTTCAACTTCACAAACGCTTCTCATTTTACAAATGAGGAAACCCGGGCACAGCATGGTGAGGCCACTTCCCTAGGGTCGCAGGTAACAAGAGGAAGAGCTGGGATTCAAATGAAGACTGCCTTGCTGCAGAGACAGCCTCCCCCGCTATGCTCTCCTGCCTCCCCCGCGATGATCTGAAATCATCTCATTCGTTTACTTGTATACTGTTTGTCCCCCCTGGCCCACTGGGGCCTCACTCCATGAGGCCAAGGCCTTGGCTGTCCTCTGTGCAATGTTTCCAGAGATGGGAACACGGTGGGTCTCTCTCATTGGTCACTTCTGGAGGTTGCTAGGGACCAACTCATTATTCTGAAAACTGTATTTATCTTGCCTTCCTTGTACATATTATACCTCGGGGTAACTAAACAGTTACTGAAGGAAAGCTCTTTTTAGAAGCATTCCAGCCAATACATGAAGAAAGAATGATAGAATAAAGATGGTGCTTTTCTGCATCTGCAACTGTCATGAAATGATGGATCTAGGCAACGTCTAGCAGTGGCTGCTAGGCCGTGAATCAGGGCTGAAGGGGACGTGGCGATGGCCAGGGGGTGCTGTCTGAAGCCTCTACTCACCCTTAGCGTCACTTGCAGAGGGACATGAGACACACAGTGCCTTCTCACAGATGCATATTTAGGAGTGCTTTGGCTGAAAGACATCCAACTGGGGCCTGAGCAAGCTGCCATCTTTGACTCTAGTTTACAGAAAATCCCACTGGTGGAGCAACAGGCTAACGGACACCATGGGGAGGCCACCAGCGCTAAAGCCAGGAAGAGGAAGCTCTAAGGACAGGTGACCTGGTTTCTTTCCAAAATTAACTGCAAGGAAAAGGCCAGGTGTGGTGACTCATGCCTGTAATCCCAGCACTTTGGGAGGCTGAGGCAGGTGGATCATGAGATCAGGAGTTCAAGAGCAGCCTGGCCAAGATGGTGAAACCCCATCTCTACTAAAAATACAAAAATTAGCCAGGTGTGGTGGTGTGCACCTGTAATCCCAGCTGCTCAGGAGGCTGAGGCAGAGAAGTGCTTAAACCTGGGAGGCGAAGGTTGCAGTGAGCCGAGATTGTGTCACTGTCCTCCAGCCTGAGTAACAGAGCAAGCTCCGGCTCAAAAAGAAAAAAGAAATTACTGTTAAGGTGATTAACATGAGTCAGGTGAGGTGGCTCATGCATGTAATTCTAGCGCTTTGGGAGGCCGAGGCAGGCAGATCACTTGAGGTCAGGAGTTCGAGACCAGCCTAGGCAACATGGTGAAACCCTATCTCTACCAAAAAACACAAAAATTAGCTGGGTATAGTGAGCACATGTCTGTAGTCCCAGCTACTGCTGAGACTGAGGCAGGAGAATCACTTGAACCTGGGAGGTGGAGGCTGCACTGAGCCGAGATGGTGCCACTGCACTCTAGCCTGGGCGACAGAGGTCAGGAATTCAAGACGAGCCTGGGCCACGTGGTGAAACCCCAACTCTACTAAAAATACAAAAAATTAGCCGGGCTTGGTGGTGGGTGCCTACAGTCCCAACTACTTGGGAGTCTGAAGCAAGATAATCACTTGAACCCGGGAGGTAGAGGTTTCAGTGAGCTAAGATTGCGCCACTGTACTCCAGCCTGGGCAACAGAAACAAAAGAAATAAGTCACCTACCATCTACCAGCTTCCCACTGCGCTTGGAATAAAACCCAAACTGTTCCATGGCCCATGAAGCCCACACCATCTGCTCGGTCACCTCTGTCCTTTGCTCTTAGCTCTCACTCCTGCTCACTTTGCTCTAGCCACATGGGCCTCCCCCGCACTCCAGGAACGCGCCACCCATGTACACTGGGGAGGCCATGTACACTGGGGAGGCCTGTGCCCTGCCCAGCTCCCGTCTGCACGGCTGTCTCCCTGTGGAGCCTCACGGAGCCTTCTCTGCCCACAATGGCGCTGCAGCCCCTTTGTTACCCTGCTTTAATTTCCTTCTGAGACTTAGCACTACCTGATCCTGTATGACACACCTATTTCTTCACCGCCTGTCTCTCCCTGTAAAACACAAACTGCAGGGGATCAGGCACTTTGCTGTAGTCACTTTGAACAGAGCTTACATATAGTAGGGGTTCAGTAAACACATACTGAACAAATGAATGAAGTGTGGTGTGCCCGCAGGCAAGCGACTGTTAACTTCGTGTGCTTCATGCAGCAAACGGGAAGAATGATGTTCTCCCTCACAGGGCGGCCGTGGAGATGACATTGACTCATGCCTATATGAAGGAATAAACTAGTAACTGGCCTACAGTAAGCGCTCCGTAGATGCGCCCTCTCTCTCCTGTCACTGTTGCCACTATTCCTGCTGAGAGGGGCCTACCTATCCCCTCGTCTATTGGGATGTCAAATGACAGTCCCAGGGAGCCCTCGGGCCAGTGCTCTGGGAGCTGCCACCCACCCACCAGCCGGATGAAAGGCGGAGGGCCTTACCTCCGGGGGTGTGCCGTCCTCAAAAGGTGGAATGATGACCACTTTCACGGTGACAGAGGTGCGCAGTAGGTCAATCATCTGGTCGTGGGTCAGTGTGACCACGGCCACCTTGCAGATCTCCACCAGTCGGCTGCCCTGCCGGAGGCCGGCCTGCCAGGCAAACCCATAGTCCTCGACCTCGGCCACTGTGCCATCATACTTCACATGGAAGCCCAGCTGCCCGAGCCCGTTCCGCCGCAGCGTCATGTCCACCGTCTCCCAGCCATTGGTCATCACCTGCAGGCAACAGGCAGCATTGAGCTTCAGAAGCTGTATGCATTAGCTCCTCTGGAAGACCCGTGGTCAGATTCCCCACTTTGAGGCCGAAAACCTGTCATCTCCAACCTTCTCGGGCAATGGCAGGGGACCTGCAGGGGGAACACGCACCTGGTCCCAGCCCGGCTTCCTGATTTCTGGAGGGGAAATGTGGATATGTGACTCTGTCGCTTACAACCTTGCAGAGACCATGGCAGGCATGAGCTATGGCCCCAAAGGCCCTGACCTCCCTCCTTCCTAGGGTCTAGTGGGACTGTACTTCTTGGTTCCCTTGTGGTTGGATGGGGCCCTGGGACTTGTTTTGGCCAATAAGTTGAGAGTGGTACTGGCATCTCCTCTGGGCTGACGTATTTGTTTGTTTATTTATTTATTTATTTTTGAGACGAAGTCTCACTCCGTCACCCAGGCTAGAGTGCAGTAGTGCCATCTCAGCTCACTGCAACATCTGCCTCCTGGGATCAAGTGATTCTCCTGCCTCAGCCTCCTGAGTACCTGGGATTATAGGCATATACTAACATACCTGACTAATTTTTGTATTTTTAACAGAGACGGGTTTCGCAATGTTGGCCAGGCTGGTCTCAAACTCCTGACCTCAGGTGATTCACCCAGCCTCCCAAAGTGCTAGGATTACAGGCATGAGCCACTGCACCCGGCCTTATTTTATTTATTTATTGAGGCAGAGTTTATTTATTTATTTATTTATTGGGGCAGAGTTTTGCTCTTGTTACCTAGGCTGGAGTGCAATGGTACGATCTTGGCTCACTGCAATATCTGCCGCCTGCGTGCAAGCGATTCTCCTGCCTCAACCTCCTGAGTAGCTGGGGTTACTATGATGCCCAGGCTTGTCTCAAACTCCTGGCCTCAAGAGATCCTCCTACCTCTGCACTTTTTATTCTTTCTCATCTTGTTACTATAGCAAAACCCTCAGGAAGGGGATCAATGCCTTTATAAAAGAGGCCCAACGTGGTGGCTCATGCCTGTAATCCCAGCTACTTGGGAGGCTGAGGCAGGAGAATTATTTGAATCTGGAAGGCGGAGGTTGCAGTGAGCCGAGGTTGCGCCACTGCACTCCAGCCTGGGGAAAGGGGCCCTCACCAGATACTGAACCTGCTGGTTCCTTTATCTTGGACTTCCTGGCCTCCAGAACTGTGAATAAATAAATTTCTCTTGCTTATAAGCTACCTGTCTAAGGTATTTTATAATATTCAGGCTAAATGGACTAAGACATGTAACCTTTAATATTGTAACTCAGGCTGAGTGCAGTGCCTCACGCTTGTAATCTCAGAACTCTGGTAGGCCAAGGCAGGAGGACTGCTTAAGCCCAGGAGTTCAAGATGAGCCTGAGCAACACAGCAAGACCTTGTCTCTTCCAAAAAAAAAAAAAAAAAAAAAAATTAGCTGAGCATGGTGGCATATGCTTGCAGTCTCAGCTCTATACAGCTACACGGGAGGCTGAGGTGGGAGGCTGGCTTGAGCCCAGGAGACTGACGCTACAGTGAGCTAGGACTATGCCACTGCATTCCAGCCTGGGTGACAGAGTAAGACCTTGTCTTTAAAAATTAAAGTTAAGGGTGCGGTGGCTCATGCCTATAATCCCAGCACTTTGGGAGGCTGAGTCGGGTAGATCATGAGGTCAGGAGTTCGAGACTAGCCTGGCTGACATGGTGAAACCCCGTTTCTACTAAATACACAAAAAAATCAGCGGGGCACGGTGGCAGACGCCTGTAATCACAGCTACTCAGACTTGGGAGGCTGAGGCAGGAGAATTGCTTGACCCTGGGTGGCAGAGGTTGCAGTGAGCCGAGATTGCGCCATTGCACTCCAGTCTGGGCGAAGGGCGGGACTCCGTCTCAAAAACATAAATAAATAAATAAATAAAAATTAAAGTTAAAATTAAAAATAAAAAGAATTATGTCTCTGTGATTGATTTTATAGCTTATTCATGGGTGGCAATGTGTTCATTTGACAATAAGGAATTATTGTTAATTTTTTATTTTATGTATGATGACAAGATAGTTATGTTTTAAGAGTTTGTAAGTTTTAGAAATAAATATTGAAAAAGTTTATGGATGAATGATAGGATGTCTAGGATTTGCTTCAAAATAATTGGGAAAGAGAACACACCTGGCCAAGACTGGGGTTCTTAAACGGTTCCCTCTGCTTTAGCATATGCTTGCAATTTTCTATAATTAAAAAATAGAATTGGGCTGGGCGCAGTGGCTCATGCCTGCAATCCCAGCACTTTGGGAGGCTGAGGCAGGCGGATCAGCTAAGGTCAGGAATTCAAGACCAGTCTGGCCAACATGGTGAAATCCCATCTCTACTAAAAAAATAAAAAATTAACTGGGTGTGGTGGCGCACACCTGTAATCCCAGTTACTCAGGAGGCTGAGGCAGCAGAATCGCTTGCACCCAGGACTCAGAGGCTGCAGTGAGCTGAGATCACGCCAATGCACTCCAGCCTAGGAGACAGAGCGAGACACCATCTCAAAAATAAATAAAATAAAATTGGTTTGAAAGGAAAGGTGCTGCTCAGTGCCTCAAAAGAGAACACTGTGGCTAGATTCGTCCTAGCCCATTACTTTGCTCTGGGAGTCAAAATTCTTCTTTCCTTTGAAGCTGTCCCTCTTGTGTCCAAGGAGTTTGGCTGTGGGTTGTAAAGCAAAGTCCTGTGTGTCTGGGCCCACAACCAGTTAGGCCATACCAGCCCTCAGCATCCTGGGCTGTTCCCCTTGTAAGGCCCAACTTTCCATAGAGTCCAGAGAGAGAAAGTAGGCAACAGCTCAACAAACACTGCTGTGGCAAGGCCTGCCAACACCGTTCGTTTTCCATTCCCGCCCCCACCCTCCACCACCTTTCAGTAATTAGGCCCAGGCTCCTCTGTAAAACAGAGTTTTGATGGGCACGTGGCCATCTAGTTGGGGACCACATTTCTCTGCTTCCTTTGTAGCTGGTATGGACAGAGGACTCAGTTTTGGCCAACAGGATATGAAGTGATGAAACGTCTACCTTGTATTCTTTCTTCTTTTTTATTTTTTTTTTAGAGACGGAGTTTTGCTCTTGTCGCCCAGGCTAGAGTGCAGTGGCCCAATCTCGGCTCACTGCAACTTCTGCCTCCCGGGTTCAAGTGATTTTCCTGCCTCAGCCTCCTGAGTAGCTGGGATTACAGGCGCCAGTCACCACGCTCAGCTAATTTTTGTATTTTTAGTAGAGACAGGGTTTTACCACGTTGGCCAGGCTGGTCTTGAACTCCTGACCTCAGGTCATCTGCCTGCCTCGGCCTCCCAAAGTGTTGGGATTGCAGGCATGAGCCACTGTGCCCAACCTTTTTGTTTTTTGTTTTTCGGTAGAGATGGGGTCTCACTCTGTTGCCCAGGCTAGTCTTGAACTCCTGACCTCAAGCAATCCTCCCAGCTCGGCCTCCCAAAGCTCTGGAATTACAGTCGTGAGATACTGCACCCAGCCAAAACCCTCCAAATCGGGGGTGTCCAATCTTTTGGCTTCCCTGCGCCGCACTGGAAGAAGACCTGTCGTGGGGCCGGGCGTGGTCACATCTCTAGTCCCAGCACTGAGAGGCTGAGGCCAGTGGATTGCTTGAGGCCAGGAATTTGAGACCAGCCTGGCCAACACAGCGAAACTCTGTCTCTACCAAAAATACAAAAATGAGCCGGGCATGGTGTTACATGCCTGTAATCCCAGCTACTCGGTAGGCTGAGGCATAAGAACCGCTTGAACCTGGAAGGCTGAGGTTGCAGTGAGCCGAGATCATGCCACTGCACTCCAGCCTGGGCAACAGAGTGAGACTCTGTCTCAAAGAAAAGAAAAATTGTCTTGGGCCACACATAAAACACTAATGATAGCTGATAAGCAAAAAAAAAAAAAAAAAAAAGAAAAGAAAAATCACAAAAAAATTCATAAAGTCATAATATTTTAAGACATTATGAGTTTATAAACTCAGTTTGTGAATTTGTGTTAGGTGCCATTCAAAGCTGTCTGGGGCTGCAGGCTGGACAAGCTTGCTCTAAATGTTAAACTTTGGTAACTAACTAAACATGGCTGGGACTGTATCCAACTCGTGGATTTGAGACTTTCTCCTTGTCTGATTTAACACCCTCTGATAGGTTCTCCTGGCATCCTCCACAACCCCCTTTTAAGCTCTTGGCACTTGTAATTGTGTGTTTAATACCTGTCCCAGATAGGAAGCCCCATGAAAGTAGGCCTGGGCGTGTTATGGTTGCCACTATGTCCCAGCACTGCCCAGGCCAAGGCCAGGCACATAATAACCTCATTCAAAATATTAACAAAAGATGGGATACGCTTGAACCCAGGGGGTAGAGGTTGCAGTAAGCGGAGATTGCACCACTGATGCCAGCCTGGGCACAGAGAGAGACTCCATCTCAAAAAGAAAAAAAAACAAACACACACACACAAAATAACAAATGATGGGACACCATTAGGTCAGGAAGTCTGAGGCAGTTGAGTCAGCTGCTGGGGAGAGTCTGGAATCTGCTCCCTGTGGGTGCTTCACAAAGAGAGAGACTTGCTGTCATGAGTCACTCAAGAAGGGCCAGCCCCTTCATGGGAGATGGCTTCTGTCACCATTCCCTGGTCCACTGGTTCCCTAGCAGGCTCTGGGGCATTGAGACTGGGGGTGGGTTGGGGGTATTGCTGTGGAAATGTGCTCGAAAAAGATTCCACCAATGGTAGGCACAGGGGTGGGGGTGGGACAGAGTGGCACAGTGAGGATGTGGGTAAAACATCTCACCTGGCATGGTGCCTGGCATGGTCCCTGCTCAAGAAATGCGAGCTACTGTCAAGATCAGGGGAGGTGGAGTAGCCTGGCGTTTAAGAATCCAGGCTCGGTTGGATGTGGTGGCTCACACCTGGAATCCCAGCACTTTCGGAGGCCGAGGTAGGTGGATCACTTGAGGCCAGGAGTTCAAGACCACGTTGGCCAACAGGCGAAACCCTATCTCTACTAAAAATGCAAAAATTAGCCAAGCATGGTAGAGGGTGCCTGCAATCCCAGCTACTTGGGAGGCTGAGGCGGGAGACTCGCTTGAACCTGGGAGGTGGAGGCTGCAGTGAGCCGAGATGGCACTACTGCATTCCAGCCTGGGTGACAGAGCAAGACTCCGTCTCAAAACAACAACAACAAAACCCAAAGGCTCTTTGGGGTCTGGGCAAGTCCAGGTCTCTCTGGGCCTCAGTTTCCTCATCTGTGAAGTGAGGATGAGAACGGTATCTACCTCAAGGTGCTGAGCAGGGTCTGACACACAGCTGGCGCCCACTCGACACTCGCTACTGCAGCCTCTGCAGGGTAGGGTGCATTTGTGCCTGCACTCGGGTCCTGCTCACTCAGCAGCTACTGTGCACCAGATGCTGGCCTAGGTGCTGAGTACACAGCAGCGAACAGATAACACATAGCGCACGGCAGACAGTGGTGAAGCAGGCAAAGCGGGGGAGTGTGCTCCAAGCCAGTGGGTGGGGTGGGGAGGTGAAATCTTAGATAACAAGGCCCTACTGACAAGGCGACATGTGACCAAAGGCCTGTAGGAGGAAAGGGAGCGAACCACGTGGTTATCAGAGAAGTGTTCCAGAGAGGCACAGGTGGTAAAAAGGACGCCTCTTGAGCATGCGCATGAAATCCCAGAGGTCTGCATGGCTGGGGCAGAAAGCAACAGTGAGATGAGATCAGAGAAGTCTACAGGAAGCCAGATCACACCAGGCCTCAAGAGCTTCCATAAGGCCCCAGCCTTTAACCTACAGTGACCTGAGGGTTTACAGCAGAAAGGTGATGTGATCAGATTGCTCTCACTACCATGTTGAGAACAGGCCACAGAGAAGCAAGGGCAGGGGCAAGAGGGACCAGAAAGGACACCACTGCAAGTGTCTGGGAGACGCCAGGGTGGCTTGCACCAGGGTGCGGTGCTGTGGGAGGCAGGGGGAGATGACTGGCGTCTGCCTACGGAAGTGGAGCTGATGAATGTGGGCATGAGAGAGAATGGAGCCCAGACTGATGCCAAGGCTGTGATATCAGCAAACAGAGGCATGGACTTGACTTTTTTTTTTCCCTAAAACCTTACTTGAGTAGAGGACTTCTGTTTTACAAACTCAGGAAACCTCTGAGAGGGGTAGGGAGGAACACAGGCGTTTGCTTTTGTTTGTTTGTTTTGAGATGGAGTCTTGCTCTGTCGCCCAGGCTAGAGTCCAGTAGGGCTCACTCTCAGCTCACTGCAACCTCTGCCTCTTAGGTTCAAGCAATTCTCCTCCCTCAGCCTCCCAAGTAGCTGGGGTTACAGGCACATGCCAACATGCCCAGCTAATTTTTGTATTTTTAGTAGAGACAGGGTTTCACCATATTGGCCAGGCTGGTCTCAAACTCCTGACCTGAAATGATCTGCCCACTTAAGCCTCCCAAAGTGCTGGGATTATAGCTGTGAGCCACCGCACCTGGCCACTTTTTATTTTTTTTTGAGTCAGGGTCTTGCTCGGTTGTTAAGGCTGGAGTGCAGGTGTGATCACAGCTCACTGCAGCCTCAAACTCCTGGGGTCAAACAATCATCCCACTCAGTCTCCTGATCAGTTGAGACCACCATGCCTAGCTAATTTATTTTTTACTTTTTTTTTTTTTTTTTAAGAAATGGGGTCTCACTATGTTGCCCAGGCTAGTCTGAAACTCCTGGGCTCAAGCAATCCTCCCCCTTTGGCCTCTCAAAGTGTTGGGGTTATAGGTATAAGCCACTGCACCTAGCAATGCAGAATGATTCTTGTTCCTGCTTTTCAGGTGAAGAAACTGAGTCACAAAGAAGCTAAATAACTTGGCTAAAGGTCATGCAGCTGGTAAGTGGCAGTGCTGGGACTTGAAGCCAGGCCTTCCGACACTAGGGCTTGTGCTCTGAACTGCTATGTTACATGCTATCTCTATTTAGCATGCATGGCACGCCATTCTGCTAAGCCTACTACAGAGGCAATCACTGACCACAGTGTTCTTCTTGTGGAGCTTAGATGTGGCCTAAGTACTTCTGAGCACAATGCTTCAGGCAGACAGCAACTAAGATGTCACCAATCAGCCACTCTTGGTTTGTCCATGAGGAGTTTAGGGGAAGATTTCTACCTAGACTGTGAGTCTTTGTCTTTTAATAGGGCAAGTTAAGCCATTCACATTTATTGTGATTACTAACATGGAACTTATTCCTGCTATATAATTTTATGTTCCTTTGTGCTTTCTTGCATTTTTTCCCTCCTCTTACCTCTGCCCTGTCCTTTAATGATTTGGACATTTTTCATCCTATTTTAATTATTTTAGAAAGTACTCTTACACTTTTTTTTTTTTTTTGAGACAGGGTCTCATTCTGTTGCCCAGGCTGGAGTGCAGTGGTGTGATCTCAGCTCACTGCAGCCTCAACCTCTTAGGCTCAAACAATCCTCCCACCTCAGCCACTTGAGTAGCTGGGACCACAGGCATGCACCACCACACTTTGCTAATTTTCTTATTTTTCTTTTTTTTGTAGACAGGGTCTCACTATGGTTACTCAGGTTGGTCTGGAATCCCTGGGCTCAAGCAATCCACGTGCCTCCGCCTCCTAAAGTACTGGGATTGCAGGCATGAGCCACAGTGCCCAGCTTACATTTTTAACCTAAACTTAAACTTTCTATCAACGTCCAAGATTAATAAGTATGTCTCTTGTCCTTCCAAGGTAATAGCATAAAGAGCCTCAGATCCCTGGCACAAACCTTCCAGAGGAAGAACCTAGCTGCAGAATCCACATGATGTCTCGTGTGTCTGTGACAACTGTGATTCTCTCAGGGCCAGTGAGTGTCTTAGCCTAACTGACTGGGCTAGGGAAGTATTTCAGTGGTTCCTGAGACTGCAACCATACCAACCGCTGCCCCATCGCCGGGCTCTCTCCCTTACCTTCAGTCTCTGCACAATCTCCCTTATGTCCTCCACAGAGCCCTCTGTCGCCTGTAAGAAGATGTGGTCCCCTCGCCCATAGAAGATTTTGAGTGTGGGAGGAGTCTGGGGTCCAGCCAATGACATCCCCCGCAGTAGCAGTTGAACACCACCTCCTTGGTGCGTAGGTCCAGGAGCACCACAAACTCATTGGAAATTCCCAAATGCAGTCAATTTCCACTCCCTGGGCGTAGTCCTGAGCCACCACCCTCCAGGCGATGGCCCCCGCGCTGTGCTGCTCAGCGCCGGCCCGTGCTTTTGTCTTTTCCTTCTTCTTGGAGGTCAGGGAGATGAGGTTGAATTTGCCCGTGGAGTCGATGGGGGTGTTGGAGACACAGTTTTCAGCCAGGTCCTTGAGATACTCCTGGCGGGTCCTGGTGGCCATGGTGTGGAACTTGTCGGACTTGTGCGCGGCGTTCTCGGCATTAATCACCTTGGCCAGCAAGAAATCTCTGAAGACGTCGAGATTTGCGGAATGTGGTTCCGCTGGGGATGGGGGGGGCCGAAGGAGGAGCGTCTTTGGATCGGGTCACAGCCATACTGTGGAGGAAGAGATTATTTAGACAGTGGGAAGAAATGCACTCGGACACTTTAGAAAGAAAATATTTGATCAAAAAATAGGAATAGAGTTTTCTTTTGTTTGTTTTGTTTAATGGAGACAGGTCTCACTCTGTCACCCAGGCTGTAGTACAGTGGTATAATCATGACACACTGCAGCTTTGACCTCCTGGCCTCAAGCAATCCTTCTGCCTCAGCCTCCCAAGTAGCTGAGACTGTAGGCTCACACCACCGTGTCCAGCCAATTTTGTTTATTTTTTGTAGAGACAAGGTCTCAAACTCCTGGGCTCAAGCCATCCTACCTCCTGGGCTTCCCAAAGTGTTGGGACTACAGGTGTGAGTCACCACACCTGGTCAAACGGTTTCCTTCGGAAGAATGAAAGTCCACATCTAATTAGAAAGTTGCTGGCTAACCATATTAGAAATCTAATAAAAAGTGGGCCGGGTGAGGTGGTTCACACCTGTAATCCCAACACTCTGGGAGGCCGAGGCAGGTGGATTACCTGAGGTCAGGAGTTCTAGACCAGCCTGACCAAAATGGTGAAACCCTGTCTCTACTAAAAATACAAAAATTAGCCAGGCATGGTGGTGGGCGCCTGTAGTTCCAGCTACTTGGGAGGCTGAGACAGGAGAATTGCTTAAACCTGAGAGGCGGAGATTTCAGTGAGCTGATATGGTGCCCCTGCACTCCAGCCTGGGTGACAGAGCAAGACTCTGTCTCAAAAAAAAAGGTCTCAGGGCACATACACATATTCTATAAAGCAGATGTTTGAACATCCTCTGACATCAAAGGGTAATTCCCCAAGGACTGTCCAACTTCAGGTATTCTTGTTTTAAATACACATACGCTGTATAGCAGATCATATTACAGTTTGGCAAAACTCCACTCCCTCCTCTGTACCTTCGCAGGCAGGCACACCCCATGGATCTTGGTCATGTGACTTGATTTGGCCAATGGCTTCCAAGTAAAGGCTTGAAGTGTGTGTGTGTGTGTGTGTGTGTGTGTGTGTGTGTGTGTGTGTGGGTGTGGTGTGGGTGTGTGTGTGTGTTGAGGTAGGGGGACTGCCTCCTAAGCTCCTGCCATCACTGTGGGATAAACAGACCCCAAGTAGTCTCCTGGTCCCAGAAGATGAGAGTCCCCTTGGAGCGGACCTGGAATCAAGTCCAGCCAGACTCCAGCAGACCCGCAGATGTGTGAGCCAGAAAGAAATGTCAATCTTGTCACTGAGCTCTGGGGTGGTTTGTTACACAGCTTTATTGTAGGAATAGCTGACTGATGCAGAATGCTTACAAGGTTTAGTTCTTTCCAACACTTGTGTGACATAAGTATACTTTGTAAGTCACCTCAACAAAGGTTATTTTGAAAATTCATTGTATTCCTCTGGTAGATCTGAGGTTTAAAGAAGAAAAAAAAAATTAAAAAAGGAAATTCATTGTAACAGGAAGTTAGAATGGAACTCTTCCTGTTTTGGTTTTGAGTGGGCAGGGTTGGGAGGAAGACAAGGGCCAGGTGCAGAAGCAGGAGAGGTAACCAGGCTCCCCACCCATCGAGGCTTCCGGGCAGAAGGAGGCCTGAACCAGGACAGGGAGAAGATCTGTTGATGAGTCACATTTGGAGATTTGAGGAATATCTTGGATGTGACGTTCTGATGACCAAATTAAATAGACGCTCAGTGGTCTTTGGACACACTATTGCTAAAAGTGCGCAAAAAGGCCAAGGCACCTGCCAGAACATTCACCCAGGGCAAGTGAGTTATGTTCTGTTTCCTTTATTATTATTATTTTTTGAGATGGAGTCTTGCTCTGTTGCCCAGGCTGAAGTGTAGTGGTGTGATCTCAGCTCACTGCAGCCTCCACCCCCCAGGTTCAGTCAGTTCTCCCAAGTCAGACTTCCAAGTAACTGGGATTACAGGTATGTGCCACCCTGCCCAGCTAATTTTTGTATTTTTAGTAGAGATGAGGTTTTACTACGTTGGCCAGGCTGGTCTCGAATTCCTGGCCCCAAGTGATCTACCTGCTTCAGCCTCCCAAAGTGCTGAGATTACAGGCGTGAGCCACCATGCCCAGCCTGTTCTTTCTGTTTCTCAATGGCACGAGGTGATGTCAATGAGTGAGCAATAAGTTAATTACATGTTCCTAAAAGTGCATGGTATTTTCATCCTTGATTAAAACTTCTATTTGTCAGTAGTGTCTCTTCCAACCAACTGTAGGACAATTTAAAAGGTATTTTTCATTATGGATGAAAAATACTCCATGAAACTCAAACCCAATGTCATACTTGCTCAGGTTTTGTTGATTCCCTCCCCTTACCCCCAAATCCTGACAAGGGTGACACTTATCCACTTGTTTGACAAGCATTTCCTGGACTCCCATGCTCTAGACTAGCTTCTAGTCTAGGAGGAGGGACATCCGAAATCAACACACAGAGATAAACTCATAAAAACAAGGAAAGGGAACAGGGCGTGTTACGACAGAGGGAGAGGAGGACCTGACTTGGACCAGGAGAATCTGGGAGGGCCTCTCTGAGGAAGTGACAATGAAGCTGGGATCTAAGGGCTGAGTGGAACCAGAGGAAGAGCTGAGGGAGAGTGCTGTGGGCAGGGGGTGCAGCACAGGTAGCAGCCGACTAGAGAAGGCCAGGGTGAGGTCACCAGGGGCCAGGCCACACAGGGCCTTGGTACGTTAGCACTTCCCATCCTCATCATGAGAGCAGGCAACCATTTAATGATCTGATCTGGTGGTGAAACCATTCCCTGTCTGCCATTCTCCGCACTCTCTGCAGGAGAAGGAAGTTCTCTCCAGCCGTGTTACCTGGGTTCCTGTGCCCTTTGGCTTCCAGCTGAGTTTGGCCAATGGGAAGCACCGGCAGGGGATGGGAAGGCGTGAGGAGAGAGACTGGAGTACTTATTTCTCTTGCCTTTCTCCCTTTGGGACTGTGATGATAGCGTCAATGGCCGTCATCTTTGGTCCCTTACAGCTGCTGCTCCTGTTACGCCACGCCTCTCCCAGGGCCACAGCTCTCACCAGCTTTCAGCAACTCCTTCCATCTCCCTCTAGGCCCACCAAGCCTTGGGGGTGGGTGAAGGCTCCTGCCCTGGCTAGGCCCCACATGTGGCACCTTCCCACGTGGTTCCCGCAACCTCCCCCACACCTCTGTCAGTGGCCTGTGTGGTTTTCCATCAACTCCCTTTGGTTAAATCCTTGAGGGAGATCTGCTTCTTGCTGGGTTCCCAATGGAGGCAGGTGCTGACAGAGGGACAGCAGATTGGCAACTGGCAGAGACCAGTGTGGCTGCCTCAGAAAGAATGGACTAGAGGACAGAACACGTGCAGGAGACCAGTGTGTGAGCTACTGCGTGACCCCGGCCCATCAGGCTAGATCCCTCGCTCTCCATCTCCGGCACTGTCTAGTGACCCTTCATGCCCCAGGGATGCCACGTGGCCAGGCTTAGTGGATTCCCCAGCACAGGTACTCAATGCTGACTAAAGTAATGGTTTCAACATGGAGAGATGACATAGGTTTCTACCAAGGTATGGTAGGCATAGGTTTAACAGAAAAAGGCATTTTCCAGTACACACATTCTTCAAAGAATGCCACACACACCAGGCAGATTTTCGTCCATGGGAAATCTTGTGGGCAGAGTCTTGCCCCAGGCAGAGGGATGGATGAGATGAGCTCCCCTGTCCCTCACTCTACTGAATGGGGTGGTCAGACTGCGCTTTGCAGAGGTGAAGAGCTTTGCAACTTCTTTATTCAGCACTTAGCTGCTTATAGCGACAGCTTTTCCTATATTCCTGATTCATGATTTTACGAATCATAAAATTGCAAACAGCTGAAGGTTTTTGAGCCATCAGAACAGCTGGTCCCTCACTTCCCAGCAGGAGGGACTGGGTTTTGAGAGTCCACAGGCTGCGGGGATGACGCGAGTGGCCATTCGGAAACTGCACATTGGAAACAGAAAAGATGACAACTCATGACACAACCAGGAGAAGAGGTGACCTCGTGGTCACCTGATCACTGGAGGGCACTAACTATTGCTGGAACACTCAGAATTATTTATTCAACAGTTATTTTTTCAGTGTCTACAACATTTGGGCCAGGCGTCTTTCCAGCAAGCAAGATGGCTTCAGGGCCCACTATGTGCCAAGCTCTGTGCTGTGACAGATACAGGAAGGTCAACATGACCTGGGGTTACCATCAGAGGTGGCAATAGTCACGTCATGTCTTTTTTTTTTTTTTTTGAGACAGAGTCTTGCTCTGTCACCCAGGCTGGAGTGCAGTGGGGCTGACTCTAGCCTCGACTTCCTGGGCTCACGTGATCCTCCCACCTCAGCTGAGATTACAGGTGCATGCCAGCATGCCCGGCTAATTTATAAAAGTTTTTTTTTAGAGACAGGGTCTTCCTATGTTGCCCTGGCTAGTGCTGAACTCCTAGGCTCAAGTATCCTCCTGTTCAGTCTCCCAAAGTGCAGGGATTATGGTGTCACCCACTGCGCCCGCCCTGAGTTTAGTCTTGAAAGATGATTAGAAATTCACTGAGTTGGGGGCCAGGAGTTGGGAGTTTTGGGAGAAGGTAAGCTGGAGAGCGGTGGCCAGGCTCCCTCCACAGGGGAAGAGGCAAGGTCAGGTCTGTGGGGGATGGAGGGACAGCAAGGGAGGGGGGATGGCTGAGGAGCAGTTTTGGTTGTATCTCTAATATTCTTTAAAAATGAAGGAAAAAGGGAGAGCTGAAGCAAACAGAGCAAAATGTTAACATCTGTTAAAGCTGGCAGTGGGCACATGGGTGTCTGTTATGTGATTTTCTGCACTTTTCAGAATGTTTAAAATATTGCATAATAAAAATATTTTAAATTAAATTATAAAAAACAAGAAAGATTAGTGTGTCAGAGAAGAAATCACTCTGGAGACCATGTAGAGGCAAGCCCAGAAGGGTGGGAGGTCAGCTGCAGGCTGGTGTGACGACCCCAGCAGGAGAGGGGGAGGTCAGAGCAGGGACCTCTGACATCCCCTGGTGAGAGCTGTGGCCCTGGGAGAGGGGTGGCGTAACAGAAGCAGCAGCTGTAAGGGACCAAAGATAACAACCATTGACACTATCATCACAGCCCCACAGGGAGGAAGGGAAGAGAAATAAATATTCTAGCCTCTCTCTTCCAGGCTTCCCACCCGCTTCCGGTGCTTCCCATTGGCCAAACTCAGCTGGAAGAGAAGAGAAAGCTCTCCCAGCCAGCTCAACCTCCCCACCTCTGATGCACCATAAGAAGGCTGCTTCCTTTTCCAGTGTGTGCATGTATGCCTGTGTGTGCATGTGCATGGGTGCACACGTGCATGTGAGCGCATGTGCATGTCTATGTGCATGTGTGTAAATCTCTCTCTTTTTTTTTTTTTTTTTTCTTTCTTTCTTTCTAAAGAAGTAAATCTCTCTCATTTCATCCAAGGGTCCTCCGCCCCCAACAGCACCCCGAAGTGCAGGCACTCTGTAGCTGCTGCTGCACGTTCTGGGAACAGACAGGCAAGGGAGAGGGGGCCTCAGGTCCGGGGGACATGGCCGTAAGGAGGCCCTGCCAAGCAGCGTGCTGGTTCCCAGTAGCCAGCAGACAACACGCGCCACAGAGCAGTGCTCGGCAGCCAGTGCTGCAGGCTGGGATGCCCTCCTTTCCCTCGCCCAGCCCAGAGAAGCAGCTGGTAGACCTGTGGTAATTCCACCATGACTACTGGTGCACACACACATGTACTCTGCTCCAGCACCTCCATTTCTAGAATTTCTTATACAGCTGTATGCCTAGATCCAGGCGCAATGAGAGTATAAATAAGACTGTTGATTGCAAGCATCAGGGAATAACCCTAATATCCATCAGTAGAGGACAGGAGATGACCTTGCATCCATCCAGTGGAATATGAAGCATCAGAAAGAACAAAAAGCACTTTATGTACAGGTATGAAAAGATCTCAGCTGTGTACAGTGGCTCACACTTATAATCCCAGCACTTTGGGAGGCTGAGGCTGGAAGATCACTTGAGGCCCAGAGTTCAAGACCAACCTGGGTAAAATAGAGAGACCCCATCTCTACTAAATTTTTTTCTTTTAAATTAGCCAGGCACAGGAGTGTGCACCTGTAGTTCCAGCTACTCAGGAGGCTGAGGCAGGAGGATCGTTTTAGCCCAGGAGGTCAAGGCTGCAGTGAGCTATGATTGCACCACTGCACTCCAGCGTGGGTGACAGAGACCCTGTCTCTAAAAAGAACCCCTCAGAACAACAAAACCCCCCCTCAATTCTACCTCCCAAGTGGGGCCCACTTCCACAGGCAGTCCCTGCTTCGCCCAACTTTCCCCTGGACCATCACTTATGCCTCTTGGTCCTTGAAGCCTGGTGCCCAGGACTGGCTGGTGATTTTGGCTGTAGGACAGGCACACGACTCCAACTGGGCCAGTGAGCCCCAATTCTGGAGCTTCTGATGCAACTCCTGGGAAAGAAAAAGCTTCTCATTTTGGGGGATTTGCAACTGGTAGGATGTTTGCCTCAGAGCTGCTGGAAAGGTGACCCCCCAGGAGAGGGGGGCAGATCTGGCCAGGCCTAAACGTGCCATTTTTGAGAGACAACATACACAACTGTCTTTTTGTCTTAGGCAACATTGAGATGGGTTTTCTGTCACTCGCAACAAGATTCCAAGCAAATACAAATCCCTCATGGTTTCCTTAGTGAAACTGGAGGGCCATGCCCCTTTCTGGCTAAAAATGACTCTCTCAGATGGTATGGGAATGTGTGTGCGGAGCTCTCCTCTGGAAGCACAACAGGTGACGGGGGGTGGCCCTGCACTTGGACGCACCTGGGCCAGCGCCTGCCCCCTCTCTCCGCCACTGCTGGGGGCCGTGTGTGGCGGGGCCTACCTGTAGCAGACGTTATCAGTGCAGGGGCTGTGGGCTCGGACGATGATGAAGACGTGCTGGAAGTGTGAGCGGATGTTCTTGGGGGTGAATGGCAGCGCGCGGGCTCCTGGAAGATGATGGTCACGATGTCATTTCCTATGTGCCTCTTCCGCAGCAGCTGGGAAAAGGGCAACAGAAGGAGACAGGAAAGTGTCACAGGTTGGCCTGAGGGGCCCTGCCTACACCGCTGCCACAGCTCTTTACCCACCCCCGTTCCCACTCACTGCTCACATGCAGCCAAAGAACACCTGAATCAGGGGACAAACCCTCCCGTGGTTCCCTCTCATTCAGGATAAAGGATGGAGGCCTTGCCATGGCCCGGAAGGCCCCTGTCACTTCTCTGACATTTCCCACGGCCCCTGCTCACCTGCTGCAGCCACACCCATCTCCTGCTGCTCCTCAACCATGCCAAAAACACTTCCTCGAGGCCTCTGCACCGCTATTCCCTCCTCCCGGAGGCCCATACGGCTTCCTTCCTCACCTCCTCTGGTCTTACGATATGTCACCCTCCCAAGCAGGCCTTTGCTGACTGTTATCCAAGATCTACCCCACCACAACACTTCCTGATCTTTGCTTTTCTGTCCCCCATTCCTTAACACTTATTGACACTCAGTATAGATGACTTCCGCTCCTTCCTTTTGTTTCTTGTCTCTTCCCACTGAAGTGGCAGCTCCATGAGAAGAGGGATTTTGTTCACTGCCCCCCCACTGTATCCTCAGTACCTAGCAGTGCCTGGCATACAGGAGGTGCTCAATAAATAAGATCTAGAGAGCACAGGCTGGTGGGCTTCAACTTGCTCAAAGCCACACTCATGGGCAATGGCAGACTCAGAGCCCAAGTCCCTGGCAGGGCCAATTCTAGGCACCATCCCTTCCCTGGACGCTGACTGAGGTCAGGATGGCTACAGCTTCAGAGTGTCCTATGGGACCCTTACCCTCTGATATGGCTGGCTGTGTCCCCACCCTACATATCATCTTGAATTGTAGCTCCCATAATTCCCATGTGTTGTGGGAGCAACCCGGTGGGAGCCAATTTAATCATGGGGGCGGGTCTTCTCCATGCTGTTCTCGTGATAGCAAATAAGTCTCATGAGATCTGGTGGTTTTATAAAGGGCAGTTCCCCTGCACAAGCTTTCTTGCCTGCCGCCATGGAAGACATGATTTTGCACCTCCTTTGCCTTCCATTGTGACTGTGAGGCCTTCTCAGCCATTTGGAACTGTGAGTCCACTAAACTTCTTCTTTTTCTTTATAAACTACCCATTCTCTGGTAGGTCTTCATTAGCAGCGTGAAAACGGACTAATACGCCTTCTCTTCCCTGCTGGTCAGTCTCCGAGGAAGACTCTGTTATCGTCACAGGTGACACCGTATTCATGGTATTTGGCTTATTTGCTGAGATTACATTGCTCTTATTTGCACAGTTCTAGTAGTCATTTAACTGTCAAGGAATCTGCCAACACAGGAGATCCACGGACAGGAGTCCCATGGAGCTCAAAGTGATGTGGCTCACAGCGTGAACTCCAGACATGCTTTGTGGCTCAGCTCCTATTACTGGTTAGTTCTTTATGTGTGTTTAAGTGGCATTGTAACAAATTGCTAAAGTACCTATTGGCTGTGGCTGGTCCTGTACTAGATACTGCACGGCCATATCTTCTATTCATCATCTCAATTAATCTCTTAACCCTGACAGGTGTTAACTCATTTTGCCCCATTTTGCAGATGAGAAAACTTAGGTTCACAGAGGTTAAGTGATTTTCCCTAAGTCACGTAGGGATGAAGGGAAAGAGCCTGGATTCTAACCCACTTTTTTTTTTTTTTTTTTGAGACGGAGTCTCGTTCTCTCACCCAGGAGGCTGCAGTGCAGTGGATCTCAGCTCACTGCAACCTCCACCTCCCGGGTTCAAGTGGTTCTCTTGCCTCAGCCTCCCGAGTAGCTGGGACTACAGGTGCCCACCACCATACCTGGCTAATTTTTGTATTTTTAGTAGAGATGGGGTTTCACTATATTGACCAGGCTGGTCTTGAACTCCTGACCTCAGGTGATCCGCCCGCCTTGGCCTCCCAAAGTGCTGGGATTACAGGTGTGAGCCACTAAGCCTAGCCTAAGACCAAAGCTCTTAATAGCATGCTTTTAGATAAACCTTAGGAAATCAGTATTTGATCATTTTTGGCCTATATTGTCACTTGTGCCAACTGGGAAAATACATACACTTACTTCCTAAATTGTCAACACTCTGGGGCTTCCGTTCATTAGGAACTGGAAGAACTGTTCCCTGGGCCCAGCCTGCAAGGTGGGTCCAAGAGAGGGGCCGGGTCACAGCTGCAGCTTGGGTGTTTAATGGTTCGCCCACCTGGTATCCCTTCCTCCTCCATATCCACCCAGTTCGGGGAAAGCACCTCCCCAACCTCCGTCCATGTTTCGAGTTGAGCTGGCACCACTCACCCTCTCTAGGGGTGGGTGTGAGCCTCAGGTGTGGCCAGTCTGCTCATTCCACCCCCACCCCAGGCCCCAAGACTGGCCCAGGGACTGGCATGTGAATGGTCCAATGAGACTCAGTTCTGAAACACTTCTGGGACAACTGGAAAGAACAGTGCTCTTCCGCTGGGGTGGCTAAGCTGGTGGGAGGTGACCCTGGGGCTGCTGGGAGGCATCTTTGCCCTGCACCTGTGAATAAAGCTGCTGCAAAGAAAAGCGGAGGTGAGAAATGGGGAGGATTTCTAATACTGTTAGAGTCCCTGGATCCAACCAGACCTGAAGCCAGTCCTCTCCAGAATCGTAGAGTTACATAATCCAGTAACTCTTTTTCTACTTAAACCAGTTTGGTGTGAGTTTCTGTTACTTGCAGTCAAAATGATGTTGACTGATTCACTCTTCTTCATAAGACCAGTGATGACTCAAGGGGCCCTGGAGGGGGAGTTGGGGTAGCTAGAGCCAGACAGGGTGCCCGAGGAGCAGCAGGAAAGACTGGGGCCAAACTGACATGGAACCACACCTGGCCTCGTCTTGAACCCTCAGGTAAAATGACCCCAGTAAAGATGGTCTCCAAGGCCGAGGGCCTCCATCTGCTCCACAGGGCGGTACTGGGAGAGGCCGATGCTGGCGGGTGGGCAGCCAACATCCAGCAGCCGTGCCTTTGCAGAAAATCACTGACCTGCTGCCTGTTGTTGGGGGTGTAAGGGAGCAGGGTGGAGACGTGGAACATGATCTCGTAGTCCTGGTATGTCGTGTAGAGGGAGTGCGTTCCTGTAGAGTCAGCTGAAACAGAAATGCCAGTTAGGACCACGTTTCCAAAACCTCTGGGTTTCTGCCATATCCCAAGTGCCATCTGTGCTGGTCTTTAACTTGGTGCTTTCACTTTAATCCACTCTTAAAAATGAAATACATTTAGATAACAAGGAAACCTCACCGCTGTGTACCCACGAGATTGGTAAATATTAAAAAATCTGACAGCACCAAGGGTTGGTGAGGATGTGGAGCAACCGGAACTCTTGAGGCGGCTGGTTAGGTGCGTAAATTGGTACAAGTGCTTTGGAAAACTTTTTAGCAATCTCTCTTAAACCTCAAGATAGGCTTCACTGATCACCTAGCACTTCCTCTCCTAGGAGCACGGCCCAGAGAAATCATGTACATGTGTCCTGGGATGTGCATACAAGAATCTTCAAGTGTCAGTCAAAAGAATGGGTGAACACACTGGTAAATTCACACTGTGGAAAAATACACAGGCAGGAAAAGGAAAGAGTTGTGGCTGCAGCACGGGGGAACCCTCTAAATACAGTGTTAAGTGAAAGATGCTGACACAAAGCAGCACACACTGCGTGATCCCATTCATGTGACGTGCAAAAGCAGGTCAAATTACCCCTGTCAGGGATGCGTACGTAAGCAGCAAAACTATGAAGAAAAGCAAAGAAATGGTTATCACTGAGAATCAGGATATGGGTTCTCTCTAATAGGAGGGAGGGTTATGACCAGGATGAGGCAAACCTGCTTATTAAGCCCATGTTTCAGAGCAGGAAACTGAGGCATGGAGAGAGAGTGACTTCCCAAGTCCACGCTGCAATGAGTGGTAGGGTCTGGACCAGGACTCAGGCTGTCGGGCTCCAGAGCTGTTCTCTTTTTCTTTGGAGATGCAGTTTCGTTCTGTCACCCAGGCTGGAGAGCAATGGCCCAATGTGGGCTCACTGCAACCTCTGCCTCCTGGGTTCAAGTGATTCTCCTGCTTCAGCCTCCCAAAGAGCTGGGATTACAGGTGCCCGCCACCATGCCTGGATAATTTTTGTATTTTCAGTAGAGATGGGGTTTTACCACATTGGCGAGGCTGGACAAACTCCTGACCTCAGTTGATCCACCCACCTCAGCCTACCAAAATGTAGGGATTACAGGTGTAAGCCACCGTGCCTGGCCCCATATATCATATATATTTATGTACACATATACATGATACGCACAGAGAGACTGCTGCAATGAGCACGCCCTATGTGCCACCACCTTAAGAAAGAGATCATCACCCACACTCTAATGTGAGCACCATTCCCCAGACACACGCACCTCTCCCCGGACACCCAACACTATCCTGCGTATTGTCTCCAATGTTCCCTTGATTATTTTTCTTATTCATTCATTCATTCATTTATTCATTGAGATGGGGTCTCGCTCTGTTGCCCAGGCTGGAGTGCAATGGTGCGGTCTTGCCTCACTGCAACCTCTGCCTCCCAGGTTCAAGAGATTCTCCTGCCTCAGCCTCCCAAGCAGCTCATGAACCACCATGCCCAGCTAATTGTTTTCATATCTTTAGCAGAGAAGGGGTTTTACCATGTTGGCCAGGCTGGTCTCGAACTCCTGATCTCAGGTGATCTGCCCGCCTCAGCCTCCCAAAGTGCTGGGATTACAGGCATGAGCCACCACGCCTGGCTTACTTTAATTCTGAGATGAAGTCTCGCTCTGTCACCCAGGGCGGAGTGCAGTGGCACGATCTCAGCTCAGTGCAACCTCCGCTTCCCGGGTTAAAGCAATTCTCCTGCCTCAGTCTCCCGAGCAGCTGGGACTACAGCCTCATGCCACCATGCCTGGCTAATTTTTGTATTTTTTAGTAAAGACGGGGTTTCACCATATTGGCCAGGCTGGTCTCAAACTCCTGACCTCATGATCCACCCACCTTGGCCTCCCAAAGTGCTGAGATTACAGGTGTGAGCCACCGAGTCTGGCCTATTTATTTATTTTTGAGATGGAGTCTTGTTCTGTCACCCAGGCTGGAGTATAGTGGCATGATCATAGCTCACTGCAGCCTCAAACTCCCAGGCTCAAGCAATCCTCCTGCCTCAGCCTCCCAAAGTGCTGGATTACAGGCATGAGCCACCACGCTTGGCTCTGTTTTTCCTCAAAGTTCCACTATATAAGAGCATATCCCCAAACAATATATTGCTGGGTTTGTTTCTTGTTTGTTTTTTAGAGACAGGGTCTTGCTTTATTGCCCAGGCTGGTCTTGAACACCTGGTGTCAAGCAATCCTCCTGCCTTGGCCTCCCAAAGTGTTGGGATTACAGCTGTGAGTCACCCTGCTGGGCCTACTGGTGTTTAAAGATTTTTTTAGATTAGTTTTAGTTTAACAATTAGTTTTAAAACTAATTGTTAGGCCAGGTATAGAGGCTCATGTGTGTAGTTCCAGCACTTTGGGAGGCCAAGGATCCTCTGAGGACTTGTGTTTGAGACCAGTCTGGGTAACATAGCGAGACCTTGTCTCTATAAAAATAATTATTATGGGCCGGGCACGGTGGCTCATGCCTGTAATCCCAGCACTTTGGGAGGCCGAGAAGGTGGATCACGAGGTCAGGAGTTCAAGACCAGCCTAAGCAACATGGTGAAACCCCATCTCTATTAAAAATACAAAAATTAGCTGGGCATGGTGGCAGGTGCCTGTAATCCCAGCTACTTGGGAGGCTGAGGCAGGAGAATCGTTTGAACCCGGGAGGCGGAGGTTGCAGTGAGCCAAGATTGTGCCATTGCACTCCAGCCTAGGCAACAGAGTGAGACTTGGTCTCAAAAAAGTAAAACGCATCATTCAGGTCCTGCTCTTCTGAGGCTTGCTGTCTATGCACAGCACGAAGCATGTAGCTCACTGCTACGCTGATGCCTACCATGCCAGTTCACCTCCACTAGGTGAATACACCACAACTCTGCCAGTGTACACGGGGTGCATGGAGGTGCCAGCAGTTAGGGATATTCAGCCCTCTCCCCGCTGCACATTAGACAGTGCACGTCTAGGTATGCAGACGCTGAGTCACACAGCAGGGTCTCTTCAAACTGGACTTGAACGTGCTGTACCGTTTTCCAAAGTGGCTGCACATGGCCAGGTGCAGTGGCTCACACCTGTAATCCCAGCACTCTGGAAGGTGGGAGGTGGGTGGATCACTTGAGGTCAGGGGCTCAAGACCAGCCTGGCCAATATGGTGAAACCTCGTCTCTACTAAAAATACAAAAATTGGAGCCCAGTGTGGTGGTACACACCTGTAGTCACAGCTACTTGGGGGGCTGAGGCAGGAGAATCGCTTGAACCTGGGAGGTGGAGGTTGCAGTGAGCCGGGATGGTGCCACTGTACTCCAGCCTGGGCCACACAGTGAGACTCTGTCTCAAAAAAAAAACAAAAAAAAACCCAAAACCAAAAAAACAAACAAAAAAAAACCACTGAAAAAACAAAGTGGCTGTACTTATTTGTGTTCCTACAAGTGAAGTCTGAGAGCTCCCAGTGATCTACGTCCCCACCTTGGCATCCCCCAGGCCTTTTAAGCTTTGCCGGTTGAGTGGGTGTGTGGGGGGTGGCTCACTGTGACCTAACTGGCCGCTACTTACTCTTGACATCCAGCTGGGCGGCGTACTTGGTGAAGCCCTTCAGGCAGACCTTCTCGCCGATGAGGGAGAGGAACTCCTCGAAGGCGGGGCCAGCCTCCTCGTTGTTGTACATCTCCTCCTCGGAGCTCTGGCCGGCCTTGCAATAGAGGATGCCCACCTTGTGCTTCCGGCAGAGCTGCAGAGGCAAGAGCGGCTTTGTGGAGGCAGGCCAGGCAGAGACGGCAGAGGGAAGGGAGCAAGGGGTATTTCTTGAGGCCTTCAGCCCTGGAAGCTGCTGGGACCACTGGGGAACCCAGAGCCCCAGCCAGACAGGAAGGAAAACAGTGTTGGGGCATGGTGGCATGTCCCAGTTGTCCCTCCCCCCTCCCTTCTACTCCAGAGAAGCACAACAAGGTGTCCAGGCCACCTCTTCTCACTATGGCGGGTGGAGGATGGCTGGTGATGGCATGCTTGCATGAAAGAGACTGTTGCCTTGGCTAGCTTCCCACAGTAGGTGGACTGGGACGAGCTGAGATTCTGCAAAAGCAAAATCTGGAGGGCTCAAGGCTTATACTCAGTATCTTTTTTAGGGAATGGGCTCCCAATAACCATGTTTGCTTTAGGTATCCCAGATTCCCCTGGTCACCGGTGGCTGGGCCATGGACAGACACCTGACCTATGCATGGCCCAATGAATGGCTCTCCTGTGACCAGAGTCAGCTTGCTGGGGTCTGTGTGCGGCTGTAATTCTAACAGACTGGGAGCTGTGGGAGAGGTGAGAGAAGCAGAGGGAGCCAGCATGAGGAGTGGGGGAGGAAAGACACACACTAATCCCCCACCACAGACACATATATGCATGCACACATGCAGACCTAGCAGCTATTTCACCCCCAGACAATCTCCCTCCTATAGAAGACCCAGTTATATTCCTACTTTTAGCAGCACTAGAATTTGATTCGAATCCCTCCTTTTGCTGAAACCAGCTTAAGTAGGTTACTGTTACTTGCAAAGAAAAAGAAAATGGTACCAGGAGTGGAGCTGCAAGCTACTGCCCCAGCGGCCCTCCCACCTCTAGCCCCTGGCTCACCCCTTGCTCATCGAGCTTCAGCAGTTGCTCCGTCACCTTGGGGGTGTTGAGGGCCAGCCGCAGGCAGTGAATGTTGAGCTCGGGGATGACATACTCCAGGGCATCCTTCAAGGGCAGGCCCCGCCCAGTCCCATGCTTGGTGGCCGTGGGTGTGGCATCTTCCAGGATGGAGCCCCGCAGGGTGATGAGCTACTCAGGGGATAGAAGAGAAAGTTAGGGGGCACTCGGGACCTAGAAAGGGATTAGAGCATATGAGAGGTATCTTGTTTTGAAAGACACGTGTAATGACTGGAAGTTTGCGCTCTAAGGTCAGAAAGCCCTAGGTCTGCGCCAGTACTTGAACCTGCTGCCTCCTGGCTGTGTCGTCTTGACCAAGTGACTTTGTATCTCTGAGCTTCAGTTTGCTCTTCCGTGAAATGGGTACAGGACGGTATCATAACCTTGAAAGAGTGTTGGGTGGATTAAATGAGACAATAATGTAAACTGCCTTCATTTGTCAATACATACTGACTGAGCGCTACCTATGAGGCACTGAGTCCTATTCTAGGTGCAATGAACAAAAACCCTTGTCCTTGTGGAGCTGACATTTGAATGAGGGAGATGAATTATGTAAGGCAGTAGGAAGTATAATGAATAAAACAGGCCCCACCAGGACGTGGGATCTCATCATTATTACAGTAACATTGTATTATATACATATTACGTAAATGCTCATGTAAAACACCCGCCTGCCTTGAATACTGGCTCCATCTTAGATCTTGAACTGTGGCACTGGTTTTCAACCAGTTTCATTAAAAAAAATAAAAACAAAACAATACAAAACAAAACAAAACAAAAGCCAGGCATGGTGGCTCATGCCTGTAATCCCAGCACTTTGGGAGGCCAAGGTAGGCAGATCACTTGAGGTCAAGATTCGAGACCACCCTGGCCAACATGGTGAAATCCTATCTCTACTAAAACTACAAAAATTAACCAGTGGGGTGGGACATGCCTGTAATCCCAGCTACTCAGGAGGCTGAGGCAGAGGAATTGCTTGAACCCGGGAGGCAGAGGTTGCAGTGAAGCAAGATGGTACCACTGCACTCCAGCTTGGGTGGCAGAGCAAGACTCAGTCTCAAAAAATAAATAAATAAGAAAAAACACCACCAGTGATTCTAACTTGGTTGGTCTGGGATGGGGCCAAACATGCATGTCTGTACGCATGGTGTATTTTTAAACCATCTCAGGTGCTTCTGATGTGCAGTCAGGGATGAAAACCTTTAGTCAAAGCCAATTACAGTCATCTCATTCCCATTCCCGATACTGCTTTCCAAGTTTTTCCTATAGCCAACCATGTGATCAATTCCAGGCAATAAGATGTTGGAGAATTGTGCTTAATGAGGACTTCTGGGGCAGATTTCCCTCTAATAAAAGGAAAGCCCCCTTTGGGAGGCCAAGACAAGCGAACTGCTTGAGGCCAGGAGTTTGAGACCAGCCTGGCCAACATGGCAAAACCCCATCTCCATTAAAAACACAAAAATTAGCCGGGCTTGGTGGTGCATGTCTGTAATCCCAGCTACTCAGGAGGCTGCAACAGGAAAATCACTTGAACCTGGGAGGCGGAGGTTGCAGTGAGCCAAGATTGCGCCACTGCACTCCAGCCTGGGCGACAGAGCAAGACTCTGTCTCAAAATGTTAGTTAGGTTTTCTACTGCTTTGCAGCCAAAGAAGTGTCTAAGTGATATACCTTAACAACAAGTCACATTTAAGAAGGTGCAGTTTACTGCACTGTACTCCAGGTGATGTAGTAATTGTCTAACTGTATGTAAAGGTCTGTTCAAGGGAGGTTTTATCTCTGTTTTACAGAGGAGGAAACTGAAATTGCAAGAGGTTATGTGCTCTATCCAAGGTCACCACAGCTGACAAAATGGCAACCAGGATCCCAACCCAGTCCTGATTTCTCCAAAGCTCATGGTGTTTTTTGAGGTTTTGTTTTGTTTTTGGTTTGTGTATGGTGAGGTATAATCCAAATACATAAAGTATATAGGCCAGGCACAGTGACTTGCACCTGTAATCCCAGCACTTTGGGAAGCCGAGGCGGGGAAATCATGAGGTCAAGAGATCAAGATCATCTTGGCCAACAGGGTGAAACCCCGTCTCTACTAAAAATACAAAAATTAGCTGGGCATGGTGGCGTGTGCCTGTAGTCCCAGCTACTCGGGAGGCTGAGGCAGGAGAATTGCTTGAACCTGGGAGGCAGAGGCTGCAGTGAGCTGAGATCAAGCCATTACACTCCAGCTTGGTGACAGAGTGAGACTCTGTCTTAAAATTTAAAAAAAGTATATAACACATAGACATGAGGGCAAAGAAATTATGACAAAGTGAATACCTGGGTAATCACCATCCCAATCAAGAAATGTATTTCCAGCACCCACAGCCCTTTTGTAGCCACTACCTCTTCCCCAAAGGTAAAACTCTATCCTGACTTTCAACATCATCGTTTAGCATTTATTTCTCTCTAGTTTTGGGCTCCAGGCAGTTTGTATTCTTTTTTTTTTTTTTTGAAGACAGGGTCTCACTCTGTTGCCCAGGCTGGAATGGAGTGGCACAGTCACCGTTCACTACAGCCTCGACCTCCTGGGCATAAGAGATCCCCCTGCCTCAGCCTCTTGAATAGCTGGGACTATAGGCACGTGCCAATATATGCCTGGCTAATTTTGTAAATTTTTTGTAGAGACAGAGTCCCACTACGTTGGCCAGGCTGGTCTGCAACTCCTGGGCTCAAGTGATCCTCCTGCCTTGGGCTCCCAAAGTGCCAAGATTACAGGTGTGAGCCACTGCGCCTAGCCAGGCAGTTTGTATTCTTTTGTTATCTGGCTTCTTTCTCTGAATGCTACATACGTGAGACGCAACTGTGCTGTTGCGAAAGGCTGACGTTTTACTATGATAGGTCTAATCCTTTTCGCTGTTGATGAGCACCACAACTGCTTCCAGTATTTGCCAACTGAATAGTGCTGTTAGGAACCCTCACAGAAGCACCTCGGTGCACATGAACACGTTTTTCTTTGGGTTTATACCTAGGACAGAAATTGCGAAATCACCAGGCATGCTAATCTTCAATTTTACTGAATTGCCAAATAGTTTTTCAAGTGGCTGTACCAATTTACACCCCACCAGCCCTGTCTTCGAGCCCCTGCTGCTCCACGTCCTAACACCAGTTCATGCTTATAGCCACAGCATGCTGCTGGCCAGCAGCTCATGCCATGCACTGGCCCAGCATCATACCAAGAATGCACAACGAAAAATCCCTCCCCCAGGGGGCTTGTTACAAGCGCCCAAAGTATACTTGGGGCTGTGGTTTAACCACTAAGGAGGAGGCCAGGCACAGTGGCTCATGCCTGTCATCACAGCACTTTGGGAGGTTGAGGCAGGCGGATCACCTGAGGTCAGGAGTTCGAGACCAGCCTGGCCAACATAAAACCCCATCTCTACTAAAATAGAAAAATTAGCCAGCATGGTGGCTCATGTCTGTAATCCCAGCTACTCGGGAGGCTGAAGCAGGAGAATCACTTGAATCCAGGAGGCAGAGGTCGCAGTGAGTCAAGATCGCGCCACTGCACTCCAGCCTGGGTGACTGAATGAGACTCTGTCTCAACAACAACATCAAGACTAAGGAGGGTAAGTATCAACTGCAAAAATCTGCTCACTTAAGTCAACAAACACAGGAGGTGGCAAAAATAACGTCATGGCTTCGGCTCTAAGCACACAGCCCACCCTCGCCAAATAGCACCTGGGCAAGAGGCATGCGTGGAAGGAATAAAATGATCCCACTTCTGGCCCCGGTAATTAACAAACAAACAAATCTGTCTTATCACAAGCACGGTAGTCTTGAAACTGATCATGAAAAGCAATGATGTCAGGGGCTCTGCCCTGTCAATCTGGGTGGCCCTGGGGTTGCAGTTTCAGTTAAGGCACCAACAGGATCAACGTCTTTGTATCCTATTGACACTGTCCCACAGTGCCCTCTGCTGGGAACGAAGGACAGCACGGACCAGAAATCATTCTTCCACACTGGAGTCACATTTTGGCTCTGACCACCTCACCAGCACACACTACTTGAAAGGCTCCCAGCTTTTCTTTCTGCACTGGGGATAGTAAGTGGGACAATGGCAGGTCATGAGTGGCCACCTCACTCTCCGCCTGGTCACCCCCACCATCACCTCCCCACCTGGACAGCAACTGCCTCTGGGTCTCCCTACCCCTGTCCTGTCCCTAGTCCATTCTTTTTTTTTTTGAGACAGAGTCTTGCTCTTTCATCAGGCTGGAATGCAGTGGCACGATCTCAGCTTACTGCAAACTCCGTCTCCCAGATTCCAGCGATTCCCCTGCCTCAGCCTCCTGAGTAGCTGGGACTACAGGTATGTGCCACCATGCTCAGCTAATTTTTTTTTATTTTAGTAGAGACAGGGGTTCACCATGGCCAGGATGGTCTTGATCTCCTGACCTCAAGATCTGCCCACCTTGGCGCCCCGAAGTTCTGGGATTACAGGCATGAGCCACTGCACCTGGACCCCAGTCCATTCTTTCTGCAGCTGCCTGAGTCAGATCACAGCCCTCCTCTGCTCAGAGCCCAAAAACATCTGGCATCAGCTTGTCCAGGGCAACAAATGAAGTGAGCTGTGAAAGGCACACAGTGCCACATGAGCAAGGAGGTTCCAGCTGGTACAGGTTATCCCCCACTTACTCCCGACCCAGACGCACTCCCCATTTGACTCTGTGCTGGAGGTGGGTATACTCTTCAAGAACATTCCCTGGGAGGTTATTTAGGAGGTTGTCTGCCTGAGTTTGAATTCTAGCTATAGTCCCTCCCTAGCTACGTGACTCTGGGCAAGTCACTTAATTTCCCTATTTCCTCACTAATAAAATGGGGGATAAAAATGTTTGTGTCAAGGTGTTGAAAGGATTCAGGAAGATCCGTGTACAATGCTTAGCACTGTATCTTGGGCATGGAGTGAGAGCTCAATGTGTGTCAACCATTATTACTTGCAGACAGTGTTAAATGTGTATGTATAAAGCCACAAATTTTATTTTTTTATTATTTTGTTTTTGTTTTTGGACATGGAGTTTTGCTTTTGTTGCCCAGGCTGGAGTGCAATGGCGCCATCTTGGCTCACTGTAACCTCTGCCTCCTGGGTTCAAGTGATTCTCCTGCCTCAGCCTCCTGGGTAGCTGGGCTAATTTTTTTATTTTTAGTAGAGATGGGATTTTGCCATGTTGACCAGGCTGGTCTCAAACTCCTGTCCTCAGGTGATCCACCTGCCTAGGCCTCCCAAAGTGCTGAGATTACAGGCATGAGCCACCACGCCTGGCAATTAATTTATTTTTAATAGAGACGGGGTCTCGCTATGTTGTCTAGGCTGGTCTCAAACTCCTGGGCTCAAGCAATCTTCCTACCTCGGCTTCCCAAAGTGCTGGGATTACAGGTGTGAGCCGCTGTACTGAGCCAAGTTTTAATTTTTTAACCTTAAGCAGGAAGTTAAATTTTTTGCTTTCCCCCTTAACAATATGCTTTGGAGATTGTTCATTTCAGCATACACATGGCCAGGTGCAGTGGCTCATGCCGGTAACCCCAGCATTTTAGGAGGCCAAAGGAGGAGGATCACTTGAGTCCAGGAGTTCAAGACCAGCCTGGGCAACATAGTGAGATTCTGTCTCTAAAAATAAAACAAAATTATTAGCTAGGCATGGTGGGGCATGCTTGTGGTCTCAGCTACTTGGGAGGCTGAGGCAGTAGGATGGCTTGAGTCCAGGAATTGGAGACTGCAGTGAGTTATGACTGCACCACTGCACTCTAGCCTGGGCAACAGAGCAAAACCCTGTCTCAAAAATAAAAAAGCAAACACACATAGACACATACACCATCAGGTGTACCTACTGAACAAAAATGGGGTCACATTTGTTTTTTTCACTTAACGAAACTTTCCTTTTTCTACTTTGCATACTTATGTGTTGTCTAAGTTCTTAACAATAAGCATTTGGGACTTTTTAAATAAAAAACAAAAACCAATAAAATAAAAATCCAAATCTCTAACCCTATCAGAACTAAAGCCTGTCAGAAACTCACGTGTGCTAGGCCAATGGGAACCACTGGGTCACGGGGGCCAGACACTTCCTGGCTGTTTGCTGTCCCCACTCTGTCCCCAGTGTCCTCAGTGAGACAGGGCAGCCCTGGCCTGGCGCTCATCCTGTCCAGGCCCTCTGGGGTTTGGGCGAGCGGTGCCAAAGCCCAGCTCCAAGTCTGTTCCTGCCTCAGTGGGGAGCCTGGCGCTGCCAATGCTCATATCCCATCTGCTGGGAGATGTGGGCCCACTCGAGACTGTCTGCTTGGCGGCCGGGGGCGGCCATCTGGGGCAGGCTGGCTGGCTTGGAAGGCAGCCTGAACCACTTGCTTTGGCCCCCATGCCCTGGTTTACAGGAGCCCAAGGCGTGTGTGTGTGGACATGAGAGAGACAGAACTGGGGACACGAGAAAGAACTCTATCCATGAGCTCAACCCATGCTTCCCAGCATGGGCCGCTAACCTCCCCGGAAAGGACGTCAGCCACAACAGCGGTGCCGACCATAATCAGATGCTTCCTGCCCTAGAGCTGTGTGCTGCTGCTTCTTGTGGGTCAGTCCAGGAGAACCCTTCTGCCTCTCTTGGAGACAGGTAACAGCATGAAGCTTTTTTTGGGGGGGGCGGGTAGGGGGACAAGGTCTCATTCTGTTGCCCACGCTGGAGTGCAGTGGAGTGATTATAGCAACCTCCGCCTCCTGGGTTCAAGCCATTCTCTTGCCTCAGCTTCCCGAGTAGCTGGGATTATAGGCGCGCACCACCATGCCTGGCTAATTTTTCTATTTTTAGTAGAGACAGGGTTTCACCACGTTGCCCAAGCTGGTCTAGGACGCCTGACCTCAAGTGACCCACTCGTCTCATGGTGGCAAATCCCAAAGTGCTTGAGATTAGGTGTGAGCCATGGCATCCAGCCCAGAAAGCCTATTTTACAGATGAAGAAACTGAGGTATGCAGAGCTAAAGCTGTAAGCCCAAGGTCACACGGTTAGTGAGTGGCAGAGTTGGACTGAACCCAGGGAGGTCTGTTTCCACAGCTAGAATTCAAAGTCAACCCACCAGGCGCTATGCTGCAGTGGTTAAGGGCATGTACCCGGAAGCCAGGCAGCCCAGGTCGACATCCAGGCTCTGCTGCTAAGTGATGAACTCTCGGGCCCCAATGTCCTCATCTGTAGCATGGGGATAATAATGGAAGCCACTGGGGGGGATTTGATGGGTCAATGCACATAAAGCACTCAGGACAGTGCCTGGCACTACTACGTGCCACAAGTGTTGGCTATTTTATTTGTTTTGTTATTACTATTTTAGGGGTTTTGGGATCCTCTGCTCATCCTCCATGACTGGAAGGGCCTTAGGAAGGAGCAAGGCAAATCATACTGACCACTACCCCTTCCTCCAACTCCAGATGCCCAGGTCCTCAGGTCTGAGGGCCCGACGGTGGTTCTGCAGGAGGCTGGGCCCAGGGCTGCATCTGTGTGTGGCCTGCTTGTGAGTGTGAACCTCTGGGTGGGCCACCTCCACGGGGCTGACTCGGGGGGTGACAGGATGGCAGACTGAGAGACCCTCCTGCCATCTGACTTCACGGGGCTCTTCCCGTCAAGTGTCAGGCTGGGCACTGCCTGCTTAATATTCGCAGCTCACCGAGCCCACAGCACAGTCCTGTAAGCCGAGGATTTCCAAGGGGGGAAACTGAAGCTCCGAGAGGAGAGGAGCCATGTGCCCAAGGTTCTAGAACTGCTGAGTGGCCAAACTAGGACTCACATGGGGTCTTCAACCCATGGAACATGGCTCTGCCTCGGGACCTCTGCACTGGCCATTCTGTCTGCCTGGAATGCTCTTCATCCACCTGTCCACATGGCTCCCTCTCCCCCTCCTGCAGGTTTACTCCAGTGTCACCTTCCAGTAACATCTCCCTTGACCCTTCTGTTAAAAACCTAAGCACCCGCCACACTCGTCGCTCCTCCTTGCTTTGTTCCCCACCTCGTCACCATGGGCCGTGCTTACAGTGTAATTTGCTAAGGTGTTCTGTTTCCTGCAGTCTCCCCCACAAGAACCCAGTCCCACGAGCATCTTTGCTGCCTTGTTTGCTATGGTACCCTCCAAGCCCAGCACAGAGCTGGCAGGGGGGAGTGCTGAGTAAATGTCTGTGGAAGGGATGGATCCCAGGCCTGTGGCTGTGAGACTCAAAGGGCCCTGTGCCATCACCTGAGATGGACCAGAGTCTCCCATGGCTAGTTTTGTAGGTGCTGGGGATGGAAGCAGACACGCACTGGGAATGGCATCAAGCCAGTTTCAAACTTAGTGAACAGGAAATCACAGCAAAAAAAATTATATAACCCAGCATCCATGCACTAGAGCCTCGCCACTCTCAATATGTGTGACGTAGTATGGCATTTTCAGAGACAAGGGTCTCACTATGGTGCCTAGGCTGGTCTTGAACTTCAGGCCTCAAGCGATCCTCCTGTCTTAGCCTCCCAAAATGCTGGGATTACAGGTATGAGCCACCATACCTGGTCTATATAGTTGTATTTTCTTTTTTTTTGAGACAGAGTCTCACTGTGTCACCCAGACTGGAGTACAATGGTGATCTTGGCTCATTGCAACCTCTACCTCTCGGGTACAAGCGATTCTCCTGCCTCAGCCTCCCAAGTAGCTGCGATTACAGGTGCCTGCCACCAAACCCAGCTAATTTTTTTTTTTTTTTAATTTTTAGTAGAGACGGGGTTTCACCATGTTGGGCAGTCTGGTCTCAAACTCCTGACCTCAGGTGATCCACCCACATTGACCTCCCAAAGTGCTGGGATTACAGATGTGAGCCACGATGCTCAGCCTATTCTATTTTCATTACGAACATACACACAAACACTAGCACTGAGTTGGCTGAGCTCCTAACTCATGAGTGGGTCCAATGTGCAGTCTAAGCTGAGTCAGTCGAACCCCAGAGGCAGCCGAGTGCGGTGGCTGGAGCACAGGCAGACGCTCTGCCCTGCCACTCCCTGGAGGGTGCTTTGGGTGAGTCCCTTAACCTGTCTGTGCCTGTTTTGTCATATCTAAATGAGGACAACAGTGTCTTCTTCATCCTAGAATTGCGATGAGATTTAAGTGAGTTAATAGATATAAAAGGCATAGAATATTGCCTGACACACAGTATAAAGGAGATTTGCAGGAATAATAGCCATGTAATATATATATATATATTTTTTTTTTTTGAGACTGAGTCTCGCCTCTGTCACCCAGGCTAGAGTGCAGTGGCACAATCTCAGCTCACTGCAACCTCTGCCTCTTGGGTTCAAGTGATTCTCATGCCTCAGCCTCCTGAGTAGCTGAGACTATAGGCGCATGCCAACATACCCTGCTAATTTTTGTATTTTTAGTAGAGACAGGGTTTTTTTTTTTTAATTGCTGTTATTTTTTTTGAGACAGAGTCTCACTCTGTCACCCAGGCTGGAGTGCAGTGGCGTGATCTTGGCTCACTGCAACCTCCACATTCCGGGTCCAAGTGATTCTCCTGCCTCAGCCTCTCGAGTAGCTGGGATTACAGGCGCGCACCACCATGCCCAGCTAATTTTTGTATTTTTAGTAGAGACGGGGTTTCATCATGTTGGTCAGGCTGGTCTCGAATTCCTGACCTTGTGATCCGCCTGCCTTGGCCTCCCAAAGTGCTGGGATTACAGGCATGAGCTACAGCACCTGGCCTAGAGACAGGGTTTTACCATATTGGCCAGGCTGGTCTCGAACTCCTGGGCTCAAGCGATCCAGCAGCCTCAGCCTCCCAAAGTGCTGGGATTATAGGTGTGAGTCACTGCACCCGGCCTATTTCTAAGTATATGACTGTGGTCATCATTTCACCCAGCAGTTGCCCATATGTCCTAAAACAGCCGAATGCAGTGTGAGCTGTCACCTCTCATTCTACTCTGGTGCTCATCTGGCCAGAAAGGTGGGTAGAGGGAGGAGGGGGCCAGGGACACAGAGGCAGTGACCACCTGTGGTTTGGCACACATGGGTTTGAGGCTGCCTTTTCCTGGCTGCTGCAAAGCCTCCGTGCCATCCCATTCCCCCAACTCAGTGGGAAGGTCTGGGTCAGGGGATGGGGCCAGGGCGCTCCGAGCTGCATCTGCCAGTCTGGATGAGGTCCAGGACTTGGCTGGCCCCACAATCAAAGTCCTTGGCAGCCATAGCCTGCTAGGCTTCCATGCCTTGGCAAAGGCCAGGCCCAAGGGGCTGGGGTGTTGCAGGCTGAGGAAGACCCCTTTTGGAGGGCCTGCCTAGCTGGCGACTGCCCCTTTTCTGGAAAGGTCTTCCTTATTTGGGTCTTCTGGACCTCTGTTATTTCTGCTTGCCTGGCTCCCCCTCTTTTTGCTAAGGATCTGCCCTGCCTCTTCCTCCAGGGAGTTCTGGTGGAACTGTCAATCACAGTGCCTGGCCCTACCAAGGGTGGGTAACGCATGCTAGACCTGGCAAGTTTCCTCTGCCACCCCTGATCACAGTGACTGGCCTAGGGCTTGGGCTTGCAGCCCAGCAAGATGGAATCTCGCTCTGTCACCCAGGCTGGAGTGCAATGGCATAATCTTAGCTCACTGTAACCTCCGCCTCCCGGGTTCAAGCAATTCTTCTGCCTCAGCCTCCCGAGTAGCTGGGATTACAAGTGCCCGCCAGCACACCCAGCTAATTTTTGTATTTTTAGTAGAGACAGGGTTTTACCAGATTGGCCAGGCTGGTCTCGAACTCCTGACCCCAGGTGATCTGCCCACCTCGGCCTCCCAAAGTCCTGGGATTACAGGCGTGAGTCATCACAGCCGGCCAGTCTGAGCCTTTGGAATGAGAAGGTGTAAAGATATAGAAGATTTGAGCAGCCGACCTCCATTTTCCCATGACAGGGTGAGAGCTTGTTAGTGGCAGAAGAAAATGACATTCACGATGCAAAAAGCAGAGCCAAGCAGAGAGCTAAAGCAGCAGAGTTCTGGTGACTGCATTTGAGTCTCTAAGTCCAGCTGTGCCTGAAGCTTGCCTTACCCCTAGATTTGCAGTGACACAAACCAATGAATTCTATTTCTGACTTAAGCAAGTTAGAAATAGATTTCTGTCACTTACAATTTAGAGTCCTAATAGAGTATGGGTGTCCCAACAGGCCCTCCCCGCTAGCCACAGCTGACATTTAATCCAGAGGAAGGCCTCCAGCCAGGACAATGGAATTCTCTACTCAGAATGGAAAGTGACACACTGGGAGTACCTTGAACTGACTGGCATAACAGCAGTGCCTGCGGATGAGAGTCCCCCAATTCCTGTCCTGCCTGAGGCTTGTTGCCTTAATTCTTTCTCTTGTGTAGAACACCTCATGATCCTAAAATGATCCCTTACTTTCTCTTTTATTTCTTATGTTTATTAATCTCTTGCAAACAGATTTTGTAATCTTGGGCTCTGAAGTCAGAAACCCTGGACTGAAATCTTGGCCTGGCCGCTGATTCACTGATCCTGTAGAAATCATTTAATTTCTCTCTCTTATTTTTTTTTGAGACAGAGTCTCACTCAGTCACCCAAACTGGAGTGCAGTGGCACAATCTTGGATTACTGCAGCCTCCACCTCCCAGGTTCAAGCAGTTCACCTGTCTCAGCCTCCCCAATAGCTGGGATTACAGGCACATGCCACCACACCTGGCAAATTTTTTTGGTATTTTTGGTAGAGATGGTGTTTCACCATGTTGGTCAGGCTGGTCTTAAACTCCTGACCTCAAGTGAGCCACCTGCCTCGACCTCCCAAAATGCTTGGATCACAGGTGTGAGCCACCATGCCCAGTCAGAAGTTATTTAATTAGCTTCCTCCTCTGTGAGATGGAGAGACTAACAGGATTGCTCTCCTGGGGTTGTTGGGAGGATTCCATGAGATGAAGCCGGGGGAATTATTTGCCCCCAGAACCTGGCTTGAGATGAGAGTGGCTGTCATTTCTTTAATAAGAATGAGTGATGGGACCTACCTCGCGGGTCCGGAAGATGATCCTGTGCTGGTACTGAGGCCCATGCTCCTTGTGATCTTCCAGCTTCTCCCGCTTAATGCTCACGGCCACTGGCCCCAGCTTCTCATCCACGCCAAAGTAATTGGCATGTTCTAAGGAAGAGCAGGCAAGTTCAGGGTCAGCTGTCTGGGAAGGAGGGGCCCCGATGCCCAGCAGACCTGTAGATGGAGGGACCAGGCCGGCTCTCGTGCAATCTGTGGGACGCTGGTCATGCAAACCTCATGCAGGGCCACAGATCCCCCCCGACCCCAGTAGACAAACCACAAGGCCCACCTTACTGTACCACCTCTGCCAAGTCACATAACTTTTTTGAGCCTCAGTGCTCTCATTGGAGAAAGAGGGGACTTTGACGCCACCCACAATCCGGAGCTGATGTGAGGGCAAAATGAAGCTACAAATCTGAAATGCTCTGTGCAGTGCGTGGCATGTCATCAACCCAGCGTCACTGTGATCATTCCCGTATTTGCAAATGGTTCACTTGGCTTGACTGCCGATTAGCCCTTGTGAAATGGTTAAGATTCTGGTCTAGAGAGCCTCCTCCCACCTGGGCTCTGCCCCTTAATAGATATCTGGCCCCAGCCAAGTCACTAGACAGCATTTCCAGCTGTAAAATAAAGTTAAAGGTGGACCCAGCCTTCAGCACTGTGCCAGGAACATAGTATGCACATGGTGAGTGTTGGCAATGACCGTCCCAGGGCCTGGCATCTGTCAGGGACCACAACAGGGGCCCCAGGCATTGCTTCTGTTGCACCATGTTTCTTTACCTAGGTAACTTCAACACTGCTCTTTTTCCCTTAGGGTGACAGAGGCTTTAGCCAGTCATGGGGCACACCTCCTGCTCCCTCCTCTTCCTGACAGTTGCCTCCTCTTTTTTTCTAAAACATGCTGCTATCTTACAACCCTTCCGGGCAAACTATTCTTCCTGATGTATAACCCAAGTATCTCGTGCTTTTGTGGGTATCCCGCCAGGGGTCTGTGTTGACCCAAGTCCATGAAGTCAGCATCTACCCATCACCGGAAACTGTACTGGTATGCTGAATGTTTAACTGATGGTTCTTATTCTAGCCAGACGCTCTTGGCACATCAAAGGCTAATTTAAGGGTAAAATATTGTGTGTTAACTAGTGCCCCAATCAGAATAGCACCTGTGGTGGTGGGGGGGGTTTCAACAATCTCTCCAGGGGGGTCAAAGAATGGAATCAACATTGTATGCCACAGATCACAGATACCAGCTTATTCCTGAAGCAGCTACAGGGGTTGCTGCTTTTCCCGTCAATGCGTATCTAGCTCCTTGCAAATCCTAGCATATAGTAGGCACTCAATAAACAATGACCAATGACTAATTTATTTACTAGCTTTGACAAAGATTCTCTGCTTGGCCAAACTTTGGTCAGACTTTGGAATCTCCTCCTAGGCCCACCTGTGCTCCTCCTTGTAAAATCCAGTTTTATTAAAGAACCCTGCTAAGTCAGTTTAGCAAGAACCCCACTCCCCAATATCTGAACATCCTCCACATCTGATCAAGCTCTTCGTCCTCCACCGTCCAAAGGTGATGTCTGATCATCCTGGCGTATCATCAGCAAGAATATGGTTCGGTTGGTTTACCCAGAATCTTCCTTACCCCTGACACTTCTTAGTAATTTCTTCCATGCATTGACTCCACCCCTGTTTCTTGGCTATAAATTCCCACTTGACCATGCTGTATTTAGAATTAAGCCCAATCTCTCTTCCCTACTGCCAGACCCCATTGCAGTGGTCCCTATGCCTACTGTGATGGTTCTGAATAAAATTTTCTTTACTGTGCTTTAACAAATATTATTCAACAGTTTTTCTTTTTGGAGACAGGGTCTTGCTCTGTCACCCACGCTGGAGTGCTGTGGTGTGATCATGGCTCACTGCAACCTCTGCCTCCAGGGCTGAAGTGATCCTCCCATCTCAGCCTCCACAGTAGTTGGGACTACAGACACGTGCCGCCACACCTGGCTAATTTTATAACCTTTTTTTGAGCATCTCACTATACTGCCCAGGCTGGTCTCAAACTCCTGGGGACAAGTGATCATCCGCCTCGGCCTTTCAAAGTGGTGGAATTCTGTTATTATAGGTGTTCAGCGAGGCCTTGTGCTGGGCCGAACATTTTTTTCTTTAACAGCTTTCAGGGCTACAAAGAAATTTTTAAAAAGAAAATGGCTTCTTTTTTTTTTTTAAAGCTCCATGATGAGTACTTCCTACCTAACAAAGAACTAAGTATTTTAATGTATAATCTTATTTGATCCACATTCTTTTCATGTAAGTATTTGTACATGTAGGTTGAAAAGAATGTGTTCTTTGTTGGTTAGGTACAAAGTTAACATACATAAAATGTAAAATCAAGTTTTCATTAGGTTAGTCAAATCCTTTAAATCCTTATTTTTCAGCTACTAGATTCTGTCAATTTCAGAGAGAGAGGCTATGCACTTCTCCCAGGTATGACTGTGAATTCTTCCACTTCTCCCTGTAGCCTTATCCGTTTTTTTTTTTTTTTTTTTTTTTTTGAGTTAGGGGGAGAGAGTTTCACTCTGTTGCCCAGGCTGGAGTGCAGTGGTGCTATCTCGGCTCACTGCAACCCAACCTCTGCCTCCTGGATTCAGGCTATTCTCTTGCCTCAGTCTCCCAAGTAGCTGGGATTACAGGCATGTGCCATCGTGCCCGGCTAACAATTCTGAATCGTTATAGCTGCCACCATTTAAAAATTAGGAGTTTCAGGAGAATCTTGAAAAACTGGAAAGGCTTGCAACACTAGATCTGCCTGCATGTCTTGCATGACAACAGTCAGGTGGCAGAGCAGAAGCAGCCTAGTGTCTGCCTAGCACGCCACACTCCTGCAGCGTCCTGCTGTTCCCTGCAGCTGCCTGGGTTTGTGGTCGCTGCACTATGCTATGCTGTCTCCTAGGAATGCCCCACCATGTATGAAGCCCATCTCTCCCTGATGTTAACACCCTCCAAGCATCAATGGCTTCACCTTCAAAATGGATCCAGAAGCTGCCTGCAAGATTCTTCTCCACTCCTGGGCTCCCATCTTAGACATGCCCATCACCTCCTGCCTGGACTACTGCAGCAGCCTCCTCCTGGTTCCCCTGTCCCTTCCCCGCCCCTCATGGTCTGTTCCCCCACATGCAGCTGGAGGAAGTTGTGAACACAGAAGTCAGATCCGGGCCCTGTCCTGCTCAAAGCCATCCTGTGGCTCCATTTATGCAGGGTACAAACGTGTGTCCTCGCCAGAGCCCACAAAATCCCAAGCGACCTGTCCCTGTCACCTCTCTCTCTGCCTCAGCTCCATCCACTCTCCCCATCACTCTGCCCCAGCAGCACTGACCTCCTGTCTGTTCCTCCAACATTCCAGGACTTATTTTTGAAATGGAGTCTCTCTCTATCACCCAAGCTGGAGGACAGAGTGCAGTGGTACAGTCTCGGCTCATGGCAACCTCCGCCTCCTGGGTTCAAGTGATCCTCCTGCCTCAGTCTCCTGAGCAGCTGGGACTACAGGCATGTGCCACCACGCCCGGCTAATTTTTGTATTTTTAGTGGAGACAGGGTTTTGCCATGTTGGCCAGGCTGGTCTGGAACTCCTGACCTCAACTGATCCACCCACCTTGGCCTCCCAAAGTGCTGGGATTACAGGCATGAGCCAAGACGCCTGGCCGCTCCGGGACTTTTCTACTCACTGCTCTGTTCCAGGAACACTGTCTACAATCTGCACATGGTGCCTTCAGCTCAGTACTCAAACCGAACCTGCCTCGGAGGCCCTCTCTGACTATCCTCTACTGAGATCTTCCCCCTCACCCCCCACCACCTGACACTCCATTTCCTTCTTCCCAGATTTACTCCTTTCCACTGCATTTAGCACCCTGTAATCCCTTGTGTATTTTTCGTATTTATCCTGTTCTATTGTTCATCTTACCCATAAAAACATTAAGTGCTAGGAAGACAGAATTTTTGTTTTAAGCTCATCGATACTACATCCCCAGGCTCTAGAGAGTACCTGGCACTGAGATGTACCAAGCCCATTATGTGCTGAGTAAATGTAGAGCTGTTGTATCTGTAGCTCAAGGTTTATGGAGTGTTGCTGTGTCGGACACAGGGCTGAGGCCAGGGTGGCTCTGCTCACCGGATCCTCACAGCCCCCCAGGACGGAGGCCTCTGTTCCTACCACATCCTCAGTGCCAGAGCAGGGCCTGGCACAGAGTAAACGAATGAGTAGTGGGGGTCTCCGAGACAAGCCGCGGCCCGCCCAACCTTCCCATCCACCCACCATCCGTCACCTTTGCCCACGAAGTAGTCCTGGTAGTAGCGGGCGCCCAGGTCCACGTGCTCAATGCTGTACTGCCGGGGCCGACTCTGCGTCCGCTGCTGCTCCTTGGGCACTTCCAGCACCGAGATGCTGGCGTTGGTGCGGTAGGCGCTCAGGACCGGCTCTGCCGGGTGGCCCTCGCCGCCGCTGGGGGAGCCCACGGACGCCCGGGAGAAGCTCACGTTGCGCTCACACTCGCCCCCGATCTCGTTGCGGAAGTGCGGGCAGCTGAGCAGCAGGTCATTGCTATTGTCATCGCCGAGGTCCTGCTCCAGGTTCTCTTTGCAGTTCAGGTCCTCCGTGCTGGTGAAGGCCGGGTCCAGGCCTCCGAGGCTGTGAGCCCGCGAGGCCGTGAGGGAGGCCATGGCCGAGGCGGCGGAGGCGGCCGAGGCGCCCGTGGTGGTGTTCCGCCGCTGCGCCACCGACACCCTGTTGGCGGCCGCCTCGTTGAGGTCGACAGCATGCTCTGCACGTCGAAGTGGGCAAAGCTCTTCTGACACACCCACGGCCTGCTGGCTTCCGGGGGGGCTCCGGCCCTCGTCGGCCTCCCCCAGGGACCTCCCGGCCTCCCCCTCGGGTTTGCAGCTCCTCAGCTTCCGAAAGATGGACGAGTCCACCGTGTCCCCGCCGCTGAGGCCCCGCGCGGGTTTCTTCCGGGCCTTCTCCTTCTCCTTCGTGGGCTGCAGCGGCAGAAAACTGTCCTTGGTGGGCTGCCCGTTGCGGGGGGTCCCCCTTGGCTCCGCCGCCGCCCCCCATGAGGTGCGAGCCAGGATCTGCCCGGAGGAGCTCGGTGAGGGCCTGGCAACCCGGGGCCTCAGGCTGCTCGCTGCGGAACTCGTTGAGGATGTCGAAGAAGCTCTGCTCAGGCACGCCCTGCACGTCGATGGACGAGGTGCTCCCATACTCGCGGAAGAGGGGCAGCGCCCCCGTGTGCCGGGCACCCCGCGGCTCCCCGGCGTCCTCCGCGTCACACTCGCTGAGGGTGATCTCGCTGCTGCTGCGGTGCCGAAGGGGAGGAAGGCCCTGCCTGGGGACCGGGGCCACCCGTCCTGGAATTCCACGTCTTTGGACCTTCTCCTGGAGAGTCGGTGGAAGGCTTTGGACCCTGAGGAAGCCGGGGTGCTGGCGGGGGAGCAGTCCGTTCTGTATGTTCCTCATGGCATGGGCCATCTTGGTGGCCTTTGCGCCATCTGTGTCCTGTAAGGGGCTTGGGTTGCTCTGCTCTCTCAGGGCCTCCCGCTTGGGTGGCCAGTCCGCCACCCTTGCGCGCACGCCCATCTTGGGCATGGCCGGGGTGGTGGGGCTGGGGCGGGTGGTAGTGGTGGCCGGGCTCTCCCCAAGAGGCTGGGACATGCTGCCATTCTGGGCCCAGAATCCCATGGGAGCGTAGTCCCCTGTGTGTGGCCCAGGGAGGACATCCCCTGCCCTGGCCGCACAGCTGGTTGCCAGGTCCACACTATCACTGGGGATGGCCCGATAGGTGGTCATAGTCCACGGGCACCGGAGTACTGCTGGCCCCGGACGCTGCGGTGTCGCTCTATGGGGTCCCCCAGCCCTCAGCCATTGTTCAGGGCCGCCAGGCCCAGGATGAAGGATGCTGGGCCCTGAAACCTGACAGGAAGGTTGTGAGCCTGTGGAGTCCAGTTCTCCACCATCGCTGTGCACAACTGAGCCAGGACAACCTCAGGAGGCAAGTGCTGTCCTGGGTGCTCCAGACCAAGGGGCTCAGCAGCGCAGAGCAGGCAGCAGCTGTGGGTGTTGGCCGGCCGGAGTCGGTGAGGATGTTGTCCCGGTCATGCTGAAAAGGGAGAAAAGGAAAATGTGAGCTGCAATGGCCGAGTTACTGCTCCCAGAAAGTGGGAAATGTGACTTTTTTTCTTGACAGCTTTACTCATTTAAAAAAACCTTTTTATTATGGAAATTTGCAAACATACTCAAAAGCAGAGAGAAGACTGAGATCAGCTCCAACAATCACTATTTCCCATTCCCATTTCACCTATTCACCCAGCCTTATTACTTTCTTTGTTTCTGATAGAATATTTTAGAGTAAACCCCAGACATCAGGTCATTTTTTTTTTTTTTTTTTTTTTGAGACAGAGTCTCGCTCTATCACCCAGGCTGGAGTGCAGTGGCATGAGCTGGGCTCACTGCAGCCTTCACCTCGAGGGTTCAAATGATTCTCCTACCTCAGCTTCCTGAGTAGCTGGAATTCCAGCACACGCTACCATGCCCGGCTAATTTTTTTGTATTTTTAGTAGAGTCAGAGTTTCGCCATATTGGCCAGACTGGTCTCAAACTCCTGGCCTCAAGTTCCAGGAGTCTCCCACCCGCCTTGGCCTCCCAAAGTGCTGGGATTACCGGTATGAGCCACCATACCTGGCCAGACATCAGGTCATTACACCCATAAATACTTGAGCTTGTATCTCTAGCAGATAAGGTCCTTAAAAAAAATCACTACAATAACATTATCATACTCATCCAAATTAACAAGATTCTTTCATGTTACACACTACCCTGCCTGTATTACATTTCCCGCCATTGTCTCACAGGTGTCTTTGGTGGGCTGGTTTGTTCAAAATCATCCTCTGCTTATGCAGGTATTTTCTTAGGTCTCCTCTACAATGGCCACCTTCGTTTATTTTGATGCTCTTTACTTGTGGAAGGAAAAGGGTCACCTGTCCTGTGGATTTCCCCACTTTGAGGATCCCTGTGGTGCCACTTAACACGTTCCTCTGCCCCCTGTATTTCCTGTGAACTGGTGGCTTCACGCAGAGGCCAGACTATTGTCCATCTGCTCTGCTGTTCGCTCAGCTCAGCTACACTGCCAGAAAGGAAGTGAAAATGACAGATGAGTCAACATGAGCACCAGTGGAGTTTGGGGAGGAAAGCCCAGAAGGAATGTCTCTAGAAATCCACGTGGTTACTACAGACTACCACTGGGTAAATCAGAGCTCATCACTTTTTCACTGAGATCTCCCCAGTGACTGCTTACTGCATTAAAACACCATCCAAACTCTTCCCTTGCTCCACAAGCCCCACAGGATCTGGCCCCTGACGTCTCTCCCCATCCCTGACTAAGCTCTGACCATACTGGTCTTCTTTTCTATTCTGATGCATCAAGCCTTATCCAGGATATCTGATATCCTTCCTCAGTCCTTCCTGGGGTTGATTCCTTCCCATGATGTCAGTTCTTCCATGGGGACTTCCGGCGAGGCGCGGTGGCTCACACATGTAATCCCAGCACTTCGGGAGGCCCGGGCAGGCAGATCACTTGAGCCTAGCAGCTCAAGACCAGCCTGATCAACATGGCAAAACCCCGGCTCTACTAAAAATACAAATATTAGCTGGGTGTGGTGGCATGTGCCTGTAGTCCCAGCTACTCAGGGGGCTGAGGTAAGAGGATTCCCTTCAACCCAGGAGGTTGAGATTGTGTGAGCCATGATCACGCCACTGCACTCCAGCCTGGGCAACAAAGTGAGACCCTGTCTCAAAAAAAAAAAAAAAAACCTCCCCAAACAAACAAACAAACAAAAACCCAAAAACTTCCCAAATCACCCTATAGAGATAGAGAAGCCCCATCTTCTGGAAGCCTTTTTCTTTCTTTTTTTTTTTTTTGAGACAAAGTTTCAATCTCGTTCCCCAGGCTGGAGTGCAATGCCACGATCTTGGCTCACCGCAACCTCTGCCTCCAGGGTTTAAACGATTCTCCTGCCTCAGCCTCCCAAGTAACTGAGATTACAGGCATGTGCCACCACGCCCGGCTAATTCTGTATTTTTAGTAGAGGCAGGGTTTCTCCATGTTGGTCAGGCTGGCCTCAAACTCCCGACCTGAGGTGATTCACCCGCTTCAGCTTCTCAAAGTGCTGGGATTACAGGTATGAGCCACTGCACTGGGCCTGATAGCCTTTCTTAATTACCCACTCTACTTCTTCCCATTTTTCTTAGCAGTTGTACTTTCTGTCTACTGGCTGTGTCCACCACTCAGATGTTGACTCCATAATGGCAGGGATGTCTGTGTTGTTCACGGCTGCATCCGCAGTGCCTAGAACAGTGTCCAGGACGTTTGTTCAGTATTTATCATGTGTACGAGTGAACAGATGGCCTCTGCCTAATTGGAGGTATAAGCACCTCCTGGTTTGCAGGCCCCTGGGGAAGGGAGTTTGTGATTCTGTCCAACACAGAAAACACTCTGCGGGGTCACTTCCCTTTGTCTCCACCTTGAACTTCCAGATGATGAAAACCCTGCTGGAGGGGAAGGGGAAAGTAGGTCGCCGTCTGTGATGGAACCTGTTGACTGCCCAGCAGACGTGCCCCTCCCTCCTGCCAACAGAAGTGATTTTTCTCAGGGCAGGAGAGTGCTGCTTTGGGCTGGGCACTCAGCTCAAGATGACCTCTAACTTTTTCATTCCCTGGGAATCTAGAGCTGGATGCAGCTGTTCTTGGTCAATGGGTATTGGTGCTTCCTGTGTGAGAAAGCAGTAGGCCTCTTCTGCGTGTTTGTGTCTATGTGTGTGTGTTTGCATATGTATGGGGGCTTTTCCTATTTGCACCCAGAGGTACGGAGTGAACTGGCAGAGACCATGAGGGAAGCTCAGAGCAGGTTCAAGGAGCAAAATAGCAAGGAGATCCTGCAGCCTCTGAAAAAGTGAGCGTCAGAAGGGGGCGGGTGGGGAGTGGGGGAGCAACGGAGAGCCCCCTCTTCCTGGTGCCTCACGAGAACACACAAACAATCCTGAAGACACTGCAGGGAGGCAGCACAGGGATAGGCTAGAGAAGAGGGAGGAAGCTGGAGTGCCTGCGGGGTCGGGTTGCCTCAGGGAGACAGCAAAGAGGCCAAGAGGAACCTGCACTGACCTGGACAGTAGGGTATCTTCTGCCAACCAAGGCTTGCGGGAGTGTGGATGTCAGATCATCTGATTTTTCAAGAGAAATCAGAAATCTAGAATTGCATGCAACATCTCCCAATTTGAAAAGCAAAAATAGTGGCCGGGCATCGTGGCTCAGGCTTAGAATCCCAGCACTTTGGGAGGCTGAGGCAGGCAGATTGCCTGATGTCAGGAGTTTGAAACCAGCCAGGCTAACATGGTGAAACCCATCTCTACTAAAAGTACAAAAATTAGCTGGGTGTGGTGGCGCACACCTGTAGTCTCAGCTACTTGGGAGGCTGAGGCAGGAGAATCACCTGAACCCACAAGGCGGAGGTTGCAGTGAGACGAGATTGTGCCACCACACTCCAGCCTGGGTGACAGGGCAAGATTCCAACTCAAAAAAAAAGGAAAGCAAAGCAAAGCATAGCAAAAACAACAGAAGCAACAACAAACTATCATGCAGAGATGACTGGAAGAATTTTCAAGAAACTGCTAATAGTGCTTGCCTCTCTGTGTCTGGCCCCATCACTCCCAAGTCCTTCCCCTGCTCCCTTTTTCTCCTTAGCACTTATCAACAGGCTTACTTCTTTCTCTTACTCATTTTTATTTTTTTAGAGACAGGGACTTCCTCTGTTGTCAAGGCTGGAGTGCAGTGTATATACGATCATAGCTCACTGCAGCCTCGAACTCCAGGGCTCAAATTATCCCCCTGCCTCAGCCTTCTGAGTAGCTAGGACTACAGATACATGTCACCACGCCCAGCTAATTTTTAAATTTTTGGTAGAGGTGAGGTCTCACTATGTTGCCCAGGCTGGTCTCAAACTCCTGGGCTCAAGCAATCCACCCACCTCAGCCTCCCAGTGCACTGGGATTACAGGCATGAGCCACCGTGCCTAGCCTCCTCAATGATTTTCTCATTGGCATCTGGGAACTCATCTGCTACCTCTGGTTGGCAGAAGCTGCTTCTCTTGATACCTTAACATTGTTTAAGCCATACTCTTTCTAAAATTATCAAACCATCCTTTGCTGGTATTAAATTCTCCAGCTTGAGATCCTTCTCCTTCCTTTTGCTTTAGCTTGCCACATAATGACTTCACCTTTTCTCGAAGCAAATTAAAGTCTATAGGTATGCCTTTCTTACAGCAATCCATATCCTCATAGAAGCCGCATTTGCAACATGAGATAAAAATATATTCTGTAAAAAGTGCAAGGTTTTTGTGCCTGCTGGCATAGGTGCAGCAACAGCTTCATGAACTTCCTCTTCATTTTTCACGATGGTCCTCACATTACATTCATTGATATGGAATGGCAGGGAACTGCAGCTGCAGACCTCCATCATGGCACATACCAAGCAATTGCATATTTTCTTCTAATGTTATGACTTTTCTCTGCTTCTTGGAACAACTTCCAGCATCACTAGTGACACTTTGTACGGGTCCCCTGGGGTTATTCAGGGTTTACAGTATTGCACTAAACATGATGAAAAATACATGAGAACCTCCAGGGATCACTTTTTACTGCAATATGCAATTTGCTGGAGAGACAAACAGCTCACGCGGAGATGATTAGTGTCACACGGTGTTTTAAAAGGATACTCACAACACTTGAGCTCACTGCAGTGGCAACAGGAGGTAGTCACGAAACTATTACGGTAGTGCAGTGTGTGCTGCAGTTAATTTCGAAGTTACGATTTAATTCTGTATGTTTGTTTGTTTACATTTCTCTTGGCTTGGCAATGTGTTTGTGTGTGTATGTTTTGATAAATTTTAACTTTTTAGAATGCATTTGTGTGCATTTTCTGGTAGTAAATGATAAAATAGACTAATATGCATATATATTTTATGTATTCATGATATACCTAACCTTTTTTAAAAAATATTTTTAGGCTATGTGATTTACCTGTAAGTTCTTTGCTTTTCTGGTTTTTTTCTTTTTTTTTTTTTTTTTTTTTGAGACAGAGTCTTGTTCTATCACCAGGCTAGAGCGCAGTGGCACCACCTCGGCTCACTGCAACCTCCACTTCCCAGGATCAAGTGATTCTCCTGCCTCAGCTTCCTGAGTAGCTGGGATTACAGGTACCTGCCACCACGCCCAGCTAATGTTTGTATTTTTAGTAGACACGGGGTTTCACCATGGTGGCCAGGCTAGTCTCGAACTCCTGACCTCAAGTGATCCACCTGCCTTGGTCTCCCGAAGTGCTGGGATTACAGGCGTGAGCCACCACGCCCAGCCCTGCAAGTTCTTTTCAAATAGTTGCAAATATCTAAAAAATTTTTAATGCATTTATCGAAAAAAATTCATCCATAAGTAGATCCACGCAGTTCCAACCCATGGTGTTCATGGGTAAAATGCGCTTCCTAAGAACATTAACAATAAAAACCTCGATGAAGCTGGGCACAGCGGCTCATGCCTATAATACCAGCACTTTGGGAGGCTGAGGCAGGAGGATTGTTTGAGCCCAGGAGTTTGAGACCAGCCTGGGTAATATAGTGAAACCCCATCTCTACAAAAAATTTTTAAAACTTAGCCAGGCATAGTGGTGCGCACCTGTAGTTCCAGCTACTTGGGAGGCCAAGGTTGCAGTGAGCTGTGATTGTGCCACTATACTCCAGCCCAGGTGACAGAGCAAGACTCTATCTCAAAAAAACAAACAAATAAACAAACAAACAAAAAATAATAAGAAAAACACCACATACACACACACCATGAGGGTCCACAAAATATGAGTAGGTCACACTTGGGCAGGGGTTGCTGGTTTGCCAGAGAAAAGTGAAATTATTTTATCTATGGTGTTTATTGTCTCCACTCTAAACTGTCAGTTACAGATAGGCAAGAGTGTTTGCTTGAGAGCCTGAACCTTGCCCCACACCCCTCGGTGCTGGGCACCAGATCCCAGGTCAAGCTGGGATGACGGTCCGCCTGAGGGCGCTGCCTGTCCTCCGCAGACCAGCCTGTATTGTGGCTCCACCTTCAGAGTGCAGAGTGCAGAGTGCAGAGCGAGGATTAGTCCTTTGAGGCCACATTTAGGCTGGCTGGGAAAACCAGGGGCCCAGATGCGACCCTGACTTGCTTATGCAAGCACCTCCTGACAGATGGGCTTTGCTAATGGCATCTGTTTCCAGCTCAGAAACCCTCAATCCGTTCTGCTCCCTCTGTGAACATACACAGATGTTCTTGCAGGCCTTGGTCTCTCTGCACAAATCCCTTCTCCTAGCAGGTGCAGCCAAGTCTTCCTGTGACATTCAGAGGCTGCATGGCACCCACAGCTTCTGGGTTTCAGGGTGCATGCTGGTCTCTTCTAGTTGTCTTCTACTGAGCTCCTCCTTCCTAGAAGCACCTGGACCTTCCTGATGGGGAACCCCCGTTATGAGAGCAACACAGCATAGGCAGGAACCAGACTGCCTGGGCTCAATCCTGGTGTGCCATGGACGAGTTATGGAGACAGCGACTCAGTTTCAATCTGTAAAATGGGTATAACGTCACCTGCCCCATGGCCACTGCTCTTACTACAGTTCTGTTGTGTATCTCTGGCAGGAGCTCTTCCCCCTTCTCCCCAATTACAGAAGCACAGTTGGGGTGGGTGCAGGATGTGGGCTTGGTCGGCCCAGGGTCCTCCCCCTAGGGCTCTGTATAAGGTTTCAAAGTGCATGTGAGGCTGGAAAGTGTCCTTGCAGGGGAAGGGACAGTGGACCTGGCTTCTCCTGTGTCATTACTTTGGCTGGGAACCCCTTGTTCGTCCCTCCAGAGCTTCCTTGGCTCCTGCCTGTTTTCTAAGATTGCTCCCCCAGCCTCCTGCTGATTCTGTGCGTCCTCGATTAATTCTGATTTGGCCACAGACAGCCAAGCATGGCTTTTGCTGGCTGGCATCAGAGGACCCTGAGTGACACACGATGCTGTGTGATGGAGGGCAGCCCGGGAAACTGTAGATGGGAAAAACTAGGGCAGCCTGGGAGACAGCAGTAAAATGAGGAGTGAGGGGCAGTGGGAGCGAGTCAGTTGGGATGCATTTGGCTGCAAGTAACAAAAGACTATTCAATGATGGCTTGCCGAGTAAAGACATTTAGTCATCTCATGTCACCAGGAGGCCAGGTATGGCAGCTCCAGGCCTGACGGGAAAACTGGACAGTGACATCAGGCATGTCCCCTGATTCCTTCTGCCTCCCTCATGTGCTACAGGCTTGAGCAAGTCTCTGGCTTGCTGCGTCACGGTCACAAGCTGGTGGCCACAGCCACGCTTCCCACTGAACCATGGGCAAGGGGGAAAGACAGGGATGGTAAGGGCACCACTATGACCCTAATCAGGAAGGAGAATCTTTCCTAGAACATTTCCCTTACTGCAATCCTTTATGTCCCACTGGCTAGAATGTGGACACACGGCCACTCCCATTGCAAAGGAAGCTGGGAGAACCAGAATCTGCAGCGTCCTGATTGCCTCTGGGCCAGTGGGCACTTACCGGGGTCTGTTAGAAGCAACCAATGGTATATCTGTGGATGTAAATGCTTCCAGATGGCCCCTGCAACAAGCAGGCAAGCACCACGGCCTTGGTGTCTCGGCTCCAAAAGGCCCAACTCTGTGAGAGCCGCAACGTCTGCCAGAAGCTCACAGGGGATAGCCAGGTGCAGAGGCTCACGCCTGTAATCCCAGCACTCTGGGAGGCCGAGGTGGGTGGATCACGAAGTCAGGAGTTCGAGCCTGACCAACATGGTGAAACCCCATCTCTACTAAAACTACAAAAATTAGCTGGGCGTGGTGGCGAGAGCTTGTAATCCCAGCTACTGAGGAGGCTGAGGCAGGAGAATCACTTAATCCGGAGGCAGAGGTTGCAGTGAGCCCAGATTGTGCCACTGCACTCCAACCTTGGTGACAGAGCAAGATGCTGTTTCAATTTTTTTTTTTCCAAAAAAAAGCTCACAGGACACAGCATAGGGAAACACAAGAGCCCTCCAATGTGGACATTTGGGGTTTGCTTTCCCTGTTGCCACGAGTCTAGACTTTTCCAACAGTCTAGACTTCCCTTTGGGAGCCTACCTTCTCCACTGGCCACCCAGTGGGTTAGAAGTGGGGCTCCTTCCCCCGCTCTGTAGTAAACCACATGGCCCAATCAGAACCAGTTAGTCCCGTGATGTCTTTGCCAGGAGTGCTGGAACTGAAGACTGTTTTTTCTCTTTAACCCTAAGTCTGAGAAGATTGAGGGATGGAGTCGCTGCAGCCGTCTCGCAACCATGGGAGAAGAGCTATCTGTGAAGGGGACCAAGGGTTAGAATCTGGGGCTGTAGGCATCATTTGAGTCTCTGCATCAAGTTGGATGCAAAGTCAGCCCTACTCCATTTCCCCACCATTGGCCATTTGAGTTATAAAACAACACAACAATGAAAACATAAGCAAAAGCCAGTATCTACAACAGCAATTACCATGAATGGAATCCTTCCATGGCCCAGGTCCTTTCCTGAGCACTTTACACCTGTCAATTGTTATGCATTAACCCTTTCAGCAACCCCATGAGGTAGGATCATCATTACCTCCATTTTACAGATGAGAAAACTGAGGAGCAGAGAGATGAAGTAATGTGCCTAAGGCCACATGACTATGAGTTGACTGAGTGGGGGACTTAACCCCAGCCCCTTCATACCTCAAGCCAGATAGTCCTGAGTTCAAGCCCCAGCCTTCCCCTGCAATCACAGGCAGCATCTGGACCTCTGTGATTCTCACTTAACTGTGTGTTGCCAATGTGGAAAATATCTCCAGCTCCAACTGCCTTCTGAGTTCCAAATTCACCTACCCACCTGATTACTTTACATTACCACCTACACATCTCATGCACTGCAACGGGACATTCCCAACCGGAACTCTTGATTGCTCCCCATCCACAAAATGTGTTCCTTCCTGGACAGGTAGGATGAGCTAAGCTATGCTGCAGTAACAAATGATCCCAGATGCTCAGGGGCTTTCACAACTGAGGCTTGGTTCTTGCTCACACTGCCTGTCCATCACAGGCTGGCTGAGGGCCCTGCTCATGCCAGCTTCACTCCCAGCAGACAAAGCAGCCCTCACCTGGGACCCTGCTCATCGCAGAAGAAGGAGACATGGTTGAACCACGCAAAGGCCCTTCCGGCTCCTGTTCAGGAACAACACAGGCACTCCTCACATTTCATTGGTCAAATCAGGCCACATGTTCAAGACTGATGTCCACAGGGTGGGACACCAGAATGTGTGTCAGCTCAGGAATGGAACTGGCGATCTGCTTTTTTTGTTTTTTGGTTTTTTTTTTTTGAGATGAAGTCTCACTCTGTCACCCAGGCCAGAGCGCAGTGGCGCAATCCTGGCTTACTGCAACCTCCACCTCCCAGGTTCAAGCAATTCTCCTGCCTCAGCCTCCAGAGTAGCTGGGACTACAGGCGGGCACCACCACCACACATGGCTTTTTTTTTTTTTTTTTTTTTTTGGTAGAGATGAGATTTCACCATGTTGGTCAGACTGGTCTCGAACTCCTGACCTCAGGTGATCCACTTGCCTTGGCCTCCCAAAGTGCTGGGATCACCAGCCTGCCATCTGCTTCTTTTGCATCTTGAAGGAAAGGCACCTCCTTCCATCTAATGGCTCAACCTGGAAATGTCACTGTCATTCTCCATGCTTCCTCTCCCTCAGGCCACACTCCACCCCTGACCCAATCCTGAGGGCTACCCGGCCCCCCCACAGCAGATCCAAGTCCAACCTTCTCTCTCACCACCCACCCTAATCTGAGCTGCCAGGACTTCTCATGAGATGATTATACCTCGGGGACGATGGTGTCCCTGCTTCTGCTCCTCTTCCTGCTAAGGGCTCCTCTCCACACAGCAGGCAGAGCAACGTGAGGGTGAAACAAAATCCCCGCCTCACCCGCAAGCTCCCTCCACCCTTCCCCGGGCGTTCAGAGCCTGGGCCACGACGCCCTTGTTTCTTCAGTTCGCTTGCGACCCTTCCTGCTCCTCTTTCCTGTGCCTTAGTAATCCCTCAAGACTCGGTACAAATGCTACTTTCTCCATGCGACCTTTCCTCCTCACCAACCTTGTCAATCTCCAGCCTGAACTCTCAAACCACTCTGCACTTCTCTTCGGGGTCACCTGTATGATTATATGTTATTTGCCATGTCTTGAATCATTTGCCATATGTGAGGCTTGTGAGGGCACTGCATGCAAGAGTCTCAACGGGAGCCCGCATCGCCAGCACGGGCCTGACACACTGCTGGCCATTCATAAATATCCGCTAAAGCCAGGTGTGGTGGTGCACGCCTGTAGTCCCAGCTACACGGGAGGCTGAGGCCAGGAGTGTGAGGCTACAGTGCACTATGATCACTGAGCCTGTGAATAGCTACTGCACTTCAGCCTGGGTGGCACAGTGAGACCCTGTCTCTAAAAAATCCTTTTCTAAATAAATATCTGATGAGGCACAGTGGCTCACGCCTGTAATCCCAGCACTTTGGGAGGCCAAGATGGGCGGATCACCTGAGGTGGAGAGTTTGAGACCAGCCTGACAAACATGGAGAAACTGGAGGCCAGGAGTTTGAGATCAGCCTGGCCAACGTGGCAAAACTCCGTCTCCACTAAAAACACAAAAAAATTAGCTGGGCGTGGTGGTGCATGGCTGTAGTCCCAGCTATGCGGGAAGCTGAGGCAACAGAATCGCGTGAACCTGGGAGGTGGAGGTGGCAGTGAGCCGAGATCATGACACTGCACTCCAGCCTGCAGCGATAAAGTGAGACTCCGTTTCTAAATAAATAAATAACTACTGAATGACTGGATGGATGACACCCTCACTCAGGACGAGGGAGCACTGGCTCAGTCGGGGTCTGTGACCCAAGGCAAGCAGGGCTTGCTTGGTGCCTGAGTGTGTCCTTCCCTGGGAAGCAGCACGCCCAAGAAGCTGAAAGCAATGCTTGGAGAACGCGTGTAGGGGTGGGATGGGCTGTCCTTTCACAGGCCTTTGATTGGAGGCAGAGGGACCCACTGGGTGTCCAGGGCTGCCTTGATGGGCTCTAAGCATCTCCCTTTCACGGAAACATGATCCAGTCACGGCAATGGAGGCTACACGGGGCTCAAGAACTCTGGAGGGCTCAGGGATATGGCATCAAGTCTGAGCGTTCCTCTCCAAGGCCCAGGTGGAATGAGGACTCCTCCAGGCGTGCATCCAGTGACTCAGCAGTTTCTGGGCATGTACAAGTCATTTGTTTATCCAGGAAGAACGAGTTAGTCCTTAAAATGCATCCATCCATCCATTCACTCACACAACAAACACCTACCACGTTCTTATACATCCCTCAGAAAAGTTCTTACAGCCAACAAAGCCCTAAAAACATATGCATTTATTCACCATTTCCCAGTCATGTATAACTCATTCATTCATTCTACAAGCATCAAACACTCGAGATCCATTCATTTATTCAATATATGTCTTGGGCACCCACTACATACCACTGCTGTGGGTGGTAAAGATACATCTCTGAGCTGGACAGATTGTGCCCCTCCCTGCTCTCATCAATGGACCTCCAGTAGAGAAAAGCAAGAGAAATAAGATAGAATTTCCAAGGGTGGCCAGCACTGTAAAGGTTATAAAACGGCTGGGTGCAGTGGCTCATGCATGTAATCAAAGCACTTTGGGAGGCTGAGGTGGGAGGATTGCTTGAGCCCAAGAGGTCAAGGCTGCAGTGAGCTGTGATCCTACCACTGCACTCCAGCCTGGGTGGCAGAGCAAGACCTTGTCTCAAAAATAAATAAATAAATAGGACTGAAGGTTACTCTAGTTGGGAGGGGGGTCAGGAAGACTCCTTGAAGGTGGTATCTTAAACCAGGATCTGTGTGAAGAGAGGGTAGCTGCCATGGATGAGCAGGGAAGCTGGGAACAGCCAGTGTTCAAGGCCAGATGGGGATGCTCAGGGGACTAGTTCTCCCTGCCAGCTGTACAATAGAGGCACCAGAGGAGCTTTTTTAAAATATAGGTGTCTGGGTCAGGTACAGTGGCTCATGCCTGTAATCCCAGCACTTTGGGAGGCCCAGGCGGGCTGATCACTTGAGGTCTGTGTCGCCCAGGCTGGAGTGCAGTGGCGTAATCTCAGCTCACTGCAACCTCTGCATCCTGGGTCAAGAGATTCACCAGCCTGGCCAACGTGGTAAAACCCCATCTCTAGTAAAAATACAAAAAATAAAAAATAAAAATAACCAGGTATAGTGGCTCGTGACTGTAGTCCCAGCCACTTGGGAGGCTGAGGCAGGTGAATCGCTTGAACCCGGGAGGTAGAGGTTGCAGACTCGAGATCGCACCACTGCACTCCAGTGCTTGGGCGACAGAGCAAGACTCCGTCTCACAAAAATAAAAAATAAAAACATAGGTGTCTGTTCATACCCACTCCCAGAGATTCTGAATCAGCTGGTTGGAGTGGGGCCTGAGCCTAAGTGCCTCTTAAACGCTCGGCAGCTGATTCTACGGTGCAGCCTTAGCCGAGGACAGAAGGAACAGAGAAAGCAGAGAGAAGAGGGCCTGCCTCCGTGCCCCAGAGGGGCTGTACATCCCACAGGCCAGGCAGGTGACAGGAGCCAGGACACGAGCTACAGCAGGCCCAGCAAGGAGGCAGGAGCGCACGTGTGCTTGGGGAAGACTAACTGTCAACAGGGGTGGACGCTGCTGAAAGGGTCACAGATGGTGGCAGTCATGGTTATGAAGGGCACTGGCGACCTTGGCAGGAGATATTTCAGGGGTCCACTGATTCAGAGAGCCTTGTCCTCACCTCCCTCCCCTTGTCCCCCCCCCCATGCTGTCTGTCCCTCTACAGGCCAGGCAGAGTTCTCCTGTTCCTCCCTCTGCTGAGCCTCCCAAGGTGGACACGCACCCTTGACTACAGGGCTTAGCCTCTGAGTATCTTTTGCCTTCCCTAGACTGTGAACAGATGTGCGTCTGGGGTGGGCTGGGATCTAACATATTTGTTTTCACGTGTGGGTGGGGCAGTGGAGAGGAACAGTATGGTGATGACGGTATTAAACATAAGGTCAACACTGATGAGCTCTACCGACGTGCCAGATTCGGGGCTATACATTGGTTGGTATTAACTGGTGTGTTATAACAACTCTATCAAGTAGGGGCTTCTTTTTCCTATTAAATAGATTTCTTTTTTTCTTTTTTGAGACAGTGTCTTACTCTGTCACCTGGGCTGGAGTGCGGTGGTGCAATCATAGCTCACTACAACCTTAAATTCCTGGGCTCAGGCAATCCTCCCACCTCAGTCTCTTGAGTAGCTGGGACTACAGCCGTGTGCCACCATACCTGGCTAATTTTTTTATTTTAAAATTATTTTTGTAGAGATGAGGGCTCACAAAACCTCAAACTCCTGGCCTGGTCTCAAATCAGTAACTTAACTCAAAACGAGTAACTGGGACTACAGGTATGTGCCAGCACGCCTGGCTAATTCTGAATTTTTTTTGTGGAGACAGGGTCTCGCTATGTAGCCCAGGCTGATCTTGAACTCCTGGACTCAAGTGATCTTCTCATCTCAGCCTCCCAAACTGCTGGGATTACAGCTTGAACTCCTGGCCTCAAGTGGTCCCCCTGCCTTGGCCTCTCAAAATGCTGGGGTTACAGGTGTGAACCGCCACATTTGGCCAAGCAGGGACTTCTGTCATGCCCATCTTACAGGTGAGGCAGAGGTTACAAGGGGCAGGTGGGATTCAAACCGCAACAGTCTGCCTGCCACCCCTTTGCCCTGTGCTCCAAATAAAAGATAAAATCGTTCAAGTGAGTGTGCTGTGGGAACATGTGAGTGACGCAAGTATCTTCAAAATTCATTCACAAGGACAAAATTCTAGCAAGTCAGCAACAGCTTAGTGGATTGCACACTAGGAATCTGGTTTTCCCCGTCTTCCCTGACCTTACTGGAAGTTTGAGCATACAAGGGACCACTACAGAGCTCCTTCAGGAAATAAGATGGATGCAGATCTCAGAAATCTCATTAGCAAGTGCCGCGGTAGAGACTCTGCTCCACCGGCTGGAAGAGGAATGAGTGGAGTCTCAGCCATGGCCGGGAAAGCCAGCACTTCCACATTTAATATCAAAGAACCCAGAGGACTGGTATTTCTTTCTCTTTCTTTCTTTTTTTTTTGTTGTTGTTGAGACAGAGTTTCGCTCTGTCACGCGGTCTGGAGTACAGTGGTGTAATCTCGGCTCACTGCAACCTCTGCCTCCCGAGTCAAGCGATTCTTCGCTTCAGCCTCCCTAGTAGCTGAGATTACAGGCGAGTGCCACCACATCCGGCTAATTTTTTATATTTTTGGTAGAGATGCGGTTTCACCATGTTGGCCAGGCTGGTCTCAAACTCCTGAACTCAAGTGATCGCCCGCCTTGGCCTCCCAAAGTGCTGGGATTATAGGCATGAGCCAGTACGCCAGGCCTCATTCTATTTATTTTAATCCAGCAATTCCACTTCCACAAATCTGTCTCTTAGATAATAACACCAGCCTCCATCAAGACAGGCACACGATGGTTTCACTGTATTACACTGCTGTAATACAGAAGAACTGAGAACATCCCAAATGCCCACAAGCACAAGATGGGTCAAGTGAATCTGGGTGCCTCTATTCCAGGGAATACAAAGTATCTGTACAAAAAGAGACCGAGGCCAGGCCAGTGGCTCAGGCCTGTAATCCATCTCAGCCCTTTGGAAGGCTGAGGCAAGAGGATCCCTTGAGTGCAAGAGTTCAAGACCAACCTGGATAACATCGAAAGACCCCATCTCTACAAAAAAAAATGTTTTTTTAATTCACCAGGTGTGGTGATGCATGCCTGTAGTACCAGCTACTCAAGAGGCTGAGGCGGGAGGATCACCTGAGCCCAGGAGTTCAAGTCTGCAGCTTGCTATGATCTCCTCAAGAGATCAAGGCTGGGCAACAGGGCAAGATGGTGTCTCAAAAATAAATAAATAAATAAATAAAAAGCAAGGTAGAGCTATGTGTAATGCATGCAAGATGTCCACGTGGCCCCAAGTGAGTGAGCACAGCTTACACTTAGTGCGTGTTCACCACATGCCAAGCATGGCGTGAAGGCTTTTGGTGCAGTAACTCATCTCATCCTCATAACTAACCCTGTGAAGAAGGGATGAACATCATCCTCATTTATTTCTATTTTCACTTTATTTTTTGAGATATGGTCTTACTCTGTCACCCAGGCTGGAGTGTGATGGCGCAATCATAGCTCACTGTATCCTTAAATTCCTTGGCTCAAGTGATCCTCCCTCTCAGCCTCGTGGGTAGCTGGGCCTACAGGTACATGTCACCACGCCCAGCTAAATTTTTTTTTTTTTTTTTTTTTGTACTTTTTGTAGGGATGAGGTTTTGCCCAGTTTGGTCTCATTCCTGGGCTCAAGCAATCTGCCACCTTGGCCTCCCAAAGTGCTGGGATTAAAGGCATGAGCCACTGTGCCCGGTCCCACCCTCATTTTAAAGCCAATGCAACTATGGCCAGAGAGGTTGAGTAACTCGCCTGAGGTCACACAGATAGAAAGGGTGAAGCTGGGATTTGAACCCAGGCAACCCATCTTGATAGTTGCTATTCTTTTACTCGATACTGCCACTGTGAAGGGAAAGAAGCAAGCTGCAGAACAGTTCATAGAGTATGACCCCATTTGCTTTCAGAAAGAAAGAGGGGGACAGAGAACTTGTTAGTGTGTATTTCACAGGACTTCTTCCAGAACTTTCTCTGTGGATCTATAAGGAAATACAAGTGCACAGGGGAGGAGTGTCTGAGGCTGGGATTAAGTTTTCAGTTTTAAAAGTTGGCACGCAGCTGGGCATGGTGGCTCACGCCTCTAATCCCAGCACTTTGGGAGGCTGAGGCAGGCGGATCACCTGAGGTCGGGAGTTCGAGACCAGCCTGGCCAACGTGGTGAAACCTCATCTCCACTGAAAATACAAAAAAAATTAGCCAGGCGTGGTGGCGAGCGCCTGTAATCCCAACTACTCAGGAGGCTGAGACAGGAGATATTGCTTGAACCTGGAACGTGGAGGTTGTAGTGAACTGAGATTGTGCCACTGCACTCCAGCCTGGGCGACCGAGTGAGACTCTGTCTCAAGAAAAAACAAAAAAAAAAAAAACAAAAGTCAGCACGTGAGGGACAGTATGAGCAGACTGAGAGCCACCCCTTGCAAAGCCCTTACCTTCTAGAAGTCAGAAATGGGGAGAGACTTCCAAGCTGCACAGTTAGAGCTCTCTGCCTGAGGGCCCATGGAGTCTGAACAATCTGCATCTTTCCGAATGGCAGAATTCTCTGTGGCCTGGTGACATGCTCCCACCCAGAGCCAATGAGGGAAGGACAGTGCACCCCACCTTGTTTTCACGTATTTCCCCAGGGAAACAGAGGTTGAATTGCCCCAAATGCTTAAACTGAAATGTCTCTTGTTTTAATTTTGCTACCTAGTATAACTGAACTTTATTTATAGGTTAAATGTTCATATGATTACATGCTTATGAAGAGAGATGAAATTTAAAAAAATAAATAAATGGGTGAATACCTTCACAGCTGCCTCTCTCACTTGTCACCAGATGCGGGAGGTCTCCCCTGGTGTGGCAGCTGTAGCAGAGTGGGTAGAAGCAAAGCCTATCATGGTTTAATTCCCAGCTCCATCATTTAACTAGCTAGACCTTGGCAGGTGACCTAGGCTCTCTATGACTCAGTTTTCCCATCTGTAAAATGGAGGCAATAATACAGCTTAACTCTTAGGAAAGATGTGGGTTAATAAATGCCACAGCTTAGAATATCCCTGGCTTACAGTGATAAACAAGTATTGGCTATTATAATTTTTTCTTTTTTCTTTTTTTTTTTTTTTGAGACAGTCTCGCTCTGTTCCCCAGGCTGGAGTGCAGTGGTGTGATCTTGGCTCACTGCAGCCTCTTCCTCCTGGGTTCAAGCGATTCTCCTGCCTCAGCCTCCCAAGTAGCTGGGATTACAGGTGCCCACAACCATGCCGGCCTAATTTTTGTATTTTTAATAGAAACAGGTTTCACCATGTTGATCAGGCTGGCCTCAAACTCCTGACCTCAGGTGATCCGCCCACCTCGGCCTTCCAAAGTGCTGGGATTACAGGTGTGAGCCACCGCGCCTGGCCTTCATTTTTTCTTACATAATAAACCTTTTTAAAAAATCTCAAGCAAACCAAATGTGACCTGGCGAGGAACCCTCGTTCCTCTGGGCTCAGGGGCCCAGCAGCCTGGGGTGGCTTACCTTGAGCAAAGGCTCCTTTCTGTCAGCCCCAGTGCCAGGGCCACAAGGGGGTGTCCCTCAGAGTCTCTGTGTGGTTGGCTAGGCTAGGGGACACTGTGGTGACCTCCCTTGAAGCACATGTGGAGCAGCTTGTTCCAATTCTGGGCACAGTCCCATTCACTCTAATGAGCCTTTGAAATGCAAAGCTAGAAAGGGTTGCTTCCTGGAGTATGGGCACACAGGCAAGGCCCACACAGGAGCTACAGCCATGTTTGTAGAGTGGGGATGATGTGATGTAGTCAGGCGAGGGGCCTGATGGGGTGGAGGAGAGGCCTCTGTTGTTGGTAAGGCCCCTTCTGGGTACTTAATTGGGGGCATAATCAGGGCTCCAGGCTTCCCTGCAGGGATCCCCCTGGCTTCAGCCAGGCTCACTATCAAGTCGCAGGCCCTGGTGTGGCTGTGCTGTTTTTTTTAATATTAATTTTTTTTTCAGTGAACAGCTGCTGCCCTAAACCTGCTGAGTGTCCCCACTATCATCATGTGGGGAACACTGGGCCCCAGAGGGGCTGCTATGACCCAGCCTCCGGGTCTGCTCCCGTGTCTAGACTGATGGTTCAATATTTAGTATGTCCCCCCCTCCAGGGCTCACTCCTGTGGCCAGACCAAGCCTCCTTTAGAAGACAGTATCTTGTCAGCATGGAGCCTGACCTGCAAACTAATCCCAGCTAATTGCCACTGAAACCTGCTAAGATCACATCTGTTGGGCCTGGAGATTAAATCAATATTTGACAATCTTGATTAAATAGAGCCAGGGAATCCTTGTAAAAGAACATCTGTTAAAGCCCCATTCTTTCCGTCCTGCTGCTGGGGGCCATGCTGAGGGGGCTCCGGCTCTGCTTGTCCTAATCTGAGCATGGCTCTAGGCTGAGGGGGATGGGGGAGCAGCAGTGGGGCCCACCTGGAATGTCATGGTCAGGAAGGCTCCCTGCAGTGGGAGGGCCGGCGGGGGCGGAGCTGGATACACACAGCTGGGCCTTGTTATCCAGGTTGGTGCTATGGGGAGGGACCCAACTGCTGGCAGTAATCATCCATCATCTTAACTGGCCCCTGACCCAGGGCTGTCGGGAGCCAGAGCACATGACACCATGACACAAACCACCGCACTAAAGCCTTCTAATTACCCGCTACTGTCACCCTCGCTTCACAATGGGGTTCAGAGAAGAGAAGGAGAGGAGGGGCTGGGATCTGAACCTGGAATTGGCTGGCTCCAGAGTCTGCCCTGGTGACCACTCATGGGGCAACCCCATTTGAGAACTTCTGTTGACAAAAATGAGGGCAGGCCATAATCCCAGCACTTTGGGAGGCCGAGGTGGGCAGATCACTTGAGGTCAGGAGTTCAAGACCAGCCTGACCAACATGGTGAAACCCCGACTCTACTAAAAATAGAAAAATTAGTTGGGCATGGTGGTGCAAGCCTGTAATCATAGCTACTTGGGAGGCTGATGCAGAAGAATCGCTTGAGCCCGGGAGGCAGCAGTTACAGTGAGCTGAGACTGTGCTGCTACACTCCAGCCTGGGTGACAGAGTGAGATGCTGTCTCAAAATAATAATAATAATAATAATAATAAATGAGAGCAAAAACTGGCATTTATGGAACCAGGAGCCTAGGTGGGAGTCCTGCCCCGTGGGTCAAGTTCCTGAGCTGCACAATGGCAGCTCCCACTCAGCACTGGCCTTACAGCTTACACCTGGCTCCACTAAGTCCGCATAGCATCTGAAGGAGGAAGGGAACAGGGGAGGCTCAGAGCAGCGAGTTCCTGTTGAAGAGCACCCTGTGAGGGGACAGGCAGAAGGGGGACTTGAACTCAGGCGGGTCAGATCTATGGCCATCGAAACCAGTGTCATCTCTAAAGATCAGGGAGAGAGCCGTGAAAACCGTGGGCACTTAATAAATGCCTGCACTCCACTCCTGGGTGACTTAAGGCAGAAATTAGGCTCATGCTTTGGAGCCAGATTGCCTGGGATCAAATTCTGGCCCCAATATGTACCAGAGAGGGTAAGTGTCACCTCATCAGACTGCCAGTGGATTGGCAAGATGATCCCCACAGGGGGTCGATACATCCCATCAACAGCACCTGCACTCACAGTGCACTCATCGGGGTGGGTGGTGGGGAGCGGGAGTCGAACACCCAAATGCCTGCAAGCCACCATTCACTGGTCTATCTCCAGCACCCAAAACAGTGCCATCATCAGGGTGAATATTCCACTAGTATTTTCTGAATCCATGAAAAACAAACAAAAAAACCCTCAAAAATCCAAAACCAAACAGGTAACCAATTAGCCAGCCAACTAGATAACCAACTGACCAGTTAACCAACTACCGAAACCAACCAATTACCCAAACAGCCAACCAGCTAGCCAACAAGCCAGTTAACGAGCCAACTGGTCTCACGTCTCAGGGGCCTGTCCCCATCTCTCTTCATCTCTACCCCATCTCTGTCCCATGTTTCTTGTCCCTGCTCCATCTCTCTGTACTCCTGTCCCCCACCCCTCTGCATCCCTGTACCTGTCTCTCCACGGCCCTGTCCTTGTCTGTCTCTCACTCCGCTTCTGTGTCTCTTGCACACGTGCACACACAGATGGCCATGGCCCTGCACATTTCCAGCCTCTGAGTCACAACCCCACATCAACTCACCACTAAGGATGTGTCCCAGGCCAGGAAGCTTCTGCCTGGCCCCTCTGTCACCTCCTCCCAGATTCCGAGTTCCTAACATCTGCAGGGAGGGAGGGAAGCTAAGGAATTGGCCAAGATTATTATAGAAAAAAAAAAAGAAAAACAAAGTCCAGGCACAGTTACCCACACCTGTAATCCCACATAGTGAGATCCCATTTCTTTTTAGAGATGGGGTCTCACTATGTGGAGCTCCCAAACTGTCCAAAGTCATGCACCTCCACCCAGGCATAACCACAGCCCACCTGTAGTATTATTTACCAGACATGATCTTTTCAACCAACTGACTGACTAGACCCTTAATAATATCCTTTTGGATTTTTTCTCATACTCATTAAACAAAATGCGCAAATATTAGGACTCGTAAAGCTTGTCTGTTTATCAAGGAAAATGAGCTTTAGGACCAGAAATACATTGACTCCAAACCAGAATGCACCTCTCAGACGTGATACAAAGTGAAAGAGCCAGACGCAGAACAATATATACAGTCCATGATTCTTTTTATAGAAAGTTCAAAACCAGCAAAGTGGAACCACGTTATTTAGAGTTGTTCATCTAGGGGAACGGCTTTGAGAATGCCAGGGAATGGTGACTACAGAAGTGCAGAGAGCAGCAGCTTTTAGAAAGAAGGTTCTGGCTGGGCGCAGTGGCTCACGCCTGTAATCCTAGCACTTTGGGAGGCCAAGGTGAGTGGGTCATCTGAGCTCAGGGGTTCGAGACCAGCTTGGCCAACACAGCAAAACCCCGTCTCTACTAAAAGTACAAAAATTAGCCAGGTGTTGTGGCGGGTACCTGTAATCCCAATTACTTGAGAGGCTGAGGCAGGAGAATCAGTTGAACACGGGAGGCAGAGGCTGCAGTGAGCCGAGATCACGCCACTGCACTCCTACCTGGGCGACAGATAGAGACTCCGTCTCAAAACAAAAGAAAAAAAAAAGAGGGTTCTGGTGGGGAGAGCTCAAGGGGGTTCCAGGCTGCTAGCAGGTTCCCTTTCTTGACCAGGGTTACCTGACTGCTTGCTTTGGAACTCTGCTAAACTGTGTATTCACGTTTTACATGCTTGTCTGTATGCGTGTTCCACTTCACAATAACAAGAGTTTTAAAAAGTCGTTTGTATTGTATGAGTTATTTTTGAACAGTGAGATTATACTCTTGTATGACATATGCAACTTAAAAATATATACAAATGTATTTTAAAATCTCAGCTAACAGGGTAAAACCCCGTCTCTACTAAAAATACAAAATTTAGCTGGGTGTGGTGGCATATACCTGTAGTCCTAGCTACTCAGGAGGCCGAGGCAGGAGAATCACTTGAACCTGGGAGACGGAGGCTGCAGTGAGCCAAGACTGTGACACTTCCAGCCTGGCATGGTTGCTCATGCCTGTAATCCCAGAACTTTGGGAGGCTGAGGCAGTGAGGATTGCTTGAGCCCAGCAGTATGAGACCAGCCTGGGCAACAGTGAGACCCCATCTCTACAAAAAAAAAAAAAAAAAAAATGAGCTGAGTATGGTGATATGCACCTGTAGACTCAGCTACTCAGGAGGCTGAGGTGAGAGGATTGCTTGAGCTATGATGGCCCCACTGCACTCCAACCTGGGTGACAGAGTGAGACTCTGTCTTTCTTTTTGAGACAGAATTTCACTCTTGTTACTCAGGTTGGAGTACAGTGGCATGATCTCAGCTCACTGCAACCTCTGCCTCCCGGTTTCAAGTGATTCTCCTGTGTCAGCCTCCCCCAGTAGCTGGGATTACAGGCAGGTGCCGCCACCCCCCAGCTAATTTTGTATTTTTAGTAGAGACGGGGTTTCACCATGTTGGCCAGGCTGGTCTTGAACTCCTGACCTCAGGTGATCCGCCTGCCTGGGCCTCCCAAAGTGTTAGGATTACAGGCGTGAGCCACCGCACCCGGCTGAGACTCTGTCTTAAGAAAACAAAACAACAACAAAAAAGACTCAGCTGTTTGATCACCCTCTGTGCCAACCCAGTCACTTTCATGCCATGGCCTGAGATTCACTTTCTCTCTCCTGTAAGAGGTTTCCACTCCCAGAACCGGCAGGGCCACTTTGCCTGGATGAACACAAACATGGAGGCCGGCTGGGGGAATGTGCACTTCCTCCAAGCCAAGAGGGAGTCGGGGAGAGCGGGGCACCCTCACAGAGGCAGTTTCAGGACAACTCTCCCTATGTGACAGCTGGGGACAGAAGGGAGGCACGTCCACCCACCTGAGACACGCAGGAGGGCACCTGTCTTCCTTCCCAGTGGCGAGAAGCGCATAGGAACGGGGGTTGTGGGGCCAGGCGGCTGTTAGGAATGAGCATCCCAGCCCCCTCTTCAGTACTGCCACAGAAGGCTCTAGAAGGGCTCCATTTATGGCCCTTGCTGGGTGTGAGGCTCTTCTCAAGCCCGGGGGACCAGCTGGCAGATGGCGAGGGTCTGCTGTTCTGTTTGCTCAACACCATAATCAAACATCCTGTTCCCGGACTGCAACGCAGGCCAGCAGAGGACAGCAGGCTGGAAGGGGACACCAGGCTGTCAGGAGACCAGGAAAATGGCTCTCCATGAGCCCGGTGAGCCAAGGACACTAGGAAACCAGCCACTCCCCAGGACACAGATCTTTCTTTTTTAATGTCCCTAGTTGGTAGAAGCTTTCTAAAGGCTATTTGGCAATAGCTTTTAAAAATGTTCTCACCCTCTGAACCAGGAATGCTACTTCTGTAAATGCAGAGATGAAGAAAAATTCATAGTATCGGTTATAACAGGAAAAAAACCCAACCTCAATCACCAACACCAGTAGTACTGTTAAAGAAATTACTGCACACTCCTAGGACTGTAAACATCTATAGGCGATGCAGATGCAGTCACCTATAGATGTTTACTATATAGATTTTCAAAAACCTGTATTCCTAGCTACTCAGGAGGCCGAGGCAGGAGAATCACTTGAATAGGACTACACCTATAGATTTTCAAAAACCGCTAGTAGCCCCAGCACCAGATTTTGAGTCATTTGGGAAAGACTCAAAATGTGGTGCTGGGGCTACTAGTGGGTTTTTGAAAATTTGTTCTTTATACCTTCCCATATATATATTTAATATATATGTTATATATAAATGTTAATATATAACATATACAAATATAAATATATATTTAATATATATTTACATAATATATGTAAAATATATATCACATATATGGAAAGGTATAAATATATGTCATATATATTTAATATATATATAATATATAATATATATTTCGAGATGGAGTCTCACTCTGTCACCCAGGCTGGAGTGCAGTGGCGTGATCTTGGCTCACTGCAACCTCCCTACCCGGGTTCAAGCAATTCTCTGCCTCAGCCTAACGAGTAGCTGGGATTACAGGCACCCACTACCACACCCGGCTAATTTTTGTATTTTTAGTAGAGATGCGGTTTCACCACGTTGGCCAGGCTGGTCTCGAACTCCTGACCTCAAGTGATCCACCCACCTCGGCTTCCCAGAGTGCTGGGATTACAGGCATGAGCCACCGTGCCTGATACACATGTGTATTCTTAACGACGGTGTCTTACTCTGTCAGTAGCTGAGAATACAGCTGTGTACCACCATACCCAACTAAGTTTTTAATTTTTTTGTAGAGAGGAGGTCTGGCTATGTTGCTCCGGGTGGTCTCCAACTCCCGGGCTCAAGCCATCCTCCCACCTTGGCCTCCCAAAGTGCTGGAATTACAGGTGTGAGCCACCATGCCTGGCCCCTTTCCATATTTTTTCAAATTACTTTCAGTGAATGTTTTCAAGGGAAAACAAACAAACAAACAAGTTTTCATTCATCTGATTTACTTCCATTCACTAGGTGATTATTTCCTGAGATCTTACTATGTGATAAGTAACAAAGCAGTAACCAAAATAGCCCCTTTCTCTGTCCATTGACTAAACGGGGAAACAAACATTAATGAAATGCACTTAAGCAAGCACACCAATCAGTCTAAAGCAAGAGAAGGAAGGGGTAAACTGACAAAGGAAGGGAGCATGGAAGGGGCGGTGTTTAAACTCAGCCCTGAAAGAGGAGAAGTTGGCTATAGAAAGGGGAGTGAGTGGGTGAGGGGGAGGGAGGAAAAACAGGTGCAAAGATGCCACAGTGTGCAGGAATCTGGAACCGACCTCCATGGCAGGTTTAGGAGGGCAGTGGCCTGACTGGCTGTCATGGAGGTCATGACCTGCAGAGGATGGAGAGCCTCATCAGGAGGCCAGGGTAGCCACCCACATGGGGGCAAGAGTGGCCTGGCCCAGAACGGGGGTGGTGCTGGTGCAGAGAAGGGACAGACTGGGGAAGATCTGACTGCTCCTCAGATCAAGAGGCGCTCAGAAGCAGTCCATCCTCAGCCGGGTACCTGGTGGGTGCTGGGCGCTGTGCCAGGTGCTGGCTGCAGAGCTGCAGCCATCCCTCCTACTCTCAGCCCCCACACTGCTCAGATTCACGGGGGAGAGAGGTGAGTAAATGAGCCATTTCAGGGCAGTATGTTTGCGCTCTGACAGTCAGTTGTAGTTCGGCTGGGCTCCACTTTACGAAAACCTGACAATTTTCCAAACAAAAGCCAGCTTCAGCTCTCCTATGGGGTGGGATGTATATCAAAGTCCTTCCCAGCTGGTTTTCACCCAGCTTCTCCCAAGTGTTCCTCAACAGGGGGCATCACTCTCTCAAGCGTTCCTCAGCAGGGGGCATCACAGGCAGATGAAGAAACAGGGCACAAAGCAGTGGCGTTCCTTGACATCACCAACCAGAAGTCATGCTCGCAGTGGGGGACCCCCCACCCCTTCTCTGGGCTACTCCAGGGCTGGGCACCTCGGGCTCCACCGCTGGTTGTCAAATCCAAACCCACCCTCCTCTGCTTCCTTGAAAGAGGCCCACATTTGTTGGGGTGGCAGGATACTAATCCAAAAAGGGTCCTTTCCTGGGTTCTCATGCAGCTAAGGCTAAGAATGTGTCTGACTCTGGCCAGTGAGAGGTAAGAGGAAGTTTGCAGCGGGTGGGGGATGGGACTTCTGGTGAAGCTATGGTTTTCCTAATAAAATGGGGCACACCTCTTCTACCCTTCTGTTGTACCTGGAATGTAAATGCCACATCAAGGGGTGCAAGCATCATCTTTGGAGCAGGAGGCTGAGAGTGACATGCTGGGGATGGCAAGGTGAGGAGTCAGAAGGGGCCTGCTCCCCTCCCCACCCACCCCTACACCCCCCCCCAGTGGCACCGCCCCCAGCTGCTCTCCCTCCCTTTCCTTCTTATGTGCAAGAGACCACCTGCTGCCCCTACTGAAGCTAAAGCCTACTGGTTTTTTGTTACATGTAGCCGATTGCAATCTTGACTGATGGAGGTCTTACCAGATCCCATTTTACAGCTAAGGAAACTGAAGCCCAGCAGGGGGAGGTTACCAGGCCAAGGTCACAGAGGGTCTGGAAGTGACAAGGCTGGAATGTGAGCCTCTATTCCTAACCACGTCACTGCAGCACCCTGAACCAGTTACAAGCACTGGCTTTGGAGAAACCTTGGTTCCAATGGGCTTCTCTATTTAGTCATTTACTTGTCCATTTCTCCACCAGAAGCAAGGGCTTCCAGGAATGTGGACTCTTCACCGTTCACCTGCTACTACCGAGGACTCATGGCAGGAGCACAACCATCCCCGCAGCCTGAGTGGTGACCACAGGCAAGGAAGGTCATGTGATGCCTCTGGAAAGTGGGGATGACAACAGTGGCTTCACAGGAGGCTGTGTGGGAGGGCATGGTGACCAGTTAGTGCCAAACCAAAGGTTCTCTTATCACCACCACTGAAGCTGTGGAGCTCCTCTTCCAAAGGCCTCTCCTTGTGACCAATAGAATGTACCAACTCCAGATGATTTTATTTTCCCCTAAACTTGGATTCAAAGACAATTTCCTTTTTTGTTTTTTTGAGATGGAGTCACAATGTTGCCCATGTTGGAGTGCAGTGGCGCGATCCTGGCTCACTGCAACCTCTGCCTCCCGGGTTCAATGGATTCTCCTGTCTCAGCCTCCCGAGAAGGTGGGGATTACAGGCACCCGCCACCACATCTGCTAATTTTTGTATTTTTACTGGAGACAGGGTTTTACCATGTTGACCATGCTGGTCTCGAACTCCTGACCTCAAGTATCTGCCTACCCTGGTCTCCCAAAGTGCTGGGATGACAGGCGTGAGCCACCACACCTGGCCTCAAAGACAATTTCTCAACACAAATTAGCCATAACTCACAGTCCAATCACCTCCGAGGACTTCCAACCAATTATCTGCACAGGAGTGGCCTCCCTGCGGCCTGCCGCCCGCCTCAGCCTTGTGTTCTGTCTGTATAACTAACTGCTGGGCTCACTCTCAGAAGCCCTGTGGCCCTCCCTGTCTGCACCATTCTCTGAACTTTTACCCATCTTCTGTCTAATGACAGTCCTTGTTTTTTGTTTTTTGTTTTTTTTTTAAGACAAGAGTTTTGCTCTTGTTGCCCAGGCTAGAGTGCAATGGGGTGATGTTGGCTCACCACAACCTCCATCTCCCGGCTTCAAGCTATTCTCCTGCCTCCCCCAGTAGCTGGGATTACAGGCATGCACCACCATGTCTGGCTAATTTTGTATTTTTAGCAGAGACAGAGTTTCTCCAAGTTGGTCAGGCTGGTCTCAAACTCCTAACCTCAGGTGATCTGCCCACCTCGGCCTCCCAAAGTGCTGAGATTACAGGCATGAACCACTGTGCCTGGCCTAATGACAGTCCTTGACAGACTCCTACTGGGGGCTTTGGGAGATGCACTGACCACCCCCTACAATAAGACCAAGGCCTGTGTGGGGCAGCACCACGCCTACCTGCCTGCCTCCCTGGGAGGGCCCCGTATATCAGAGACAGATATTCAAATACATCTGATGAATGCAAGAATGAATGCAAGAATGAATAATAACGCTGGCTAACATTTATATGGGGCTACGCACTTTACATGTATTAACTCATCTGATCTGCACAATACTCGCTCAACCATACCACTATGAGAGAGGTATTATTATTATCATCCCCGTTTTACGCATGAGAAATGGAGGCAAGGTCACACTGGCACAGGGCCCCCTGGTAAGTGGCAAGAGCTGGGTTCAAATTCTGAAGGCTGACTTTGGAGTCCATGCTTTGAACTTCTAGGTTCTCCTGCCTTTCTACAGGAAGAGTCACCAGCCCCCACGGCATGAGGAGAAACCTCTTGACCAGGTTTGAGCAGAAGACAAAGTTCACTTTCTGAGCCAGGGAAAACACCCTCAGTGGCCTCTCCTATGCATTCCAATTGCCTTCTCCTTTGTTCACTTGCCAATATTGAGGATGAAAAAGCCTCTCACTTTTCCAGCCAGGCAGTCAGTCTGCTAGAGGCTGAGAGAAACTTCTGGGTAGCTTCCTGGTAAAATAAAGGTACCACGGCCCTGGCTGGCCCCTCCTTCCCGCCTTGTGGCTATGAGTGGACGTGATATCTGGAGCCACAGCAGCCATCTTGTACCATGGGGAAAAGGTCACGACGCTCTCAGAAACACAGACTTGGGATTCTGACACGTGGAGTTCCAGAGCTTTGAAACTGCCTTTTCTTTTGTCTTCTAGCTAAATAAGCCACTCTTAGTTTTCTGTCACTTATATTTAAGGTTGAGATATAAAATATTTGGAAACCAGGATAGCACAGGCAACAGGCAATGAGAATGGCCCGTTCGCTGCTGTCCCTCGACTCTAGTACAGTGCCTGGCATCGCAGGTGTGCAGCCAGTGTTTGGTGAGTGATCCTGATTCACATCCCCGGAGACCACGTACAAAGTTGCTCAGAGTGACGGCACTAGGCTCTGACACGCAAGGCCAGCAACACTTCCTGCCAGCTTTGAATGAGGGCCTTTCACCTCTCTGAGCTTCGGCTTCCTCATCTGTGAGTCCCTCACAAGGTTATGGAAGAAATGTCAATAATCACACATGAGGATCATGCAGCACAGCACCCGGCGTGATGCTGAGCTGCATGTTAGCTGCACTGATGACCACTCACGGATTCCTTGCCTATCAAAGGATGACCAGTATCTGTCTTTGCTTTAATGACCCTCTACTGAGGTAAAATCGGAAGACTATAAAGCACCATACAAGCAAATGTGCCTTCTCATCTTTGACTCCGGGTAGTGCAGCAGTTTTGTTTTGTTTTGTTTTTTTGAGACGGAATTTCGCTCGTCGCCCGGGTTGGAGTGCAGTGGTGCAATCTTGGCTCACTGCAATCTCTGCCTCCCGGGTTCAAGTGATTCTCCTACCTCGGCCTCCTGCGTAGCTGGGATTACAGGCCTGCACCACCATGCCTGGCTAATTTTGTATTTTTGGTAGCGAAGGAGTTTCTCCATGTTGGTCAGGCTGGTCTCGAACTCCCGACCTCAGGTGATCCGCCTACCTGGGCCTCTGGAAGTCCTGGGATTACAGACGTGAGCTACTGTTGAGAGCACAAATTCTGAACTCAGGCTACCTGGGTTTGAACTCAGCCCTGCTGTGTGATTTTGGATAGGTCCCTTACATGTCTTTATGCCTCAGCTGCCTCATCTGTATTTGGTTGGTGCAAAAGTAATTGTAGTTTTTGCCATTACTTTCGATGGCAAAAAACGCAGTTACTTTTGCACCAACTTCACAAAATGGAAGCAAGAAGACTGGGTGCGGTGGCTCATGCCTGTAATCCCGGCACTGTGGGAGGTCACAGCGGGAAGATTACTTGAGCCTGGGAGTTTAAGATCAACCTGAGCAAGAAAGAGAGAGACCCCATCTCTACAAAAAATAAAAAAATAATAAAAATTAGCTGGGCATGGTGGCACACACCTGTGATCCCAGCTACTTGGGAGGCTGAGGCGGGAGGATTGCTGGAGCCCAGGACTTTGAAGCTACAGCGGGCTGTGATTGCACCACTACACTGCATCCTGGGTGACATAGCGAGAACCCCATTTCCAAAAAAAAATACCTCCTTCATAGGGTGACTGTGAAGATTAAATTAGTTAATAGGTAGAGCTCTGGGGGCAGCCTGGCACAGGTAACCAGCAGGAAGGGTCAGCGGCTATTACTACTACTATTATATGGATTCCTGGCGCGCCACTCCCTAGACGTGCGGCCTTGGGCAAGGTACTTGACTCTGGGGTTAACAGTCTGTACCTACCTCCCAGGATTATTACGAGAATTAACTAACTTAATAAACGTAAAGTACTTGAAACAAGATCTGCTTTACAAGAAGGGCCCAGGTCACCATAGCAATCACATTGCTTCTGACCAAGGTGTTCTTGTGTAACTGGGCTTCTCGTGTCCTTTAAACTCTCACGTTGGTGTTGAGCCTCCTGTTTGTGTATCTGGGCACCATCCCTTTTCCCCTGGGGTCCCCCCCACCTCCATGAAGCCACCAGCTCGCTCTAGGAAGGCACAAAGCACAGCTCCCCACCCACACGTGCCTGATGCCAGCTGAGTACAGAGCTGCCCGCTCAATGCCAGCTTGCGTGGCTCAGTGGTACAACATTCCTCTGGCCTCTTGGGTGCCCCAGAACACGCGTACCTTATGCAGATGGCTCCCTGAGAATACTCCAGCACCCAGAACTCTCTGGCATGGTGTCCTCAGGAGGCCTTTCCTTGGGGTCAGGACACAGCCCAGTCCAGTGAGCAGGAACAAAAGGCAGTGTCCGTTCTGAGTGTGGGAGGGGGAAGTTTGGAGGGGGTTCTCTTGGGGAGGAGGAACTTGGAACCATGTAGGCCCATCCCAAGCAGCAGTGCCCGGCTGGTGACAGGCAATGCTCAAAGAGTTGCTTCAGGTTACCCTGGCAACCAAGGGACCTACCTCAATGCGAGGGATGGTACCTGTCACTAAACGATGTGCCCCCAACAGGCCATTAGACTTTCTGGCTTTCTCATCTTTCAAATGGGGGATCCATTGCCTGCCCTTTTCCTAGACTGCTCTGAAATAGAGCGAGCTACATTTCCCAGGACTTCTGGTGAGGCTCAGCCAACAGGGGCAGTGGCAGAAGCCTGGAAGTTGGAGGTGGTGGGAAGCCGGGGTGGTCCTCCCTCCACCATGGACAGCGTCTCAGGCGGGGGAAGCTCCCATCAACGCTGCCCTGGGCTCTGCTAAGGTGCCCTCCTCCTGTGCCCTTCAGCACTGGTTACTCATATAGGGACTGGTCTCTGTCCCTTTTTGGTTTCTCTGCTCCTCCCCAACTTATTTAACCAAATTCCCTGTATTGAATTCCCTCCACCTAAAATACCTAGAGTGAATTCTGTTTTCCCAACAGATACACCTGCCTTATCTATGTCTTATGGGCACCTGAGAATCTAGGGAGAAGACACACCCTAGAAAATGAAAAGCACCACAGGACTATTTTGTAGAAATGCCCTCCTCTCTTCCACGATGTAAAGGCACACTGTGGGCATGCAGTTTAAAGCCCCCCCACATGAAATGATACAATGTTTGAGATTTGCTTCAAAATGATCCAAAGGCAGAGGAATGTATGAAACAGACTGACCATGTGTTGGTCACCAAGAAGTCTGGTCACAAGTGTGTACATGCAGGTAACGTATGCTTTTTCTACCCCTGGAAATGCCTGAAATTTCCCATTACTAAAACAAATCAAGCTGGGTGTGGTGGTTCACACCTGCGATCTCAGCATTTTGGGAGGCCAAGGCAGGAGCATTGCTTGAGGCCAGGAGTTCGAGACTAGCCAGGGTAACATAGCGAGACCCTGTCTCTACAAAGAAATGAAAACACTAGCAGTTGTGGTGGTGTGTGCCTGTGGTCCCAGCTACTCAGGAGGCTGAGGTGGGAGGATCACTTGAGTCCAGGAGTTTGAGTCTGCAATGAGCTAAGATCGTGCCACTGTACTCCAGTCTGGGCCACAGAGTGAGACCCTGTCTGAAACAAACAAACCAAACTAAACTAAGAAACAAATCAAAACCAACAGGTCCCTATTCTGTTGGTGGGAGTACACCAGGTTCTAGCAGCAGAACTGTCTTTGAGAGCAACTTGTGAGTTCATTACATCAAAACCATGCATACCCCTGGACCAGCACCAGTATCTTCAGCAATTCCAGAACCAGTAAAACACTGGCTCAAGGACCCAAAGCTGCCTGGACAAGGCTCCCCACTGTGGCACTACTTAAGAAAGATGAAAAGAGAAACCCAAGAGTCTCTCAAAGAGCAGTAAACACATTTTGATAGGTCCATATGATACAGACAGTCATTAAAAAGAAAGAGGGTACATTTTACATGCTAACATGAGAACACGTCTAGAGATATTCATAAGAGACAAGCACTCGCTATGAAGAAAAAGTATTTATCGTTAAAACAACTGTGTGCTACCCAGAAAAGTCTCGTAAATGTAGTAATAACCACAAACATGAATACAGCACTTACCATGTGCCAGGCACTACTTTAAACACTTTACATATATTTTCTTTCTTTTTTTTCTTTTTTTTGAGACAGAGCCTAGCTCTGTTGCCCAGACTGGAGTGCAGTTGTGTGATCTCAGCTCACTGCAATCTCCACCTGTTGGGTTCAAGCGATTCTTCTGCCTCAGCCTCCTGAGTAGCTGGGATTACAGGCGTATGTCACCACACTGGGGTAATTTTTGTATTTTCTGTAGAGATGGAGTTTCACCATGTTACCCAGACTGGTCTTGAACTCCTGGCCTCAAGTGATCCAGCAGCCTCGGCCTCCCAAAGTGCTGGGATTACAGGCGTGAGCCACCACGCCCAGCCGACACATCATACTTTTAAAAATTAAAAACCACATACATGGAAACGAATATACAGCACTCAACTCAAATGCGAAAGAAAGGAGTGGCTCTAAGCCTGCTCTTCTGACAACTTTGACTATATTGTCTCTTGGACAACCCAGGAGAAGTAAGAAATGCCTCCATGGGCAAACAATCTGATGTGCATTAAAAGTGAAAGCATGTAACATTTGAAGAAGGTTTAGAAAGTTTAAAACAGTAATAGTGACAGTGATAATAAATGCTCATGCTTTCAGATCACATATGTGTTAGACACTTTTTTTTTTTTTGAGACAGTCTAACTCTGTCACCCCGGCTGGAATGCACTGGTGCGATCTTGGCTCGCTGTGCCTCCTGGGTTCAAGCAATTCTCTTGCCTCAGACTCCCCAGTAGCTGGGATTACAGACATACACTACCATGCCAGGCTAATTTTTGCATTTTTAGTGGAGACGGGTTTCATCATGTTGACCAAGCTCGTCTCGAACTCATGACATCAAGTGATCCACCTGCCTTGGCCTCCTGAAGTGTTGGGATTACAGGCATGAGCCACCACACCCAGCCGGTACTGTCGTAAATGCTTTACATATATTATCTCATTTAATCCTCAAAATACCTTACAATGATATAATATACTACTAAAATTTCCATTTTATATTTATGGAAGCTCTGAGGCTCAGAGAGGTGAACTCACTTGCTAGGTTAAATGGCAGGGTCAGGATTCAAACGCAGGCCATTGGCTCCAGAATTTGCCTTCCACACCTGTGCTGACCAGGCTTCTCTTGAAAAGGGAAGCCTGAATTAGGCTAACAGGGGCATGAAGAGGCACTCAGCCAGACTCATCATCAGAGCGCTAAAACCCTAAAGACCCACTTGATACCCTTCAGATTGGTGAAATTAGGAAGCAGGACAATAGCAAGTGTCGAGAGGTAAATGGGGAAGCTGGACCCTTCTGTGCTCTGGCGGGGAGTGTGGGTCACAGCAGCCTCATGGAGAGCAGCCTGGACACCCCTGGGGAGAAAGTATGCCCATCTCTGACTGCAACTGACTCCTGGTGTTAAGCCCATGGGTTCCTAAGGCAAAGGTTGGTGGATGCTCACTGAAGCACAGTTTGAGGTGGGGTGGAGCTGGGGGCAACCTGGCTGCCCAACACCAGGGGACCAGACCCGTGAGGCATGGCAGATGTACAACACGTACAACTGTTCAGCTGCCAGACGCCACACCCTGGCCACACACACACACAGCAATGTGGCTAGATGGCAAACACATGCAATTTGGTGAAAACCAGAAGAAACAAAGAATGAGATACGGAGCTCCAAACCATTTCTGGAAGCTGACTCTACTCAAACCTCAATACATATTTTGCAAGGATGTGTGCATGGCTACAGACACACCACAAACATTTCAGACTAGGGGAAGGAATGAAAGGACCTACAGAGAATGAAGATGGAAAGAATAACAACAACCTTCCCAGTGACAAGGGAGGAGATACCCATTTTTCCTCCCATCATCAGACAAGTAGTCTTTGGCAGCCAGACTCCACTCGCCAACCCCCTCCTTCATTTTTTTTGGGACAGAGTCTCGCTCTCTTGCCAGGCTGGAGTGCAGTGGCAAGATCTTGGCCCACTGCAACCTCCACCTCCTGGGTTCAAGCCATTCTCCTGCCTCAGCCTCCCAAGTAGCTGGGACTACAGGCGCATGCCAACATGCTCAGCTAATTTTTGTATTTTTAGTAGAGAAGGGGTTTCACGATGTTGGCCAGGATGGTCTTGATCTCTTGACTTCGGGATCCACCCACCTCGGCTCCTAAAGTGCTGGGATTACAGGCGTGAGTGACCGTGCGCACCTGCCCCTCCTTTTTGGGTGTTAACTGAGGGTGGAGTTAACACAGGAGACAGAAACGGGACACAAGTCACTAAACTTCTTCAAAAGAAAACCACACTTCCTTGTTCTCAAATGCCACAAAATCTGTTGGGCCTGATGACACAATTTGTTAACTTAGAGAGGGAGCTTGGTCAGGGCCTGAGCTTGGTGGCCATTTGGTTGTCTACTCAATTTCCACTTCCACTTTTTTCAGCTCCTGGACAATGGAACCCAGTCGGTCCAGAGTGATCAGGATGTGGCATTCCTCTAGTAACTTGATTGGCCTGGTTGGGAGGCATGTGACCTCAGCTGGACCAGCTGGTAGACCTAAGGGAACCATTTATAAGCCAGCAGTGGGGGATGTTCTCTCTCTCCTGATGCCTGTGGACAAGGGCAAGTGGCCCTGATTATCACTGCAAGCCATTCTGGAAGCAAGAGGCATACATGGGGGCCTTCGGAGGCTGCGAACCTGAGTCCCTGACAGACACCGTGAGCTGCTGATCTTGCCCACCTGATGCCCATCTACCCCTGGGCTTCTAGAACACATCACATGTCTTAACCATTGGCCAGATGGCGTCAGGGTTGTTGCTTGCAACTAAAAAGCATCCTGAGAACCACAAAGTAGCCTGCTATCTTTTGCTTGTTAAATAAGAGAAAAATCTCTGTAGGAGGGCAATGGGGCATTAGAGGCATGAACAGGAAGGGCCACTTCATACCAATGTATGGGAACTGTTCATTCAAGCTGCATGCCACCGGCCCACCCAGGGGCACACGCACGATTCTCCGTGCAGGGGAGCTCAGGAAACCCTCTGCAGTGGGCCACCGTTTCCCTCACATCCTTTACCACAGTGGAGCTGCAGCCAGTTTCCCACGTTCTATTTCTCCTGATAACGGCAGGGGGTTAATCCCCAGCTGACTGGAGCTGAGGATGAGAGGCAGGACCAGAAAGCCCGGCCTGGCACTCCTGCAGCTGCTCTGTTCCCCAATCAAAGGTTGGACTTTGGGATCTGGACTGCCGCTGGGGTCTGTAAAATGACACATGGCCCGAGGCCCTCCGCAAGGAGACCAGGCTGGCTGCGGTGTCACATCCCTCCGTCAGCATCAAGGGAAAGGCACCAGTGCAGCAGGGGCGGGCAAAGGAATGTGTGTTCTGGGGTCAGCCGGGTTCAATCACCGCTCTACCCACAGATCACCCATGACTGCCTCTACTATCAAGTGAGTGGCAGGAGGGATCAAGGATGGAGTAAAAAATAACACGAACCTACCCAGTGAGACATCATGTCCCTGGCCACGTTGGTTGATTCATTTAACAAAAATTTATTGAGCAGCTCTTTTTGTGCCAGGTCCTGTTTTAGATGCCGGGGATATAGCAACGTGCCAGACAGAATTCCTATGGTCAAACAGGAGCGCACAGGCTATAGGGTGTAGACAGGTAGTATACAAGTCCACAAATCCACTGTGATACGTGTCATGAAGAAAATAAACCAGGTGATATGATGGAGAGAGGAATGTGTGTGTGTGTGTGTGTGTGTGTGTGTGTGTGTGTGTGGGAGAGAGAGAGTGAGTGTGTGTGTGTGTGTGTGTGTGTGTGTGTGTGGGGAGCAGGCTGGCAGGAAATATAGCAGAGTGATTATGAAGCCAGATGATCTGGGTTTGATCCTGGTTCTGCCACTTCCTACCTGTATGGCTCAGGCAAATAACCTGAGTTATCCGTGCCTCAGTTTCCTCATGTGTACAATTGGATAGTGCCTACTTCATGGGAGTTTGGGGAGGACTCAGTGGGGCAATACCCACAACACACTTAGCAGTGGGGGACCATGCCTGGCTGGGGGAGCCCATCCATTTAAGGGTCTCTGGAACAGCCTCTCAACCACCCAGGCAATGCTGCTAGGCAGCCACGGCTACAAGCTATGTGGGTTTTCCGAGACATAACACACCCAAGCGCTCTCAAAGGGAGCCCCCTCCTGCAGGGTCAGATCCCACCTTGCTCTGAGAGGGCAGCCACGGGTACAGCAGAAGGGACAGCAAAGCCCTCCACTTACCCAGCAACTGACAGGCCACTCGGGCACAGGAGATGCCAGGTTGTGGGGTTAGAGGAGCTGCTTAGGGTACCTGGGCCTCTCCACAACCTGAAAATCCTGCACCATCCCCAGGCTGTGGGGGAGATGGCGGATCCATGTGGGCTCTTGCTGAGGGGTTGGGGTACAGGACCTCCCGAAACTCTCAGCCCATGAGGGAGTCATTTCCTGTGCCATGTCCAGGGGACACAGGTAATCTGGAAACTCCCTTCCCCGGCCGCCCTGCCTCTTTCCAGGGCTGGGCACAGAATAGGGAACCGAGAGAAGCACGTTGCTCGGCATCAGGTCAAGGACTCCAGCACCCCCACCCCCGCCACCTCCCCCGACCCATGTGGCTCCTCGAAGCTTTGTGCTGTCATCTGGCCACTCAAAAGAAGTAGGGAAATGAGAAGAGGGGGCAGGCTGCTGGCAGCTCCAGGCCTGGGAGGAAATGAGGCCATCTTTGCGGGGGAGCAGGCGGGGGTCCCTTCTGAGAGGAAGGGCCGAATCCTGGAAGCCTGGAGGAGGAGGAGGCGGAGCTGCTGTGACCTGTTTCTCGGGCCTCCCAGCGGCCTGGGATGGGCCAGCAAGCTGTTTCTTTCCTAGGGGCTGATCAGTCCAGAACCAGAGCACCTTGTCCTCTACAGAAAGCTCCTTTCAACCCCGCAGACTGAGTGGCCGGATGACAGCACAAAGCTTCAAGGAGCCACAGTGGTGGGGGTGGCTCTGGAGTCTCTGACCTGACCCTGGATCGGTACAAACTGTCCTGGGGGAGGAAGGGTATCAGGACATTGATCCTGGAAAATGCACACAGAGAAAAATTAAATGAAGTTGTATCACTTCTCCCCGGAAAACCCTTCTATGGCTCCCAGGGGTTGTGGGAAGAAGTCCACATCTCTTACCATGGCTCACCAGACCAGCTGACCCAAATTTTCCTCCCCCTAATCTGCTCCCCCAACACACCCAGCTCCTCCACACCCTAGGGCCTGTGCACAGGCTATCCTCCCAGGCCAAACCCCCCAGCCTCCAGCCCACCCCAGGCAGGTTCCTGTTCACCCTTCCAGTCCAGGCTCACAGGTCGCTTCTTCAGAATAGCCTCCTCTCACACACCCACGCCCACCCCAGCCTGGAATAAGACCCCACCTCTGCCTGCTACTCTCTCAAGGCCCTCTCCAGTTCTTCTTTCTTTCTCTTTCTTTCTTTCTTGCTGAAGTTTTGCTCTTGTCCCCCAGGCTGGAGTGCAATCTCGGCTCAATGCAGCTCCGCCTCCTGGGTTCCAGCGATTCTCCTGCCTCAGCCTCCAGAGTAGCTGGGACTACAGGTGACTGCTACCACACCCAGCTAATTTTTGTATTTTTAGTAGAGACGGGGGTTTCACCACGTTGGCCAGGCTGGTCTTGAACTCCTGACCTCAGGTGATCTGCCTGCCTCGGTCTCCCAAAGTGCTGGGATTACAGACATGAGCCACCGCATCTGTCCTTTTCTTTCTTTTTTTTGAGACAAGGTCGCACTCTGCCACCCAGGCTGGAGTGCTGTGGTGTGATAGTAACTCACTGCAGCCTTGACACCGCCCAGATTCAAGCGATCCTCCCACCTCAGCCTCCCAAGTGGCTGTGCACTTTTTCTTTATAGTTTCATTACCATAGTTAAATTATGTGGCTATTTGAGTAATTATTTGACATCTTCTTCTTCTTTTTTTTTTTTTTTTGAGTCTCACTGTGTCACCCAGGCTGGAGCAGTGGCGCTATCTCAGCTCACTGCAACCTCTGCTGCCTCCTGGGTTGAAGTGATTCTTGTGTCTCAGACTCCAGCTGGGATTACAGGCATGCATCACCACACTTGGCTAATTTTTTTATTTTTAGTAGAGATGGGGTTTCACCATGTTGGCCAGACTGGTCTCAAACTCCTGACATCAAGTGATCCACCCACCTCAGCTTCCCAAAGTGCTGGGATTACAGGTGTGAGCCACCATGCCCGGCCTGATTATTCGATATCTATCTCCCCCCACTAGATGATGAGGGACATGAAGCCAGAATAATGGTAATGACAGAATTTTACTTGTAACAACAGCTCAAGCCTATTAAACACTGACGATGTTTTACAGCATTATATCATTGATTCCTGACAACAGCTCTGTGAGTAAATATTCCTATTATCCTCTTTCTCTAGATGGGGACGCCACGTTAGTCCTGTTGATGGCACCAGGCATTCAGTAAATGGTCTGTGGGGCGCCCAGATGTCTGGGTTAGGTTTCAGATCCTCCTTCCCCAACATCCTCTGGGGACGTGAGCCCAGGTCCATAGAGCACACTTTTGCCATACTCCGCAGTGATGGTCCCCAGTTCCGAGGGCTCCTCTGGGTTCTAATCTCTCCCGCATCCATGAAGACATTAATTTAACACATTTTCACCGTGGCAGCTAGTGTGTGTCTGGCGTGGCCCAAGCAGAGAGAAAGCAACAAACAACACGTGTGGTCACACCTTCACAGGGCTCAACAAAGCCCCGTCTCTCTTGAACCTGCTCCCGCCAGCCTTTTGTGCCTCCATTGCTGGACGTAGCAGTCACCTCAGGCCCTTGTTGCCCTCCTGCCTCACCACAGGGGTCCATGCTCTCGGGGACTCCTCCCCTCCTCCTCACTGGCGCTCCCTCCCTAGCCTCCCTCCCCGGCCTCCTGCACTGATTCCTCGCCATCTCTCTGCACAGCTTTGCTCCTCCTCATCCACATGGCTTCCCCGGTGATTTCAACACCTCTGTGCTGGGACCCCTACTCTTCCTCTCCCACCTGGATCTCTCTCAATTTCAGGTATGCATACCCAACTGTCTCCTTGCTGTCTCATGCAGCTGTCTAACAGGCACCCAGCACCGAACAGACTCCCAGCTGCATTTCTGATTCTTCACATGGCCTTCTGCCACTCCCTGCAAATCCCCACCCCGGGGTCCCTCCATGCAATGTCTTCACCCCTCACCTGGTGCTCAGACCCAAACCTCAGGGTCATCCTAGCCCCCTTTCTTTCTCACACCCCCACATCGAGGCCAGCAATACTCATTGCCAGTTCTACCTTCAAGATATAAATGGGCTCGCCCCTCCCTCACACCCCCACTGGCAGCACCACAGACCACAGAAGGACCTTCTGCCCCAATTTCCCGGCTCTGGCTCCTGCTGCCACATACAGCCAGAGGGACTCTATTAATCTGTGGGTCAGATCATGTCCTTCCTCTGCTCAGAACCCTCCCCCTATCCACTTAGGGAAAAGGCTCCAGTCCCTAACAGGCCACCTGTGGAACTCTGACCTCAGCTCCTCCGTGCCCTCTTCTTTTTTTTTTTTTTAAGACAGAGTCTCACTCTGTAGCCCAGGCTGGAGTGGTGCAGTGGCATGATCTCAGCTCACTGCAACCTCCACCTCTGCAACCTCCACCTCCCAGGTCCCAGTTCAAGAAATTCTCCTGCCTCAGCCTCTCGAGTAGCTGGGATTACAGCACACGCCACCATGTCCAGCTAATTTTGTATTTTTAGTAGAGATGCGGTTTCACCATGTTGGCCAGTCTCGTCTTCACCTCGTGATCCGCCGGCCTCGGCCTCCCAAAGTGTTGGGATTACAGGCGTGAGCCACCATGCCCAGCCACTGAGGCAGTGTGTCACGGTATCTCACTGCGACTATCATTTGCATTTCCATGATGATGATCAGGGATGGCGAGGTATGCACTTTAAATAGTAATAAGCAACAGTAAATGACACTGACACAGCATTGACTACGTGCCAGGTGCTATGCTAAGTGCTTTCTTTTATATACTGTGGCATGCTCCCATCCTAAGCCTCTTGGGCCTGATGTGTTTTGGAATTCTGAATAATTCGGATTTTAGAAAGGCAACCCTAGAAGGTTCTGAGTGAGCACTGGCAGTCTATCACATCGATATTTTCGCAGTGATAACAATACATCAGCTTGGATCACATTCCATCTAGGACCGTGGATTTGTTTTGTCTGTCTGTCTGTCTGTCTGTCTGTCTATCTATCTATCTATTTTGAGACGTATGGCCCAGGCTGGAGTGCAGTGGCATGATCTCAGCTCACTATCTATCTATCTGTCTATCTATCTATCTATCTATCTATCTATCTATCTATCTATTAACTATTTTAGGACGTATGGCCTAGGCTGGAGTGCAGTGGTGTGATCTCAGCTCACTGCAACCTCTGCTTTCCAGATTCAAGTGATTCTCCTGCCTCAGCCTCCTGAGTAGCTGGAATTACAGGTGTGCACCACCACATCCAGCTAAGTTTTGTATTTTTAGTAGTGATGGGGTTTCACCATGTTGCCCAGGCTGGTCTCGAACTCCTGACCTCAAGTGATCCACCCACCTCAGCCTCCCAAAGTGTTGAGATTACAGGCATGAGCCACTGCACTTGGCCCATGGATCTTTTTTAAATCCTTGAATGCCCACAACCACATTATGAGGTAGGCAGCATTATCTCCTCTGTTTTACAGATGGAGAAACTGAGGCACAGGAAGGTAAGTGCTTTGGCCATAATCAAAGAGGTAGAAAGGGAGGGCTAGGATTCCAACACATTTCAAAGGCTGTTTTTGCTACTGGCTTTCAGAGAAGCTGATAGGAAATAAATCACTGTCAAATGAATGAGTGAGTGAGGTCAAGCTGGGGAAGTGAGAGAACTAGTTACAGCTCATGCAGGAAGGTCAAACACTACTGAGCTAGCTATCTCTAAGTGGCTAACTTTATTTATTTCAGATACAAGATGTAACCAAAGATAAAGCAAGATATGCCCAAAATATTATCCTTAGAAAAAATAGCTATATTTCAGGGTCTTTCACTTTATTTTATTTTGGAACAAGTACTCTTTGGAAAATACATATGAGCTTTTAAAAACTTTAATGATGCTAGCTGGGCACTAAAAAAAGGGAGGCATATATTACAAGAGACTTAGTAAGTATTCCCAAGGGCTTGACTCCACAATTCCAAGTGTGATAAGTCACTGTAAACATGCTCTGTAAGCAATCCTAAAATTTATATGTAGCCACAAAAAATCCCAACTAGCCAAAGCAACACTGAGAAATGAAAAGTTGGAGACATCACACTTCCTGATTTAAAATTATATTACCTAGCTATAGTAATCAAAACAGTATGGTACTGACATAAAAATGAAATAGAATAGAGAGCCCAGAAATAAGTCCAAACTTATGTGGTCAATAAGAATGAAACTGAGCCCTTCGAGGAATGAAATCTTATACCATACACAAAAATAAATTAAGTGGATAAAAGACCTAAATGTGAAATTTGAAACCATAAAACTCCCAGAAAAGAACATGGTGGAAAGCTCCTCAACATTGGCTTTGGCAATGATTTTTTAGACAACACACCAAAAGCTCAAGCTACAAAAGCGAAAATAAATAAACAAGACTACATCAAACTAAAAAGCTTCTGCACAGCAAAGGAAACAATCAACAAAATGAAAAGGCAATCTATAGACTGGGAAACAATATTTGCAAACCACGTATCTGATAAACGGTTAATACCCAAAATTTATTAACAACCCTTATAACTCAATATCACAAAAAAATCCAAGTCAGAAATTAACAAAGGGCTGGGTGTGGTGGCTCACACCTGTAATTACAGGACTTTGGGAGGCTGAGGCAGAAGGATCACTCAAGACCAGAGTTTGAGACCAGTCTGGGCAACACAGTGAGATCCCTATCTCTATAAAAAAATTTAAAAATTAGCTGGGCATGGTGGCTTATGCCTGTAGTCCCAGATACTTGGGAGGCTGAGGCAGGTGGGTCACTCGAGGTTAGGAGTTTGAGGCCAGCCTGGCCAACACGGCAAAACCCCATCTCTACTAAAAGCAAAAAAGAAAAAAAAAAATTAGCTGGACATGGTGGCAGGCACCTGTAATCCCAGTTACTAGGGAGGCTGAGGCAGGAGAATAGCTTGAACTTGGGAGGCAGAGGTTGCAGAGAGCCGAGATAGAGCCACTGCACTCCAGCCTGGGCGACAGAGCAAGGCTCCATCTCAAAACAAAACAAAACAAAACAAAAAAAACCCAATAGTAATAATAATAAAATAAATGAACAAAAATTCCTTTAAAAAGCAAGATAGAAGCAAATAATTTTAAGCCATGTTCAACCAATTTAAACAAAATACTTCAGGTGAAAGTCTTAAATGGGGCAGTTATATAATGTATACAATGGGGCAAACTAGAATTTTGAAATTAAAAAAAAAAAAGGGATCGGGCACGGTGGCTCACGCCTATAATCCCAGCACTTTGGGAGGCCGAGGCGGGTAGATCACGAGGTCAAGAGATCGAGACCATCCGGGTCAACATGGTGAAACCCCGTCTCTACTAAAAAAAAATACAAAAAATTAGCTGGGCATGGTGGCGCGCGCCTGTATAATTGCTTGAACCCAGGAGGCGGAGGTTGCGGTGAGCCGAGATCACGCCATTGCACTCCAGCCTGGGTAACAAGATGAAAACTCCATCTCAAAATAAAACAAAACAAAAGGATGTGTAATATAGCACTGAAAACTGTCTTAAAGCAAAGTGCCGCTGTGAGGGAAGAAAGTACATGGAGAAATTTTCCTAAGTTGTCATTTATTATTCGCATTGGAATAATGAGTCCGATTGATTCACAAACAGGCGATTATATAACCACTTTTATATGTTCACATTTACTCAACCACTTACCCATGTTCAGTAACTGCCCTTAAACATTCAAGTTGGCTTTTTAAAAAAACCTAACAGTGAGTGGCTGTAGAGACCACCAATTCCTAAAAGAGGCATTTGACAAACTGTCTAACGGTAAAGGATGGCTTCTTCAGTGTTGGGATACAGTTTCTAGGGACAACACACACAAATTCAAGGGATGCCACATCACAAATGCTGCAGATGGATGTAGAGACAGTGTACTCTGTAAATATGTGTAGGTGACTCAAAAAGTGACTCTTGTGATGACAAGGATGTCTGCGAAGTGTGACTAACACTGTTTTATGATATGTGAGAGGATATATGGAACATTTTGAGTCCAATTTTCTTTTTTTTTCTTTGAAGCAGGGTCTCCCTCTGCCGCCCAGGCCGCGGTGCACTGTTACAGTTACGATTCACTGTAGCCACCACCTCCTGGGCTCAAGTGACCCTCCCACCTCAGCCTCCTGCGTAGCTGGGACCACAGGCACAGACCACCACCACATTTGTCTGTTTTTTTTTTTTTCTCTTTGTAGAGATGCGGTCTTGCTATGTTGTCCTGGCTGGTCTCAAACTCCTGGCTTCAAGCCATCCTCCCTCCTACACCTCCCAAAGGGAGAGGATTACAGGTGTGAGCCAAAGCACTCTGCCAAATTCAACATTTTTGATATCAGGATTCCAAACATGTCACAAAATCAATTAGAAAACACAGAAAGGCAGCTGATTATGTTGTCAAAATCCCTAACATTTCATGTGGGCCCCCAAACTTTTTTTTTTTTTTGAGACGGGGTCTTGCTCTGTCACCCAGGCTGGAGTAGAGCGTCATGATCTCAGCTCACTGCAGCCTCTGCCTCCTGGGTTCAAGCGATTCTCCTGCCTCAGCCTCCTGAGTAGCTGGGATTACAGTCGCGAGCCACCATGCCCAGCTAATTTTTGTATTTTTAGCAGAGATGGAGTTTTGCCATGTTGGCCAGATTGGTCTCGAACTCCTGGCCTCAGGTGATCCACCTGCCTGGGCCTCCCAAAGTGCTGGGATTATAGGCGTGAGCCACTGCGCCTGGCCTGCACGTGACTTTTACATGAGGAAGATACAGTACACAGTGGACACGTGTGTGTGTCGCTCAGCACTCTTTTCCAGCAGCCATGCCATTAGCAAGCCCTGTCCACTGTACCTCCAAGCCATACCCAAAACCTTCCCCCTTCTCTCCGTCCACGCTCCTTACCCTGGCCCCTTCCTCCGTCGCCTCCCACCCAGACTAGAGTAGCAGCTTCCTCCTTACACTCACACTGGCTCCTATAATTCACTGTCACCAAGGCACACTAGGGGCAGATCTTTGGGACAAGCAGAGTCTGAAAAAGCTCCTGTACCTGCCCTGATACTGCCCAGGGCATCATTACCTGCCATCCTCTGACCATAGAAGGGACCTGCTTTAAGATGAAGGCACTGTGAGGGACAGCAGAGCTGTGGGCAGAACCAACCTGAGCCCTCCAGGCTATTGTTGAGCTGCTGTGTCACCAGCTCCCAGGGTCCAAAGAACCTTCAGACTTGGAGGTGGGGGGCGTGACCGCTTAAGTCTGCATGAACGGGGGTTGCCGTTACCTGGAGCCAAAAGCCTCCAATCCACATGCTCTTTATCGTTTTACTCTATTTACTGGTCAGCAGTTGTTTTCACCAGTTAAAATTATCCTATGTATCTGTCTGGTTCCCTGTCTGTGTCCCCCCTCCTAGAATGCCAGCTTCGAGAACAGGGATAGTCTGTCTTGTTCACTGCTGGAACACCCCCTGCCAAAGAGTGGGAACTCAGCATTTGTTAAGAGAATGACTGAGCTCATCTGATTCTTTCAACAGCTCTAAAAGGCAGGTGTTCCAAGTACCAGCCTCCTCCTCGCCGCAAGCCAGACCCGGCACCATCTGCCCCCACCTACCTCTCCCAGCTCATGACCGTGCAGTTACGCAGGTCTTCTTCCAGTTCCTTCACAGAGTCAAGCTCCTTCCCGCATCTGGAGCTCCGCTGATGCAGTTCCCTCTACCAGGAACTCTCCCCATTCCTCGCCCCTACTGGGGAAAGGTGTACTTATCCGTCAGGCCTCCTCCCAAACGTTAGTCCTTATGACAGACGTTCCCTGACCTCTCCAGACATGCCCGGGCCCTCAGATATGCTGCCTCGGCCCTCTGGGCTCCTCCGTCAGAGCACTTAGTGCAGACATAATCACACAGCTGTTGCCATAATTACTTCAATTTGGTTTCTGTCACTGAACTGTGAGCTCCAGGAAGGCGGGGGGACCCTTCTGCATTTCTAGAGTCCTGAGAAGGCCTGGCACACAGTAGGTACTGCATAAATACCAGATCTGTCCATGGTGGCTGTGACAGTTACTGCTCACTGAGTAATTGTCGCATTTCTAGCCCCTTGCAGTTAGGCAGGGCCACGCAGCGGTCCTGGGTGCAGGTGGAAGTGAACGTGTTGCTTCCAGGCCTCGGCATCTAAGTGCCACTGTGCGACCCTCAGTCCCCTTCTCCTGCCATGGTGTCTCTGCAGCCTGTGAAGCTTCAAGACAGGGGTGCTCCTGCCAGCCTGGGTCCCTGAGGCACTGGGTTAAGCCCTCCCACCTGAGCTCCTATGTCATGAGTAAGAAATGGACATCTCTTGTGTCCAGCCTCTAGGATTTCAGGGTTAATTTGTTGCCACAGCAGAAACTCGCTCATCAGAGGCATTCCTGTGAATGAATGAAGGCAGCTAGAAGGCAGAGACACTGGGAGGTGTGGAGCAGGGGACTGGCCTCCAGCCGCCCTCACTGAACTCGGTGAAAGAACAGGAAGCAGGGAAAGGGCCAAGCACTCCCCAGGGAGCCGCCACTCTGGGCTCTTAATGGGGCAGATGAAACAACCCAGAGCCCCCACTGCCTTCAGACAGGGCCTACCTGGGCAGCCCTCAGCACACACGCTCCTTAGGGATCACAGCCAAGTGTCCCTCCCTGGGGACGGGGGGAGGAGGCAGTGCTGAAGCCAGCAACACCCTGGAAAACCCTCTTAGCCAGAGGAAGCTGAACCAGCAAGGCTGCATGAAAGGTCTGGGCTAATTCGGGCTGACAACCTTCCCTCGGAATCACCCACTGGGGCTGTGCCCTCCCGGCTCCATCCCAGAGAATAAATCACACTGTCAGGTCTAATTTGGGACTATGGCTGATGGGCTGAGCAGAGCATCCATGCGTTCTGGCCACAGAGGTCAAGGGCAGCCTACACTCTTGAGGCCACCGCTGAAAAGTCTGAGGACTGAACAAGAAAGGGGACCGGGGAGGCCGGGAGCCATGGGTTTCCCATACACACCAAAGAAACTCCCAACTTATTCTGTGAAATTCCTGGCCCAGGCCTCCGCTGTATGAGCCCTGCTCCCAGAACACAGTCCTGCTATATCCAGGCCTGTGCTAACTCAGGGCCGGGTGCAGGGCAACTCCTCACCTGTCTGGTGAGTGAATAATTACAACAGCAGCAGCTCACACTTGTTATCTTACAGGCTGTTACTAAGCCACCTAACCTCCAACGTGCAGTAAGGGCTAATGAACACAAGTTGCCACCATCCTCCTCCTCCCCATTATCATCATCACCACCTCCACCATCATCATCATCATCATCACCATCATCTCATCATCATCATCATCTCATTATCATCTACAATGTGACTTCTTGTGCCAGGTACTGTCCTAGGTACTTGAAATTCACAATCCCATCTTAATCCTTACAACAATCTTGGGAGAATACGGAAGCTCCCAGAGTTAAGCTAACCATTTAGGGCTAGTCAGGGGCTCAGCTATGACTAGACCCCAGGTCAGCTGGACCCTGGGAAACCTATGCTCTTGGCCACTGTGTCAACCCATTTTTGATTTCGTTTCCCTGGAGAAGTTTGCCACCAAACTCCAAGTCACTGTTAGGTGTCTCCTCAGGGTTCCCACAGCCCTGTGGCTTCCCCTATTAGAACTCTTATCACTCTGGGTTGTTTACCTGCAGAACTTCCCAGCATACTGTATATCAGGGCAAGCCCTGTGCCCAGCAGAGGGCCAGGAACATGGGAAGTGCCAAGTCAAGGATGGCTGGATGCATGGATGGAGACCCATTTCCGAAGCTTCCATTTTACTGAGGAAGGGAATAGAAGTTCAAAAAGGAAAGCTGTCATGAGAGCGTCACTGAAGAAAGGCATGGAGAAGACGGTAGAATCTGCTCCTTCACGAAACTCTATTTGTCTTCCAAAGCCCAAAGCTGCTTCCAGGAGCCCTCCTTGACCCCTAGGCTGAGTTGAGCACCCCCGCTGGATTCCCCTGGGCTTCCCCGATCACAGACCTGACCACTCTGGGATCTGAGGGCCTGCTTCCCTCACCAGAGCCACCCAGCCATGAGGCTGGTCCAGCCACCACTGCATCCCCCACTACTCTACAGGGACGGGCACAGAGGAGGCGCATATTAAATGTGTACGCAGTCAACCAGCAGACCTCCAGAGAAAGACAAGGCTGGAAGCCTCACCCTGGGAAGAATAACTAAAAGCACAGGTATAGTTTGGAAAAGGGAGTGGTTCCCTCAGCCACTAGTAAGCCCCTGCAAGGCGGCCAGGAATAAGACGTGTGGCTGGTGCGGCTCCCAAGGACGGGACCTGAACCAGTGGGAGATAGTCAGTCACACAGGGGCGGATGTGATTCACAAGACAGCTTTTTAATGATCACAACCTCCCCAGACCAAAACACCATGCTTGGCTCCACCTGTGCTGGAAGAATTTAAACTGAGGCCAGACAGTGAGCAGTCTGGGTCCCCTGCACCCCAGCCCCTGGACCTCTTATGAGGCAACAAAGTGTAGTGGCTAAGAATGGGGACCCTGGACACAGGCTGCATGCCCCCTGCTCCACTCCTCTACTTGGCAGGCAGCTTCATCACGCTGTGCCTCAGTTTCCTCATCATTACCATGGGACTATCACAGCAGTGACGTCTTAGGGTAGTTGCAGGAACTGAATGAGATCATGCACATGAAGCACTTACGGCAGGGCTTGGCACAGAGTCAGCACCCATTAACGTTAATTATCACTGCTTCCCCCCCCCCACCCCCCATTGGAGCCAGGCAGTGCTGGCTGGCTACCCCAACAGATACTCTCAATTCATTTTTTATTTATTTATTTTTTATCTATAAATTTTAAAATTTTTTGTGAGAGATGGGGTTTCTCCACGTTGGTCAGGCTGGTCTCAAACTCCCAACCTTAGGTGATCCGCCTGCCTCAGCCTCCCAAAGTGCTGGGATTACAGGCGTAAGCCACCTCTCCCGGCCTCAATTCATTTTTTCTCTGGCTTCCCCCCTCAGGAAAGGTTGAAAAGTTAAATAACGTTGGCACCTTCCTTGGAGCTAGGGGAGGCTATGCGACATTGTAGTAGCAACTATGTGTCCATGAGGGGCAAGGCCAAGAGAATCAAAGAGGCTCTGCCCTGATACTGCCCAGCGACCAAACTAACACTGGCAGCCAAGCACCTCCAGGTGTGCTGTGGTGGGCGAGAATCGGCCCCCATTCAATCAAGCTGTGGTGAGTAGGGGTTTCTGTTCCTGAAGCTGAAGGCATTCCTGGCCAATGCACGCCCCATGATACAAATGGCTCAAGGCACACACCCACGTTAATTGTCTGCCTACTTCAGCTCAGGCCCAACGCTGAGACCCCTGATCCAGAGGAAAAACAGCAGGTGGCTGAGCAATACCGTGCTTACCAAGCCCAGTCACTGTGTTCCACCCTTCCTTTTCAGCTGTATCTACGCCCCATCTGGACAATTATTTACATACACATACATATGTATATGCGTGTGTGTATTCTGTTTTTATTTTTTTAGAGAGAGGTTCTCTCCTGCTCTGTTGCCTGGGGCTGGAGTACAGTAGCATGGCCTTGACCTCCCAAGTGTAAGTGATCCTCCCGCCATAGCCGTCTGAGTACCTGGGACTACAGGTGCAGGCCACCATGCCTGGCTATTTTTTAAACTTTTCATAGAGATGGAGTCTCACTCTGCTGCCCAGGCTGGTCTTAAACTCTTGGCCTCAAACAATCCCCTTGCCTCAACCTCCCAAAGTGCTGGGATGATAGGGCGAGCCACTGCGCCCAACCCTCAAGTGATGTTTAAACTTTAAATATTTAAAAACAATCTATGTCACCACTAAAAACGAAAAATTGCTATCTTTTCCTACAAAGAAAAGGAAACTTAAAAAATAAACACAATGAAAACAAAACACAGTCATCCATTACCTGATGTTGCGTAATTTGGGTTCAATGGACTAGCAAAAATTCTTTTCTTTTCTATTGGGGGGGAAAATCAGATCTGGCAATACTCGGGGGTAACACTGGCACCAGCTGAGCAGGGCTGCCCCTCGGAGAGGGAACACATTTTCCTGTTCACAGAAACTGTGTTCAGAAGGGAGATGATTTGACTGCGATCTCCCCAGCTGGCTGCAGCCACGACCTCCACCGGTTTTGGTGATCCTCCCACTTCAGCGCCGGTGCAGCTGGAACTACCAGTGTGTGCCACCACATTCAGCTAATTTTTGGATTTTTTGTAGAGACAGGGTCTCGCTATGTTGCCCAGGCTGGTCTCGAACTCCTGGGCTCAATCAATCCTCCAGTCTCAGCCTCCCAAAGTGCCAGGATTAGAGGTATGAGTCACCACACCTGACTCATATTTTTAACCAATAGAGAAACCAGCACATTTACACAGTGGGGTGGCTGGGCTGCTCTGAATCTTGATTATGGTGGCAGTTTCACAACTGTCTACATCTGTCTGCATTCAAAGAACTGTATACCAGCCAGGTGCAGTGGCTCACATCTGTAATCCCACTACTTTGCGAGGCTGAGGTGGGCGGATCACCTGAGGTCAGGGGTTAAAGACCAGCCTGGCCAACATGGTGAAACCCCATCTCTACAAAAATACAAAAACCAGCTGGGCATGACGGCAGGAGCCTGTAATCCCAGCTATTCAGCAGGCTAAGGCAGGAGAATCACTTGAACCTGGGAGGCGGAGGTTGCAGTGAGCCCAGATGGCACCACTGCATTCCAACCTGGGTGACAGAGTGAGACTCCGTCTCAAAACAAAAACAAAAACAAAGAACTGTATACCAAAGAGAGAGCTTTACTCTATGTAAGGTTTAAAAATTGAATTAAAAAGTAAAGGAAAAAATAAAAATACATGACATTATGATATGCTGAGGTATGTATAGTCATGAGCGAAGATCTCACTACTGGGGATGGTAGAAGGAAGTCGAGAAGCGCCGCATAGCGTAGTTCCTTTTTCTTACATAGCAAACCAAAACAAGTGTGTACATGTGTACGTAGGCATGTTCATGTGCAGGAAAAGGTCTGGCAGGGCACCTGGCCAGTGACTGACAGTAATTACTTCTGGGGTAGATGTTAGGATTGCAGGTGATGGGAAGAACAGTGAAGGAAACTTTCGTTTTTCCCTTGATACTCTTTGTTTTGTAATTTTAAGAAAATGATAAAGATGTTATGTGTATAAGTTATAAAATTTTAAGCAAAGCAGCAGCCACATCGTACTCATACTTAGTACCTTCTAGACATTAGCGCTCTTGGAGGATCCCAGGCGAGCCGATGTCAGAGACCGAGTATCTACGTGGAGGAAAAAGAAGAGGTTAGGTCTCTGGCTGACTGAAGCCTTCCTGCGGCTATTCCCAGCTGTCAATCACACATTCACTCTTTCAAGAAGTATTTACTGAACACAGTCGAGTGTAATCCCAGCACTTTGGGGGGCCGAGGTGGTTGGATCACTTGAGGCCAGGAGTTCAAGACCACCCTGGATGACAAGACAAAACTCCGTCTCTACTGAAAATACAAAAAATGGCTGGGTGTGGTGGCTCATGCCTTTAATCCCAGCACTATGGGAGGCGGAGGTGGGTGGATCACAAGGTCAGGAGATCTAGGAGATCTAGACCATCCTGGCCAACATGGTGAAATCCCATCTCTACTAAAAAAACAAAAAACTAGCTGGGTGTAATGCCGCACACCTGTGATCCCAGCTACTGGGGAGGCTGAGGCAAGAGAATCGCTTAAACCCAGGAGGTGGAGATTGCAGTGAGCCAAGATTGTGCCACTGCACTCCAACCTGGTGACAGAGTGAGACTCCGTCTCAAAACAAAAACAAAAATACAAAAAATTAGCCAGGCATGGTGGTGGGTGCCTGTAATCCCAGGTACTTGGGAAGCTGAGGCAGGAGAATCACTTGAACCCAGAAGGGCTCTTGGCAGTGAGCCAAGATTGCACCACTGCACTCCAGAGCAAGATTCTGCCTCAAAAAAAAAAAAAAAAAAAAAAAGTATTTACTGAACACTTGCCATGTACCAGGGACCAGGAATACACCACTGTTCTCCAAGACAAAGTGGTTGTCCTCAGGGAGCAGACATCTAGTAGGGGAGGAGGGCAACAAACAAATACACAATACGAAGTCAGGGAGTGGAGCCTTGATGAAAACCTATGGAGAGCTAGGGGAAGGACTCCTGGATGAGGGAGCAGAGACCCCTCGTCCATGAGATCACAGACCGTGTGACTACCTGGGAAAGAGCCTTCCAGAGGCAGGAGCAGGTGTGGAACATCTCAGGAGCAGCCAGGAGGACCAAGGAGCTGGCACGGGGTGAGTGAGGGGTAAGTGGTGGTGGTGGGAGTGGGGAGGGCCGGGACGACAGATGGAGGGCTATTCTAAGGACATTTCCTCAGACAACTGTGAGCAGAGGAATGACAGAGAAATCACATTGTCTTGGTTTGGAACTTCATGAGTTTATGCTTTTGAATATTTAGTATGCTTGTTTATATTTCAGTGAATATTCCAAGGATGAATGAATGTCTCCAGGCGGAGAAGGCACTGTCTGTATCGTTCATCATCACATTCTGGGCACTGGCAGAGGCTGGGCGCTAAGTCAGGAGATGAGATCCGAGAGGGCCTCAAGCTGTCCTATATCCAATGGCCATTCACTGATAACAATCCCTCCCAATGTGCCGGCTCTGTCCTAGCAGACATGTGCTGACTCATTCCACTCTCCTGATCACCCAAGAAGATACATTATTACTCCCATGTTACAGGTGAGGAAACTGAGGCACAGAATTCATAAGGAACCCACCAGCTGAGGTTGCCCAGTCAGTCAAAAGAATACTAAGCCAGGAACACTGGTGCATGTCTGTGGTCCCAGCTACTCAGGAGGCTGAGATGGGAGGATCATTTGACCTCAGAAGTTCAAGACCAGTCTGGGCAATGTAACAAGACCCCATCTCTTTAAAAAAAACAAACAAACAAAAAAAAAAAACAAAGTGTACTACAACCAGCCAGAATGTGAACCCATGCAACCTGGTCCCAGAGCCTGATCACCTGGCTAGACCACACTCTGTCACGATGGTCAATGAAGGCAGAGCCAACTATAAGCTGGCAACACTTCCCTGCCCTACTTCCCCAATACCACAATGTTCAAATGCTACCCAAATGCCCAGGCCAAGCTCAAAGGCCAGTCAGCTCCTCCAGGAATCCTCCTAGGAAGGAAGCCTAGCAAGCAGTTAGCCAATACCCCCAGGTCCAGGAATCGGGACAACTTCAATGATCATTCCCCTGGGGTTCCCGGAGAAGCTCAAGGGGGTTCTTAACCTTTCTCATGCCAGGGACCCCCACCGGCAACCTGGTGAATTAGTTTTAGTCTCTTCAGAATAATTTTTTTTTTTTTTTTTTTTTTGAGACAGAGTCTCCCTCTGTTCCCCAGGCTAGAGTACAGTGCAGCCATTTTGGCTCACTGCAACCTCCGCCTCCCAGGCTCAAGCAACTCTTCTGCCTCAGCCTCCCAAGTAGCTGGGTTTACAGGCATGCACCACCACCCCAGGTAATTTTTGTATTTTTAGTAGAGATGGGGTTTCACCACTTTGGCCAGGCTAGTGTCAAACTTCTGGCCTCAAGCGATCCACCCACCTTGGCCTCCCAAAGTGCTGGGATTACAGGTATGAGCCACCACATCTGACCTATTAATGCTTTTATATTACGAGATCTAGTGGTGAGTCCAATAACTGTAGTGATTTAGAAATAAGTAAGTGTTTAAATATTTTGTGATATTTGCAACAACTGTAACGTGATATGGGAATATCTGTGATTTCTAGTAGTGACAAAGTCTCAGATATTGCTAATCCAAATTGTGGTTTATTGCCCTGTGCATTAAAAAAAAGTTAATTTCAGGTTGGGTACTGTGGCTCATGCCTGTAATCCCTGCTCTTAGGGAGGCAGAGGCGGGAGGATACCTTGAGCCCAGGAGTTCGAGACTTGCCTGGGCAATATAGCAAGACCTCGTTCTCCACAAAAAGGAAAAAAACAAAAAGACAAAAAAAAAAGTTATTTTCAGTTAGAGGGTAGCAAATATAGAGACGTAATGTTTTTCCCAGTCAACCTCATGATTCACTCAACTTCTACCTTTCAAGGATCCATGAACCCCTCAACTAGACCTGAGAGAGGGTAAAAGCACAGCGAGTTCCAAAGGAAAAGAACAACTGGGAGTGTGCAGCAGATTCGGCTTCGTGAATTTAGTATGGGAAGGGGTTCTAGGCGTCAGCTGCTTTGGCCCACCCTGTATCCATTTAGTCAGCCCCTGGAACCTCACCTTTCCCACTCAGTCCTATGGGACTGACCCCATCCATGGGTTATGGGCAGGGGTGGGACTGGTCATATGATCTAGGCCTGGCCAATAAAGCCACTGTACCGCCTTCCCTGTTCCTGGCTTCAGAGATGGCCCAGGGTGACCCTGCCACCAAACCCAGGATGATCAGAGCCAGTCAATACCAGCGCCATGATATATACTGAGACTATGGGGGAAAGAGATGGTTTATTTCCCTTGGAGCTGCTAAGCTGGTTAATCTACTTGTGGAGATGCTAGGGGCTGCTTGAGAGCCTACCTGAGAATAAACCCAGCACAGAAGAATGCAGAGCCTGGAGGTGAAAGGAAACATGTCCTGGCAACCTCAAGAGGCCCTGGATCCAGCCATGCCTGAAACCATTCCAAGCTGAATCTCCCAGGCCCTGTGTCCATCCACTTCCTTTTATACTTCAGCAGGCTGACCTGAATTTCTATTTGTTCACGCAACCAAGTGACTCTCAACCAACACAGAAGGGTAGAGGCAACTGCTGTTCTTGATGATTCCCATAGATCCCTACCAGGCCATTTAGGAAAAGTACAAAATAAAATTAGAAACAGTCACTATACATAGAAACAGCAAATACAGAAAAACACGCCTTTAAAACACTCAGAAATGGCCTCTTGGGCCACTGCTATTGCTAAGCTGGTCTAGGAAGCTGTCACAATGGTGGTTTTCAAGATGCTTGGCAGGGCAGGAGGAAACCAGAGGCACCCAGAACATTTTCCTTTATCACTAGACTACCCATTTTAAAAATTCCTGGGATGATCAGAAAACCCCTGCAATAAAGCTCTTGAAAATTTTAATAGCCGCCTTTTAAACTGCAATGGAAATTGCTTTCCCGCCACTCTAATTTTTCTCCTTTCTTTCTCTAAAGTGATGCATATGGCTCTATAAAGGCTAATCAGCAGCGATGTGCCGTGGTGCCAAGTGTCTCTGAGCCAGGAACCTACTTCCTGGCGACCAGAGGAAGCTGTGGACACCGGTCGGCCCGCAGTCCCTCATGCAGCGGAGAGGAAAATGCCAAGGGCCGTGGAGATGGCAGCAAAGGAGGGCTACAGGGTCAGGAATCCAGCCAGTACCCTGGTTATCCCAGGACCCCACTTTCTAACACCTGGGAACGGACGATGCCCTTCGGTTTGCCTCCACAATCCCACCACACTTATGGCCATGATCCATTTGTCACACAGGTGACATGCAGGCTGAGCACTTCACCTCCTACAGGTTTACAGCAAGAACAGAATCCCCTAGGAGAGCATAGAAGAGGGAGAGGCGTCCTGGCCTGAATGTCTCCGCCCCTCAGCCATACAGATTGGCTCTGGGAGAGACATGTGATCCAAGCACAGCCAATCAGAGTGGGCCCTGGACATTTTGTTGCAACTTCTGGAGGAAACAAATGGGCAGCGATAAGGTAGGGACTGCGGAGGGCTTTTTGCCACCTGAGGGTGAGCAGAGGCGGAACAGGAGGAAGGGGCTGAGAATGAAGTTAAACCTGAGAAAGGCAGAGTCCAGAAATAAAGAGGGGTAGATTCCTGATGAGAATACCTGAGTAGTGACTCCAGTCGGGCCAGCTCTGGGATTTTTCAGGTCTCTGAACCATTAACTTCCCTTTGCAGTTTAAGTCAATTTGAGTTGGGGAGGTTCTATCACTTACAACAAACTAACAGCACAGGAAGGGGCCTGAGAAATCAATACAGCACTCCTTTATGTTTGGGTGAACATGACCCTTCTAAGACGCTGACGAAACAAAACTACGTCATGTCTCTCCAGGAGAAAAAGCACAAAATACTGCCTATCTAAGATTTCTGAAGCCCCTGTCCGTAGGAACTAAGTGAAGAATGCTTTGATCTAGTCTGACTCCTCTGTCCACCTGGTGGAAAAGCATACTGGGTCCAAAATGTGTAAATGACTTTTCTGAGGCCCAGGGCTAGCTGGGAGCCAGTGCCCGGCTCCCCGAGACCCCCCCCCCAGGAGGTTTCACCTTGAACTCTCCTGAGTACAGTCCTCCAAGGAGACTGCAGAGGCTAAAGGGAGGTCGCAAGCAAGGCTCTAGGCCCCCACACCCTCATATCACCGCTGGCAGCTCCATTTTTTCCTGCTTTATAAAAATGGGACTTGAAGGAAGTGTCTGACGGAAGTTCCATAACACCATAATCAGACATACTGGAAACCAATCTTTCATATTCCATTTCAGAAGATTTACATGTGAATGACCCTATGAAGCAGGCGTTATCACGATGGCTCCAGGTGAGCTGTTTCTGCCAAGCCGGCCAGGGTGCTTCTCTCCTGACCCCAAGGCTGGCTCAAGCACCTGTGCTTTCTATTCCTGGACCTGTACTTCTAGGCCTAGATTTTCTACTCCACTCCGTATTTCCATCTCAATTCCTACGGAAACGATCATCCGCTCATAGGTCTCCACTCCCCTTTACCTGGTCCTCCTGAGGAAGAAGGGGTGGCCAATATAGCAGGCCAGAGATTGTGACTGTTGCTGGCATCTGCTTTCAAGTGGGCAGATTATTAGCCTGCTGGGCCAAGGTCTACCAGCATTTTTCTCTGTGTCCAGAGATGGCAGGAGGTTCTCTTCTGTTTCTGTCTTGGAGTAGAATAAATACCCTGGGCAGTGACTACCCAGCCTCTAAGACAGCCCGGCCACAAGTGCTCTCTCTTGACCGAGTGGCGATGGGGGGACAGCCAGGCCTTTCTCTCTCCGTGCTGCTAAGTGGCTGGTCTGGAATAATCAAACCCACTGGAGCCTTTGCTGTAAGCTTCACTCTCCTTTCTAGACAGCCAGAGCATCACTGTGGCATCGGAGACTTACTCACCTACTAATAAAGTGGTTCAATCATCCTTCATTTAGAGAAGATTTCCATTATACTCATCCCTGTACTGTCTTTGAAATAATGACTTAGGGAAGTATCTGTTCATTCAACTGCCTCTAGCCTACATCGCAACAAAGAAAAGCTGGTATGTGAAGAAAAGACTTTGCCTTGGGAAAATCTAGGCCCTCAACAGCCACTGAGATCATCTTGCAATTAATCATGTTTTCTCTTATGACCTATATTCTATTAATAGCACACACACTAATGATTTAGCACGGGTTCTTTTGCTGATCGATGAGGTCCACAAACATGACTAAGGTTGGGTCACTGACTTTGAGGGTCTCTTCCTTGTTTCCTGTCCCCCCCCGCCCCACTGCCTCACCCTCTCCAGAAGAAGGTGCTAGTGTGGTGCTCTGAACACGCAGCAAAGAGGACTTCACTGTGCTGGGGGCCCAATGGTGGTCCTGCCTCCAGCTTAGCCTGAGCAGCTCCACGGTAGAGTGGGCTCGCAGACAGGCCTTTGCAGATAAGCTGCTTGGGGAAAACAATGCTGTGCGACCATTCCACGCACAGCAGACTGGCCAAAATGCCAGGCTGACAACACCAAATGTGCTGAAGCTGTGGAGTAAGGAGAACGCTCAGTCACTGCGGGTGGGGGTGGAAATGGGAACAAACATTTTGGGAGAGCAATTTGGCAACTTCTTGTAAAGATGAAGAGAGAGAGGGTAACCTCAGTGACAAACTTCACTTCACCTACTGACAGGCCCAAGGCTCCCTGCTGAGCCCCCAGACCCACGTACGGCTGTGCAAATTCTTTCTGAGTTGAAGCACAAGGTTTTTGTTTTAATTTTACTATAGGCCAGGCATGTAGTTGTGCTTTGGTTTTCCTTCTTAAAGATAGGGTTGGGCTGGGCATGGTGGCTCATGCCTGTAATCCCAGCTACTTGGGTGGCTGAGGCAAGGGACTCCCTTGAAACTGGAAGGCAGAGGTTGCAGGAAGCCAAGATCATGCCACTGTACTATAGCCTAGGCAACAAGAGCGAAACTCTGTTCCAAAAAAAAAAAATAAAATAGAGAGACGGTCTCACTCTGTTACCCAGGCTGGAATGCACTGGCATGATCATAGCTCACTGCAGCCTCAACCTCCTGAGCTCAAGCGATCCTCCTGCCTCAGCCTCCCGAGTAGCTGGGACTAGGTGCAAGCCACCATTCCGGCTCTGTTTTCTGTTCTTTATCAATCCATTTAAACCTCTTAACAACCTGCGAAGCACGTTCTACTATGATCTCCATTTTTAACAGACCAGAAAACTGAGGTACAGAGAGGTAACCTGCCCCAAGATCACACAGCAAGTCAACGGCACAGCCAGGAGGGATTTGAACCCAGTGGGTCTGAGTCTAGAACCACCGACAATGGTGCCTACCAAACTCAGTAGTTAAGAGTCTGAGCTTAGCCTTCAACTCTTTCTCCTTCCACATACAGACATCAATGTCACATGGGTCAAAGACTTACATGGAAAAGGAAAAATAAAAACGTGCCTAGAAGACAGCACAGGAGCATATCTTCATAACCTTGGGGAGGGCAAAGGTTTCTCACTCAGGAATTCTAGAAAAGCATTTCCCCCTCTCCTCACAAAATGGATCAGATTCAGATGTGGGGTGTGGTGCCCATGCCTGTAATCTCAGTACTTTGAGAGGCCAAGGCAGGCGGACTGCTTAAGCCCAGGAGTTAGAGGCCAGCCTGGGCAACACAGCAAGATCCCATCTCTATAAAATAAATGCAAAAATTACCCAGGCGTGGAGGCGTGCACCTGTAGTCCTAGCTACATAGGAGGCTGAGGTGGGAAGATCACTTGAGCACAGGAGGTGGAAGCTGCAGTGAGCCATGACTGCATCACTGCATTCCAGCCTGGGCGACAGAGGGAGATTCTGTCTCAAAAAAAAAAAAAAAATCAAACTCATCTACACAGTCATTTTCCCCTTCACCAGTCTGCCTTTTTCCCAGCTTGGAATGCAGATGTGATAGCTGGATTTCAGAGGGTTCCCATGTCCCCGGAACTACTCTGCCCAGACGAGAAGGGCTGAGTTCTCTTGGGTCCAACAGCCATCTTAAGGCCATGGTGGCAAAAAAGTCACAGCAGTGCTGATGTTGACCTGTCAGCCACTGAACCTGCCAGCCTCTCTCTCCAGACATTGTTATGTGACACGAATGGCCACCTATGTGCCTATGTGTTGAGGTGGCAGTGCCACTTGTGAATTCTGCTAGCTGCAGCTGAATGCATTCCTAACTGAAACACCTGCTGCAGCTGGGCTCCGGTAGCCACGTGCTGTGCCATCACTCTGGAGAGTCTGCAGAACCACCGACATGGACCTGAAGGGGTCTCAAAAAGACTCAACTAAAAGCTGGGTGCGGTGGCTCATGCCTGTAATCCCAGCATCACTTTGGGAGGCTGAGGCGGGCGGATCACCTGAGGTCAAGAGTTCAAGATCAGCCTGGCCAACATGGCGAAACCCTATCTCTACTAAAAATACAAAAATTAGCCAAGTATGATGGCATATGCCTGTAGTCCCAGCTACTCGGGAGGCTAAGACAGGAGAATCGCTTGGAGGCAGAGGTTGCAGTGAGCCGAGACAGCACCACTGCATTCCAGCCTGGGCAACAGAGTAAGACTCCATCTCAAAAAAAAAAAAAGACTCAACTCAGAGATAAATTGTGGGATTCAAAGATTTCCACTAAGCATGGCTGATCAGAGGCAGCTAGAAAGATGACCTACTGCCCGAATTAATTCTTGGGGACCTGAAGAGAGAACAGCTTCTTTCTCCTTAACACACTAACTACTAAGAGCAGCCGGGGTGACTGTCATTTTAAAGGCCAGGCCCAGCCCGCTGGCACACACGCACTGTGGTCAGCTGGCCCCAGGCTCAGGGGCTGCGGAAATCCTGCATAGCTTGTGGATCCTTTTTCTTCCTGTCACCAGCCATTTGCTGGATGTGCCAACAGTTAAACCCCTTCCTGCACTGCTATGAAAACAGCTTGTCAATGTGGTTTCGACTGCTGGGTGCTTTTCCACAAAGCACTCTCCAGACCCCAGCTAATCAGATGGAAGACAGAACAGTGGCCAATCTACCAAAATAGGTCAGGCTTTATTTTTTAATCCTCTTATTCGTAATAGATTGAAAGGGAAGAATGAAGGGGAAAAAAAAACATTACTAATAGTGAGAAAGTCTATGGTTACTTAACCTCTCTGTGCCTCAGTTTTCTCATCTCTAAAATGGGGATAATAATAGGGGTGTTGTGAGGATTAAGTAAAAAAATACTCCACAAAAATTGTTTAGAACAAGACATACTATACACTAAGTATGTAATAAGTGTGAGCTACCAGGATTCTATTTATTTATAGATATATTTAGAGACAGGTCTCACTCTGTTGCCAGGGTGGAGTGCAGTGGTGCAATCATAGCCCACTGCAGTCTTGAACTCCTGGGCTCAAAGTGATCTCTCACCTCAGCCTCCTGAGTAGCTGGGACTACATGTGTGCACCACCACACCTGGGTAATGTTTTTAAAAAATGTTTGTGCAGACAAGGTTTCACTAAGTGGCCCAGGCTGGTCTCTCAAGCTCCTGACCTCAGGGGAATCCTCCTGTCTCAGCCTCACAAAATGCTGAGATTACAGGTGTGAGCCAGTGCACCTGGCCAGAGCTACCATTATTCTTATTTCTGGTGATAGAGTAGGTTTCTTGGACTGACTTCCTTGACAAGTATCAAAATCGCACCCTCTGGTCAACCAGACACAGAAATAAAGTCTCTGCTCTGATTCTGGCCACTTATGGAAGGAAGGAGGCTTGAACGTCCAGGCCAAGGGGCAGAAGCTGGCTGTGATGGACCTGGGTACCGTGGGCAGGATAGGAACCAACTCCAGTTGCTAAGTGCCCACCCAGCAGCCATTCTTCTCTTCCTTCTCAGGATGCTCAGTCGACTACATTTCCCAACCTCCCTGGCAGCCAGCATAGCCAATATAAATATAAAGCATGGGACTTTGAGGAGCAATTCCTCATCAGAAACCCAGAGCTGGACTATGCTTTTGTGCCTCTCCCTCACTCTATTCCCACCTGGACTCCAGACTCACTAGCTTGACTCCAGCAGTCACACTGGCCATGAAGCCACCTTAAGGACGAAGGCCTTGTGCTAGGGATGGTGAAGCAGAAGGACCCTGCGTCAAAGGAATCTGCTTTTCCTTTTTTTTTTTTTTTTTTTTTGAGATGGAGTCTCACTTTGCCGCCCAGGCTGGAATGCAGTGGTGCGATCTTGGCTCACTGCTGCTACCTCTGCCTCCCGGGTTCAAGCGATTCTCCTGGCTCAGCCTCCTGAGTACCTGGGATTACAGACCCACGCCACCACGCCCGCCTAATTTTTGTATTTTTAGTAGAGATGGGGTTTCACCATGTTGGTCAGGCTGGTCTCGGCTTTTGACCTCGTGATCCACCCAAAGTGTTGGGATTACAGACGTGAGCCACCACGCCTGGCTCTGCTTTTCTTGATGACTGTGAAGCTGCCGCACCAGATGTCTCTGGATGTCTTACTCAGGACAGAAACTGCCTTCCATTGAGTTTACGCCACTGTTATTCCTGGTGTCTGCTATTGGCAGCCAAATGGGATTTTCAAATGATCTGGTAGTCTTGCATAGCAGATGAGTGATGGGACCTGCCGCCATTTAAAGTATCCTCACGCTTTAGGATGCCTTGCTCTCATCAACACCAGGGAAAAAGCTAGATAAAGAATTTGCCAGAAACAGAGTGGGGTATGATCATCTGGCCTTAGGAAGAGGTAAAGTGAGAAATATATGAGATGCTGAGTCATTCATTCAACAATGGACGCTACCTCAGTCTGGACGCTGGTGGGGTAGGGTGCTAGGTACGGTGAACGAAAGCAGACACAGTCCATGCCCTTACAAAGTGTACTGTCCTCACTAGGGAACAAAGTAAATAATAACTTAAACATATATAAGTTCAGTGGTGAGAAGCACCATGCAGGAAACCACAATGGATTTAAGACTAGAACTAAAGAAAAGCAGAAGGAAGCTACGTGAAAAGTGAGAGTAAGAATATCCCAGAATGTCCGTTAGCTGAAGAATTAACAAAATGTGGTACCTCCCCTATACAATGGAATATTCAGCCATAAAAGGAATGAAGCATGAATTCATCCACAACATGATGGGCCTTGAAAACATGGCTGAGTGAAAGCCAGTCACAGAAGACCATTGATTATACTGTTCCATTTACATGAAATGTCCAGAATGGGCAAATCCATAGAGTTAGAAAGTAAATTTGTGGCTGGGTACGGTGGCTCATGCCTGTAATCCCAGCTGAGGCAGGTAGATCACCTGAAGTCAGGAGTTTGAGACCAGCCTGGCCAACATGGTGAAACCCTGTCTCTACTAAAAATACAAAAATTAGCTGGGTGTGGTGGTGCACGCCCTGATCCCAGCTATTCAAGAGGCAGAGGCACAAGAATCCCTTGAACTTGGGAGTCAGAGGTTGCCATGAGCGGAGATTGCACCACTGCACTCCAGTCTGGGTGACGGAGCAAGGCTACATCTAAAAAAAAAAAATATATTCAAAGGGCTATCCAGACTGAATGATCAGAAAACACACACACACACACACAAACAGAATCCCAGGAGATGGAGAAAAATACATGAGTCTTTTCAAAGAAACTCACGGGGAGCCTGTGTGGCTAGATGGCTGCAGCAAGGGAGGGTGTGTCTCCAGATTTAGCTGGTGCTCGAGGGGCTGTGTGGCCACAGTCAGTCACGTGCTTTTTAGTGTGATGGGAAGCCGGGGAATGATGTGTTCTGATTCTCAATTTCGAAAGATCCCTCTGGCTGTTTCACAGAGACTGTCAGTGTTCAAAAGAAGCAGAGAGAGGCCAGGTATGCTGGTGCATGCCTATAATCCCAGCACTTTGGGAGGTCAAGATAGGAGGATTGCTTGAGCCCAGGAATTCGAAACCTTACAAGACCCTGTTTCTACGAAAAATAAAAATAATTAGCCAGGCATGGTAGCACATGCTTGTAGTCCAGCTACTCAGGAGGCTGAAGTGGGAGGATCACTTGAGTCCAGGACTTCAAGGTTGCAGTGAGCTATGATCACACCAATGCACTCCAGCCTGGGCAACAGAGCAAGACTCTGTCTCCAAAAAAAAAAAAAGGAGATAGCTGTTGCTTTATCGAAGAGGAGATGGTACTAGCCCAGAGTGAGTAAGGTGGAAGGAAAGGAGGATGCTGGTGAAGATTTATTTCAGCTCACAAACAAGCCTTGCTGGTGGACTGGCCATGGATGTGTGGGCAAAAAGAAAGATTTAAGAATGGCCTTCAAAGAGTCTAATCAGTTTTTCCAAACTGATTTTCTGCCAGATTCAAATTGTGTACAACATAACATCAAGAACAGTTCAGCAAATGCCTGTTAAATAAATTCGATGAAGTCACTGCTCCATTTTTTTGAGGGGGGGAAAAAAAAAAAAGATGTGAATTCACAGTCTGTATACATATATGTGTATGTTTCTGGTTTGAATAAATGGATAGTTGATGATGTAATCTGCCAATATGGACTACTACCCACCAGTGGATGGCAGAGGAACAGGCATACGTAAAGATACTGACTATGTTTTGATTTGTATATACAGTTCACTAAAAATAGAGCTGGCCTTAGAAGTGTTTGTTTTTTGGGTTTTTTCTTGTTTTTTGTTTTTTTGAGACAGAGTTTCACTCTGGTTGCCCCAGGCTGGAGGGCAATGACGCGATCTTGGCTCACCGCAACCTCCGCCTCCCGGGTTCAAGCAATTCTCCTGCCTCAACCTCCTGAGTAGTTGAGATTACAGGCATGCGCCACCACGCCTGGCTAATTTTGTATATTTTTTTTCTTTTCTGGCAGACAGCACCAAGATAATTTTGTATTTTTTAGTAGAGATGGGGTTTCTCCATGTTGGTCAGGCTGGTCTCGAACTCCTGACCTCAGGTAATCCGCCAGCCTCAGCCTCCCAAAGTGCTGGGATTACAGACGTGAGCCACCATGCCCAGCCCAGAAGTGTTTTAAGTCCTAGTATGAAACGCTATTACCCCAAGTCAGGTAAGTTGAAATTACAGTGGCAACAGAACCCTATCTCCAGCTGCACATTTGTTACTTTACCCAACAAACCCAGATAGGGCTGGCTTTATGGGTGTGCTGACCCCAGCAGCTGTGAACCCTTCCCTTGGTCAAACGCTCTTGTTGCTGTCTTGAAATTTGAAATCATTTTATCTTTAAACTTGTATTTTGTAAGTGAAGTCCAAGGTCAATGAAGCATGCATGTGAGCAGAGGAGATCCGAGCCATGTGTATGCCCATCACTCCTTGTCACAGCATCCTCATACAATATCCCTGATGCCCCTTGAGCACAGGATTCCAGCAGACCAATGATGCATGCAAGTTCAGCAAGATTGAAAGCAAGTATAAAGTAAGCATATTATCACGTCCAGAAGGGAGTAAGCGGGAACACTGACAGTCCCCAGAGGCCCCTCCATTAGAGCCAGGGGTTGCTTCCAACACGCAGAAGGCAGGCAATGAAATGCAGAAAGAAACATGAAGACCATGGAGCCCTCTCACATTCTTTTTTTTTTTTTTTTTTTGGAGATGGAGTTTTGCCCTTGTTGCCCAGGCTGGAGGGCAGTGGCACGATCTCAGCTCACTGCACACTTTGCCTCCCAGGTTCAAGCAATTCTCCTGCCTCAGCCTCCCAAGTAGCTGGGATTACAGGTGCTCTCCACCATGCCCGGCTAATTTCGTATTTTCAGTAGACACGGGGTTTCTCCACGTTGGTCAGGCTCATCTTGAACTCCTGATCTAAGGTGATCCACCCGCCTCAGTCTCCCAAAGTGCTGGGATTACAAGCGTAACCTACTGCACCCAGCCTTCCTTTTTTTTTTTTTTTTTTTAAACAGGGTCTTGCTCTGTCACCCAGGCTGGAGAACTGTGACCTGATCACAGCTCACTGCAGCCTTGACCTTCCAGGCTCAAGTGGTACCCCCACCATAGCTACCTGAGGAGCTGAGACCACAGGTGCATACCACCATGCCCAGCCAGTTTTTGTATTTTTTGTAGAGACAGAGTTTTGCCATGTTGCCCAGGCTGGTCTCAAACTCCTGGAGTCAAGCAATCTGCCCGCCTCGGCCTCCCAAAGTGCTGGGATGATAGGCATGAGTCACTGGAGCTGGCCACATTCTTTTTTACTTGCCACACTTCCCTGAATTGGCCAACTAAGTATGTAGAACAATGTCACGGAAAGAAACAGAAAGATAGGGCAACCTGCAGTTCCTCTTCCTTTCGTTCCTTCCTTAGTCATCAGTAAGTCAAAGGCAGAATATTAGTAGAATGTGCACATGTCAAGATATGAAATGAAAACAGTTTAAGTTGGTTTTGTGCAGCATTTCCACTGTCCTGGTAAGAATGAATGAAATATATACAAATAAGCCAGGAAATGCAACGTGTGTCATTTAGTGATTCCAACGAGTGAAATGATCCGATACTTGCATTTCAACCTGGCATGGAGCTGGGCATGGTGGCTCGAACTTGTAATCCCAGCACTTTGGGAGGCTGAGGCAGAAGGATCACTTGAGGCCAGGAGTTCGAGACCAACCTGGGCAACATAATGAGATCATATCTTGACCAAAAAAAAATATTATTATTCTTTTTTTTTTTAGATGGAGTTTCGCTCTTGTTGCCCAGGCTGGAGTGCAATGGCGTGACCTCGGCTCACCGCAACCTCCACCTCCCAGGTTCAAGCGATTCTCCTGCCTCAGCCTCCTGGGAAGCTGGGATTACAGGCGTGCGCCACCATGCCTGGCTAATTTTTTTTGTATTTTCAGTAGAGACGGGGTTTCTCTATGTTGGTCAGGCTGATCTTCAACTCCCGACCTCAGGTGATGTGCCCACCTTGGCCTCCCAAAGTGCTGGGATTACAGGCATGAGCCACCGCACCCGGCCCTCCCAAAAAATTTTAAAATTAGCTGGACACAGTGGTGTTCACCTGTAGACTCAGCTGCTAGGGAGGATCACTTGAGCTCGGGAGGTTGAGGGTGTAGTGAGCTATGATTGCACCACTGCACTCCAGCCTAGGTAACAGAGCAAGACCCTCTTATTTAAAAAAGGAAAAACGAAACAAGAATGTGGCATGAGAAGTGTTCCATCCGGTGGCTCTGTGTGTTGGGCGTGGGGTGGATGTGAGTTAAGTTGTTGCCTATGCTTTCTGTCCCCAGAAACTTCAGATGGAACAGAGCCCAAGATCTGATGTCCTGACTTCAGCATTTCTGTAATTCCTCTGTGCTGGTCTTGCGAGTGGCAGATTTGGTGTTGCTGCACGCTTCACAGCTCACCAAACTCCGCTTAGTTCATCCAAGTGACTGTGAAATAGGTCAGACTGCCTGTTATGGTCCGCGAGAAGTGATTTTCACCATGGCATCTGGCACCCAGGAACACGTTGGCCTCTCCTAGCCTGACAGAGGTCCAGGTGAGCATTTACCAGCACGAATGCCATGGGCTCTCCACCTGTGGGCTGGGCAGAGGACACTCCTAGGTGGGCCTCTAATAATGATCAGTGGGTGAAGTTTACTCTGACCACAAGTAAGGACCCTGGCAAGGCCTCCCAGGCAGAATGCCAGGCTGAGCAGGCCATGTGATGTGGAAGAGAATGATGTAGATACCCACTGTTCCCAACAAAATGACAATGACTTTTGTCACTGTGTTTTACATCATCAAGGTACTTCTCTGAATGTTGCTTTCCCTTATATACATCACAAAAAATGCCTCCAGGCCAGTGAGCAGTGCTCTTAACCCACTCTTTTCAGAAGCTGATAGGCCAAGAGTATGCATGTGCCATATTTTATTCAATCATTCCCTGAAAAATGGGCATTCGTTTTATTTCCAGGCTTGGTTTTTTGTTTCGCCACTGCAAACAATACTGCAAAAATATCCTTTTGTACTTGGGCTATTTGTTTTTCTCTTCTGCAGGGGTAGAGTCTCAGGAGTGCTGAGTCAAAGACTGTTTATGAAATATGACGTGGTTACGTTATGGAATGATTGTTTCCAAGTGAAGGTGTAGAACTGCACGTGTAATATATGTTTGTTTGTGTATCGAGCATCTCTGGAAGAACATATGTGACAGGGGTGTCCTCACAGGAGGGGATTGGGAGATCACAGGAAGGGTAGAAGACTACTGTATACCTTTTTGCACCACTTGAATGTTTTATCACATGCATGTACTGGCTCATTCAAAACAAAAAAAGATTTTTTTTCAGCCCATGCTCTAAAAACGCTGCGGTGATTCACATGTCCTCCAGCAACCTGGGGGAGTACTGAGTTGAGCTCATTAATGCCCTATATTTTTCCCCTTCAAGGTCGGTCCCCCTTTCTTTTTTGGGGGCCCTGGTACGAGCTGAAATGTGTCAAATTTTACTTTCTCGTAATTGCGACACATCCTATTCTACAGCCTTGGGTAGGAAGAAGGCAAAGTCCCAGAGATGCTAATTTTGACAACTGGCCTGGCCCAGCACCTCCCAGCAGCACCAGAGAGAAACCCAGGCCAGGGTTGAAGCAGGAGGCAACGGGAGCTTGGAAGTCAAGCTGTTTTAAACTCACACTGGCCGAGCTGCCCTCACTGGCTGCGTGGACTAGAGTCCCCCAAATGCCCAAAGTCCCTCAGAAGGGGCAAAGGAGGCCAGCAGCAGTGGCCACCGCCTGTGGGACCTGTACTCTCAAGAACAAGGCCAGAAACAAAAAAGGAACAGGGCACAAAGAAGGTGGAAGAATCAGCTTCATACAAACAAGAGGCCTCTCGTTCACTTCCTGCAGGTCCAGCCTCTCCAAGAGGCTGGCCCAGAACCAAAGGACACGCCAACCACTGCTTTCAATCCTCAGGAAAACAAAGCTGACCTAAATGCAGACAGCAAGGGCCCGAGAATGGCAGGAAATCCAATGTGATGCACCTGCTGCTGCAAGGTTGGCTGAAACTCTGGACTCACCTGCGGAGGGGGAGAAAGGATGGGAGGAGAATGGACTTGGCTAGATGAGAAAGCAGCTCTGGAGAAGGCAGGGGGATGGAGGACATGAAAGAATGTCAGGTCAGGTGCGGTGGCTCCGGCCTATAATCCCAGCACTTTGAGAGGCCGAGGTGGGTGGATCGCAAGATCAGGAGTTTGAGACCAGCCTGGCCAACATGGAGAAACCTCGTCTCTACTAAAAATACAAAAATTAGCCAGGTGCAGTGGCAGGCGCCAGTAATCCCAGCTACTCAGGAGGCTGAGGCAGGAGAACTGCTTGAACCTGGGAGGCAGAGGCTGCAGTGAGCCGAGATGGTGCCATTGCACTCCAGCCTGGGCAACAGAGCAAGACTCTGTCTCAAAAAAAAAAAAAAAGAAAGAAAGAAAAAAGAATCTCAAAATCAGCAGCAACTCCACATGCTTCAGTTGGTGGAGTGAGGTTGGATGCTACTGTTCCACAGCCCAGGAGACAACTCTGCCTCTCACCCCACGCTCTGGCCTGGGCTAGGCTGGGAACAGGGGAGGCTCCCTGTACAGCACCAGAGCAGGGGCCAGCCTTTACTCAGACGCTTCCCTCCACCTCAAACGCCCTTGCCCTTCATCCCTTAGACTCACGGTAGCTCACACCTGTAATCCCAGCGCTTTGGGACACCAAGGTGGGAGAACACTCGAGGGCAGGAGTTTGAGATCAGCCTGGGGAACACAGTGAGATCCCGTCTCTACAAAAAATAAAAAAATCAGCCATATGTGGGGTCGTGCACCTGTGGTCCCAGGTATCAGGGAAGCTGAGGTTGCATGAGCTGGGAATGTCGAGGCTGCAGTGAGCCGAGATCACACCACTGCACTCCAGCCTAGGTGACAGAGCAAGACCATGTCTCAAAAAAAAAAAAAAAAAAAAAAAAGACGCAGCCCAGCAAGGATGTGCATTCATGCATGTTGGCTGGAGCAGCCTCTGTGAGTGGGAAAAATGGAAGACAACCTGTGTCTGTCAGCAGGGATCCAGCAACGACGCAGACACGTGGGAGAATCTTTCATGTCTCTCCTTCCCTCATTCTCCACAGCAAATTCATCAGCAAACCCTGTGGCCACTACCTCAAAAATACATCCTGAATCATTTCCTTTCTTCCTCCCCTCCCAGTCCAAGCCACCACCATCATCTTTCATCTAAACAACTGCATGAGATCCCTCTCTGTCTCCCTAAGGCCACACTTCACGCTTACCTTCCTAGATTCTACTCTCCACCCACAGCCAGAGGGATTATATCCAACAGGGATTGCCTCCAGCTGCTTTCCAGATTAAAGTTCTTCAACATACCTCTGGCCTCATCATCTTCTTTCATCACCCAAAGGCTTCTGCCACACTGGCTGCCTTGATCTTCCAATTTTATTCCTGCCCCCGGGGCCTTTGCATGTTTGGCTCTAGTTATTCTCAGGTAGGCTTCCTCAGGGAGGCCTTCCCTGACCACTGAGCTCAGGGAGCTCCTACTTCCATCTATTTTTATTCCTGACAGAGCAGCAACCTTTTCAAGAGACAGGTTCTTGGCCATGCCTGTAATCCCAGGCTCATGCTTGTAATCCCAGCTACTCAGGAGGCTGAGGCGGGAGAATCACTTGAACCCGGAGGCGGAGGTTGCAGTGAGCCAAGATTGCGCTACTGCACTCCAGCCTGAGTGACAGAGCGAGACTTCGTCTCAAAAAAAAAAAAAAAAAGGAGGTTCTCGCTGTGTCACCTTGGTTGGTGTGCAGTGACTTAATTTTAGCTCACTGGAGCCTTGAACCCCTGGGCTATAGTGATCCTCCCACTTCAGCCTCCTAAAGTGCTGGGGTTATAAGCGTGAGCCATCATGCTTAGCTCATTTTTCAAATTTTTTATGTTCAGTAGAGACAGTCTCATTATACTGCCCAGGCTGGTCTCAAACTCCTGGGCTTAAGCAATCCTCCTGCCTCAGCTTCCTCAAGTGCTGATATTACAGGGCTGTGTTGTTAATAGCTCTACTAAGGGCAGCTGCTGCTGGGAGGGGGTCTGCAGAGAGAGGGCTGAGCAGGGTTATAGACATCAGTATAACACATAATTATGAGAGACGGGGGAGTGTCAGAGATGAACGGAAAGAGATGGAAACCAATCTCAACAGGAAACAGAAGTTTGATCTCTTGTGTGGCAAACGACTATGAAAAATAAACAAGCAGAAGGCTCTCCACTCGCCTTCCTCCAACCCACCAAAGCCTCACGCTGGACAGCAGGGCTTCGTGACATGATTAACCATCCATATCATGCCGTCATAGAAAACCAGACCCTGTCCTGCTGGCCACTGGGAAAATCCCCAAAGCAGATGGGGAAGCAGTGTGGCGACGTGGCCAGGGGGGCGCCATCTTGGTGGTCAGCTAGAGCAGGGATCAGATCACAGCTCTGCGGCTTAGCAGCATGTGACCTATGGCTGGGTACTAGCCCATTCTGAATATCCCGAGCTTCCTCATCAGTAACATGGTGGGAGTAGTAATAGCCACCCTCAATAGGACTGTTGGGAGGGTTAAATGAGGTAACAGCAATCGGGCGGTTGGCAAAGTGACTGGCACAGAAGGACCCTAAAAGCACATGGGCAAAGCTGTTATTACAACTGAAATACTGAAGAAATAAATGACATTCTCGACTCCTCACGTCTGAGAAGGTCTCTTGGGCAAACTGGACTCAGCACACAGCCTAAGTGATGGGTCCCTCCAATGGAGAGTGCCTTCACGTTGGAAGTTTCCTTTTCTCTCCACCTATTCTCCATGGAGTAACAGTCCAGAACAAGAGTCACGCAAGCAAGGACAGACAGATCCCAGACAGCTGGAGAAACATGTGGAGCAGGCAACCTCCTCAGTGCTTCACAGGCAGAGCCCAGCAGAAGAGACCCGGCTAGTATCCCTAACTCTCAAGGTGACTTTGAAAAAGGAATGTGGCAGGCATGGTGGCTCATGCCTATAATCTCAGCACTTTGGGAGGCTGAGCTGGGAAGATTGCTTGAGGCCAGGAGTTCAAGACCAGCTTGGGCAACATAGGGAGACCCTGTCTCTACCAAAAAAAATTTAAAAATTAGCTAGGTATGGTCGCATGCACCTGTAGTCACAGCTTCTCAGGAGGCTGAGGCAGAGGATTGCTTGGGCCCAGGAATTCAAGGCTGCAGTGAGCTATGATCCCATCACCGTACTTCTGTGTCTGAAGGAAAAAAAAAAAGAAAGAAAGAAAAAGGAAGAGGGGTAAATGAGAGTTTGGGCCAGGCACAGTGGCCCAAACATGTGGGGAGGCTGAGGACAAGGTCAGGAGATTGAGACCATCCTGGCCAACATGGTGAAACCCTGTCTCTACTAACAATACAAAAACTAGCTGGGCATGGTGGCGCGTGCCTGTAATCCCAATTACTCGGGAGGCTGAGGCAGGAGAATAGCTTGAACCTGAGAGTCGGATGTTGCAGTGAGCCGAGATTGCACCACTGCACTCCAGCCTGAAGACAGAGCAAGACTCTGTCTCAAAAAAAAATTGGGCGGCGGGGGGGGGGGGGTGATTTTAATAGCTTAAAAGGCAGCCTAGGGTGATTTTCGCCTCTTCCCCAATCAGAACAGCAGTGGGCCTTGCAGTTCTTCATTTCTAGAGTCCATGAAAGGAGGGCCAGGCCTCTGGGGTCCTGAGGTCTGCATCTGTAACAGGAGGATAACATTCACTCTTCAGACTCACTCACATTCATTCAGCATGCACTCATTAAGCAACTGCTATGGGCCAGGCACTGCTCTAGATGCTGGGGATACAGAAAGAAACAAATCAGACAAAAATCCCTGCCTTTGCAGAGCTCACATTCCAAGGAGGATGGTGTAGAAAGCAAACAAATATATGACATCAGACCATGATAAATGCCAGGAAGAAAAATAAAGCAGGAGACAGAGTCAGGGAGGGCCATTTTAGACAGGGTGCTGAGGAAGGCCTCTGGGAGGTGGTGTCGCAGAGACCTCAATAAATTAACTAAATCATACATGCACACACAAAGATACTTACACACATATAGCCAAGAACACAGTGCCTGCTACAGAAAACTAAGGTGATCTAATTTGACAGTTAAGAGTGCTGTCTCAGCTGGGTGTGGTGGCTCACGCCTGTAATCCTAGCACTTTGGGAGGCTAAGGCAGGCAGATCACGAGGTCAGGAGTTTGAGACTAGCCTGATCAACATGGTGAAACCCTGTCTCTACAAAAATACAAAAAATTAGCACACTGTAATCCCCAGCTACTCAGGAGGCTGAGAAGGAGAATTGCTTGAACCCGGGAGGCAGAGGTTGCAATGAGCCAAGATCATGCCACTGCACTCCAGCCTGGGCAACAGGGTGAGCTCCGTCTCAAGACAAACAAACAAACAAACAAACAAAAAAAGAGTGCTCTCTCAGGCTATGCTTGTTAAGCAAAAAACAAAGGCAGAAGAATAATTAATAACAATAATAATTAATAATAATAAAAAGTGCTCCAGGGCTGACTGGCACTAGAATCTTCACAAAACCCATACTCTCCCCACATTTTCCAAAATGTGCCCCCTGAGAATTACAAATACAAAATTTGTTTTTTCTTTTTTGAGACAGAGTCTCGCTCTGTTGCACCGCACTGGAGTGCAATGGTGTATTCTTGGCTCACAGCAATCTCTGCCTCCTGAGTTCAAGCAATTCTCCTGCCTCAGCCTCCAGAGTAGCTGGGATTACAGGTGCACACCACCACGTCCGGCTAATTTTTGTATTTTTAGTAGAGATGGGGTTTCACCATGTTGGCCAAGCTGGTCTTGAACTCCTGACCTCAAACGATCTTCCTGCTTTGGTCTCCCAAAGTGCTGGGATTACAGGTGTGAGCCACCATGTTCTTTTCATTTTCCTGCTTAGCAGCACACATCAGACACAGAAGGCCCCTCCTATCAGGGCCTTACTCTACCTTCCCAGCTGCAAGGTATTCCACTGCACAGACAAACCCAACCTATTCCTCTAGTGCCCTATTAAGGCACACACAAGCCATTTCCCCTCTATGGCTCTGACAAGCACTGCTGTAATGAATAACCTTGAACAAGATCACGTCTCACACTTGGGAACATCTGTAGGTGAAGCTTCCTAGAAGCGGAGCTGCTGGGGCAAAGGATGGGTGTGTGCAGGCTCAGACTCAAAGGAATGGCCAGAGTCCCCTCCAAAGTGACAGTTCTGCTTTCCCTCCCACTAGCTCCGGAGAAGCCTGCCTGCCCCCCCCACACCCCTCCATCACAGCCCACAGCGTGTGCACACGCCCTTCTGAAAGGTGCAAAATAGTATCTCAGCATGATTTTAATTGGCATTTTTCTTACTATGCCCAGAGTCAGGTAACTTTCCATGTGTCTGCGAGGCACTTCCTGTTTCTACAGATGCCGCCCATGTCAGTGTGGGGAACTGTCATCTCCCTGGACAGTATTCTCATGCCAATATTCAAAGCCCTCCTACCTTTCTTGCCCTCTCCTACCTTTCTTGCCCTCTCCCCCTCTCTTATGCATCCCACTCTCTATACGGTAAAAGGCATAAGGCCCCACACCCTGCAAGGCCTGCAAGGTCAAGTATGATTGGCTCTGTCTGCTTCCTGCACCTTCTACTGCTCCATTCCCCTCCTCACTCATGCTGCTTCATGTCCAGGCCTTTCAGTTCTTCCAGACTGGCTCTACCCACCTCAGGGTCTTTTTATATATTCAGTCCCCAACTCCTACCCTGGACTCACCCCTGCCACCACCACTCCCCTAGACTGGCAAACTCCTACTGATGCTCTCAGCCTCAGCATCACCTCCCCAACTAGTTACATGACTTGGCACCCAGTTTTTTCCTCCACCATTCACTGCCTGTTTATTTGGGTGCTTTTTTTTCTTTGAGACAGTGTCTCACTGTCGCCCAGGCTGGAGTGCAGTGGCGGGATCATAGCTCAACCTCCCAGGCTTAAGCAATCTTCCCGCCTCAGCCTACTAAGTAGTTGGGACCACAGGTGTGCACCGCAATGCCCGGCTAATTTTGGTATTGCTTGTAGAGATGGGGTTTCAGCATGTTGTCCGGGGTGGTCTCAAACTCCTGGCCTGAAGCAGTCTGCCCGCCTCAGCCTCGCACAGTGCCGGGATTCCTAGCTGAGTGATTCTAGACAAGTCACTGTGCTCCATTTTCCTTTCTCCTTATGTTACTATTATCACTTCATTCATTCCCTTAGCAATGTTTAGTAAGGTGCATATTTGGTGGAAAGGGCCATACATTAAACAAAACAGACTTGGTTCCTGCCTTTATGGAGCTGACATGAAAAGGAGGGGGACGTTCTGATCAGGTCAGCTGAGTAGCTCAGGAAAGAAGGGTGGGGTGGGCTTCGGAGGAGGCCCCTGGGAGTGTGTCGAATGAGACATCTGAAAGAGGAGTCAGCATCAGCCAGGCCACAAGAGGTGGGGTAGCAGGAGCATGGCAGGAGAGCCAAGAAGCAGCCCAGGAGCAAGGAGCAGACATCGTGCCTTCAAGGAGCAGATATCATGCATTCAAGGAGCACAAGCCCAGTAGGGCACAGGGATCTGCAGGATGACGTGGGGGGAGGGCGGCAGGCAGGGCCAGAGCACATAGGGTCTGGGGGGCCACAATGAAGAACTGGCCATCCTGTAAGGAGCTGCAATGAGATTTTAGTATCACTACGGTCAAGAACGTAGCCCAACTGCTGTCCTTTGGCATCCTGCTTAAATGATTGCAGCTTAGAGGTCCCACGAAGATATTACAGTAGGCACGTGGCAAGGAACAGAGGGGGCAATGACCTCATCCCCTGCCTGTAGCTGATTGGCCGCGAGTGGGTGGGGGGCACCTGACCTAGCTAAGCCTGTCACAAGAACCCCTTCCTCGGCCCGGGTTAGTCCAGAGGATACATCCTCCCCTCCTAGGGTTGTTTTGGACTTGGACTGAGAGAACATGGGGTGACTGTCTTTGGGGGCTTGTACTGCAAGGTGTACCGCTCAGCAGTCTGTGATGGCCAGGCTTCCCATCTAGTAGAAGAAAAAGGAGAAAGAGAGACTGAATATTAGAGAATGAATAATACAGATCTAAAGGTGGGGAGTGAACAAGTGAGGAAGAGAATGCAGATACAGTGGCATGCGTGTCCTGGATATTCCAATCCCAGCACCCAGCCCGCCCTTCCCCTATGGGAGGTTTTGCAACTAGCCTGCTAGTGTGAGCTCACCCCTCTTATTAGTGATTGGTTTGGGGAAGATCACATGACTGGTGCTAGGTCCAATAAGACAGGAACTCTGAGGTTTTGCATGATGGTTGGGGGACAGATACCCTCTCTTACTCTCAAGACAGGGATAAGGACACAAGCCTGAACAGGTGCTGGCAGCTGGTGTGCAACTTTCAGGGGAGCCAGGTTTGAGGATGACACTGACATCAGAGGGAACAATCAAGAGACAGAAAGAAAATGGGTCACTGGCAAAAGCCCCAGGCTCCTGGACCAGCCAGCCCAGACATCTGCCCCACCTCTGGGCTTTCCAGTTGAATGAGCCAATCCTTTCCCCTAAAATTTATGTCTGTTTGAGCTTAGTGTTTCTGCTACTTGCAACCAAGGAACTGACTGGTCATGAGGCTTTGCTTCAGGTCTCTGGGCCGCCCCAGCAGCCTCTGGTTAAATGCCTACTTTTTGCCTAAATTGCTACAATATAGGAATTTGGCCAATGACTCAACTTGCCACCGCCTCCCCAGCTCTAGAATGGGGATAATTATATACACTTGATTGAGCTGTTAAACGGATTAAAAATGATTTAAAGACTGTCTAGCACACTGTAAATTCTAGCACGTTAGCAATTATTATTCGAAAGTACTGAAGGGTGGCTTAAAAAGTCCCAATCCCAGGGAGCAAGCAGCCACAACCCTTCCCCCCATCTTGTTTGTGGTCCCTTTGTTCAGATCAGCAAGTCCCTTCTTCACAAACAGTCCCAGAGAACAGCTAGCCCAGTTTCTGTCAGAAGGGTGGCAAATCTGGCCTGTGAGTAGGGGATGGGGGTGGATCTGAAATGAAAGAGATTTGACTCAACTTCTCCGGTAGCTGGGTGGTGGAGGAAGCCCTCATGAGCTCATTTCTCCATCAAATACAAGCTGGGGTCTAAAGTTTCAAAACACAGGCTGGGGCACGCTGGCACAGTCCCGAGAGAGGACAAAGGAAAGAGCCAGGATGGAGGAGAAACGGCGACATGGCAGGTTCCACAACAAGGAGGCTCCCGGGCTGGATTCCAGCCACATCCGCTCTCTGGGTAGCTACGAGGCTGCAGGAACAAGGCACCCCGCCACGTCTGTATTTACAGCTGGGAACTGGCAGTGGCACGGGAAACTCGGAAATAAACTCCAGTCAGGAAGTGAGAAGTGCAAGATGCTTCCATAGCAACGCCCATCTGGGGATCCCTGCCCACAGCTGGAATCATTCAGAAGCGGGGCTTATCGAGAGATGTACACCAAATTCATGTTTTCCATTTGCACCCAGAATATGACACTTAAACTATACTTCCTTGGGGAGCCTCTGTGAATAATCCCCCCTGTACTACAGCTCAAAAAATCCCATTCTGCTTCAGAGCACTCAGAACACATGACTTATCCATATGGCTATGTGGTTCTTGTGTTTCTCTCCCTGGCTGTGGGCTCCACCAGGGAGGAGCTGTGCCTGCCTTGCTTATTGGTGCCTGGCCCAGAGTAGGGTCTTCAGTCAATGTTTACTGAATAAACTCTCCTGTTTTTGTTTTATTGTTATTTTATTTTTTCAGATGGAGTCTCGGTCTGTCGCCCAGGCTGGAGTGTGTGATCTCGGCTAACTGCAACCTCCACCTCCTGGGTTCAAGCAATTCTCATGCCTCAGCTTCCCAAGCACCTGGGACTACAGGGGTACGCCACCACACCCAGCTAATTTTTTTGTATTTTTAGTGGAGATTGATCGGGTTTCACCACGTTGATCGTGCTGGTATCGAACTCCTGGCTTCAAGTGATCTGCCTGCCTTGGCCTCCCAAAGTGCTGGAATTACAGACGTGAGCCACCGTGCCCCACCAGTACACCAATGTTAATAGCAGCATTATTCACTATAACCAAAAGGTAGAAGCATCACACAAGTGTCCATCAACAAACAGATAAGCAAAATGTAACATACATATTATTATTTAGCCTTAACTATGAACTGAAATATTATTTAGCCTTCAAAAGGAAGGAAATTTTGATACATACAACATGAATGAACCTTAAAGACATGACACTAAGTGAAATATGCCAGTCACAAAAGGACAAATACTGGATTCCACTCACAGGAGACACAGCCATCAATCTCATGGAGACAGAAAATAGAAAGGTGGCTGCCAGGGGCTGGGGTTTGGGATGGAGAATATTGTTTTTCAAATACAGAGTTTCAGTTTGCAAGATGAAAAATGTTCTGTGCATGGATGGATGATGACAGTTGCACAACCATGTGAATGTACTGAACGCCACTGAACTGCACACTTAAGGTACATTTTTTTTGGTAGGTATATTTATCAGTAAACAACTGGGCATAATATCAGAAAATTAAATGCCTGACTTCTAGATTACCAAATGAGCTGTGTGTATTTTCTTTTAGAGTTTCCTTTACAGTTTCCTGACAAATAAAAACTGTTTAGGCCGGGAGTGGTGGGTCACGCCTGTAATTCCAGCCCTTTGGGAGGCTAAGACGGGTAGATCGGCTGAGGTCAGGAGTTCGAGACCATCCTGGCCAATATGGTGAAATCCCGTCTCTACTAAAAATACAAAAATTAGCTGGGCATGGTGGCAGGTGCCTATAGTCCTAGTTACTCGGGAGGCTAAGGCAGAAGAATCGCTTGAACCCAGGAGGTGGAGATTGCAGTGAGCCGAGATGGCACCACTGCACTCCAACCTGGGTGACAGAGCGAGACTCTGTCTCAAAAAAATAAAAAAGAAAAAATTTATGTTATCCATATCGTGCCACAATAAAACTTTTAAATGGTTAAATGGTAAATTTCATGTTATGTATATTTTATCATAATTAAAAAGTACTAAAAAACTGCGGGGCCAGGCGTGGTGGCTCACACATGTGATCTCAGCACTTTGGGAGGCTTAGGAGGCAGGATTGCTTGAGCCCGGGAGTTTGAGACCATCCTGGGCAACATAGCAAGACCCAGTCTCTATGAATAATAAAATACATTAGCCAGGCGTGGTGGGGCATGCCTGTGGTCATAGCTATTTGGGAGGCTGAGGCAGGAGGATCACCTTTGCTAAGAGGTTGAGGCTGAAGTGAGCTATGATTGCCCCACTGCACTCCAGCCTGGGCGACAGGGCAAGACCCTGTTTCAAAAAAATTATTTTTAAGTTTTTAAAAATCTAGTTCTTTCTCAAGATCAGAAGAACTACAAAAGAATTAGAGTTCTTTCATCTCAAGAGAAAGATGGGAGAGACATGAATATCTAGAACAAGATTGGACAGGTGGAGGAATGGAGTTGAGGGATCATCTTTGATATCAAGAACTTTCTGAGTAGAAATGTTATAGGCCTCAAGTACACCTTGAGGAAGGTTGGGCTGCAAACTTCTCTGGACACTCAAACATTAAGCAGAGAGGCTTTATTCTGAAATAACTCCACTCGACCTCCCCAGAAGCCAAGCTCATGTGATTTCTTAACTTTTTAACATTTTTCCTGTTTATGAAAGTAGTATATGTTTTATATATATAGATATACACATATATATGTGTGTGTATATATATATATGTAAAACTTGGAACATAAATGTACAAAGAAGACTATAAAGTTATCCATACTCTCCCACCAGGGTAACCACTGTGAAGACGTTGATTCATTTCCTTCCAGTCTTTTTTTCTCCAGCATCAGTATGTATATAGAGAAGTAGAAAAGAGACATTTTCCCCCTTTAAAGTCTTTTGCGTGCCCAACCATGGGAAAAGAAAAAACAAAAAAGTCTTTTGCCCTTGCTTTCCTAGGAGATTTTGAACATCGAGTGAAAAATAACATTTTTCAATGGTGAAATTAAGCCTATTTCTTCAAATCATGGACTGCTGGGGAAAAAGTGCTTCCCTCTTCCTCTCCTCTAATTTCTGCTTCCATCTGCACCACTATTTATAGACCAATGGTTTTGTTTTTAAGATAGTGTCTCTCTGCTCACTCTGTTGCCCAGGCTGGAGTACAATGGGGTAATCTCAGCCCATTGAAACCTCTGACTCCTGGGTTCAAGCAATTCTCCTGCATCAGCCTCCAGAGTAGCTGGAATTATAGGCACCCACCACCATGCCCAGCTAATTGTTTGTATTTTTAGTAGATACAGATGTCACCATTTTGTCCAGGTTGGTGTCGAACTCCTGACCTCAGGTGATCCACCCGTCTCGGCCTCCCAAAGTGCTGGGATTACAGGCGTGAGCCATTGTGCTCAGCTGACCAAGGTTCTTAATCCTAACTGTGCATGCCCATTACAACAGGATACAGTAATAGTATCATAGCCACTACTAACTGAGGAACAACTACAGAAGAGGCACTTTCACACACTTTAAAAAATGGTGTCTAATTTAATCCTTAAAACCTACGAAGCAGGTACTATCATCATTTTACAGATGAAGAAACTGAGGCACAGAGAAGTTAAGCAACTTTCTCAAAGTCACATGGCCATTAAGTGGGGGTGGAGGGATTTGAATCCAAGGGCATTTGGCCCCAGGTACCTTCTTTCCCCTGGTCCACACTGCTTAAGATCCTGGCAGTCATGACCAAGTATAAGCTTCATTCAGGGCTAGGTTTCCAGTGTACCTATCACCAGGTTTGTCATGATTTTCATACTTCTCTCCAGATTCATTCTGTTTCCTAAAGGAAATGAGAAATTACTGGAATTCAGCAGAAGTGAGACAGCCGGAAGCTACAGCTGACCACACACACACGTGGGTCTCCCATTGGGCTACCCAAGAAACATTCTTAAACGATGACCTTTCTGGAGCAACCAGGGGGTCAGTTTCTGGGTGGATCGCCTGCCTGGACCGAGAACCACCCAGTGCCAGATGGACTGCCGGAGGCCACTCCCTGACGTCCACAGGCAGCGGAATGGAGAGCACGTCGAGCACTGGAAAACTCAGCCCACCACCCACTTCCATGTGCAAATGGAGAGAAGGCTGGTGTCGGCCGCCTATTTAACGAGGATGGGCAAGGACTACTCACGTGTGTCCAGGAGCGGGCCTGGAGTTAATATTTAGTCACTGTGGAAGACTGGCCAGTTACTTTTTTTTTTTTTTTTTTTTTTTGAGACAGTCTCACTCTGTCACCCAGGCTGGAGTGCAGTGGCGTGATCTCAGCTCACTGCAACCTCCACCTCTCTGGTTCAAGCAATTCCCCTGCCTCAGCCTCCTGAATAGCTGGGATTACAGGCGCCGGCCACCACGCCCGGCTAATTTTGGCCAGTTACATTTTTGCTGTCATTACACAGGTCCCTGGAGAAGAGCAGCTTGAGGCTTCCTCCACCCCATGGTAAAACCAGGTCCACCAGCGAGAGGGATCCCAGGAGTCAATCACTGAGGGGTTTGGTCTCCTTCTCCTGAGCAGGAAAGAGATGAGAAATTGATGCTTTGGCCTGAAATCCACTATCCGTCCAGCTGCTGAACCAGAAAAGGTCTCCCCCACAAAGGGGATCACTAGAGCAAATGATGGGGTGAACGGAGAGCTGCAAGGTGGTCACTTACCCATCACCACCCTGACCACCTTGGCTAGGGGCCTTCCCAACTGCCTGTGGGCAACAGGATCACAGTGCTTTTCACAGTCACACAATTTGTGTGTGTGTGTGTGAGAGAGAGAGAGAGACAGAGAGATAAGGCTAGTTCTTGTTCTGTTAACATGCTAAAAAAAAAGGCTGGGCACAGTGATTCATGCCTGTAATCCCAGCACTTTGGGAGGCTGAGGCAGGTGGATCACAAGGTCAAGAGATTGAGACCATCCTGGCCAACATGGTGAAACCCTGTCTCTACTAAAAATACAAAAATTAGCTAGGCGTGGTGGCATGTGCCTGTAGTCCCAGCTACTCGGGAGGCTAAGGCCAAGAATCGCTTGAACTGGAAAGGTGGAGGTTGCAGTGAGGAGAGATCCCACCACTGCACTCTAGCCTGGAGACAGAGCGAGACTCAGTCTATTTAAAAAAAAAAAAAAAATTTGCTAAAAAAGTAGGGAGCAAGGTGCAACAAACTCTCATGTACCCAAGCCTAGATTCAAAAATTGTCAAGATTCTGCCATATTAGCTTCATCTATTCTTTACTTCTTCCTTTCCCCACCTCCCCTTTTCTTGCCAAAGTATTTTATTTTATTTATTTACTTTTAGACAGGGTCTCTGTCTATCTCCTAGGCTGGTACAGTGGTGTGATCTCAGCTAACTGCAGCCTAAACCTCCCAGGTTCAAGTGATCCTCCTGTGTCAGCCTCCTGAGTAGCTGGGACCACAGGCATGTCCCACCATACCTACCTAATTAATTTGTTTTTGTTTTTGGTAGAGATGAGGCCTTTTTTTTTTTTTTTTTTGAGTCAGAGTTTTGCTCTTGCTGCCCAGGCTGGAGTATAATGGAGTGATCTCTCCTCACTGCAACCTCTACCTTCCAGGTTCAAGCAATTCTCCTGCCTCAGCCTCCTGAGTAGATGAGATTATAGGCATGTGCCACCACACCCGGCTAATTTTGTATTTTTAGTAGAGAAGGGGTTTCTCCATGTTGGTCAGGCTGGTCTCAAACTCCCGACCTCAGGTGATCCACCCACTTCAGCCTCCCAAAATGCTGGGCTTACAGGTGTGAGCCACCATGTCCAGCCTAAGATGAGATCTTGCTATGTTGCTCAGGTTGATCTCCACCTCCTGAGCTCAAGCAATCCTTCCACTTCGGTCTCCCAAAGTGCTGGGAATATGTGCATGTGCCACTGCACCCGGCCTGAAGTATTTTAAAGCAAATACCAGATATCATCTCATTTCCACTTTATGCATTCCGTTTGCAGCTCTGAAAAACAAGTACATTTTCCTACATGTCCATAATATTAGGCTGGTTCCATTACCGATCAAAATTACTATGTCCCACCACATGCTCCTGGAAAAACTACTATGAATTCTTTCCTAGAAGATAAGACACAGAACTGGCAGAGGAACAAGGAAATGGGTCATCTCCGCCTGCAGTAATAGAGTAATGCCTTTCTGGAGGGACTCTTGGCAATACAAACCCAAAAAGGTTTAACAAGCCGTGAGTCGCTTCTGACTCAGCTCTTTCCTTCATGCACTCATCACAAAAATACTTACTGATGTCTACCATGTGCCTGGCAGTTCCCTAAGCATTCTTCTCTGGTACAGATGTGGAAACTAAGGCACAGAGAGGTAAAGCCACTTGCCCAGGGTTATCCAACTCTTACAAGCCACGGCTGGGATTTGAATCCAAGCAGTCCAGGTTTAAATGGCAACACTAGATCCTGGCAAGCTGCCATTTGGAGCCTTCTACCAATTGGGAGACCAGTACTCTAGGTTCCAAAGACCACTCTCTCTTTTTCTTTCTTTCTTTTCTTTTTTCTTTGAGATAGAGTCTCACTCTGTTGCCCAGGCTGGAGTGCAGTGGTGCAATCTCAGCTCACTGTAACCTCCGTCTCCCGGGTTCAAGCAATTCTCATGCCTCAGTCTCCCAAGTAGCTGGGACTACAGCTGTGCCACCATGCCTGGCTAATTTTTATATTTTTAGTAGAGATTGGGTTTCACCATGTTGTCCAGGCTGGTCTCAAACTTGTGACCTCAAGTGACCCTCCTGCCTCAGCCTCCCAAAGTGCTGGGATTATAGGTATGAGCCACCACGCCCAGCCCAAAGAGCATTCTCTTAACAGTACTGGTGAATGCCTACCATGTGGAATCTTCCCAAACCCTATGTATGAGGCAGGGATGATTACATTAGTCCCACTTTTCAGACAAGAAAACTAAAGCACAGAAGATGAAGGTATCTATTAAAAGTTGTGCATAATATCCACATATACTTGTGGATATTATGTTGTGTATCTAGTATCTCCACCTCATCTTCCCCCACTTACTCTAAAACACCACCTTCTTGGATAGGCATACAACCCAATTGGAATATTCCCTGGGGCTGGTATAAAAATACTGAGAATTGGCCGGGTGCGGTGGCTCATGCCTGTAATCCCAGCATTTTGGGAGGCTGAGGCAGGCAGATCACCTGAGGTCAGGAGTTTGAGACCAGCCTCACCAACATGGTGAAATCCCATCTCTACTAAAAATACAAAAATTAGCCAGGCGTGGCTGCAGGTGTCTGTAATTCCAGCTACTTGGGAGGCTGAAGCAGAGAGAACTGCTTGAACCCAGGGGGCGGAGTAATGAGCTGAGATGGCGCCACTGCACTCCAGCCTGGGCCACAGAGCAAGACTCTGTTGGACTCTGTTGCACTCTAAGGATGGCGGTGGAGGATTGTGGAGATGTTGGTCAAAAGACATAAAGTTTCAGTTAGGTGAAATAAGCTCAAAAGAGCTACTGTTCATCATGGTAGCAACAATTACTAACAATACATTGCATCCTTCAAAATTGCTGAGAGAGTAGACTTTAAGTGTTCTCACTACAAAAAAAATAAGTGAGGCAATGCATTATGTTAAATGGCTTGACCCAGCCATTCTAAAAGGTACACATATATCAAAACAGCATGTTGTACACCATAAATATATGTAATGTTTACTTATCAATTAAAGGCTGGGCTCCCATCTGTAATTTCAGCTACTCGGGAGGCTGAGGAGGAAGGATCATTTGTGTCCAGGAGGTCAAGGCTGCAGTGAGCTGTGATCGAACCACTACACTCCAGTCTGGGTAACAGAGCAAGACCCTGTCTCTAAATAAATACTGGCTGGGTGTGGTGGCTCACGCTTGCAATCCCAGCACTTTGGTTGGCCAAGGCAGGAGGATCACTTGAGGCCAGGAGTTTGAGACCAGCCCTGGCAATGTAGTGAGACCTCATCTCTATACACACACACACCCAAAAAATTAAAAAATTAGCCAGGCGTGGTGGTGCATGCCTGTAGTCCTAGTTACTTGGAGGCTGAGGTGGGAAGATTGTTTGAGGCCAGGAGTTGAAGGTTACAGTGAACTACAATCATGTCCCTCACCCCAGGCTGGGTGACAGAGCTAAATCTGGTCTCGGAAGAAAACAAACCACTGAAGACTATAAATCCTCTTTCTACTAAGTTGATAAAACAGGAGGATCTGCACCCAAATCCAGCCTGCTGGCACAGCGAAGCCAAGGAGAGCCACAATGGCACGTGTGAGCCCCACACTCGAGCTGTGTCTGAAGTTCCCCTCCTATAGACTACCACTTTGGGAGGCCAAGGTAGGAGGGTCATTTGAGGCCAGGAGTTCAATACCAGTCCGGGTAACATAGCAAGACCGCCATCTCTACAAAAAATAAAAAAAAAGCTTAGACAGGTGTGGTGGTGCACACTTGTGGTCCCAGCTTCTTGGAAGGCCGAAATAGGAGGACTGCTTGAGCCCAGGAATTCCTGCCTGCAGTGAGCTATGATAGCACAACTGCACTCCATTCCAGGCAACGGAGCAAGACCCATCTCTAAAAAAATGAAAATAATAATTTTCCTGCTATGCATTGAAATAAAATTACAGCTATTAAAACGCTTAAAGTGTTTATTCACACAGCACCTTAACAATCTGGTGTAATCCTCTGACCTTGGGAAACATGTCGGGTGGCAAGACAACATCACCCCTGGTCGACGCGCTCCTGCCCACTCCTTTGCACACTCTCTCACGTACATTCTGGAAACACAAAGGCTCGAATACTAGCTCTGAACAAGCCCTCCAGAGGAGAAGCTCTCCATAGACTCCCTCGTTAGGGCTCTGATCCTGGAATGTATGCGTGATTTACACTTTCCGCTTATGATGCTTCCTAGATGGTTTAATAATAATAACCGGGCCAACACAGTGAAACCCCATCTCTACTAAAAATACAAAAAATTTGCTGGGCGTGGTGATGCGTGCCTGTAATTACAGCTACTCGGGAGGCTGAGGCAGGAGAATCGATTGAACCCAGGAGGGGGAGGTTGCAGTGAGCTGAGATCGCGCCACTGCACTCCAGCCTGGGCAACAAGAGTAAAATTCCACCTTAAAAAATAAATAAATAATAGCATTAAAAACAGCCAACATGCACTGAGAACTTTCTCTGTTCCAGGAGCTGCTTTAAAGCTTCATATAGATCACCTCATGATCCCCCACAGCTCCATATGAAGTGGGTGTCATCCCCAATTCACAGATGAGGAAACTGAGGGTCGGGGGGCTGTCACTTATTCAAGGTCTCATAACTCAGATCTGACACAGCCAGTCTTTGAATCCAGCTGACTGACCATAGGGATGCCCTCACTATTCTGCTGCCACCAGAACAACCAACAGTGACCAGGCACAACCTCTGTGCTTAGTGCCATGCCTGACACTGACCCAGCGAGTCTGAGGATCCTTCCAGGGGTCACACAGCCAGGAGCACCAGAGACCCAGATCAGCTGACTTCCCACACTCACACTTGCCCAGCCCAACTGACCACAGAGCCAGCACGTGGGCGACCTGAATGGAGCCTCCCTGAAGCCCTGAAGGACCTCCACTCCCAGCTTCCTTGCTGTCCCCCCTTCAGCTCATGTTCTTCAGTTCAGAAAGGCCACTTTCCTCTGAAAGGAGTAAGAGGCCCAGAAAAAACACATGGAGCCTCACGTCACCTGTTTTTAAGGCCAAAGAAGAGTGGCTGACCAACTTGGAGTTTTCTAGAACCATCCCATTCAAAACTTTTTTTTGAGACAGGGTCTTGCTTTGTTGCCCAGGCTGGACTGCAGTGGTGCAATCTCGGCTCACTGCAACCTCCACCTCCCAGGTTCAAGTGATTTTCCTGCCTTAGCCTCCCAAGTAGCTGGGATTATAGGTGCATGCCACCACACATGGAAACTTTTTTTATTTTTAATAGAGATAGGGTCTCCACCATGTTGGCCAGGCTGGTCTCGAACTCCTGACCTCAAGCGATCCACCTGCCTCGGCCTCCCAAAGTGCTGGGATTACAGGCATGAGCCACCACGTCCAGCCCCATTCATCATATTATTCTACACAGTTCCTCCTCTCCTGGTTGCTAGGTCTCAAGCTGACATGTTTAATTGTGCGTTATGATCATGACAGCTCATGCCACGGGGCTTACTAACCTGGAGTGCCAGGGCCCGTGCTAAGTACTCCCCCAGGTATTGACTCACTCAGTGAACTCCGCAGCCTTAAGAAGTCAGGACTGTTATGATCCTTGCTATAGAATGAAGAAATGCAGCCCACATGGAGGCTAAAGTCACTTGCCCAAAGCTCTGGAGCTGAAAGTGGTGGTTCCTGAGGCCCTGCCTGTAGCTGCATGGTGACACTGCCTCCTATGAGGATGCTTAGCTGTGGACTGAACACTGCATGAGATGACCTCAGTGAATTACCATCCTTTCTCCCTCCCTCCAGGCCAAACTCAATGAGGCAGGTATTTGAAAAAGAAGTGAAGTCACCTGTCCTAGGTCACACAGCTAGTGCAGGGTGGAGCCCGGACACAGCTGCCAGCAGTGTAACTCCAAGCCATCAGCTGCAAGGCTCCCTGACCTCACACCTAACTCCAAATGCCCCAAATCTCCACCCCGGTCCCAGCAAGCCCCCCAAGAGAAATCCGTCTCCAGCTCCAAAATATTAGATGAAGGGTCATCCGTGCAACAGGTCATCATCACAGGGCTGTCTTGAGTGACAGGAGCCTCCCAAATTGGAGGGCAGAAGAGAACCCAGCTGCTGCATTCCTGGGAACTATGACTGCACAGTCCCTGCGAAGCTGTCTGCACAGTGGGCCCCCGAACTCACATGCAGGTGGGGGTGCATAAGCCTGGCTAGGGCTTTCCAGGGTGACAGTGGCTGACATAGCTTTCTCCCTGCCTTCAGGTTTTCCTCCATGGCCTTTGCTCTGGGGATGTGGGGAGGTAGTTTTTCCCAAAACACCAGGAATGGGAACATGTGCTCCTTTCCATGCTGGCAGGGCCTTCTTCCCATCCCCAGAGAGATCAGCCGGTTTAGTCCTGTGTAGCCATCTGATGTGTCCACAGAGTGCTTAAGAGCGTGGAATTGGAAGCCAGATGACCTGGGTTCAAATCCCAGCTTTGCAACTTACTATTTTTTTTAAAGGCCTACAAGGATTTTCTTTCTTTTTTTTTTTTTTTGAGACGGAGTCTTGCTCTGTTGCCTAGGCTGGAGCTGTAGTGGCGCAGTCTCGGCTCACTGAAGTGATGTGATCTCAGCTCACTGCAACCTCCGCCTCCTGGGTTCAAGAGATTCTCCTGCCTCAGCCTCTCAAGTAGCTGGGATTACAGACATGCACCACTATGCCCGGCTAATTTTGTGTTTTTAATAGAGATGGGGTTTCACCATGTTGGCCACGCTGGTCTTGAACTCCTGGCCTCAAATGATCCACCCACCTCAGCCTGCCAAAGTGCTGGGATTCCAGGCATAAGCCACCGTGCCTGACCCCTGCCATTTACTATTAATAGCTGTGAAACAGTGAACAAGTTACCTTCCTCTCTTTTTGCCTCACTTTCCTCATCTGGAAAGGAAGGCTAATAACAGCATCAGTACTACTGAGTCGTTAGGGGGATTAAAAAGCACTCGGAATAGGGCCTGGCACTGAGCATTTGCTGTTGTTGGTACTAGTGGTCCAATTAAACACACGCATGCCCCCTGAGTGGATGGAGATGTCTTCTGGGCCTCTAAGAATCTGTAAGCACTTGCCAGCTACAAGGAAAAGAAAAAACAGACTCCAGTAAGAAACCTCACTGGGCTGCTGGCAGCAGAGGACACATCAGCCCAGACTGGGGCAGGGTTTTCGCTGCAAGCTGACTAGCTGAGAAAGAGCTGTACTCACTGTCCACCTGCAGTTATGTGACTGTTGGTGTATTTATTCCTCGTCTCCATGCCCAGCCAGAACAGGGCGCTCCATGAAGGCAAAGCTGGTATTCCAGATCCCATTGGACCTGGCTTCTGCCAAAGTTCCACAGATGTTCACCCCGTGACCCTGCCTGTCTCACTGGCTACTTTCCTCCCATATGTTCAAAGTAGTGTTCAACACGCAAGAGGCCCCCAAAAGATATGAATGAATGGAGGAATGGAGGTTTTTAGATCTTTTAACAAGAACACCCACCACTTTGCCAGCCCTAAGAGAGACCCAAAAAGATACCTCTGTCCTTACCCCAAAGTAGCTGGTGATCTGGTCCACCCAGTCACAAAGATCAAGATGTGGGTATAAAATGACCTGGGAATTCTTCCAAGGTGGTTCAGCACCCAGAAGAGGCGTGGGCTTTGGGGCAGAAACAGGAGCTGACCCCACTCCAGAATGTCACAGAGGAAACACCAGAGAAGCTGCCCTCCCTGGCTCTGCCAGGTGGAACCCTAAATAAGCAGGAGGGCTGCACCAGCAAACAGAGAGCACCAGGCCAAACAAAAGGCCAGGTGGGGGCTCCACGTCAACAAGCAGCAGGGAACCCCAAATCCTCTATTCTCCAATGGCCTGGCTCAGCCAGGCCCCAGCACCCACAATGAGTGCATGGGAAGCCAAGGCTCATTCTGGCTGTACCACAAGCAGTATGAGTACAAGCTCATACTGCTTGTACCTACAAGCATTGCAATGATGTAGGGGGTTAAAGAATTCATCCTGGCCGGGCGCGGTGGCTCATGCCTGTACTCCCAGCACTTTGGGAGGCCAAGGCGGGTGGATCACAAGGTCAAGAGATGGAGACCATCCTGGCCAACATGGTGAAACCCCATCTCTACTAAAAAAAAATACAAAAATTAGCTGGGGGCATGGGGGCGCATGACTATAGTCCCAGCTACTCAGGAGGCTGAGGCAGGAGAATCGCTTAAACCTGGGAGGCAGAGGTTGCAGTGAGCCAAGATTGCACCACTGCACTCCAGCCTGGGTGACAGGGTAGGACTCTGCCTCAAAAAAAAAAAAATTTCATCCTGCTGCAGGGAGGCCTGATGTGTGTTCCGGGGAATTCCCCATTCAGAGGGGGACCTTGGACAGGTGCTTACTCAGAGCCTCCATACCTTCATCTGTAAAACGGAGCTCAAGATAGGTACTGCAGAGCCAGGCGCAGTGGTGCAGTGAGATTATGCCTGTAATTCCAGCACTTTGGGAGTCCAAGGCACAAATACTGCTTGAGGTCAGGAGTTCAAGGCCAGCCTAGGCAACACAGTGAGATCCGGTCTCTACTAAATATTTTTTAAAAATTAGCCAGGTGTGGTGGTACACACCTGTAGTCTCAGCAACTCAGAAGGCTGAGGTGGGAGGATGGCTTCAGCTCAGGAAACTGACATTGCAGTGAGCTATGACTGTGCCACTGCACTCCAGCCTAGGTGACAGAGCAAGACCTTATCTTAAAGAGGAAAAAAAAAAAGGCTGGGTGCAGTGCCTCATGCCTGTAATCCCAGCACTTTGGGAGGCCGAGGTGGGCGGATCACAAGGTCAAGAGATCCAGACCAGCTTGGCCAACATGGTGAAACCTCGCCTCTACTAAAAATGCAAAAATTCACTGGGCGTGGTAGCACATGCCTGTAGTCCCAGCTACTTGGGAGGCTGAGGCAGGAGAATCGCTTGAACCTGGGAGGCAGATGTTGCAGTGAGCCGAGATTGAATCACTGCACTCTAGCCTGTAACTGAGCGAGACTCCATCTCATAACAAAACAAAACAAAAAGACTAGGAGCTGCCCCAGAGTTAGAAGGGTTCTGTGGGAGGATGTACAAGGCCAGGCATGAAGAAGCACTCAAGCAGCAGTTCACTCGTTCCCTCCTCAATCACACAGGCAACGCCTTCTACACGGCAGGCACTGTGCTGGGGAAAGCACGGGAAAGCAGACAAGGTCCCTGCTCTCATGGGGCTTCTACTCTATGAGGAGGGGGAGAGGGTAAACAAATGGAATCCATTTTTGTTTGGGGGTCAGGCATAAAGAAGGCCTCACTGGGAGAGTGACTTCTAAGCAGAGAAACCTGAGAGAAGTGCAGGAGCAGCCAGAGGACTCTCTGGAGCAGGAGGGGAGGACAGTCCGCCCAAAGACCATGGAGAGCAAATGTGCCTGGTGCGTTGTAGGAGCAGGGAAAAGGTCAATGAGCAACGAGACAGGAAGCAGAGGACAAGACAGGGAGGTGACAAGGCCAGAATACAGAGGCCCAGTGGGCCACAAATAAGATACTGGCTTTTCTCTTTTTAATTTTTATATATGTGTTATTTATTTTTGAGATGGAGCCTCGCTCTGTCACCCAGGCTGGAGTGCAGTGGTGCGATCTCAGCTCACTACAACCTCCGCCTCTCAGGTTCAAGTGATTCTCCTGCTTCAGCCTCCCAAATAGCTGGGATTACAGGTGCATGCCACCATACCCTGGCTAATTTTTGTATTTTTAGTAGAGACAGGATTTCACCATGTTGGCCGGGCTGGTCTTGAACTCCTGACCTCAGGTGATCCGCCCGCCTTGGCTCTCAAAGTGCTGGGATTACAGGCGTGAGCCACCACACCTGGCTTTGACTCCTGGGTGAGATGCAGCCAAGGGAGGTCCCAAGCAGGGGAGGGACACAGCCTCAAGTGTTCACAGGCCCCACCTGGCTGAGTGTGGAGGACAGACCAGGAGGGGGTGGGGCAGGAGCAGGGGGATAATGACAGGTTGCTGCCTTAGGCCAGTGGGAGCCAAGGACGGACAGGACCAGCATGGGGACTGTAGGAGGAGAGGAGAAGAGAGTGAACTGGGGACAATTTCCAAAGGAGATGATACCACCAAGCCTAGAATTTTCTCTACTGTTATTAAAAGGGAGCTTATGGTGACTTCATTCTGATTTCCACTCTCCCAACACAAACACTGAGCTCGGTTTATTATCCTTTCCCCCACTTGCTAATCCAGCCCCACCCACCATTTACTGAGCAGTAAAGGCGCCAGGACAGTGGCTGTGAAAGTGCAGCAGACAAGAGAGGCACCAGGAGCTGGTATCCCCACTGGGGCCCTGCCCCCCAAACTAAAGAGGCCCTAACTACTGCTGTGGGGCCTGAGCATCAGTGTGAGTGACTAGCTGGCTCAGGGAGTCCCAGGCAGGTTGAAGTTTGAGGGTGCGAGGCTGCTGGTGACCAGCTAGGGAGCAACTTTGCCCCACCTCTATTCCAAGGGACATTTGGAGACACTTTTGATGATCACAGCTGGGGGGTGCAGCTACTGGCATCTAGTGGGTAGAGGCCAGGGATGCTGCTCAACATCGCATAATGCGCAGGACATCCCTGCGTCCAAGAACGATCTGGCCCCAAAGGTCAACAGTGTCAGAGTTCACAAACCCTGCTCGAGGCTCCCACATCCGAATGGGCAGTCAATCACCAAGGGGTCTGATAAAAATGCAGCTTGGGATTCCAAGTGCACATCCCAGATTCTACACATCTCAAAAGCCTTGACTTCTAGGCCCTTGATTCTGACAGCTGTGGTTCGGGAAACAGCATCATCTACATCACCTGGGAGCTCAGTGAAAAAGCAGACATGGCCTGGTGCAGTGGCTCACACCTGTAATCCCGGTGCTTTGGGAGGCCAAGGTGGGTGGATCACCTGAGGTTGGGAGTTTGAGACCAGCCTAGCCAACATGGTGAAACCCCATCTCTACGAAAAATATGAAAATTAGCTGGGTGTGGTGGTGCAAGTTTGTAATCCCAGCTACTCGGGAGGCTGAGGCACAAGAATTACGTGAACCCGGGAGGCAAAGGTTGCAGTGAGCCGAGATGGCGCCACTGCACTCCAGCCTGGGCGACACAGCAAGACTCTGTCTCAAAAAAAAAAAAAAAAAAAAAGGAAAGGAAAAAGAAAAAGTAAATGCTCAGCTCCTCCTCAGACCAGATGAATCAGAACCTGCATTTTATCACGATCCCCAGGTGGTTCTCAGGTATGTTCAGTGATTGTGATTCCTCCTGAATTCAGAGAGCATCCCTGAAGGCGCATGAGGGAGCTAAGAAAAAAAATCTCCATGCCCAGGCCTCAGGCCCTTTACACAGAAAGAGGGGAAAGGGGGAAAGGCAGGCACGGGCACGTTGTAAACAGTCCCAAACTGATTCTAACAGGACTAGTGCAGCCAAGGTTAAGAAATGAAGGAGCTTCCCTGGAGGAAGCAGTCCTCTCTCTTTGGTGAGCAGAAGCCGTCCCTTTGTGGAGGCACCACACAGGCCCCCATCCCCAGCGACAAATATCCTGACAATTCTCAGCTTCCTGGCATCAAATAACCTGCTACCCCCCAGCAAAAGGGCTGCTTTGGCACCTGAAGCCTGGCTGGCTGCCAGACGCCAAGCTTCTGGGCAAGAACTGGGCTGGTGTGGAGAAACAGAAGTTGAATCCAAGTGTCTTAACTGTTGACAAGAAACTAGAGGAAAGAGAAAGTTCTCTCACCACAACTTAAAATTGGAAGGTGGGTTGGGCGAGGTGGCTCACACCTGTAATCCAAGTACTTTGAGAGGCTGAGGCAGATGGATCACCTGAGGCTGAGAGTTCAAGACCAGCCTAACCAACATGGTGAAACCCCGATTCTACTAAAAATACAAAATTAGGCGGGCATGGTGGTGGGAGCCTGTAATCCCATCTACTCGGGAGGCTGAGGCAGGAGAATCGCTTGAACCCAGGAGGCAGAGGTTGCAGTGAGCTACTGTACTCCAGCCTGGGCAACAAGAGCAAAACTCCATCTGAGGAAAAAAAAAAAAAAATTGGAAGGTGATACACTTATGTAGCACATTCTGTGTGCACTTTTCTAAGCACAGGAATTTCTGTTCCATTCTACAGATGGGAATACTAAGGTGAAGCACATGGAAGGCATTCGCCCAAGGTGTAAGTGGAGAAGCCGGAGTTGAAGCCCTGAATCTGGGCTCCTAACTGTGGCTCTATCGGGGGAAGCCCTGTTGCTTTATCTTCCCCACCTTTGACACAAAAGAGATGGTTCATTCCCCCACAGCCCCAAGCAGCATGCTCAGTCTGGCTTGCCTGCTTTCTGGGGCTTCCCCAGGGCAGACAGCTTTCAGCTGATCTACTGTGGGGAAGGAGAGAGTGGGCTTCAAGCACAGAGTACCATTGCTTTGCTTGTATGATGGTCAGCTGGGTCACCTTTGGAGAAAAAAGGAGCACAATGTTCTTGGCTGGGAAGTCAGGGAGCCCACCCAAGGGGCGAAGGGTCTCTTCCCAGTGGCCTTGCATGCCTGGGTAAGGGCCCTGAGAAGGCTGGGAGAAGCCAGGGAGGGGCCCAGCCTCTGCACCCACCACCTCTCTTCTCAGATGCCAAAGTCAGCTCCCAGCAGCCCTCCTCTCCAAACACCCTGGGATGGAAGAATGTGGAGGCTTTGGGGAACAAACTACACATTCTCACCCTTGTTCACCCAACTGTTTGTATGGCTGGCTCCTTTTTGTCTTTCAAGTCTCAGATTAAATGTTACCTCCTCAGGCTCCTTCTTCATCCCTCTAAGACACCCCTCCACCACTACCACTCACTTCACCTTATCCTAGTTTAGTTTCTTTCCTTCCTTCCCTCTCTCTCTCCTAGAGTTACTATGTTGCCTAGGCTGGTTTTGAACTCTTGGCCTCAAGTGATCCTCCTGTCTCAGCCTCCCTGGTAGCTGGGACTAGAGGCATGTGCCACCATACTTGACTAAAACCATTTTCTTTGTAAAATTGGCCGGGCATGGTGGCACATGCCTCTAGTCCCAATTAGGAGGCTGAGGTGGGAAAATTACTTCAGCTGGAGAGGTTGAGGCTCTAGTGAGCCGAGATCGTGCCACTGCACTCCAGCCTGGGCGACAGAGAGCACCCTGTCTCAAAAAAAAAAAAAATTTTTTTTTTAAAGAGATAGGATCTTGCTCTGTCGCCAAGGCTGGTCTCAAACCAGCCTGAACTGATCCTCCTGCCTTGGCCTCCCAAAACGCTAGGATGGTTTAATCTCTAAGTAGCACTACCAATCACCTCTGAAAAACACTGTTGTTTCTAGTCTGTCTCCTCCACCAGATCTTGTACTCCAGGACAGCAAGGACTAGGTCTGTCTTGTTTGCTGCACACCTGGGCCTTGGAACAGTGTTTAGCACAGAGAAGAGGCCCTAGAAATATTTGTTGAAGGAATACACAAATCTTGACTTCCAGTCAGGTTCATGAAATAACTGTTCTCTTCTTGAGGGATCACCAAAAAGACATGCTCTAGTGTGCTACAGAGTTGCCTGCATGAGAGACATCTGTGGAGTACCAGCCATATTCCATAGCAGCCTACAGAATAATCACTATTGTCATTAACATTTATGACACCAACAGTAAGGCAGCTAACATTTAACGCACACTTGCTATGTGTCAGGACCTGTGCAAAAAAATCTTTACTAGTTCCAAGCTCATTAGTAAGCCAGTGACATGGTAACTTGTTCTTTTCCTCATTTTGCAGAAATGAACACCAAAGCTTAAGAGATGCTTTGTTACTTGCCCAAGGTCACACATTAGTAAGGATGGAATCCAGCCCTTAACCGCCTGGCTGCCCCGCCCTGCGCAGGGCTCACACAGCGCTCCCTGAGACTTGAAGGAGACAGCATCTACAAAAAGTGCCTCATTGTTCTCAGGAGATTCAGCCGGGATGGGTCTTTCTCCCAGCTTCTCCCACAAAGAACACACAGTTTCACGCAACTCCAAAAATCCCCACTTGAATCATGCCTGTATGAAGCAAGCTTACTGATAGGGGTTACAATTACAAATCCTCATCAGTGCTGAGTAATCTTTTTTTTTTTCTTTTTTCTGAATGGGGTCTCGCTCAGTCACCCAGGCTGGAGTACAGTGGTGTTATCTCGGCTCACTGCAACCTCTACCTCCCAGGCTCAAGTTAAACTCCCACCTCAGCCTCCTGAGTAGCTGGGAGCTCAGATGCACATCTGGCTAATTTTTATATTTTTTGTACAGACAGGGTTTCACCATGTTACTCAGGCTAGTCTTGAACTCCTAAGCTCAAGCGATCTGCCCACTTCAGCCTCCCAAAGTGCTGGGATTACAGGTGTGAGGTACTATGCTGGGCCTGAGCAATCCTTTTTGGATGAAACCACTGTTTCTTAGGTTCACAAAGTGAACACACCATCTCCCCTGGAACTGAGCTGGTCTCTCCACATACCTGAAGCTAAGACTCGATTACTATTCAGTCAACACTACCACACAGTGCCTAGGAGCCACAGCTAACTCTTAAGCCTGTGCCAGACACTTTAACATTCCAATTCGTGTAATCTTCACAACTGCTCTGTAGGGCAGGCCCTATTATTATCCCACTTGACCGATGAGAAAACTGAGGTCCTGGAGAGGTGCAGTCCCTTGCCCAAGGTCGCCCAGCAAGTAAGCGACAGAACTGGATTTGAATCCCAGCAAGTGGCTCCAGGGTCGGCTTTCAACCACCACCCTCTGTGGTCTTTCTAGCCCAGAAGTGGCATTTGCCCAGAAGATACTGCAAGTTAAGTTCTGTTTAGCTGTTAGTTGTGTTACATGAGTCATTTATTTACTCATTTGTTCAGACATGTTTTAAAAACCTACTGCACAGCCAGGATTGGGCCAAGGGAAGTGGATGCAAGGCCCCTGCCCTTCCAACATTTTGCATAGAGGGACTAAGAAATGAAAAGGCAATTTCAACACGGCCTGGCTAGGAGGTCGGGGGATAGGGGCAAGGGTACCATGGTATGCCTGCCAGAGAAGCCTCAGCCCCAGGAATACACCTCTGGGAGGCCACAGAAACCTGTAAGATGGGTCCTGAATAGCCAGGAGGAGCTAAGCGTAGACAAAGGTGCCCTGCCTGACCCCCATCCCTTTTTCTGGCTGCCATGGGTCACAGTGGGAAAGCCCATGTTGACCAGCCCCAGCATCGCTCCCTCCTCCTCCACAGCCACATTCACAAGCGCCATTAACTGGGGAAGCCATAAGCCACTATACAGACATTGGAGTCCAGGGTCTTCCGAAGAGAAAGCTCTGAAGACGTGCATGTGGTCTACAAAAGATGCTAGCCATTTACATGGCGGGCTTTGATTCAGAGGGTAGAGGCTGCCCCTAACTAGCTATGTGACCCTGGGCAAGTGACATAGCAGCCCTGGGCTTGTCTCCATGCCTGTCATGGACCAAACACTGTCTCACCTCATAGGGCTGCTGGGAGGATTACATGAGTTAACCCAAGAAACTGCAACGCCAAGAACATGGTGACCACTCGAAGAACGTTACCTATCATTACCTCCAGTACCTTGGACAGCACTAGACGCACAGTAGGTGCTCGCTGGCCCCAGAAGACGCAGCCATCTGCAAAGATCAAGGACCCAGCCAGAAGGAGGAGATGACCAGGAAGGCCTCTGGGAAGGTTAAAGAGACCTGCCCTGAAGAAACCGGTTCTCCTGCCTTTCTCTGGCTGCGCACAGCCCAGTTCCCAGAGCCTCCCTCTTGACTTTGATCTGGGACATTAAATTGTTTCCCTGATTAGACAGATACAACTCGAGAGCCTTTACAACAGTGTCCCTCACAGTCTTCCTTCCAGTGCTTTATGTCGGGAGTCCAGCTGTTTTGCCACATACCATGGGTGATTTTTGCAAAATGACCATAATATGGACATGTGTAAGACACTGGAGCCAGCCCCTATGATGGCGAGATGTGTAAATGGATTAATGTGCTCACAAGTAAGTAGTGCGCATGGCTGTGGTGATATTTACATTCTGTGCAGGAGGTGATTAGGAAAATTCTCCATCTCTAAGTCTTCTCTGCAGTTACGGGTGGTCACATGACTTTACATGGCCAATGACACATAAAGGGACTAAAGAGACAATCCTCTCCTCCAGGGCCTCCTTTCCTAAATATGCAAGGGGCAACTCTGCCCTAACCCTTTGACATGAAAGTATTTGCAGGAAGGTGTCCTTCAGAAAAGGTGAGGTATTACAGCTAACGATGCTGAAATGTTGTTGAAATGATGGCAACGCTGCAACCACCTGCACTGAGTCATCTGACGATACCACACAGCACAGGCTGTGAAACAACAGGAATCATAATAATGGCTGGCATCCACGGACCAAGAGCCAAGTATGATCACTTTCATTTGCAAGTGACAAAAATCAGGTACAGAGAGGTTAAGTAACCTGTTCAACATGGACAAGAAGTGGCAGAGTGGGTATTAGAACTCGGGGTGATCAAACCAAACCATAACTCTTTTTTTTTTTTTTAGACAGGGTCTCCCTCTGTCGTCAGACTGGAGGACAGCACAATCATAGCTCACTGCAGCCTCGACCTCCTGGGCTCAAGTGATCCTCCCACTTCAGCCTCCTGAGTAGCTAAGCCTACAGTCACGTGCCACAACCTGGCTCATTTTGTGTACAGGTAGGGTCTTGCTGTATTCCCCAGGTTGGTCTTGAACTCCTGGCCTCAAGCAATCCTCCCACTTCAGCCTCCCAAAATGCCGAGATTACAGGCATGAGCCACTCCATCTAATCCCCAAACCTTTAATCATGAGTGATACTAAGTATGAGCCCAAACCAGCCCTATAAAAAGACCAAAGCCATCTCTATCACATCTTGAGCACTCACGATGTGGCCAACTTGGAACGGAGCATGGTGTATGCATTACCCTCCAAACAATGCCTGTATTGGGTATCACGACTGTGTCCACTGAAAAGGTAAGAACTGATTGGACGTGTCCCATGTCGCATGACTAGAAAGAACTGAGGAGGCAGGAGGTACAGCCCTGAAACCACCCAGGCACCAGGTCACACTTCTCGAGAGCAGCTCACAGGAGGAATTCTTCCATCATTAACCAGTTACAATAACCCACTCTCAAGGTCATTCTTGGCCTCTCCTTGGTCACATGTGATGATGGCCGTGTGTACCTGGCCACAGAGAAATCAGGGCATGGAAGGAAACAGAGCAGAACCCCACACCCAGGTGTGCCCACAATTAAGGGCACAGTTCCTCCACTGACCATCAGGCCTTGCTGAACCTTCATGCCTTGATGGGCCCCCTCCTCCCTGGCCTCAGCCTCACAGGCCTTCCCTCTGCTCTGGAAGAAGCCACGCTGCCCGGAACCTGGACAAATGCTGTTCACACTGTTCCCTCTGCCTAGAGTGCTCTTCCTCATGTCTCCCACCCTAACATACACATTTCCTTTTTGCCTCATTAGCTCCTACCCATCCTTCAGTTTCTACCAGAACACTAAAATTAGAGAGATCTCCAGGGTGTGCTGTTCAGTAAACATTTGCAAAGTGCAGAACAGAGTACACAGAATTGATTTTGAAGCACATAAATTCATGACCTATTTTTTTTTTAAGTGTCACAAACAAAAACAAAGCAGGAGTGATGGGGAGAAGGTCAGGGAAGGCCTGTGAGTACAGGTCTGAATAGATCCATCTGCAGGACTCCCCGATAATGTCTGACTCTCCCCACCTCCAGGCCTGTGGATTCCTGGGGCAGGCCTAGACCTGCTCTGGCTGCCAGCCAGCAGCCTGCCATAAAACCAGGACCCAAGAAATGCTTAGAGTGAGTGTGTACGTGGAGGTACCAACAGACACCGCCAGCCACACAGCTGGGCATGCCCACAGCTTGCAACTGGGCCCTGCTTCTGGGGAACACAGCATGCAAGAAAAGCACTAAGAGCCAACAGTCTCCAATGTGCATTGCTGAAGGAGAGTGCATAGTGCAGGGATCAGCAAAATTCGTCTGCAAACGGCCAAGAGAAAATACTGTAGGTTTGAGGGGTCACACTTATCTCTGTTGCAACTGCTCAATTCTGCCGTTACAGTGTGAAAGCAGCCACACACAATACACAATTGTGTAATGGCTGTGTTCCAATAAAACTTTATTTATAGACAACCAAATGTATGTGGCTGTGTTCCAGTAAAACTTTATTTAGAGCTGGGCACAGTGGCTCACGCCTGTAATTCCAACACTTTGGGAGGCAGAGGCGGGTGGATCAAGAGGTCAGGAGGAGTTCAAGACCAGCCTGACCAACATGGTGAAACCGCATCTCTACTAAAAATACAAAAATTAGCTCAAAAATTAGCTGGGCATGCTGGCACGTGTCTGTAATCCCAGCTACTCAGGAGGCTGGGGTAGAAGAATTGCTTGAACCCGGGAGGTGGAGGTTGCAGTGAGGTGAGATTTCGCCACTGCACAGAGCGAGACTCTGTCTTGAAACCTGTATTTCATGTAAGTTTTTCAACCTTTTAAAAATGTAAAACCCATTCTTAGCTCCCCTGGTCATACAAAAACAGGCAGTGAGTTGGATTTGGCCTGTGGGCTACAGCTGGCTGCCCTTAAGTTGAGCATAGCTGCCATGTTTATAGATTTGCTTGTACACATGACTTCTGAAAGGAGATGTGAGAAACACTTCACAGTGGCTACTTCTGTGGAGGGTTTGGGTGTGGAAGGGAAACTGCCTTTTTGTTTTTGTTTTGAGACAGGGTCTCTGTCACCCAGGCTGGAGTGCAGTGGTGCGATCAGAGCTCACTGCAGCCTCAGCCTCCTGGACTCAAGCAGATCCTCCCACCTCAGCCTCCTGAGTGGCTGGGATTACAGGCCTGAGCCACCATGCCCAGCTAATTTTTAAATGTTCTGTAGAGACAGGGTCTCACTATGTTGTTGAGGCTGGTCTGGAACTCCTCTACTCCAGTGATCTTCCCACCTTGGCCTCCCAAAGTGTTGGGATTACAGGTGTGAACCATCGTGCCTGGCCTGACTTTTAAATACTGTACTATGTGCAAATTAAAATAATATTGTTTTAAAGTTAGTACCAGAGAGAGAGGAAACAGGCTGTGCATGGTATAGAAGAAAGAACCCAAGCTTTGAAGCAAGAGACCATCGCCGGAATCCCAACTCGATTCCTCCCCTGCTGTGCACCCAACAGGCAAATTATTTTCCCTCTCAGAGCCTCAGCACAATGAGGATCATATACTGGCTTCATGGGCCATTGTGAGGATTCCATGGGTTAATCCCTTTGCACAGTACCAGGCACCTCGAGAGTGGTAGCTATTATTATCTTCATTATTAAGAGTCATTCATGGGGGAAAGCCCTTCTCCAAAGAAAGGCCCTAAACATAACTGTGGCTCTGAAACTACCCTAGAAAGCCTGCCCAGTCCCATGGCCCATCACCCAACTGTCCATATAATAGAGATGCCCTGTGACGTGAGGAAGCTCATTTGTATTAGCAACTGCATTCCACAGAGATGCATCCTGGAGCCACGTCTGCACATCCTGTTCAACAGAGAAGGCAGCCAGCGCCCCAACTCTGGGTCTGCCCTCAACTCTCACACTGGGCAGGCTGCAGAACCATGCACCTATGAGATCATTCAGTCCCCCATTTATTAAACACCTAGTGTGTGCATGGACACTCCTCTGAACCTCATCTTGGAGGCTAAAGCTACAAACATGGGTATCTTTAAAATGACTGGTGAAATGCTTTGGTTGTGTGTTCCATAAAACTCTTGCATTTCCCTGTGTGTTTATCCATTCAGGAAACATTTACGAACGGCCTCCTAAAGGCCAGGCACTGTTCTAGGCATTTAACCAGTACCCTCATTTTCCAGCTGTTTCTCTCTGGACTACAGGACCTGTGAGGAGACCATCTTGCAAATCACTATCCCTTCTGTGTCTTCTGTGCTCAGCAGAGGCCATGGCACAAAGCAGGCAAGTAACCAACATTTGTTGGGTCCAATTACTGAGCATGGAGGACATGCGGGCTCTGGGCCTGCCTGGAGCCTGGAGTCTCTGCCCCAGCTTCTGGTGACAGCAGCTCATTTTCCTGGGGACAACTATCTCTCCCCCATTCCTCCTAGTTCTGTGGGGGGGGGGGGGGAGGGGGACTGCCAATCATAGGACCTGCCCACCCACCTGATCCAAAATGGGCCAATGGCTTCCTCTTGCTCAGGGATTTAAATTTCAAGTTCCCAATAAAAATAATGTGGCCAGGTGAGTGGCACATGCCTGTAATCCCAGCACTTTGGGAGGCCAAGGTGGGCGATCACCTGAGGTCAGGAGTTCGAGATCAGACTGGCTAACATGGTAAAACCCTGTCTCTACTAAAAATATAAAAAATAGCCTGGCGTGGTGGTACACACCTGTAGTGCCAGCTACTTGGGAAGCTGAGGCAGAAGAATCACCTAAACCCAGGAGGCTGAGGTTACAATGTGCTGAGATCACACCACTGCACTCCAGCTGGGCGACAGAGCAAGACTCTGTCTCAAAAAAATAAATAAAAATTAAAAATAAAATAAAATAAAAATAATAATGGTAGGCTGGGTGGGCAAGGCGGCTCACGCCTGTAATCCCAGCACTTTGGGAGGCTCAGGTGGGTGGACTGCTTGAGCCAGGAGTTCAAGACCAGCCTGGGTAACATGGCAACACCCTGTTTCTATAAAAACATACCAAAAAATCAGTCGGGGATGGTGGCGCATGCCTATAGTCCAGCAGGTGGGAGGTGGGAGGATCATCCAGAGGCTGAGGTGGGAGGATCACCTGAACCCAAGAGGTTGAGACTGCAGTGAGCCATGTTTGTGCCACTGAACTCTAGCCTGGTGACAAAGTGAGACCCCCATCTCGAAAAATAATAATGGTAATAACGACAGCAATTAAATAAAAACAATAGAAACTAGTATATATCTAGCCAAATAATCTATACTAGGCACTGTTCTAAACACATCTCAAGTATCAACTTATTGAATCCTCACAGCAACTAGTTCTCATTCCCATCTTACAGCTGACAAACCGACACACAGAAAGCTTGAGATGCTTGTGAATAAGGGGTGAGGTTGGGATCTCACCCAGGGGGCTGGCTGCAGAGTCTAAGCTCTTCACTGCTACCTTCCACTGCCTCTTCCAACCGCTGGAGTGGCAGGGCACTAAAAAAGTACCCAAGAATATCCACCGAGAGACACCCCAGAGCTGCTCGACCCCTGAGTCATTTTTAGGGCCACAGGTGGCCTGAGTTGATTTCTGTTGCTTGCAACCCAAGACCCTGATTGATAAAGCAGATCACTTACTTGGTTTCATGCTTTCTGCCAGACTGGCTGGCACTGCTTCCAAGTGCTACAGTGCAGGGGCATCTTATACATATTTTAAAAGGTGGAGTCAGTGATCGGGGCATTCTGGGGCAGCCTGCATCTCCAAGAGTAGCCATCTTTCCACCCCGGGGGAGAGAAACCCAATGGGAGACACACAGCAGGACAAAGACCCAAGGAAATCCCTTCAGGGGCAGCCTTCCCCAGGGCACTCAGGGCACGTTTGGTGGAACAATCCCGTACATAGGTCAGTCAGCATCCCTGGCTCCCATCACTCATTTTGAGACCAACCCCCCCCATTTCTTTCTTTTTTTTTGAGACAGAGTCTTGCTCTGTTGCCCAGGCTGGTGTGCACTGGCGCAACTCAGCTCACTGAAACCTCCGCCTCCCAGGTTTAAGCGACTCTCCTGCCTCAGCCTCCAGAGTAGCTGTGATTACAGGCATCTGCCATCACGCCTGGCTAATTTTTGTACAGACAGGGTTTTGCCATGTTGGCCAGGCTGGTCTTGAATTCCAGAACTCAAGTGATCCGCACACCCCGGCCGCCCCAAGTGCTGGGATTACATGCGTGAGCCACCGTGCCTGGTCAGCCCCCCCATTTCTGAATGCCTGCTGGGGGTGGTAGCCAGAGGCTACATCCCTGATTCCCACAACCAAATCTCTGTGTCTCGGCAGTCCCTGTCAAGCAGTCCCCTAACTTGGATTCTGGCCTGGGTGGGATGATTTTTTATTAGCTGTTTTTAGACCTACAACATATAAATTTTAACTACTAATTAAACCTATAGAGCCCTTTCCACAGCCCAGGAGCTGTTCTAAAGGTTTTACATATAGTAACTCATTTAATCTACCAGTGACATCCACCAATGACATGGGCACCATGAGCAGTATCACTCCCATCTTACAGATGGGGACCCTGAGCCTGGACATGCTGTGACATGCTGGTAGGTGGGGAGCCTTGATTTGTGGGTCTCCTCAGAGTTCAATGGGAGTGAGGACTGGGATGACGTGTCCAGGGCTTTCCAGTTCCCCCCCGCTCCCCCGGAGATGCCCTGCTCCCTCTCTGCCACCATTTAGCTCTAGGCTCAGCCTACATGGTGCCTCCTTGGGAAGCCCTCCTCACCATCCTCCCTCCCGACCCCTGGGGCTGGCCCTGGGTTCCACACATTAATATGCTCTCGTTGCTCCCTGTATGTTTCCTGTTTAGTATGTATCACAGCTGCAATTGGGACTTTGAGACTATCTGTTGAATGCCTGAGTCTCTCACATCCCCCTCCAGACTGTCAGTTCCATGACGGCAGGGATCTGCTTAACGGTGTTTCTGTGTCCAGCAGCCCAGATCTGGAGCCTGGGAGGCATCGTATAGATGTGCTGAGTCACAAATTAACTACTTTTTATAATTTACAGTTAAAACTAGGACAAGGGAGAAGGGCTGTCCTAGAATAGTGGGGAATGGAGAGACTCCATGAGAGCCACCTGTGTGTCTGATGGTGGCGCTGCGGAGGGGATCTACCACTGGGTGTTAAAACAGAGGGAGGGGGAAGAGACTGGGATGGCACAATGACGTCAACTCAAAAGTCATTATCAATAATAAGGACTGGCAACAGGAAAGCATGAAGGGAAACACAAACTCCTCTGTCCAGGGTTTCAAGCCTTCTGCTCCTACATCTCGCCCTTGTCCCTCATGACAGTACCGGCTAGAACTGGACCCTCTGTTCAAACCCCACCTCTGCCATTAATCAATACTTTTATTTTGTTTTATTTTGTTTTGAGACAGGGTCTCACTCTATTGTTCAGGCTGGAATGCAGTGGCACAATCACGGCTTGCTGTTGCAGCCTCAGCCTCCCAGGCTCAAATGATCCTCCCATCTCAGCCTCCTGAGTAGCTGGGACTATAGGCACACACCATCACACCCGGCTAATTTTTTGTAGAGATGGGGTCTCACCATGTTGCCTAAGCTGGTCTTGAAGCCCTGCCTCAGCCTCCCAAAGGGTTGGGATTACAGGTGTGAGCCACCATGCCCAGCCACAAATAAGTAACTATATGATCTTGAGGAGGTTGATGAGTTCCTGTGCATCAGGAAAGTAGGGTATAGCAGGACCCATCTCAAAAGGTTGTTGTAAAACAAATACTGCCACGCACCCAGGAAGTGCTCAATAAAGTCCAGCTGTTACCACTGTTAGATCAGCATCATGACCCTTCAGCCTCTACAACCAAGACAACAGGGAGGTCACTTTGCCTCTGGGCTGCCCACGTCCTGTTACTTTGCTGCCAGAGGCCCGAGCTGCCCACTCACTGCTGCTGAACTTCCTGGGACTCCAAGCCAACAAATCAATCCCTTTTCTGCCTTGCGTGATCGATGGTGGGTTCTGACACTTAGAATCAAGAGTTCTAATGTAGCATCACTGTCCAGTCATCTGAGAAGCCAACCACACATCTTACTGCACAGTAAAAAGGCACAGAGAGGTTGTATCAAATGTTTACTTCACATAAATTCAACTAGGATCCCCTTACCCCTCATTAAAGGACAAATAATTTAAGCAGAACAGATGCCCAGCATTCCACTTCCTGAGCATTTGCTCTGGTGTGAGTGTGGGATAGGGGCAGGCATACACTGTTCCCTCAGGCAGGCTCAGTTCTTCCTCATGCAAGCAGCTTGCCACTCTGAGAGGCATTCTAGTGCTTCAAGATGCGCTTTTTTTTTTTTGGCCAGGCATGGTGCTCATGCCTGTAATCCCAGCACTTTGGGAGGCCAGAGTGGGCAGATCACCTGAGGCTGGGAGTTTTGAGACCAGCCTGGCCAATATGGTGAAACCTCGTCTCTACTAATGCAAAAAATCAGACCGGCATGGTGGCAGGTGCCTGTAATCCCAGCTACTTGGGAGTCTGAGGCGGGAGAATGGCTTAAACCCGGGAGGCAGAGGTTGCAGTGAGCCAAGATCATGCCACCGCACTCCAGCCTGGGCACAACACAGCCAGACTCCATCTCAAAAAAAAAAGATGCCCTTTTTTTGACATATGCCATGGTCCCCCAAAGCCAAACGAACTCCTCTGGCAGATGCTTATCAGAGAACACGTGTTCTGACCTGGGTCAGAAAGTGGCTGCACGGGATGTAGAATAGTACAGTATTGACTTCTTGTCCAATACCCGTCCTCCCCACTTTCCTTTAATAACTGAACCCCTGCATTTTAACCAGGCACCTGATTGACTTGAATGAGGACTGCATTTCCCAGGCTCCCTTGCAGCTAGGTGTGGCTATATAACTAATCAGGATCACAGGGAAGAAGTGAAGGAAATGTGTGCAACTTCTGGGTCATGCTCTTTGAAGCAGGATAGAATTCAGGATCTCCATCAATTTAGGGGGAAGGGAGCAGAATTACTTCTTTATTTCCACTAATCTCTAACTGAAATTCAGCATTTTCTTCAATTAGGAACATAGGCAAACTATATAGTTTTCATGTTTACAAATTTGTTACCAATGGAAACCACATGTGGTATTATTCCACTGCAGTTTTGTTGGTTTATTTTGTTGAGGCAGGGTCTCACTCTATTGCTCAGGCTGGAGTGCAATGGCATGATCACAGTTCATTGCAGCCTCAAAATCCTGGGCTCAAGGGATCCTCTCGCCTCAGTCTCCCAAGTAGCTGGGACTATAGGTGCACAACACCATGCCTGGCTAAGTTTTTAAATTTTTTGTAGAGATGGGGTTTCACTATGATGCCCAAGCTGGTCTCAAATTCCTGGCCTCAAGTGATCCTCCCACCTCGGCCTCCCAAAGCACAGGGGTTATAGGCATGAGGACCACATCCAGCCCACAGTTCTTATAAACGTCTCAAAATAGCACATATGCCCTTTGGTACTTTGGAATTATGGTAGTTAGAGCCACCAACGGATTTTGCCACCCTATATCACAAGTTTATCTTCCTATTTCAAAAACTACATTTTAACACAATTACTTTCCTTTGTCATCCTACATTTTATGAACTTGAAAACACGACTGTGAGAAAAGACGTCAAAGGGTCCACGATGCACACACACTAGGTATCTCTGCCTTATTCCTAAAAAAGTTAACAGTAGTTACCACATGTCCTAGTAACTCCACTCTGAAGGGTGTATATATCCAAGATAACTGAAAAATATCTTTACACAAAAACTTATACATGAATGTTCATAGCATTATTCACGATAGCTAAAATGTGAAAACAACCAAAAGGTCCATCAGCTGATGCCTGGATAGCCAAAATGCGGTCTAGCCATTCAACAGAATATTATTCAATCCTAAAAAGGAATCAAGTACTGATTCGTGTACAACATGAATGAACCTTACAAACGTTACACTCAATGAAAGAAGCCAGACGCAGACACTGCATTATTCCAGTTACATGAAACCTGTAGAACAGGCAAATCCATAGAGACAGAAAGATTAGTGGTGCCAGGGGCTGAAGGGAAATCCTGGGGGGGAATTAGGGAAGGGGGGAATAGGTTCAGGGCTTCTTTTTGTGGTGGTGAAAATGTTCTGCAAATAGACTTTTATGATGGTTAAAGAGCCTGGAGAATACACTAAAAACCATCAAATGCTTTAAAAGGGCAAATTTGCCAAGTGCAGTGGCTCATGCCTATACTCCCAGCACTTAGGGAGGCAGAGACAGGAGGATAGCTTGAGCCCAGGAGTTTGAAACCTGCCTGGGCGGCACAGTGAGACCCCATTCTCCAAAAAAAAGGGGGGAAAGGAAAAAAAAAGGCAAGTTTTAACACATATAAATTATATCTCAAAAAAAACTAACTGAAAAGAAAAAGAGGATGTATAACCCCTCCTCTCATATCCTCCTCACCACAGGCCAGGCTGTATACATGGCAACAACGGAGAATCATTCTGTACCATGCAGATGAAAGCAACACCCCAGGAACAAGCAGCAACAAGATGGCAGGAGCCTGGGCTGCTCACTCTCAAACTGTTTCTCTAAAGGGAAATAAACTGCCCTCTCATTTTAGCCACTCTATCCTGGGTCTGTTACAGCAACCAAACCTATACCTGACTAATATCTGACATCTTCAGAACGTGAAGGTGATTGTGACTCTCTAGCATGCTTTTTTTTTTTTTTAGATGGAGTTTTGCTGTTATTGCCCAGGATGGAGTGCAATGGCGCGATCTCAGCTCACTATAACCTCCGTCTCCCGGGTTCAAGCGATTCTCCTGCCTCAGCCTTCCAAGTTGCTGGGATTACAGGCACAAGCCACCACACCTGGCTAATTTTGTATTTTTGGTAGAGATGGAGTTTCACTATGTTGGCCAGGCTGGTCGCGAACTCCTGACCTAAGGTGATCCACCTGCCTTGGCCTCTCAAAGAGCTGGGATCACAGGCATGAGCCACTGTGCCCAGCCTGTGACTCTCTAGCATGCTTGCTTTACCCGATGACTGCTGAAGCTAACTCTTCTAAGATGCACCGCCCATCCACAGCACAGCCTCCACGCCCCCACCTCCTGCAGACGAAGAGGGTTCGACCACCTTTGCAGTCATGCCAGTTCAGGGACCTCTTCCCTGTATACCAAAGCTAAATAGATGACTTTAGTGAGAAGAAAGAACTGTGGCCTTAGTGAGGAGAGAGCAACCTGGAAAACAGCTTCCGGCTGCAGGAACCTTGACAAACTGCAGAGATGCAGAACTTTATCAGCAGTGTGGGAGAGTTCCTTAGAGGTAGTCCAATAACCAAGCGTTAAAATGCCTGTCCCGGCCTCTTTAGATAGGAGATGACTAAGAGGCTAATTAAAAATGTGTGTTAATCATCGTACTCCACTTAACGTGGTGAAGTTTTTATTGCTGGGAGACAGACTATCTCCACTGGCCAAAAGTGCCAAAAGCAAAGTCACTTTGGGCATCACTAATGCCAACAAGCCTATAAAAATATGGCTGCAGTATGGATTCATTTAACCTACGAGGAACATTTTCACTTTGAAATTTCACCACCAGGGTTTTAAAAACTTCCAGCCAGACTTTGTTCCCTGCTCTAGTTCAATGACAAACTAACCAAAATTTTAAATGAGTGAACAATTCTGTTTCAACCACATTCATTTAATAAAGGGTTTTTTGTTTTGTTTTACACAACCTAGTACGTACTGGGGATGCAACCCAAAAAATAATAATAATAATAACAGGCCTGAGCTTGACCTCCTGGGACCCACAGCCAGTCCGCTGAGGAAAACGGGCATTAAACATATAAAGACAAACACAATGTGTAGTTAAATGTCATGATAACTGCTGTGAAGTTTTGCCAGGCAGGAATAGCAAGGGGCCTGGTTTACATTCAGGACAGTCCAGCAGGGCCTCTTCGAGGACCTGATGTTTAGGCTAAGCTCTGAGGGATAAGAAGGAGAAGCCTTGAGGACAAGCAGGAAAAGGCATTTCTGGCATAGGGAAGGGCACATACAAAGGCCAGAGGAAAGTGTGGCATATTTGAGAAATGAATATGAAAGACTTGGTGGTGTGCAGTAAGCAAGGCTGGCAGGGGCTGTATCATGGGGGACTTTATAAGTCATGGTAAGGATTTTTGTTTTTGTTTTTATTTGTATTATTATTTTTTAGACACAGCCTGACTCTCACCCAGGCTGGAGTGCAGTGGCACAATCTCGGCTCACTGTAACCTCCACCTCCTGGGTTGAAGCAATTCTCCTGCCTCAGTCTCCTGAGTAGTTAGGATTACAGGCACCCACCATCACTATGCCCGGTTAATTTCCGTATTTTTAGTACAGACAGGGTTTCCACCACATTGGCCAGGCTGGTCTCAAATTCCTGACCTCAGGTGATCCGCCTGCCTCAGCCTCCAAAAATGCTGAGATACAGATGTAAGCCACCATGCCCGGCCTATAAGGGTTTCTTCTTTTCTTTTAACAGAGATGGGGTCTCTCTTATTGCCCAGGCTGGAGTGCAGTGGCATGATCATGGCTCACTGCAGCCTTGAACTCCTGGCTCAAGTGATCCTCCCACCACAGCCTCCCTAGTAGCTGGAATTACAAGCATGTGCCACCATACCTGGTCAGGATTTCTGAATGTTATTTTAAGTACTGCAGTATATTAGAAGGTAACTGATTGGTTCTCCACTAGCAGCCATTGTCTCTGTTCCTAAAAAGAACCCTATTTTCATTTACAGTCCTGATGATCCCCCACTTTCAGGGCATGATGTGTCAGTGGGGTTCCATGGATAACCCAGGTTTAACTAAGCCAACCACCTTCTCCTGGTCACAGCAATGGTTAACAGCTGGACACATGACCCAAGCTAGCTCACAGTGAGTTTCAGAACTTTTGCAGAAGTTTCCACAAGAAGAAAAGGACTCAGCTGGGCTTAGTAGCTCACGCCTGTAATCTCAGCACTTTGGGAGGCCAAGGCAGGCAGATCACGAGGTCAGGAGGTCGAGACCATCCTGGCTAACATAGCGAAACACCGTCTCTACCAAAAATACAGAAAAAGTCAGCTGGGAGTGGTGGTGCGTGCCTGTAGTCCTAGCTACTTGGGAGGCTGAGGCAGGAGAATCACTTGAACCCGGGAGGTGGAGGTTGCAGTGAGCCAAGATCGTACCATTGCACTCCAGCCTGGCGACAGAGCGAGATTCTGTCTCAAAAAAAAAAGGCTCACTCTTTTCCCACTGGACCTGATATAAGGCTAGAGTTGTGCAATCATAACTACGAGAGGACAACCACTTTGAGACTGGAACCAACTGGAGGTCAAGGAGAAAAACCCAGGGCTGGTAATAACATTATTTGAGCTCTGGCTCAAGCTGCACCTAAAGCAGATTACACCTGGACTTCGAGCACGTTATCTCCATTTCCTTCAGCCAGTTTGTGCTGAGTTTTCTGTTACCTGAGATGCAAAGATCCTGAATGCTAGAAATGGGAAACCACTGAAGGCTTTATACATGGGGTATATCACGTGATTTCATTCCTGGTTTTGGAATGGAAACCAGAAATGGAATCGAGGAGGCAAGAATAGAAGCAGTGAGCTCATTAGGACTGCAACTGTCCCATGAAGAGAGGTCATCAGAACCCATTAATGAGACTAACATTTACTGAGCACTTACTATGTGACAGGAACTGAGCTGAGGGCTTTACTTGTATAAATCAACATAAGTGGCCGGGCACTGGGACTCACTCCTGTAATCCCAACACTTTGGGAGGTTGAGGGGGGTGGATCGCTTGAGCTCAGGAATTTGAGACCAGCCTTGGCAACACCGCAAAACCCCACCTCTACCAAAAATACAAAAATTAGCCAGTCTCATAACCTGGTCTCTAAATAAACAAACAGATTTTTTTTTTTAAAAAGTTGAACAACCCTATACATGGGTAATTATCATTGCTATTTTTTTCCATAATGAGTTGAATTGCGTCCCCTAAAAATCATGTGTTGAAGCCCTAACCTTTGGTGTTTCAGAATGTGGCCTCATTTGGAGATAGAATTTTGCAGAAGTCAAGTCGGGATCAGGTCACACCGAAAGCAGGGTGAGCCCCTAATCCAGTATGCCTAATGTCCTTATAAGAAGGGGAAATTTCCACATGGACACAGGCAAGAATGCCGCATGAAGATGAGGGCAGAGATCAGGGTGCTATGGCAGAAGCCGTGGAATGCCAACAATGCCCGCAAATCACCAGCAGCTTGAGGGGGATGGGACAAAGTCTTTTTGATAGACTCGGGAGGAATCAACCCAGCCCCAGCCCAGACCTTGATCTCAGACTTCTGGCCCCCTAAACTCTGAGACAATAAATTTCTGTTGTTTAGGCCACCGGAGTGCGGTACTATGTGATGACGGCCCTAATAAAACTGAGGCCCAGAGGAGTGTGGTCACCTGCACCGAATTCCCCAGCCAGCCGTAGAAACTGGGCCTGTTCACCCTAGAATCTTGTGTTCTCAACCACTCCACTGTTGTTCTGCCCTTGCGGTAGCTGCTCCGCCCCCACACTTCCACACACTCCTGTTTTCCACCTGCCGGACTGACATCTGCCTTCCTCTCTCTCCCCTCCAGTGCCTGGGCAGATGCGGAGAATAAATGAACATGAATGAGTGTGGGCCTTTGTAGGCAGCCCTGGAGTGGGACAGTTCTGAACAGCGTTCCAGACAGAAGAAAACACTGGGGGAGGAGGGTGGAGGCGGATCAAAATCACCTCCCCATCCCAGATGGCTGGCAGGACAGGATCCAGCCTCTCCCATAACAGACTAGAGAACAGAGCCTGCCCCAGATGGACGGTGCAGAGGGAGGTGGGCACGGCAGGAGTCATTCAGAAGCCACAGGAACACTCCTGGATCCCAGATCAGGTCTCTGAGACCCACCACTCCACGCAGGTCTTGTAACATTCCTCCAGCTTCCATGAACTCTCCGCACACAGAGGAAAGGGGAGCTCTGTCTAAACCTGTCCTTGCCATTGTGAGCAAGTCGCTACAAAGCATCCCTTGCTGAGCCCGAGGCAGGGGGGACACGTGTAGCTGGCAGGGACCTGGGGCCAGTATGGCAAGCTGGGAAGGACGGAGCCTGCCAGCTCCCCTGCAGAGCCGATTCCTCCTCCTGAGGAACATTTCTTCAAACAGATCAGTGTTTCTGGACCAAGGCTGCAGTGGGCAGCATTAAAATCCAAGTGGAATTAAAAACCAATTAGCACTTATTTCAGAGAAAACAGTAAGCTGTGGATCACACAGCAGGGGTGTGGGGGGGGGGATTCTGTCTGTGTCTAACCAAATGGTACTAGCAGAGGGGGGTGGAGAACTAAGCCCAGCGCACACTTTGGCCGTGCAAAATAATGTGTTAGATCACAGACTGCTGATTCTAACATATACATTTCCCCCCCCAGAGCCCACCCCACACAAACATCAGGAAGTTGGCAGGTGCTTCTGAGGTGGGCAGGAGGTGGCAATGCCCAAACACAGAAGGCTGGGTCCCAGACATGAAAATTGGAGAGAGGAGGGCATGCTTCAGGAGGGCTGACATGGAATTTAATGTCACCCAACACCATTTGATGATACTGACATCAGAAAAATTCCATATACAGTTATGGATTCTAGAATGCAGAAACTAGGGGTGGGGGACAGGGAGGTGGGTAGAAGACAGTCTGCTGTTCTTTTCCTCAACATTTCATGACAAAAAAGTTACAAAGAAAATGTGAATCTAGAAGTTGAAAACAAAAACCATTCGAAATATAAAAAGAACTGATAAAATCACAATCACTGTGGGGAGCAAACATATCTCCTTTCAGGAGAGTAACAGATAAAATGGACCAAAATTATGGCTAGAGAGAATCGGAATAACACAAACTAGCAATTTGATTTTAAAAGTTTATATAAAACTCTTTGTCAGAAAACAGATGAGATTCATTCTCTGTAAACTCTCCGTGGGATCTCCATAAAAATGGATCCTATATTGGGAAAGAAATTTTCTTGAATTCCCCAAAAGAGAATATTTTCTATCACCATACTTTCACGCTAATGCATTTACATGAGAAATGAACAATTCTGGAAAAGGGTAAAGGGAAGTCTATCTAACTCAATGGTTCTCAATCTCAGCTGCATGTCATAATTACCAAGGGAGTCTAACATACGCTGATGCCCCAGGTCTCACTCTCAGAGAAGCTGATTTCACTTGACTGGGCATCTAACTTTTAAGGTTCCCCAACTCTATTTTATGATATTAAGAAATTACCATCAGGCCGGGCGTGTTGACTCATGCTGTAATCCCAGCACTTTAAGAGGCTGAGGCAGAAGGATCACCTGAGGTCAGGAGTTCGAGACCAGCCCAGCCAATAATGGTGAAACCCCGTCTCTAATAAAAAATACAAAAATTAACTGGGCGCGGTGGCAGGCGCCTATAATTCCAGCTACTTGGGAGGCTGAGGCAGGAGAATCGCTTGAACCCAGGAAAAGGAGGTTGCAGTGAACTGAGATTGCGCCACTGTACTCCAGCCTGGGAGATAGAGCAAGACTCTGTCTTAAAAAAAAAAGACAAAATAAAAAAGAAAGAAAGAAATTCCCATTAAATGCTGGCTGGGCACGGTGGCTTGCACCTGTAGTCTCAACACTTTGGGAGGCTGAGGCAGGTGGATCACTTGAGGTCAGAATTCGAGACCAGCCTGGCAAACATGGTGAAACTCTGTTTCTACTAAAAATATAAAAATTAGCCAGGCGTGGTGGCACATGCCTGCAATCCCAGCTACTCGGGAGGCTGAGGCAGGAGAATCCCTTGAACCTGGGAGGCACAGGTTGCAGTGAGCCAAGATCGGGTCACTGCATTCTAGCCTGGACAACAGAGTGAGACTCTGTTTCAAAACAAACAAACAAAAAGAAAGACAAAAATTACTATTAAATGCTTTAGCTGTGATAACTATCACAGTTGTGTTTTAAAGAGAAATTTTATTTTATTTTATTTTTTTTGAGACAGGATCTTGTTCTGCCACCCAGGCTGGAGTGTAGTGTCACAAACATGGCTCACTGTAGTCTGGACCTCCCAGGCTCAAGCAATCCTCCCGCCTTAGCCTCAGACCACAGGCATGCACCACCATGCTTAACTAATTTTTTTTTTTTTAGATTTTTTGTAGAGACAGGGTCTTGCCATGTTGCCCAGGCGGGTCTCAAACTCCTGGGCTCAAGCCATCATCCTGCCTCCACCTCCCAAAGTGTTGAGATTACAGGTATAAGCTACTGCATTCAGCCTCTTCTCCTTTTAGAATTATTTACTGAAATATTTGTGGGTGAAGGGAAATATGATTACGTGGTACTTGCCTCAAAACAATGGGCTGAGGAGTGGGTAAAGTCAGAATATAAACAAAATAAGTTTGGTCACGATTGGATAATATAAACTCTACTTCTTATATGTTTGCAATTGTTCACACTAAAAAGTAAAATTAAAAAAAAAAAAACCAACAATTTAAAAAACTTCTAAATTGACAAAAATATGTAGCCAGTTACGTATTTGAAATTTGGAAATTTGGAAAGACTTCTGGGTATGTCTCAAATTAAAGAGAAAAATCCGAAATCAAAACTACTAACCAGACTTCTAGAATGAGGAAGTGAGGAGGAGCTCAGAAAATTATTTCCCACCAAAATCAACAATGAAAGTGGACAGAATTGCCAAACACAACTATTTGAGGATTCTAGAAATCAACCAAAAGCATACCCAAGAAGCATTTACTCAAAAATAAATAAATAAATAAACACTGAACTTTGAGGAAGAGCAGGGGGGAGCAGGTGGTATTTAATTTGGGGTTCCTCCCATCACACATACCAGCTCCATCAGTTTGACCAAGGCAGAACAGGCCGTGAAAACTTTGTGGCTGGAGGGGGGCCCAGTGTCAAACAAATGGGGAAGACCAACATCACAGCTATACTGTGGTTTCAATCTGACTGGAGCCAGCAGCAGGCCTGCAGACTAGCCAAAAATTGCACAGAAAGATACCGGGAACAAGACAGCCACATCAGGCCTTGGTAAGCTCCCCACACAGCCCTGCTGGTCTGAAGAATGTGCATAGATCCAAGGCTGCACACTCACTCCAGAGAGACTCAAGAGGGCCCTTGCTGTCCATACATCCTCGGCTGAACATGAGGCCTTGAGAGTGTGCAAGGGAGACACCAGATGGCCAGGCAGAAAGTCATGGCTAGGGCTGACCCAAAAACTGCTTGGAAAGAAAAGAAGGAAAAAACTGCTTGAACTTTGAAAATATTCCCCCAATGAGCCAGGCGTAGTGGCTCACACCTGTAATCCCAGTGCTTTGGGAGGCCAAGGTGGGCAGATCACCTGAGGTTGGGAGTTCCAGACCAGCCTGACCAACATGGAGAAACCCTGTCTCTACTAAAAATACAAAATTAGCCAGGCATGGTGGCCCATGCCTGTAATCCCAGCTACTCGGGAGGCTGAGGCAGGAGAATCGCTTGAACCCGGGAGGTGGAGGTTGCAGTGAGCAGAGATCGTGCCATTGCATTCTAGCCTGGACAACAAAAGCAAAACTCCGTTTCAAAAAAAAAAAAAGAAAATATTCCCTAACCCACAGACACAGATTCATTGGCAAAGGATGGAAGCTTAATTGGCCCAAGGTGTTTCGGCACAACCTTTAATAAAGCATTAGTTGACCACTAAACCATGCTGAATCAAGGGCAACCCCTAGTAAGTTATATTTAAAATTAAAACTTTTTTTTTTTAAAGATAAAAGAAAAGAGACAGTCTCTACACCACAAGGAGACAAACTTCAAAGAATAAGTCCAGGATACTCAGTAAACAAAACCAAAGGAGAAAAATGGCAATGCAACCATTGCCTGGGAAGGTGGAGATCAGAATCCACAGTTGCTACAGTGTGTGATCTAAAATGTCCAGTGTTCAACAACAAACCAAATTGAGGCTGGGTGAGGTGGCTCACACCTGTAATCCCAACACTTTGGAAGGCCAAGGCAGGAGGATCACTTGAGCCCAGGAGTTTGAGACCAGCCTGGACAACATAGGAAGACCCCATCTCTACATGCATGCATGTGCATGCACACCCCCACCAAACACACAAAGCTTGGCATGGTGTTGCATGCCTATAGTCCCAGCAACTTGGGAGGCTGAGGCAAGAGGAGCACTTGAACCCAGGAGGTCAAGGCTGAGAAGAGCCATGATCCTGCCACTGCTCTCCAGCCTGGGTGACTGAGACTCTACCACAGATGCCACAGGATAACTCCAATTTACAATAAGAAAGAGCATGAGAAAAGGTAAATACACAGGCAAATATAAAAGATGGCTTAAATACATTTTTTCTTTTCTTCTCTCGACTGATTTAAAAGATGTAAGGTTTCATAAAATAATTATAAAACCATACTGTGGGCTTATAACATGTGACAATAATAACACAAAAGAGGGAAAGGAAAATGAAACTATATTAGAGCAAAATTTCTAAATTTAACTAGAACAAAGTTTTAATATTAATCTGAAGTAGACTGTGATAAATTTAGATGCATATTGTAATCCCTAGAGACACACTAAGAAAAAAACCACAGAGTTTTTTAAAATCTAACAAAATAAAAACAAAACACTAGAAAATATCTGCTTATCAGAAAGATGACAATAAAGGGAGAATAGAAGGAAAAAAGATATGAGACGTATAGAAAACAACAAAAATGACAGATGTTAATCCAAACACATCAACAACCACATCAAACGTGAATGAATGAAATCTACCCTTTAAAAGTGTATAATTCACCATCACCACAACCTAAGCTTAGAAAATTTTTATCATCTCCCAAAATAAACCCTGTACCCCTAGCAATCACTTTCCATTTCCTGTTCACAGCATCCCCAGCCCTTGGCAAATACTAATCTACTTTCTGTCTCTGTAGATTTGCTTACTCTGAACATTTCATATAAACAGAATAAAGCAATATGTGCTCTTTTGGGTCTGGTTTCTTTCATTCATGTGTGTTTCAGGGTTCATCCATGTTGTAATCTCTCAGTACTTCATTCCTTTCTATGACAGGATAATACACCATTATTATTATCAAGGTTAATTATTATTAACAAGGTGAGAGGACTTAACACTTCCCAATTCCCAGAACGGGTATATATCACATTCTGTTTAGACAATCATCAGCTGATGCACACTGGGTCCTTTTCACTTCTGGAGTTATGAATAATGCTGCTCTGAACATGCATGTACAAGTAATTTTATGGATATATGCTACTATTTCTTTTGAGTATAAACCTAGGAGTGGAATTGCTGGATCACATGGCAACTCTATGTATATACCTTTTTGAGTAACTGCCAAATTGTTTTCCAAAATGGCTACACCATTTTACAATCCCACTAGCCATGTATAAGGGTTCCAATTTCTCTACATCCTTGCCAACACCTGTTATTGCCCACCCTTTTGGTTATAGCCATCCTAGTTGCTGTGAAATAGAATCTTGTGGTTTTGATTAGCATTACCCTAATGATAATTATATTGAGCCATTTTCATGTACTTATAGGCCATTTGAATGTTTTGGAGAAATAGCTATTCAAATCCCTTGCCCATGTTCTAAATTGGGTTTTAACATTGTCAAGTTGTGAGAGTTCTTTGTATATTGAGTACACAAGTCCTTTACAGACATGATTTGCAATTATCTTCTCTCATTCTATGGTTTGTCTTTTTGTGTTCCTGATGACACCCTTCGCATCACAAAAGTTTTTAATTTTCATGAAGTCCAATGCATCTATATTTTTATTTTGTTGTTTGTACTTTTAGTGTCTTATCTAGAAACCATTGCCTAACTCAAGGTCATAAGGATATAATCTTATGTGTTCTTCTAGAGTTTCATAGTCTTAATTCTTAAATTTAGGCCTATGATCTACTTTGAGTTAATTTTTGAACATGGTGTGAGGTAAGGGTCCAACTTCATTCTTGCCCATGTAGATAAACATTTGTAGTTTTTTGGTTTTTTGGGTTTTTCAGACAGGGTCTCACTCTGTTACCCAGGCTGGAGTGTGGTGGCACAATCATGGCTCACTGCAGCCTCGATCTCCCTGGGATCAGGTGATCCTCCCACCTCAGCCTCCCTGGTAGCTCGAAATACAGGTGCATGCCACCATGCCCAGCTAATTTTTTATAGAGCAGAGTTTCACCCTGTTTCTTAGACTGGTCTCAAACTCCTGAGCTGAAGTGATCCCAACCACCTTGGCCTCCCAAACTGCTGGGATTACAAGCATGAGCCACCACGCCTGGCCCATTTGTAGTATTTTTGCAGCTTCTTGTGAGACTGAAATTATTTCAAAAGAAAAGGTAAAAAATAAAAATTTTAAGGACTGAAATCATACAAAGTGTGGCATCCCACCTCCAAATAGCTGCATTAGGTAAGATACTTTTTAGGCCAGATATGATGGCTCATGCTTCTAATCCCAGCACTTTGGGAGGCTTAGGCAGGAGGATTGTCTGGGCCCAAGAGCTCAAGAACAGCCTGTGCAACACAGCAAAACTCTGTCTCCACAAAAATAGAAAAAAAATTAGCCAGGCGCATGCCTGTACTCCCCAGCTACCCCAGAGGCTAAAGTGAGAGGACCACTTGAACTCAGAAGTCGAGGCTGTAGTAAGCTGTGATCATGCCACTGGACTCCAGCCTGGGAAACAGAAGACTCTTCTCAAAAAAATAAATAAAAATTAAATTAAATTAAAAATTAGCGGGGCATAGTGACATGTGCCTATAATTCTAGCTACTCAGGAGTTTGAGGTGGGAGGACTGCTTGAGCCCAGAAGGCCATGATAGTGCCATAGCACTCCAGACTGGGTGACAAAGTGAGACCCAAAAGAAAAAACAAAACAATTCCATTCACAACAGCATCAAAAAAAAAAAAAAATACATAAGAATAAATTTAACAAAACTAGTACAGGACACTGAAAGCTACAAGCACTGAAATGCTAGAGAAATTAAAGAAACTCTAAATAAATAAGAAAAACATTCTTAGTACACAAACTGGGATACTAAATATTAATATGGTAACTCTCACCCAACTGACATGTAAAGTCAACACAGAGCCTATCAGATCCCAGCAGGCTTTTGTGTAGATACTGACAAGACGATCTGAAAACTTGTCAGTATGCAAAGGACCCATGCAAGCCAAAACAATTCTGGGAAAAGAACAAGGTGAGGACTTAACACTTCCCAATTTCTAAAGTAACTTTAAGGCTACAGTAATGAAGACTGTGGCACTGGCAGTAGGACAGACATTTAGACCAATAGATCAGACAAAACAAACCCTTATGCTAATAATCAGATGACTTTTACCACAGTGCTACCTAATTCAATGAAGGAAAATGGTCTTTCTCAACAAATGGTGCTGGGACAATTGGATATTAACATGGAAAAAGATACGTTTAGGTCCTTATGTAATATACGAAAATGATGTCAAAATTAATGATAGACTCAAAGGCAAGAGTTTAAAGTATGCAACTTCTAGGAGAAAACATGAGAGAAGAACTTTATGATACTGGGTCAAAGAGTTCTTCAATATAATACCAAAAGGACAATCCATAAAAGACTAACTGATAAACAGAATTTCCAAAATTAAAAACTTTTATACTAGGGCGGGCGCGGTGGCTCATGCCTGTAATCCCAACACTTTGGGAGGCCAAGGCGGGCGGGCCGAGGTTGCAGTGAGCAGTGACCAGTGAGCCGAGATCGTGCCACTGCTCCAACCTGGGTGACAAGAGTAAGACTCAGTCTCAAAAAAAAAAAAACAAAACAAAGCAAAACTTGTATACTTCAAAATGCATGATTAAGAAAATAAAAATATTTTCTGGGAGAAAATATTTGCAAATCACATATCTGATAGTGTAATCTGGGACATATCAAGAACTCAATGAAATAACAAGATTAAGAAATGAGCAAACAATTCAAATAGACATTTTGCCAAAGGTGATACACGAATGATCAATAAGCACATAAAAAGATGATCAGCAGCATTAGTCATCAGAGATATGCAAATCAAAACTACAATGAGATACCACTGCACACCCACCAGGCTAGCTGTAACAATAAGCGCTGGTGAGGATAAGGAAATACTGGGCCCCAGCGAGGGGCGGTGGCATGCGCCTGTGGTCCCGAGCTACTCAAGAGGATGAAGCGGGAAGACAGCTCGAGTCCAGGAGTGCGACGCCGTAGTGCACTATGATCACGCCTGTGAATAGCCATTGTACTCCAGCCTGGACAACACCGTGAGACTCCATCTATGAAAATGGTGCAGTCACTTTGGAAAACAATCTGGCAGTTTCTTAAAAAGTTAAACACAGTTACCAAATGACCTGGTAATTCCACTCCTGAGCAGAAAACAAGTCCACACAAAGACCTGAACATAAATGTTCGTAACAGCACTACTCATAATAGCCCAAACTGGAAACAATCCAAATATCCACTAACGAATAATGATAATGAAATTATCCATTCATGGTTAACGAATAAACAAAATGTGGTCTATCCAACAATAGAATATTATTCGGCAAGAAGAAGAAATGAATGATCGGTACATGCTATCGCCTGGAGGAACCGCAGAAACATTATGCTAAGTGACGGAAACCTGGTACAGAAAAGACTACACACTGTTTGACTGCATGTATTTGAAAAGTTCGGGAAAGGTAAATCAACCAAGACAAAGAGCAGGTTAGTGGTAGCCTGGGCCTAGGCAAGAACTGACTGCAAACAGGTACAAGATGGGTGTCTTTTAGGGTAGCAGTAAAATTCTAAAACTGGACTGTGGTGATAGTTATACAACTTTTTTCGGGGGGGGTGGGTTTTTTTAGACGGAGTCTCACTCTGTCACCAGGCTGGAGTGCAGTGGTACAATCTCAGCTCACTGCAACCTCTGCCTCCTGGGTTCAAGCAATTCCCCTGCCTCAGCCTGCTGAGCAGCTGGGACTATAGGCGTGTGTCACCACACCCAGCTAATTTTTTGTAGAGATGGGGTTTCACCATATTGGCCAGGCTGGTCTTGAATTCCTGACCTCCTGATCCGCCCACCTCGGCCTCCCAAAATGTTGGGATTACAGGGGGTGAGCCACCGCGCCTGGCCTAGTTATACAACTTTACAAATTTACCAAAAACAGCTGAATTGCATTTTTTTTTTTTTCAAACAGCATCTCACTCTGTTGCCCAGGCTGGAGTGCAGTGGTGTGATCTCGGCTCACTGCAACCTCTGCCTCCCAGGTTCAAGCAATCCTCATGCTTCAGCCATCTGAGTAGCGGGGACTACAGGCGTGCACCACCACACCTGGCTACTTTTTGTATTTTTAGTACAGACAGGGTTTCACCATGTTTGGCTGGTCTCGAACTCCTGGCCTCAAGAGATCTGCCTGCCTTAGCCTCCCAAAGTACCGGGATTACGCGCGTGAGTCACCGCACCCAGCCTGAATTGCATATTCTAAGTGGGTGACTTTTAGGGTACGTGTGTGTATATACACACATGTATAGGCGGTGGTGGTGACAACTTCTGTAGCCTCTCCAACTTTGGACTTCCTGCTTCATAAGAAACTCCCCAATTCTTGAAGACAACAGGCTTCATGCTTGGATGTGCTTATCACCAGGGGTTTACAGAAATTTAACAGATCCAGGAGCATGCGTGTTTTCAAGGAAAGAAATGTTCAGATCCTCAACGTCCACAAGTTCCTCTTCCTAAAACTGATCTGGCTGCAAACCAGCCTGTCTCCTTCCCCGCTTCCCACCTGCTGTGTGCACTCCCCCATTTTCCCAAGAAGCGCTACCCAGAGGTATGTAAACCTCCAGGACACCAAACATACAATATTAATATCGGTTTCGGGGAAGTAGCCTTTAGTGAACAATAAAAAGCTACTGAAACCCCCAGACTTGCCTGTCTTTCCCTGACTTAAGTATCTTTCTGCCAAATATGAAACTTGGCTTTAAAAACAGGATCTTCTGACCCATAGTAGGATCACGAACAGTCAAAGCAGTACAGGTTAGTGGCTCTGATTTATTCCAAGGGAACATTTTTCAGGACCACCAAATTTTTCGAGATCCACCAGAAAAAAATTCCCAGGGAAAAATTTACGTGATTGCTTTCAAATTCTGTGTACTTTACTCAATAAGGCAATACAAACCTTTTTTATCTAACCACATCATAAAACATTTCAATTACATTCGACCTTCAAAATGTGTACTATTTTCTTCTCCCACAATAAGACAAATTTAAAGTTACCATAAGATTATTTTAGATGTTAGCTTTACAGTGTACAAGGAGGTATACAGGGGCTTATCAAAATTCTTTTGGGGGGGGGATGCAAACAGAAATGTTTAAAGGTAATCAATTTGAATTTGAATAATCCTGGCTAACCCATGCCCTAATTCCTGGTGGCTGACCTATAGGAACTCAGCATGGGGCACAAATTCCAGGGAAAGCAAGACTTCAGACAATGGCAAAATCACACGTGCCTGGGGGTACTGCCAGCAGGGTAGAGTCAGTCAGGCCTCACGGCCCCTTCTTCCCCAGCTCTTTCAAGGGCCTCAAAAGCAAAGCTGCTCAAGGGAAGTCTTGAAAGGGATTTTCTGAACCGATGGGTCAATTCAAAAGATTTCCTTTCACTCAAGTAAAAGGGCTTTCGCCCCTCCTTCACCCCCCCACCCCACACACACGCATGCACTCGCACATACACACACAAGGAATGCATTCACCTTAAATTACCTTGAACTAAGTCAGTGATTACCCTCTTGCACATTTCCCACTATTAGTAAAATTCCTCTTAAGAGCAGACTTTGTTCTGAATTGGTCATGAACTCTATCCAGATCTTTCCAAAATTACCTGGGGAGGTGCATACTGGTCCAACTATTATACTAATGAAGTGCACAGATCCCCAAATTCCTCCTGAAACATGACGCGGTGCGCCAGGTTTAGCGGCCAGTGTGCAAGGCTGGGTAATGGGCAGGAAAGCAATGTTTTTTTCCAAAGACGAAAAAACTCCAGACTTAAACTCTACTTTCATTCATTAGAGAAGATCCTGGGCCCCCCTCTATGGATAGGACTGTAAGCTGAGAATGCTCCGTGCATACACATACTCTGATGTGTATGCAATCACCCAGGATGGTGTTCAAAATGCGAATACCCAGGCCCCAGGCCCCAAACCAGAATCTCCAGGATTGTGGAACAGAGCTGCTGCAGTTTAAAAGTTCCCCAAGCCAGCCTGTTGATCACTTAAAGCTAAGAACCGCCACTCAGGAAAGTCTAGCAAAGTGGTTCCCAAATATTTGATTCATACAAATCATTTGTGGAGAATTTATTTATTTATTTATTTTTTGAGACAGAGTCTCACTCTGTCACCCAGGCTGGAGTGCAGTGGCACAATCTTGGCTCACCACAACCTCCACCTCCAGGGTTCAAGCGATTCTCCTGCCTCAGCCTCCCAAGTAGCTGGGATTACAGGCACACAACACCACGCCTAGCTAGTTTTTGTATTTTTAGTAGAGACAGGGTTTCACCATGTTGCCCAGGCTGGTTTCGAACTCCTGACCTCAAGTGATCCGCCTGCCTCGGCATCCCAAAGTGCTAGGATTACAGGCATGAGCCACTGCGCCTGGCAGAGAATTTTTTAAATATAGATCTTGGGGCCCACTAAAATTACTGTATTACTTAGGACTCTTTTGGTTGCAAGTGGCAGACACCCAATTCAAACTGACTTGAGGGGGGAAAAAAGGGGCAATTTTTAGGCTCCTGTTACTGAAAAGTTCAGTTACCCAAAGAATTTGTCTGTAATGAATCATTTCTATCTCCTTTCCACCTGACCCTTTGGTCCCTAGGCCCCCAGCAGTATTAAGCTTACACCCCATAACATGGCACCTCCGTGGGGGAAAAAAAGCTCTTCTTCTTTCCTGGGAGCTCCAGAGAAAGATCCATCTTAATATTGATTGGACTGACTTGACCCCTCCCTTCCCTGAACCAATCCCTGTGGCAGGAAGACAAGGAATGGCCTGAATGGCCCAGCCTGCTCCTAAGGCGTTTCTAAGCCCAAACCAGGTAGATCAGTACACTCCACAATGGTGGGGCTTTTTTTTTTTTTTTTTTTTTTGAGACAGAGTCTTACTCTGTCACCTAGGCTGGAATAGCGTGGCGCGATCTCAGCTCACTGTAACCTCCACCTCCCGGGTTCAAGCGATTCTCCTGCCTCAGCCTCCCAAGTAGCTAGGACTACAGGTGCCCACCACTATGCCCAGCTAATTTTTGTATTTTCAGTAGAGACAGGGTTTCACCGTGTTAGCCAGGATGGTCTTGATCTCCTGACCTCGTGATCAGTCTGCCTTGGCCTCTCAAAGTGCTGGGATTACAGGCGTGAGCCACTGTGCCCAGCCTAACAGTGGGGCTTTTTTCAAGTTGTTTTTTTCCCCCTTCTGTTTCTAAAAGTTTCTCCTAGAAAATGTAAAAAATATGCAAAAGTATAAAGAAGAAAATGAAAATGATCTGCAATCATCCTACCAACTAAAATGTTTAGAATCTTCACACTCAAAGCTGTGCACATGAGCACTGGTCTCTTGAACAGAACCTATTCTGTACAAGGGATTACACTGTGGTTGAGTCTTCATGACAATTCTCCCGAAACTGAAGATAAACATTTAGTCATTTGCATGTTTGTAAAGCCAACACTGGTTTGCTTCCCTTTTCCAGTTAATTTGCTCTTGTTTATAACCCCTAAAGATGTAGGTATTTCCTAAGAAGAATCTGAATTGCAGTATAATTATAAAAACCAGAAAGTGACAGCCATACGACACTGTGATCTAATGGACAGACATTATTCCAGTTTCCAGGGCAGGGTTTTTATCTGTCTGATTCCCTGCCATATCCCCAGTGCCTGGGGTAAGTAATATCTTCCATACAGCAGTCTCAGTAAGTGAATGGACTGGATGGAGGAAGAGCAGTTCCCAAAAGCAAAGCCCCAAAAGACTGCTGAATGGTTGTAGGGCAGCCAAACCAGCAGATGATCATCCTCTCCACCTGCAGGAACAGACGCTCCAGGAGTGAAGCCAGAGAATCCCAACTGTTACCGAGATTCCCCAGGTGATGCCGACTCACAGCCAGGTTTAAGAATCACCGTCTAGGGAACAGATATGACCAGACACATTTACAGCATTTCCCCAGATGCTTTTCCCAGATCTGTCTTTCACAAGAGAAGAAAGAAAAGTGCTGCATGCCAGGGGACTGGGGACAGACGGACCAGACCTGGGTCCTGCTCCAACAGGGCTCACAGCCGAGGGAGTGGCAGACCGGCTTACAGGGAACAAGTGCCAGGCTGGGTACAGAAGGGCCCTGCACAAGCATTCCTCAGTGGGGTGTGGCAGGCCCTAGCATCAAGCCCATTAGCTCACTTTCAGGTGTGATCAGGAGACAGAGCTGCACTGAGCTGGGAACTTGGGATCTCTTAAATTACCAGTCACCCCAAATCTCAGACGACAAACATACATCTGATGATCGAGCCCTGGCAGCTCTTTCATCTCCTTACTATGCAGATGAAGAAACCAAAGCTGTTACTCAGTTGGCCAAGGTCACAGAGCTAGCTGGTCGTAGAGCTGGGATCAATACGAGGCTTTTTATTGCCAAGTCCTGTCTTGAATTGTAGAGCACTATCTGGCCTCGGGAGAGGAAAAATAAGGATGACAACGATGATGATGAAAACTAATACTTTGAGTAGTTACTGTGTATCAGGCTCAGACTAAGTTCTTTACCCAAGTTTATCTAATGCTCTGAACCACACCCAGAAGCAAAAGCCTCTAGCATCCTCATTGTACAGCTGAAAAAACTGTGGCCCCGAGAGGGGAGGTGATGACTCCCAGGTCACACAGCTAGCAAGTTGCAGAGCTTTGAACCCAGGCCATGTGGCCATGTTCTTAACCATAACATGCTCCTTCACATGTGAGAAGGGAAATGTACCCTAGGCCAGGACAGCAGGGGAGTGGGTCTTCCAGGCTTCCTAGAGTCCCTCCCCCCCAACTTTTTTTTTTTTTTTTTTTTTTTTGAGACAGAGTTTTGCTCTTGTCTCCCAGGCTGGAGTACAATGGCACAATCTCAGCTCACTGCAACCTCCACCTCCCGGGTTCAAGCGATTCTCCTGCCTCAGCCTTCTGAGTAGCTGGGATCACAGGCGCATACCACCACACCCGACTAATTTTGTATTTTTAGTAGAGATGGAGTTTCACCATGCTGGCCAGGCTGGTCTTGAACTCCTGACCTCGGGTGATTCCCCCGCCTCGGCCCCCCCCAAAGTGCTGAGATTACAGGTGTGAGCCACCACACCTGGCCTTAGAGTCCCCTTTGAATGAAAACTGTGCATGTACAAAGGCACGGGTGGGACAGCCACACTTATTCTCCAGCCACAGCTCACTGGATGAGAGGTGAACATCTGTGGTTGAGAAATGGAAACCCCATAAAGAAGGAGCAATGAGGCGGCCAAATGCCTGGAGAAACCCAAAGAGGGGAGAAAGCAGAGAGAAGGAAGAGGCAGAGATGGGAGATGGAGACAAAGAATCGTCTGGGCCTCAGGCCCACTGATCCTAATGCCAGGAGACACTGCCAGTCCTGGGCTTCAGGAGGCATTTCACAATTCTTTTAGGCTTAGGTGGGTCTAAGATGGGTTTCTGTTATTTTTGACCAAAAGAACCTAGGCTAAGCAGCTGCCACCTGGCTCCCTCTCTGAGGTCATCTCCTGCCTCACTGCCCTCCTTCCACAATGGTGTCTGTGAATCGCCGAGAACAAGCTCTGTGAGCTCTAGCCTCAGGGCCTTTGCATCTGTGGTTCTGTCCAGAATGCATCTTCCACAGCTGGCTCCTTATCTTTCAGGTCTTGCCTCAAAGGTGACCTGTTTAGAGGCCTGCCCTGGTAACTTCTGATAAAACAGTAGCCTCCCTCCATCTCTAATCCTTCCTCTAGTCTATTTTCCTCATAGCACTTCTCACTACATAACACTACATCATGTATCTGTTTTGTTTAGTGCCTCCCTGCCTTCTAGAATGTCAGTTCCAAGAGCATGGGGACCATGTCTGTCCTGAGCCCTAACTGTAGCCCCAGCACTTGTATGCCACAGGGTAGGTGCTCAGGAAATGCCCCAGTGGTATCTGCCCACCCACATTCTAAGCACACCTCCTGGGAATTTTATCCCTGCCCTCAGAAACAGAGGAACAATGACTAACATGTATGAGTGTTGACTATGTGCCAACTACTCTTCTTTTTTTCTTTTTTTTTTAAGACTGGGTCTCACTCTGTTGCCCAGGCTCGAGTGCAGTGGCACAATCACGGCTCACTGCAGCCTTGACCTTCCCAGGCTCAGGAGTCCTCCCACCTCAGCCTCCTGAGTAACTGAGACCACAGGTGCATGCCACCATGCCCAGCTAATTTTTTTTTTTTTTTTTTGAGACAGAGTTTTACTCTTGTTGCTAGAGTGCAATGACACAATTTCGGCTCACTGCAACCTCTGCCTCCCAGGTTCAAAAGAATCTCCTGCCTCAGCCTCCTGAGTAGCTGGGATTACAGGCACCAGCCACCATGCATGGCTAATTTTCTGTATTTTTAGTAGAGACGGGGTTTCACCATGTTGGCTGGGCTCGTCTCGAACTCCTGACCTCAGGTGATCCGCCCACCTCGGCCTCCCAAAGTGCTAGGATTACAGGCATGAGCCACCAAGTCCAGCCAATTTTTGTATTTTTTGTAGTTACAAGGTTTCATTACATTGCCAAGGCTGGGCTCTTCTAAGCACTTTACATAAACCAGTGTAATCCACTTCGAGGTTTTTTCCCCCCTCCTGGTATGGATTAATAGCCCTAAACACTGCCTATTGCTGCTTGTTCTCAAGTTCTTGTGCTTGATGTCAGCTTCTTCTCTGGTTTGGTCCAGCCATGGGGACAGATGAGTCCTTTATGACATCACCACTGCCCAAGTGACCACCATTAACTTAAAGGGATTCGGAAAAATCTTGGTCCCTGCCTAGCCAGGGCCCCGTGGAGGGGGCTCCTACAGGATTGGACATCTGAGGCATCCACACCTGCCAGCACCCTCCACTGGCATCTAACATTGTCATGGAAGTCCTGGCCAGGGCAGAGGCAGAGAACAGGCCTAAAGCACAGAACTCCAGCAAAGGGCAAACACCATACGCCATTACAAGTAGATAAAAGGGAGATATGGCAACAAACTGCAGGGAGAAACTGCTGAAAACATATTACAAGTAAGGAGTCTTGTTATTAAATAAATCTGCAGTATTTGCAGCCGGGCTCTGCCCCATCCAAGCTGTGAAATGTCAGGCAAGAAATGATACCTCTTTGTGCCTCAGTTTCCTTGCTGTGACTGGGAAAATTATGAACCTCCTTCATTGAGTTATGGCAGGAGACTGACAGGTAAACTTGACACTTAGACCTGGCTCATACGAAGCCTGAGTTTCGTGTTAGAGGGGAAGAACGGATTATGCAGTCAGTAGTATAGGGACAACTGGTTGACTATCAAGGCAGGGGGAGTTGGATTTGTTTTTTAAGAGACAAGGTCTCACTCTGTTGCCCAGGCTGAAGTGCAGTGGTGCAATCATAGCTCACTGTAATCTTGAACTCCAGGGCTCAAGCGATCCTCCCACCTCAGCCTTGTGAGTAGTTGAGACCAAAGGCGTGTGCCACCACACCCAACTAGGTTTATTTTTTGTAGAGGTGGGGTCTCACTATGTTACCCAGGCGGGTATCAAACTCCTGACCTCCAGTGATCCTCTGCCTCTGCCTCTGCCTCCCAAAGTGCTGGGATTACAGGCGTGAGCCACTGCGCCTTGCCTAGGAGTTAGATCTTTATCTCATATCCAATGCCAAAATAAATTTCAGATGCTGGATGTAAAACACAAAGCCATAAAGTAACTTGGAAGAAAATAAAATATTTATCTCATCCCAAAACGAAGGCCAAAGCATAAATAAAACAAACAACAGAAACACAAAGGAAAAACAGCTCTAACAACATAAAAATTAAAAAGCCTCAGAATGTTGAACAAAAAAATTAAGATAAACAATTTAGGAATATAAATTTGCAACATAACAAAATGATTCATATCTTCAACATGTAAAGAAATCTTCCACAAATCAACAAGAAATAAAAATATCCCCTAGAAAAATAGGTAATTAGGAAATACATATGATTAACAAACAGATAAAAATACAATAAACTTCACCAGAAATCAAATAAATATAAATTATTAGTTACTTTGGTAACTTCTGGTTACCCAAATAGCAAAGATTAAAAAGCATTCTGGGCCAGTTATGGTGGCTAATGCCTGTAATCCCAACACTTTGGGAGGCCAAGGTGGGAGGATCACTTCAGGCCAGGAGTTCAAGACCAGCCTGGGCAAAGAGCAAGAGCCCATCTAACACACACACACATACACACACACACACACACACACAAAAAAGTGTGGGGAGGAAGAGCAGCACTGTAAGCCCAGTGTTGGTGAGGATCTAGGAAACCAGTACTGGACCTTTCTGGAATACAAGTCAGCAATAAATATCACAAGTCTTTATTAAAAACAGACACTTTGTTTCAGGAATTGCAACTCTAGGACTCGGTCCCAAGAAAAACTTCGGAAGCAAACAAATAATTTTTGCGAGATGTTCAGAGTTTCGATAATGAAATGGGAACGGCCAGTATGTTTAACGACAGCGAACAGATAGAGTGGAATGCTGTGTAGTCATTAAAAAGAATGCTGCGGACCTTGACCCACAGACATGGGGGCATCTCTAAGCTAGATTACTGAAGTGTAATCTGCAGGATGACATACCTAGAGTATGTCTGTAAAACAAACAGCTGTACTCACATGGACGTGTAATAAAAAAAACAACTGGCTAGGCGGGGTGGCTCACACCTATAATTCTAGCACTTTGGGAGGCTGAGGCAGGTAGATTGCCTGAGCTCAGGAATTTGAGACCAATCTAGACAACAAGGTGAAACCCTGTCTTTGCAAAAAATACAAAAAATATTAGCCAGGCATGGTGGTGCACGCCTGTGGTCCCAGCTACTCGAGAGGGTGAGGCAGGAGAATCGCTTGAACCTGGGAGGCAGAGGTTGCAGTGAGCCGAGATCACGCCCCTATACTCCAGCCTGGATGACAGAGTAAGACTGTCTAAAAAAAAAAAAAAATAGAGCGCTAAGACATGATTAAACAGTCTCTGACTTACAATTTTTTGGCTTTACCATGGCACAAAATGGCTGCAATTTCAATGTACTTTGAATTTTAAACTTTTTCCAGGCTAGCAATAAGCAGCACATGAGATACTCAGCACTTTATCATAAAATAGGCTTTGTGTTAGATGATTTTTCCCCCACCGATAGGCTAATGTAGGTGTTCTGAGCACATTTAAGGAAGGCTAGGCTAGCTACGATGTTTGGAAGGTGAGGTGTATTGACTGTATGTATGTATGTATTTATTTTTGAGATGGAGTCTCGCTCTATCACCCAAGCTGGAGTGCAGTGGCAACAATTTGGCTCACTGTAACCTCTGCCTCCCCGGCTCAAGTGATTCTCCTGGCTCAGCCTCCTGAGTAGCGGGGATTACAGGCCCCAGCCACCACACCCAGCTAATTTTGTACTTCCAGTAGAGATGGAATTTCACCATGTTGACCAGGCTGGTCTCAAACTCCTAACTTCAAGTGATCTGCCCACCTCAGCTTTCCTAAGTGCTGGGATAACAGGTATGAATGCATTTTTGACTCAAGGGTAATTTCAATGTATAACAGGTTCATCAAAACATAACCCCACCGAGGAGCACCTGTGCTTATCACATGCCAGGCACTACTCTAACTTCTACATATTTATACATTAACACGATTAATTCTTAAAGCCTAGGAGGTTTGGACCATCACCACCATTTTAAAGATAGGGAAATCAAGGCACAGAGAGATTAAGTAAAGGCTGAAGTCCATATAGTCAGTACACAGCAATACTAGAACTTGAACCCAGGCACTCTGGCTCTTAACAACCCACTGCACAGACCGAGACCTGAAGTGTGTACATGCATCTGGGGAGGACCTGGGGGCAAAGCCAGGCCACTGGGTCAGAACAATGAAGCAGGTTTTGTTTTTTTTTGAGATAGAGTCTCACTCTGTCACCCAGACTTGAGTGCAGTGGTGCGATCTCGGCTTACTGCAACCTCCGCCTCCTGGGTTCGAGCAATTCTCCTGTCTCAGCCTCCCAAGTAGCTACGATTACAGGGGTGTGCCACTGTACCCAGCTCATTTTTATATTTTTAATAGAGATGGGGTTTTGCCATGTTGGCCAGACAAGTCTTGAACTCCTAAGCTCAGGTGATCTGCCCACCCCAGCCTCCCAAATTGCTGGGATTACGGGCATGATTACCGCACCTGGCCCATGCTTTCTCTACATACTGCTCTGCTGTTGGAATGGCTTATAGCCAGCATGTGGCTTCTGTATGTTTTAAAACAATAAAGATTTTTTTAAAACACTTTTTAAAAAATCGATCAACATAAAATCCTTGTCATGAGGCCTAAAGGCAAGCAGATGATCAGCGTCTACCAGTGTCCCTGAAGGGTGAACAGTGAGCAGAGGCAGCATCAAATTCAACACCACCTTTCACAGGGGACCACGCCAAGAGGAGGTCACACCTCTTCTTAGAAGACACAAAGTAAAGTCATTTGGCTGGCTGCGGCGTCACATACAACACACACCCTGTGGGGGGTGAGCTCCCTTTACAGGTGGAGTTCTGGAGAAGGTAATAAGGAGGATTTGATGGGTGAGAACACTTTTGGCCCAATCAGTTAAGAGGCTCAGGGCTCAAAGTCCAGGGCCTAGACGCACATCTTATCTGGGCCGTGCATAAAGTTGTCAGCAATCGTAAAGTCCCTGTTTTCTGCCCTCTAATAATTACTGTAATAAAAGGCATGTTGGAATCCAGGTTAGTGGTAATGGTGGAAAGGCCACCGGTGTGGATTTGATCTCCTACTGACTTCATAAATGCACGACACTGACATTTGGCTCCTCCTGACACAGGCTGTGTCAGTATCACGAATTAACAGCCGTGGTTGGAGTGAGGGAGAAAAAGGGAGCATCGTCAGACTGCGGGTGGGGCTACCCAAGTTCCAATCCAGCCCCAACAGCCTATGTGACAAGGATCAAGGACTTCACTTCTCTGGATCTGAGTTTTTTCAGGGGTGAAATGGGAAGTAAGCGTCTACTCTGAGGGGTAGACAAGACATGTGTGTAGCAGGAAAGCGCAGCTCTTGGCCAGGCACAGTGGGACACACCTAGAATCCCAGCAACTTTGGGAGGCCAAGGCAGCAGGATCACTTGGGGCCAGGAGTTCGATACCAGCTTGGGCAACATAGTAAGACCCTGTCGAGAGAGGCGGTGGGGGCTGGGTGCAGTGGCTCACGGGTATAATCCCAGCACTCTGGGAGGCCAAGGCAGGAGGATCACTTGAGGCTACGAGTTCCAAACCAGCCTATCCAACATAAGGAAACCCCGTCTCTACTAAAAATACAAAAATTAGCCAGGTGTGGTGCCATACACCTGCGGTCCTAGCTACTTGGGAGGCTGAGGCACCAGAATCACTTGAACCTGGGAAGCGGAGATTGCAATGAGTTGACATCACACCACTGCACTCCAGCCTGGGCAACAGAGGGAGACCATCTCAAAAAAAAAAGGGAAAGAAAGAAAACTTCAGCCCATGTTAAAGAGGACTGGGGCTATCCTTACTACCACAAAATCCTGCAGACCAAAGCCTGAACCCTCTGAGAAATCTTTCACCCCGCTCGCCACCTACCCACTATGACCCATCCTTAGGCAAGTTCTGTTGGGTTACCCATTTCTTGTTCCCAGTGCCACCACTCTCATCTGGGACTTTACTTCTCTCCTCATGGCAGTATAGGCTGCCCCTCACTGCCCTACTTCCACGCCCACCTTCAATCTATGCTCCTCATAGTAGCCAGAGGTCATGAGAGAGGATACTCTGAATCAAACCCATACCCTCACCAGGCTCTCCCCATTGCCCGCCCTCCTCGCTTCCCCACCCCGCACTCCTTCACACAGCAAACCCATTCCAGCCTCAGCGCCTTTGCACCTGCTGTTGGGAAAGCTCTTCCCTGATCTTCCACATGGCTGACATCTTTGTATACCATTCCACTCTCAGCTGGCATGTCACCACCCCAGAGAGGCTCTCTCCCAGCCACCCCAGTTGTCCAGCCTCCCACAGTTCCCTTCCACTTGCAGGTGTGTCTCTCACCATTCTGCTTTCACAACTTCACAGCATTATTCATCTCCATCTGGAGTTATCTTATAATCTGTTTACTTCTTCCTTGACTGTGTCCCCCCAACCTAAACAATAAACTCCAGGAGGATCAGCCTTCTCGGGTTCCGTCCCCGGCACTGGAAGCATATGTAATGGTTGGTAAATATTTGCTGAACGAAGAAGTTAACGATGGAATGACTGAATGAGCTGCACATCACTGCATGATAAATCTTCTGCCCCCAGAAGGAATGTTTTGTAATCTCTAGCAGCAGAGAGGCCCTTAGATATCGTGCAATATAATGAATAACTGATCCCAAAGCATCTAAATGATTTCAAGCATGCTGCTGCTCTCAAGAATTTATGATCCAGACAACAGTGGCTGGGGTCAGAGCTCGCCCCTGGCCAGGTTACCAGGACTAGCCTCTGCAATGGAGCAAAGCCCTTTATTGTTCTTTTGTCTAGGAATGGAGTTTCAGATCAGAAGAAATCCAAGCACTCAAAAACCTCTCGCCCCAAGCATAAAGGACTAATTCTTTGGCACAGAGCCAGAAAGCACCAAAGACTTTAAGGTCTGACAATGCATGACAGGGGGAAAGAGAGAGAAAGATGGGAATGTCAACAGTCTCCTTACTCTGACAAACACACACAACGCCCCACCCGGCCAAAGGTAAGGCCTGGAGCAGCCATGCATGAGATGACTGGACTGGTTCACCTGTTTATTGGCAAGCCCAGAACAGGCATGAGCAGTGGTGGAGACTGGCAAATGCCAAATGAATGAACATAAAAACAAAGATTTGAATCTCTGCAGGAAAAACAACAACAACAACAACAACCACAGATTAGAAACCACCAGCCCAATTGTTAACAGTCATTTCTAATGCAAACAAAAGTTCAAAAGAGCCAGTACCCTCAGGATAACTGAATAATAGATGAGGGGCGGGTTCTCTCAAGAGAAATAGTCCTGCTAATAAATGAAGAGGTGGACAGAATTACAACAGCACAATTTTTGCACACCCCAAATGAAATAATAGCTCTGAGCAATGGTCATCCACGGCCACTAACACCTCAGAATACAGAAAGGGGCCACAGGCTTTACATACCTAACAGAATACACAGCACAAGTAGGAGGACGGCTAGCCATTCCTGCCGAGACAGAGAGAGAGAGACACAGAGACAAAGAGACAGACAGAGAGACAGACAGAGAGAGAGACAGACAGAGAGAGAGAGACAGACAGAGGGAGAGAGACAGACAGAGGGAGAGAGAGAGAGAGAGAGAATGTGTGTGTGTGTGATTGTGTGTGTGTGTGTGTGTGTGCGCATCTCAAACGATTGATCAGATCCAGGCCTGATCATATACAGAACAAATAACATGGCTTTTCTCAACATATAAACTGCAAGATAAAACAAAGAAAAACAAACCAGGTGCAGTGGCTCACTCCTATCCCAGCACTTTAGGAAGTCCAGACAGGAGGATCATTTCAGACCAACCTGGCCAACATAGTGAAACTACTAAAAACAGTCTCTACTACAAATACAAAAAAAAATTAGTTGGGCATGGTGGTACATGCCTATAATCCCAGCTACTAGGGAGGCTGAGGCAGGAGAATCGCTTGAACCCCAGAGACGGAGGTTGCAGTGAGCCAAAGGGAGGGGGAAGCCATAGATTAAATGAGGCTTCGCAAGCAGATGAACCAAATCCAATGGTGAACCCTCTTGGGTCCTGACTGGAATGAACCAATTCTAAAAAGGTATTTACGCGATGGTCTGACAGGTTGACACTGCCTGGATACCAGATGATATAAGCAGTTAATGTTAATTATTGTCATGATTAAAACCTCTCATCATTATGTCTTTAAAGAATCCTTATCTTTTGTAGATAAATACTCAACTATTTAGCTTTAAAAGAATACAGTAGCGGGTGGGTGGTGGTTGATATGAAGAAAACAGAGTGGTCATGAGTTAGTAAGACAAAAGCAATTTTTTTTTTTTTTTGAGGCAGGGTCTTGCCCTGTCACCCAGGCAGGAATGCAGTGGTGCAATCTCGGCTCACTGCGGCCTCAACCTCCTGGGATTAAGCAATCCTCCTCCCTCAGCCTCCCAGAGTGCTAGGATTACAGGTAAGAGCCTCTGTGCCCAGTCGTCCTTTATTTTCCTTTATACCTCTTATCTCTGACTTACTGAGTAACTGGCTTGCTTACTATCTAGCTCCTCTTTTATAATACAAGCTCTGCTAGGGTGGAGACCTTGTTTGCTTTTCCATTATTCCTTTCCCAGCTCCCAGAATAGTGCCTGTACAAAACAGGTGCTCCATAAATATCTGTGTAATTAATCAAAGAACCAAAAAGGTGGGGGCATCATCTAGAGGTACCATCCTGGTGCCTGTCGGCTCCTTTCAGCTCCACTATTAGGGAACACCTCAGAACTAGAGACATTACTGGCTGCCTACTCCAATATTTAGTCTCCCCCTTTTAACTTAGCAACCAAATCTAAATCTTAGGTAAGAACAAGGCCATGTGAAATAAAACTGCATTTTCCAGGTTCCCCTGCAGCTACATACAGTACTGAGACTCAATTCTGGGAAAGGGTGTAAGAGACTTAGTGTATATAACTTCTCTTCAGTTGCCTTAAAAAGACAGGAGTGCCCATCTTCGTCCCTTCTTTCTTGCCTCCTGGGACGTAATGGCTGGAGCTTGGACAGCCATCTCAAACCATGAGGTGACGGGATAAGGGTGGTGGAACCAGAAGGTAGAAGCAGCTTGGGTCCCTGATGAGAGCACAGGCCTCGCCTGTCTATTACAGGGCTCCTTTATGTGAGAGAGAAATAAACAGTCTTGCTTAGGCCACTGTCATTTTGTTGAAACTAAATTATTATATGCAGTTGTAACTAATCGTTTTTTGTTGTTTTTTTTTTTTTTTTTTTGAGACGGAGTTTCACTCTTGTTGCCCAGGCTCGTGTGCAAAGGAATGATCTCGGCTCACTGCAACCTCCACCTCCCAGGTTCAAGCAATTCTCCTTCCTCAGCCTCCTGAGTAGCTAGGATTACAGGCATGTGCCACCATGCCTAGCTAATTTTCTTTTTTTTTTTTTTTTTTTTTTTTTTTTGAGACGGAGTTTCACTCTTGTTGCCCAGGCTCGTGTGCAAAGGAATGATCTCGGCTCACTGCAACCTCCACCTCCCAGGTTCAAGCAATTCTCCTTCCTCAGCCTCCTGAGTAGCTAGGATTACAGGCATGTGCCACCATGCCTAGCTAATTTTCTATTTTTTTTTTTTTTTTTTTTTTTTGAGACAGAGTCTCACTCAGTCACCAGGCGCCAGGCTGGAGTGCAGTGGCGCGACCTTGGCTCACTGCAACCTCCGCTGCCCGGGTTCAAGCATTCTCCTGCCTCAGCCTCCCGAGTAGCTGGGACTACAGGCGCGCACCACCACGCCCAGCTAATTTTTTTGTATTTTTAGTAGAGACGGGGTTTCACCATGTTGACCAGGACGGTCTCGATCTCTTGACCTCGTGATCCGCCCGCCTCGGCCTCCCAAAGTGCTGGGATTACAGGCGTGAGCCACCGCGCCCGGCCTAATTTTCTATTTTTAATAAAGACAGGGTTTCTCCATGTTGGTCAGGGTGGTCTCGAACTCCCAAACTCAGGTGATCTGCCCACCTTAGCCTCTCAAAGTGCTGGAATTACAGGTGTGAACCACCGCATCTGACCTTTTTTCTTTTTTGTGACGGAGTCTCACTCTGTCGCCCAGGCTGGAGTGAAGTGACACGATCTCACCTCACTGCAGCCTCTGCCTCATGGGTTCAAGCAATTCTCCTACCTCAGCCTCCTGAGTAGCTGGGATTACAGGTGTGTGCCACCATACCCATCCTGCAGTTGAAACTAATCCTAATGGATACATCTGAGACCAAAATGCCACGGCACAGTGGGTAGAACAGGTATAGTCATAGATCTGTATTAACACATACAAATGCCCAAAAGTCAAGGACTGTTCCAAAGTGCGAATCACTGTGAGTTGGGGGCACACAAAAAGTTATCATGGAATTGGGGGAGAATAGCAGGGGAGAGGAAACAACCACAGAAAGGATAACAGAGGATCCTAAACTTTCATTAGGTTAAATAGGCTGCCACCCCTAGGATTAGTAACCACGGAATATAAAGAACATCTATGATTCAATAAGAAAAGCAGCAAAAGTGGCCAGGCATGGTGGATCACCTGAGGTCAGGAGTTAGAGACCAGCCTGGCCAACGTGGTGAAATCCTGTCTCTACGAAAAATACAAAAATTAGCTGGGTGTGGTGGCAGGTGCCTGTAATCCCAGCTACTCAGGAGGCTGAGGCAGGAAAATTGCTTGAACCCAGGAGGCGCAGGTTGTGGTGAACCAAGATCACACCGTTGTACTCCAGCCTGGGTGACAAGAGAAAAACTCCATCTAAAAAAAAGAAAAAAGAAAAAAAGAAGCAAAAGTGATGAGCAAGAAATATCCAGAAGGAGAAACATGAATGAAAAGACATTCTGCCTTACTAGTCTTCAGGGATAAATTAACCACAACGAGATTTCATTTCCTATCCATTAGACTGGCAAAAGTAAAGAAGCTTTACGAAACCAAGTGTGACAAGGATAAAGAGTAAAAGAAACTCATATATCCTTGGTGGGATGTTTAAAGAGCAGCTCAATAATACCTGGCAAAGTTAAAAATGATCACAACCTACAATCCAGAAATCTCATGTCCAGTACATACCCAAAAGAAATTCCTGTCCATGTACACCAGGAAATGAGTGTAACAACATTCACAGCAGCCTGTGAACAGCAAAAAATCTGAAGAATAACTAAATGTCCATTGGCATGGAAATGCGTAAAACAAAAATGTGGTCTATCCAACCCGTGGAACACTAACATGGCAGTAAATGAAAATGCATGAGTCACAGCTGCACTGGTCTAAATCAATGTTAGAATCATAATAGCAGGTGAAAAATGCAAGTCTCAAAAGACTATGTACAGTATATCTTTTTTTATTTTTGAGACAGAGTTTCACTCTGTCACCCAGGCTAGAGTGCAGTGGCATGAACAAGGCTCGCTGCAGCCTCAACCTCCTGACCTCAAGCAATCCTTCCTTCTAAGCCTCCCAAGTAGCTGGGACCGCAGGTGCGTGCCACCACATCTGGCTAATTTTTAAAAATTTTTTGTAGAGATGAGGTCTGGCCACATTGCCCAGGCTGGTCTCAAACTCCTGGGCTCAAGAAATCCTGCTGCCTCAGCCTCCCTAAATGTTGGGATTACATGCATGAGCCACCACACTCAGCCATATTTTTGCGGAGTTCAAAAATCATCCTTTTAAAGACAAAGAATAATAAAAAATTTGAGATGATGGTCACTTCTGAGAAAGCAGGCAGGAGAGTATAGGAAGTACCACATAGTTACATGAAAGTTACTGGTAATATTCAAGTTCCTGGGTAAACAGTAGGCTAATGGCTGTTCATTACAATAGACAAACATTGTTTTCATGGACCAAAAATGCCAGTGTATCATGTACTAAGCATTATGATTAATCCAATTCTGTGTGTCCAAAGGCCATCTTTAAAAAGTGAATACAGGTCAGGTATGGTGGCTCATGCTCTGTAATGCCAATGTTTTGGGAGGCCGAGGCAGGAGGATGCCTTGAGCTCAGGAGTTTGAAACCAGGCTGGGCAACACAGCAAGATCCTAGCTCTACAAATAAATGAAAAAAAAATTAGCCAAACAACTCTTCTACTCCGGCCTAAGCGACACAGTGAGACCCAGACTCTGAAAAGACTCTAAAAACTAAAGCATTTAGAAAGAGGCGAGGAAGAATATATACCAGGTTACTGACATATGAGACCAATGAGGCAGGAAGCAGGAGCGAAGGGGATAGAGCAGTAAGTGGTTTTTGTTTCATGTTTTATTGTGCTGTCATTTACATATTCACTTCAACAAGAAATGTTTCCTGTAATTAACCAAAGCAGTATAGCCAAATGGTTCGGTATACGCCTCCAGTGCCAGACCAGGAGAGACTGCATCTCAATTCCACCATGCCCTCACCAGAGGAAATATGGCAAATTATTGAATCTCTCTGCCTCTGCTCCTGCCTCTGAAAAAAGGGCATGATAACAGTGCCTACTTCATAGGGCCACTGTGAAGATTCACTGAGTTGGCCTATGAAAAGCATCCATGACAGTTCCTCTACACAAGGTAAGCCCTTAATGAGACTGGTTAATATTCCCTTTTTTTTTTTTTTTTTTTTTTTGAGATGGAGTCTCGCTCTTATTACCCAGGCTGGAGTGTAGTGGTGTGATCTTGGCTCACTACAACCTCCGCCTCCTGGGTTCAAGCAATTCTCCTGCCTCAGGCTTCCAAGTAGCTGGGATTACAGGCATGTGTCACCATGCCTGGTTAATTTTGTATTTTTAGTAGAGATGGGGTTTCTCCATGTTGAACAGGCTGGTCTCGAACTCCTGACCTCAGGTGATCTGCCCACCTCAGCCTCCCAAAGTGCTGGAATTACAGGAATGAGCCACCGTGCCTGGCCCAGAGTGGCTACTATTTTTATCATTAGACTAACTTCGAACACTGACATGAGAGAGGTGAGCTCAGCAATGATCTGGTCAAGGACTGCAAATGATCCTGCAAACTCTTATAGGCTTTGGGAGAAGCCCAGTGCCCTGCCCATACCGGGAACTAACTAGTTGATAACTGAATGTATGCTGCCTCCGTTTACCCACCACTTCTGGGGCTGTCTGGACGGAGCATTGGCAGATGCGTGTCCAACACATCCACTCTCTGTCTTCTTCCTTATTGACCCTTTGCTCAGGGTGGCAATGAGCCCAAGTGAAAAACTGTAGATGTCCTTGCAGCAAGGAGTGGTCATGTCACAAAATCCTAGACAAACAGTCACAAGCAGAAGTCTGCTAAGGATTTCAGGGAAGGCTTTGGCTTCCTGATACAGGTGCTGTCTCCTTTCCGTAGACCTCTGCCTCTGCCTGCCCATCACAAGGATATCTGGCTAGAAGTGAAGCAACCATTTTATGAATACGAGGCTAAGGATGGTGACACAGATAAGGAGGGGCCTGGAGCAGCAGAGAGAGGATAAGGTGAGCACCGCCTTATCCTGCTGAGCTCTGCACTTCTTACAAGAGAAAATGAACCCAGTGGTAGCAAGGATACAAAGGTGCCCCCAGTGGGCCACATCTTGGAAACTTGTTTTGTGACATCCCTCCCATACTGAATCTGGGCTGACTCTTCCACTCACATTAACTAACAGAATGAAGCAGAAGTGATGCGGAGCCAGTTCTAGATCTAAGCCTTAAGAAGGCCCACAAAGCCTTTGGCTGCCGTGTTATAAGTCCAGCTACAGGCTGGCCTGGCCACATGAAAGGAGAGGTCCCAAGACTATGGAGAGACATGGACCCAGCCATCCCCAAGGTGCCATTTCAGTAAAGCCATCTTGAATGTTCCAGCCCCACCCACCCTCTGACTGCAGCCACATAACAGTCCCCAAGCAAGACCAGCAGAAAAGCCATCCTGCTGAGCCTCAGTCAACCACAAGTTCACAAGAAATAAAAAACTGCTGTCATTTTAAGGCCTTAAAGTTTGGGGGTGGCTTATGGTGCAGCAACAGATAACTAGAACAAACCTCTATCTGGGTACAACACTGTACAAGTCTCATGAAGACAAGCACAGTCCCTAACTCAAGTACCACCCGAAAAAGAAACACACGATTGATCACAAATTCCAACAAAAATCTCTTGCACGTTCTGATTTCCAACCAAGATTGTTAATATGAAGAAACACGAACCTGTCCTTCCACTCTTATTTCATAATAAGTACATTAAACACAACTAATCTAAGTGCCATGACTCTATTAATTGTTATAATAATGAAAAAGCATTTAAATTGCTTTTTGGTTCAACATGGTGCTGGACCTGGTGAGAACCCTCCAAAAATACATCTTCTATCTGGACGAGAGGCATCATTATACTACTGTTATTTCATATTCACTCTCAAAGGCCTAGGGCTTAACAAGGTGGCCAAACAGGTTGGACGCCTGCAATCTAATCCTATCAATAAAAATAAGAATTTTAGGGGGGGAAACAAACTCTAGAAGCAAAGGGAATGCCCATCAGGGATGTCTTGGCCAAATAAATTATGGTGCATCCACACCACTGTGTGTTATGTAGCCACTAAAAAGAGCAAATCTGAGCACTACGCAAGGACTCAGAGGCATTTCCACGTGACACTGCTATGTGAGAAGAGCAAAATGCAAGACAGTAAGTGTAATATTATCTCCTATAGGATTATATAACCATGGAGAAAAATGTGGAAAGATACATACAGTCCTTGATTGTTACTATGGGTGAAGGACTGCAAGAGGATGCTGACATAAGTGTGGAGCGGGGCGGTTGGGGGGGAGGCACAAGAAAGGGAAGGGACGGATCGAAAATGTTAAAAAGGGGCTTAAAAAGAATTCATAAAAATAATTATCTTTGGCCAGATGCGGTGGCTCACGCCTGTAATCCCAGCACTTTGGGAGGCCAAGGCGGGTGGATCACAAGGTCAGGAGCTCGAGATCAGTCTGGCCAACACGGTGAAACCCCCATCTCTACTAAAAACACAAAAATTAGCTGGGCATGGTGGCACGTGCCTGTAATCCCACCTACTCAGGAGGCTGAGGCAGGAGAATTGCTTGAACCAGGATCCGGGAGGCAGAGGTTGCAGTGAGCTGAGATTGTGCCACTGCACTCCAGCCTTTGTGACAGAGCGAAACTTGGTATCAAAAAAAAAAAGAAAAATAATCATCTTTCTTTAAATCTAATTTGCTGGGTGCTATCTATGCACTAGACACAGTGCTGAGTCACCTGATCTCACTTTGACTTCTCGTTTAATCATCTATTAATTATTCCCATTTTCCAGATAAGGAAACTGCAACCCAGAGAAGTACCGTGTGCCCACAGCTGAGGCAGTGTTGGGGCTC